>CM070764.1:2802398-3402398 GCA_036346245.1 Bonia amplexicaulis
TATCTAATTTTTAAACGGAGTATTTTCTAGATAGATACCAACTAGATATTTAGTTAAATACTACAATAATGATCGTGATAAAATTAAAGAACCCTTTGGAACTTTTACATTTTCGGTGGCTTTGATCTCGGATATATGGAGTGGTCGGTATAGGGAGGACTATCCTAGTGTAGTCCCTTATTATGTAAATGATGACTAGGTATTGAAAAAGATAATTATAGGATTTAAAGTAATTGTTGTAGCACATACGGATGATAATATAGCAGAATGTATTATTAAAGTCATGGAAGATTTTTGTCTTACAAATATTTTTTTTTTGTAATTACTCTAGACAATGCTGCAGCAAACTTCAGGGCAATAGATATTCTCACTCCGTTATTTAGTACATACGTCGAATCATTCTTGCTACATCAGTGATACGTCTACCATATTATTAATCTTATAGTTAAATGTGGTTTAAAGAGGTTGGGTCTATATCTTCAAGCTTTTTGTGATGCGTTTTTTTTGTAAATAATTCTAACCAACAAATTGCAGCATATAAGACCTACTGCATTACGATGGGTGTACCTCCACGAAAATTTGGTGTGGACATGCCGGTAAGGTCAAACTCAAATTATCTCGTGCTACAAAATATTTTACCTTATAAATCCACATTTCCTGTTTTTATCCACATGCACTATTACAGCCATACCGGCAACACACAACCCCGACGGCTCGATACGTACTTTGGAGTACAACCCGGAGGTAGCCTGGGAATCTCTTTGTAGATTAATTGGTTCTCAAGATTTACCTTTAATTTTTGGTGAGTCTGATGCTTTAAATTTTGTAGCTTAATGATGACTGAGTAATGGAAAAAATAATTATAGGATTTAAATTAATTAATGTTGCACATACTGCTGAAAATATTGCGGAATGCATTATTAAAGTTGTGGAAGATTTTGGCCTCACGGATTGATTTTTTTTCTGTAACTTTAAATAATGCAGCTGCAAACACCAAGACTATGAAAATTCTTACTCCTTTGTTCAATACTTATGCGCAACCTTTCTTATTGCATCAACGTTGTGATTGCCATATTATTAATCTTATTGTTAAATATAGTTTAAAAATATTAAATGCTTGTCTTGATTCTTTTAGAGATGCAATTTCGTATATTCATCATTCTAACCAACGAATAGCCGCATATAAGAGTTTTTACGTAGCAATGAACGTCTGTCGTAGAAAATTTAGCTTAGACATGCCCGTTAGATGAAACTCTACTTACCTTATGCTTAAACACATATTGCCATATAAGAGCATCTTATCTGTCTTCCTTCACACCCAAGTTCATCAATCCTGTAGCTCCTCCAGTAGAACCCAAGTTAGCGACTCCGAACTTACTGAGGTCGATTGTGTTGTTAGTGAAAAAATATATTTTTAGAACGTTTTCATAAAGCTACACTTTGTCTCTCTGGAGCATACTACCCTACCTCTCCTGTAATTGTTCATAACATTCTTAAAATTGTCACTCACCTAAAGTCTTTTGAAAATGATCCTATACTACGAGATGCTATAGTTGCCATGCAAACTAAGTTTTTAAAATATTAAAGGAAAATTCTTATTTTATATGCATTCACCTTTATTTTAAATCCTAAGGCCAATCTCCAAGGATTTACAAATGTATTACAACTTTTAAGTGATCCTACTAATTTAGATTATTATACATACTATAGAGTAGTTAAGGATAAATTATATGAGGTGTACGAGAAATACGAAAATAAATTTGGGTATGTGCGTTTGGAAAGACCCCCGATAGCCTCTATCATCTCTATAGAGACTATGCAATGGGGCATGATTTGTTATTCTTCCTATAGAGATTCTCATGCATGTACACATCAGTCAAGACGAGGAAGACGGCAAAGCACTGGAGACCTATCAAGCTATCTCAATAGTGACAGTGTCAGTTTCGAGCAAGAGTTGAACATCCTCTCGCGGTGGCAAACCCAAAAAGTAACATATCCAGTGCTACCCATATTAGCACAGGATGTGTTGACTGTTCCTATCTGTATGGTCTCCTTAAAGTCAGCCTTCAGTCTATCTGGAAGAATAATCAAAGAGCGGCAAACAAGTCTCTCGAACGACATGGTTGAAATCCTTCTGACCGTCAAAGACTAGGAACAAACTAAATCAAGACTCCAATATAGTGCAGAGAATAGAGACTTAAAAGAATCTTTTGAGAATTTGTATTTAGATAGCAATAAATTGAATTTTCATTTTTTCCTTCAAATGTAGTCCTTAGTGAGTTTTATAGGATATACTCTTTTTTTTTACCAAGATTTTCTCAAATTGAGTTTTTACTTGGTAAAATTTTTAATGAGGCAGCCATGCCATATAGTTTAACACGTTAATAAAGCTCATTATATCATTGAAAATAATTATCTTGGTAATTAATAATATCTACAATTTTTTAATTTTCTATAATTTTCTATAATATTTTTTAATTTTTTTTAATAATTTTCGATTTTTTTTGTCTGTCACGACACGGTTATGGGCCGTGGCTGAGCACAACCCTCAGCCAGTAGATTGACATGACACAGTACATTTATTTACCACGGGCCGTGCCATACCAGTCCAGAACGGCTGAGTCGACAGAACTAATTCTGGATTTGCGTCCTCTTCTGGACCAGGCCGCGTTCGGACTCGGACCAATCCAATCCCACCTCCCGAGTCGCGACCCCTCCCCCGTCATCGCCGCCGCCGCCGCCGCCGCCGCCGCTCTCCTCCGGCGACCTCCACCGGAGCACCCTCGTTGCCGTACCCGACCTCGTCTCCTCATCCTCCTCCTCCCTCCTGCCGGAGATCCGTCCTCTCGGTAAGCCCTGGCCTTAGTTGATTTTGCCTACCCCTAATTAGCGCTGTTGTGTGAGCAAAACCAAATCTTTCCACGAGATTTCGTGCCATTAGTGTACGCGTACGCTGTTGGATTAGATGCAAATCTGTTTGCTGTTACCGATCTGGTCACCTGTCCTTGGGGTTCTTTCGCGGACGCTCGTAAAATAGGAGCACGGAGTGTGGAATAGTCGAAGCACTAATCTTTCAAGAATCCATTGTGTTGCTGTGGTTGTAGCCTTGTAGGATGGTTGTAGAATCACGTGGTAAGAAGCTAAGTGGTTGTGTTGATTGGGCGGTACCGCGGTAGTGTTGGGGGAAAAGGAAAATCTTGTGTGGGAACTGGGAAGAAACATATATGGCAGATGGCTAGTTCGTGCTTGTACGTAGTAATCAAGGTTGGCGGAAAGTAGGGCGTTCGAAAAGTCATGTGACCTACTGTTGGAATTCAAGCGTGCTTAGTAAGGATGGTGGTTGTTGATGGACTCATGGGGCTGGATTTCGGTCTGTGGTTTTGTTGTGGACAGGAAGGAAGGAAGGAAGGAAAGAAGAAGAGAGGGTTTGTGGCTGTCGGGAGTCTCGGAGGTGGAGGTTTTGTGGTGAGGTGTTGCAGTTTGGTGTGAGCTTGGAGATTTGGAAGGAAGGAGTTGACGATGAGCAGCCGAAGCCCGCCGCCGAAGGACCGCAAGATGCGTACTGAACGCACCTCATACCGTGATGCGCCATACCGGAGGGACAGCCGCCGTGGTCCAAGCAGGTTTGAGCTGAATTATTCAAAATAAACAAGATGAATATCCTAACGTTACTGCATCCTCTCCTAATCATATATATCGGCCAAAATGCTGCCTGAAGGGGTATTGCACGTAATTCTGGTTTCCATGGTGGTAGGACAACCATAACAGTTTCTTTTATTTTGATGTAAATAGTTTCTTTATTTCTCCCATCATAATCGCATCCATAGAGACTGTTCATCTAAGGTCACGACTCATGACTACAGTTACTTTATCTGCTCATCAGTAGTAAAAGAGTAAGGAGCATGATGGGTGTTCATCGTGTCCAGTGATGGTTTGGATGTGCAAAATGTTGAATGAATTCATGTTGTTTTATGGTTTTCAGAAAAAAAGCTCTCTATGCATGTTTGGTCTTGATTCATGACCAGAAGTGCATAATTAGTAAACATTTTCTGTTGAACTGCATTATATCGTTATTAAGACACTTCCAGAGGCTATGTATCCTCAAGTTATTTCGTTTTTGTCCTGCAGGTTTGCCACTGATTTGTGCAACAATTGTAAGCGTCCAGGGCATTTTGCTAGAGATTGTCCAAATGTGGCTGTCTGCCATACCTGTGGGCTTCCAGGGTAAGAACTATTTGTTATTCTGCTTGCTCAGATTTCATAGTCTTGTATGTTAGCTCATGTTAAGATCTTCCATTATTCAGTAACGATTTGTTGCATCTTTGCTCAATAGTGCTTTCCATGCTTTTAACATTGTGGCCCTGCTGTTTTGCACAATACTGTATCTGGAACTCTGTGTGCATGCTACATTACAAACATTCTGAGGTACCTGCATTCTTGTCATGTTGGATGAGACTTATAGCATCGGTATCAATTGGCAATTATTTGAGAATTTGTTTCCAAGAATCAAAACATGGTTCACTTAAGCCATTTGTAGGCATCTCATACTATTGTCTCAGCGCCTGAGACTTATATAGGGATTTTGTTCATTTTTATAATTTGTTCCGCGATAGAAATATATCATCAGAAGATGGTTCATAAACAATGAACCTTGAAGCTTAAGCCATCCAGAAATCATAAGCATCTGAAGATGATATCTTGAAGCTTAAGTTGTAGATAAAGTCACAAGTTATAGTTCCATGTGAACAGGAAAGGCTACATTCTTCACCTTCTATCTTTTGAGCTAACATTATTCATTCTAATATTTTTACGTTGTCAGGCATATTGCAGCTGAGTGTTCTTCCAAAGGTCTCTGCTGGAACTGCAAAGAGCCTGGCCACATGGCTAACAGCTGCCCGAACGAAGGGATATGCCATAACTGTGGCAAGTCAGGCCACATTGCAAAAGACTGCACTGCTCCGCCAATGCTGCCTGGAGAAATGAGGCTCTGCAGCAACTGCTACAAACCAGGGCACATTGCTGCGGAATGCACCAACGAGAAGGCCTGCAACAACTGTAGGAAGAGTGGCCATCTTGCCCGTAACTGCACCAATGAGCCTGTTTGCAACCTGTGCAATGTTGAGGGGCATCTAGCCCGCCAGTGCCCCAAATCTGATGCAATCAGTGAGAGGGGTGGGCCTCCTCCCTTCCGTGGCGGTGGTGCGCCCTTCCGTGGTGGTTACAGTGATGTGGTCTGCCGGGCCTGCAACCAAGTTGGCCATATGAGCCGTGATTGCATGGCTGGTGCCTTCATGATCTGCCACAACTGTGGTGGCCGTGGCCACATGGCTTACGAGTGCCCATCTGGGAGGCTCATGGACCGGTTTCCCCTCGCCGTTACTGAATGTCTTCCAAGGGTTCTTTCAAATGACTGTTCCTTGCGACCCTCTGCGTTATGAATAGTTATGTCATGTGCTTTATGTTTCTGAACGTTAATGGATTCCAAGTACTCCAGTTTCCATAACTTGTCAGTTTAGTTGTAATTGTGGGGTCAGCTATTTAACTGGGATGTTCTGTTGAGGATGAATTTATCTTAATACTTCTAGATGAATTTATATTGATACTTATAGATTTCAAGTTCGGCACTGGTTTAAGTTTTTAATCTTATTTCACATTTGTTTAGACAATTATGTTCACATTTGATACATCAGTTTGCTATGTGCCCCAAGATTATAATCTTGTTCTTGTAACTGGAGCTCCCGAGTGAACTGAGCCGGAAACCCGGAATTTGTTCTGTTGTTTTTTTTTTTTTCTGTAAACGTACTTCGGGAAGAGCATGCATAGGCTTTTTAAGCTACGCGTTTCTGAACTTGTAGCACAGGAATTGACAATGGGTTCAGAACGACGCGAATGCTAACCGTATGTTTCTGCTGACTCCCTTTTGTTTACTACATTTCTGGGCAGGGATCGTACACTGGAATTGACAAGAATGTATCTTATGAGAGTTTATGAACTCTATAATATCGAAGACACGACATTTTTCCTGTCTAGAACCGTTTGGCTGACTTGCAATAATACGTCAAGTGAGACATTGCCGAATTATAAGTCTTCAACACTGACAAAATTTACCGTGAAATCACCAGTTGATGAATCAAGCAGAGAGCGAACTCAATTAAAGGCTATCTGAAAAATGTTATTGGTCAACGTAACAAGTTTCGAAACTATGTTCACGAACACTGGAAAACAAAAGGCACAGCAGCAGACTGTTACAGAAATCACTACACATTGCACAGTTGCCATAACGAACAAGATCGATCAGGGAGACACTCAGGATTCACAGTTAGTTTAGGGCAGCCTAATCCAACTTTGCATAGCTGAATCCATTGCCGTCACCTTTCTCGCTGTTGTTTTGCCCCAGGTCCTTCAACTATTTTATCCACGGGGAACAAGAAAAGAAAAGTCAGCTACTCGGTCACCTAATTGGCAGATAGTAATTTTGTAAATTGGAGATCCTCTAATTTTGCAAATTGAAGATCCTCTTCATTAGTATTTCTTAGGTGGCATAGAATGACGGAAGGAGATAGAAACAGTTAAAAATACTACCTTTGCTTGGTATGCCTTATGGAATCTGTGACCCTGGAGGAGCAAAGAACTCAGCATTAGAAATCTTATGCTTACTGTGGTTCTGAATAGTTCCTTATGTAAATGGAGAAACTTACTCTGTCGGTCCCATATAGATAATCACAATACGTGAAAACGGAAGCAAAATTGCTTTGGCTTTGGCCTCCAACATAGTGATGACAATCATGGTATTCTGCTCCTCCATAGAACGGAATATATTTTGTCAGGCTTAATGGGAAATCAAAGCTGCAAAATGACAAGATAAATATGTTATGCCATGTAAAAGTTACAATACGCAAATGCATTGGAGCAGTCACGGGCAGCATCACTGGTCACTGCAATAACAACTGTATCGCTGGTCACTGCAATAACAGTTATATAAAAGTACAAAACAAAACAAGGACTATCCGCCATAAAATTGGACAAACTGTGGCATCTTCTAGCTTAGATGTTGACAAACAAAGGAGCAGCCTAGCAGATAAGGAAAACATGGATGACATTGGCAGGTTTTGATCCAATAGCTGAAATTTGGCAAGGAATGCTCTTGACATCATATTTTTATGACATGGGATTTAAAACGACCATATATAGTGAAAATAGCATTTTCTTTTCACCTAAAGGGAAGAAGTAAAACATTGCATTCTTTATCATTTTTTAAAACAGATAAAAAAAGAACAAACAAAATAAAGCCTAGATATTATGCATTGCAAGGTCACAATATTCCAAGCTCATGGCATGAGTTGAGACAATCTTGACATGGCCAAATACATGTTGCATACTTCATTCACAGTTTCTTTTGTTTATAGACATCCAAGATTAAGAACCAGACAAGTAACTTCCCACCCCTACGGTATGAATCAAGCAACTTAATGACTTTTACATGGCCCACTGCCCCACTGGTACACATACTATGAGTCTACGAGTGAGAGATTGCAGCGAAGTAATGAATCAGATAGAACTACAAGTAAGCAGTCTATTTCTCTTCCTAGCTCTCCATTTCTACCATATATAGTAATAAACATGCACATTATTTCCTGCAAAAAAACATTCACATTATTGTTTGGATTTGTCTAAGCTGTTTAGTACAATCGTAGTCATGCATTCAGGATTTGTAGGCTGTATCTTTTTTTTAACAGAGTGAAATTGTAATTAAAAAACATAAAAGGTACTCATGCTCAAAATTTTAAATCTAATTTACTTAAATGAATTGAAACAACAGCTGAAAATTGAACAAAAATATACTTTTGCTTGTTAAATTTTGTTCCACTTCAGCCAATGTTGAATCATGGTTCACAGTTTCTTCATTACCAGATTCTTTCTCAATGTAGTAGATGATAAAAATAGTACCCTATTGCTAAGAAAACCTTTAAGTAAGCAGCCAGCCACGAATTTTCCAACCAATATTCAATTAATCAAAAGACATCAATCTCAGTCCCATGCAGCTAGCATTCCAATCACCCGCAAATTCCCTCGGTGACAAATCCATTCATTACTACCAACAAGCCAAGCTCAGTGTCACGAAGCTAACATCACAATCACCCAACAAGCCCATCCATCACTAGCAACAAAAACTAATCCTTGCCAAATCACTACAACATTGCATGCATTGTTACAAAAGTATATTAAATTATCGACTGCAAATTCTCAAAATAATTTTGAAGGGAGAAACTACAAAAACTTCTTACCCGCTGTGTCTCGATGGCCTCCATCTGGCGGAGTACAATCCAGAGCCAGAATGTGATCATCTGGAGGAGGGAATGCGAACAAGTGTCAGAAGAACACAAGCCCTAAAAGAGTTACCCATGACTCACCCGGAAGAAACCGAAGAAGTCATATAGGGATGTGCAAACTTCTCATTATAGGGCCTTTTCTTTTCTTCCGAAGCCGGTGGCTTTTGATTTTTGTTACAGTACATAACTTTCAAACGGAGTATTTTCTCAAAACGAGATCTACAAGTTAAACGATGTACACGTTAAAGCCCAACATCTGTACCATCCAAAATCACAAATAAGTATCTCTCTCCGTAATCTGTACCGTAAACAACCAAAATTTAAAAATTTCAGCCGTTGCGAACAAAGAGAATGGAAGACTCAGACGCAGATCACGCTGCACCGGGTTTTGGCAGTAGCCCACGAGCGAATCAGCGCGAGTTTATATGTTGATTGCAGTGTATACTATAGCAGCTTCATTTATATCAATCAAAATTATATATAAATTTTTATTCTATACTTTTTCATACAAATAGTTAAAAGGTTAGAGCCGACTGGCCTGAACTGGTATGGGCTGTGCGCCGCACCGCCCCAAACGGCCTAGCTGAGACTCGAGGAAAGCGCGGTAGTTGGGCCGGACGCGAATCCCGCACCGGTTCGGGTGAAGCCCAGCCCAGTAAACAGCGGATTGGACGCGGAGCGGACCCTACACGCGTCTCCCGTGCCGCACCACGCCACGCGACGACCTCACCCGACGCCGCCTGCCGCGCCGCGCTCTGCCCCAAGCCGCCATGGGGAGGCGATCGGGCGGCAGGAAGCTGCCCTTCTTCGCCTCCACCGCCTCCTCCTCGTCCTCCTCCAAGCGCACCCGCTCCGCGCGCCGCCTCCCTTCCATCCCCAAGCCCCGCGCGACGACTCCCCCCTCCCCACCTCTCCGGCCGCCCCGCCGCAGGCCGCGACGCACCCGCCCCGTCTCCGCCTTCCTCGCCGTCGCCTCTGCCGCGGACGTCGTGTCCGGCAAGGTCGGCAAGAAGAAGGCCGGCGCGCGCCTGTGGATGCGTCTGGACCGGTGGGGCGCCTCCGAGATCCTGGAGCTCGACAAGGCCTCCATCATCCGCCTCGCCGGCGTGCCCCGCGCGACCTCCGCATCCTCGGCCCGTCTTCTCCCGCTCCTCCAACATCCTCGGTGAGCGCTCGCCCATTAATACCGACCGCCATTAGGGTCGCTTTTGGTGTTGAATAAACAAGAAAACCCAATGCTTTGGTATAATAATATACAAAGATTAATTGTGCAGCTAGGGAGAAGGCGATGTTGATCAACCTAGAATTCATCAGGGCGATCGTTACGGCCGAGGAGGTCCTCCTATTGGACCCTCTCGCGCACGAGGTGCTCCCTTTCGTTGACCGATTGAGGCAGCATCTGCCCCTGAGGAGTCTGGTGCGTGGGAACGGCGAACATGGTGGTGATGGCCATGGGGAAAAGCAGGATGGCTCGCCTGGAGATCATGTGCCCTGTCTTAATGAGGCGACTGGGGCAGAGCACGAGCTGCCATTCGAGTTCCAGGTGCTGGAGGTTGCACTCGAGGCCGTGTGCTCATCGCTGGACTCAAGTGTGGCTGATCTTGAGAGGCATGCTACTCCTGTACTCGATGAGCTGACCAAGAATGTGAGCACGAGGAACCCGGCGTGCAGCGAAGTCTCAAGAGTGATCTTACCGTTTGCTTGCCCGGTGCAGAAGGTATCGTTACAGTGATACATATGCTTGTCTAATTCCTTAGTCTATCTAAAGTTTAAACCTTAATCCCTACCTTACTGTCTGTTATCTTTTGCAGATTAATTTATAGATCAAAAGTTGTATTGATATTATGTCATTGCTGTTCTTTTCTGACCCTTGAATTTCAACAGTATTTCTTATTAGCAGCAATTGAGATATAACAGAAGTTTTAATCACAAAACTGAGCGTAGAATAAGGCCTAAGAAGGACTTTTCCGAGGCTGGGCGTAGATGTATTGTATCTACTCGGGGTCTAAACCCTCATTATTGTTCATCTTGGGAAGGATCGAGTAAGATTTACGGAACCTTGGACAATTTTTGGATAGGCAAAATCCCCCTACACCAAAGAAGTTTGTTGAAAACCGGGCTGGCATAAACGGCATCCCTTCGCACATGGGGATATAGGATGTGATTGGTTGTGCACCAAGTCACCATCTGGTCCTGCTAGAGTTATTGTTTTTCATGTTTGTTCTTACCTGGCCCTATGCACATGAAGGAGCAACTATTTGATGTACTTAGAACTGTCTTGGTGCAAGTATATAAAGAACCAAATGCTGCAGTGTATCTGCTTTGGATTAGCAAAAGACACATTTGAGTAATTCTAATTCTGATTGGATAGTTGCAAAGACATATAGAAAAAAGGATCATAATTAGGTGATCATTTTTTGTTCTTGGCGTTGAATTTTAGTTTTCTTTCATTCTACGTAAGCTTGTGCTTTTGAGAACCTTATAAAAACCCATATGCTGCTCTAAACTAGGTTCTTCTTTTGAAGCTATTTATTTTTGCTGCCGTATCATTTTTAGGTCAGAGATGAAATAGAACATCTTCTAGATGATAATGAAGACATGGCACATCTGTATCTAACAAGGAAGCAAGTACAAAACCAACAGGTTGAGGCTTTAATGACATCTGCTGCTTCCAATAGCATTGTTCCTGCAGGAGCAAGTCTGCCCAGGCTGAACTCTAGTTTTCGGCGTAGCGTGAGCATTGCTACCAGTATGCATTTGGATAATGACGTTGAAGACCTAGACTTCTCATTATAGGGCCTTTTCTTTTCTTCCGAAGCCGGTGGCTTTTGATTTTTGTTACAGTACATAACTTTCAAACGGAGTATTTTCTCAAAACGAGATCTACAAGTTAAACGATGTACACGTTAAAGCCCAACATCTGTACCATCCAAAATCACAAATAAGTATCTCTCTCCGTAATCTGTACCGTAAACAACCAAAATTTAAAATTTCACCGCTTGCGAACAAAGAGAATGGAAGACTCAGACGCAGATCACGCTGCACCGGGTTTTGGCAGTAGCCCACGAGCGAATCAGCGAGTTTATATGTTGATTGCAGTGTATACTATAGCAGCTTCATTTATATCAATCAAAATTATATATAAATTTTTATTCTATACTTTTCATACAAATAGTTAAAGGTTAGAGCCGACTGGCCTGAACTGGTATGGGCTGTGCGCCGCACCGCCCCCAAACGGCCTAGCCGAGACTCGAGGAAAGCGCGGTAGTTGGGCCGGACGCGAATCCCGCACCGGTTCGGGTGAAGCCCAGCCCAGTAAACAGCGGATTGGACGCGGAGCGGACCCTACACGCGTCTCCCGTGCCGCACCACGCCACGCGACGACCTCACCCGACGCCGCCTGCCGCGCCGCGCTCTGCCCAAGCCGCCATGGGAGGCGATCGGGCGGCAGGAAGCTGCCCTTCTTCGCCTCCACCGCCTCCTCCTCGTCCTCCTCCAAGCGCACCCGCCCGCGCGCCGCCTCCCTTCCATCCCCAAGCCCCGCGCGACGACCCCTCCCCACCTCTCCGGCCGCCCCGCCGCAGGCCGCGACGCACCCCGCCCCGTCTCCGCCTTCCCTCGCCGTCGCCTCTGCCGCGGACGTCGTGTCCGGCAAGGTCGGCAAGAAGAAGGCCGGCGCGCGCCTGTGGATGCGTCTGGACCGGTGGGGCGCCTCCGAGATCCTGGAGCTCGACAAGGCCTCCATCATCCGCCTCGCCGGCGTGCCCCCGCGCGACCTCCGCATCCTCGGCCCCGTCTTCTCCCGCTCCTCCAACATCCTCGGTGAGCGCTCGCCCATTAATACCGACCGCCATTAGGGTCGCTTTTGGTGTTGAATAAACAAGAAAACCCAATGCTTTGGTATAATAATATACAAAGATTAATTGTGCAGCTAGGGAGAAGGCGATGTTGATCAACCTAGAATTCATCAGGGCGATCGTTACGGCCGAGGAGGTCCTCCTATTGGACCCTCTCGCGCACGAGGTGCTCCCTTTCGTTGACCGATTGAGGCAGCATCTGCCCCTGAGGAGTCTGGTGTGGGAACGGCGAACATGGTGGTGATGGCCATGGGGAAAAGCAGGATGGCTCGCCTGGAGATCATGTGCCCTGTCTTAATGAGGCGACTGGGGCAGAGCACGAGCTGCCATTCGAGTTCCAGGTGCTGGAGGTTGCACTCGAGGCCGTGTGCTCATCGCTGGACTCAAGTGTGGCTGATCTTGAGAGGCATGCTACTCCTGTACTCGATGAGCTGACCAAGAATGTGAGCACGAGGAACCTCGAGCGTGTGCGAAGTCTCAAGAGTGATCTTACCCGTTTGCTTGCCCGGGTGCAGAAGGTATCGTTACAGTGATACATATGCTTGTCTAATTCCTTAGTCTATCTAAAGTTTAAACCTTAATCCCTACCTTACTGTCTGTTATCTTTTGCAGATTAATTTATAGATCAAAAGTTGTATTGATATTATGTCATTGCTGTTCTTTTCTGACCCTTGAATTTCAACAGTATTTCTTATTAGCAGCAATTGAGATATAACAGAAGTTTTAATCACAAAACTGAGCGTAGAATAAGGCCTAAGAAGGACTTTTCCGAGGCTGGGCGTAGATGTATTGTATCTACTCGGGATCTAAACCCTCATTATTGTTCATCTTGGGAAGGATCGAGTAAGATTTACAGAACCTTGGACAATTTTTGGATAGGCAAAATCCCCCTACAACAAAGAAGTTTGTTGAAACCGGGCTGGCATAAACAACATATTTTCGCACATGGGGATATAGGATGTGATTGGTTGTGCACCAAGTCACCATCTGGTCCTGCTAGAGTTATTGTTTTTCATGTTTGTTCTTACCTGGCCCTATGCACATGAAGGAGCAACTATTTGATGTACTTAGAACTGTCTTGGTGCAAGTATATAAAGAACCAAATGCTGCAGTGTATCTGCTTTGGATTAGCAAAAGACACATTTGAGTAATTCTAATTCTGATTGGATAGTTGCAAAGACATATAGAAAAAAGGATCATAATTAGGTGATCATTTTTTGTTCTTGGCGTTGAATTTTAGTTTTCTTTCATTCTACGTAAGCTTGTGCTTTTGAGAACCTTATAAAAACCCATATGCTGCTCTAAACTAGGTTCTTCTTTTGAAGCTATTTATTTTTGCTGCCGTATCATTTTTAGGTCAGAGATGAAATAGAACATCTTCTAGATGATAATGAAGACATGGCACATCTGTATCTAACAAGGAAGCAAGTACAAAACCAACAGGTTGAGGCTTTAATGACATCTGCTGCTTCCAATAGCATTGTTCCTGCAGGAGCAAGTCTGCCCAGGCTGAACTCTAGTTTTCGGCGTAGCGTGAGCATTGCTACCAGTATGCATTTGGATAATGACGTTGAAGACCTAGAAATGTTGCTTGAGGCCTACTTCATGCAGCTGGATGGAATTCGCAACAGAATTTTGTCGGTTAGTCCTTTTACCTATTACCATATTGAAATAGCCTCATTGCTGTTCTCCTGAGCTATTCAACATTATGGCTTGCCTTAATTGTTGATTTTGTGCTTATTTGGTACGGACTTACCATACAGAGTGTAGCTGTTATGTCATTATTAGAGAGAGTTTAATTGCAAAGATAAAATGGCCTTTTTTTCTGCAAAACCTAGAGCTCAGTTAATATTTGAGGTAGAAAAATACCAGATGCTCAATTATTTAATTATCAGGAGCATATCTCTGGTTTCTGGTGAAGAAACTATTCGCTCTGGTTTTTCCATTTGAGTGGATGAACACTTGCATCTTGTCCTTAGTAGAATTCTTTGGCACTCTTATTTCATATTCATCTTGCTGTGGAATTGATTTTTCCTTTGGAAAATTAAACAGGTTCGAGAGTATATTGATGACACAGAAGACTATGTCAACATTCAACTTGACAACCAGCGTAATGAACTCATTCAGCTTCAGCTTACACTGACCATTGCATCCTTTGGCATAGCTGTCAACACCTTCATAGCTGGGGCTTTTGCAATGAACATCCCGTGCAATCTGTACAGCATTACCGATGGCAGCCTCTTTTGGCCGTTTGTTGGGGGTACCTCATCCGGCTGCTTCGTAATCTTCATCGTCTTATTAGGGTACGCCTGGTGGAAGAAGTTGCTCGGTCCTTGAACACAAGGTGAAGGCAACTCATGGAGAGCCTTGTCATTGTTAAGGTGACATGCATTTTCGCTTATAATGTCTTACGGCAAGGAGCAAGCATTTGAAGGACAGAGGAGAACCATATGACTCTGGTATATTTATGTATCATGAGTAGTAAATAAGATAAATATGATGTTATTTTCCATTGGCTGCATACTGAAACGATGTTAGATCAGCTGCTTTCTCTTCAATATTAACAAATGTAGCTGATTCGGCCCTGCAAACCTTAAAAGCTTCCACTGGTGATAATTCCTTTCTAGTTGGAGAAATACTTGTTAGTGCCAAGAGGGAGGTGAGGGAGGATGGCATAGGAAATGACGATGCTGCAAAAGCTTGTATGCCATGCCTCACAGCGCATGAGAAAAGTTGCTCCCGCCATGAGGAGGAAGCTGCCAGGAAGGAGCCGAGTTACAACATGGAGTTGAGTCCTACTACTCCAACTGTTGTTTATATTTAGTTCGGAGATATTCTCACACCAATACATGGAAAGGGAACCATCGGTGCACTCAACTAACACGTGTACCAAATACAGGCCAGGAGACCGAATTCTGAATTGAATCGCTTTGTATCTTAGTTAGCTACTTGTTGGGTTAGTAATTAATTTTGTACAGTCCACTTGATGTCCAGTCCAGGTTGAGTCCTAGTATGGGTCTCCAATTAATCTAGTGTGTGCGTGTGTTAGGCCATGTGAAAGGGCAGCCCTAGAGCCGTGAAAGGCAGATCAGAACATTACATTATTTTACTATCGAGTAAAACTCTCGGAGATCTCCTGGTCTAGTTGGAAACCGATCTGTGATTGTTGCTGCTACTTTCCCAGTTAGAAATGATCAAACAGAGCGACCCAAATGTTCACCTTTTAACTTCTCATTGAAGAAATGTTCTCCCAACTTATCCACAAGATTGTTTTGGGCAATCGGACGGACTACATACTTTTGGGCAGCCGGGAGGCTACCGTTCCGGCCACGTGAGCGCGCACGAGTTGCCCCCAGTCCTCCAAGCTCGTGCCAAACCACCAACAGACGCATCAACTGAAAAGGTGAACGCAAAAGGCATGCAATCAAAGAGGTTTCAGGTTTCATGTACGTGTTTGTCCTACCCTTCGTCAGACTCCTGACAAGAGCCTTTCAAGACGTCCACAATCTGTGTGACATCTGTTACTTTCATCATGTCAATAGAATGATTTTGAGATCATGTTGATCTGAGCTCAACAGATTAGGCATTGCATCATCCATGGGCCATATCTAATCAATCATGATGCTTGGAAAGCGTCATGAAAGCAACCTGCTACATATCCAAGATGGCAGCCTTGAGATGACAGGATGAATAGCACTCTCAAGGAGCTACCAAAAGACGGGGTGATGAACTATTATCACAAGATGATCCGGAGAATGTACAACCATCTGATATCCCATGAACGAAAAGAGAAAAAAAAACTACGAATAATCTAATCTTATACCTTGCTATCAGTACACTAGTCACCAAGTTGAATCTAAAAGGTTTTGCAAGGACAACACGGAAGAAATACACAATCTTCTTTTCTTGCCTTCTTTAACTCTAGTTTGGTTTCAGAAAGAGCTGCTTAGCTCCTAAGGAACTGAGAATGGAGCAAGAGAATTTGCAGGGAGAGTAACACCACCGCCTCGGAGAGAAACTGAGGGTCTGCTCCAGCTAGCAGTGGTTATGGCATTTGAATCGAAAAATACCACGACGATGGTTATATCATCATGGAAGTGCCGCCTCACCCCACGACCAATTTTCTTGAGGTCTGAATACCTCATCTCCCTCTTCTTTGCTGCCTCCTGCATCGCAGCCTTAACTAGTCTTTGAGCAATCCCCTGATACATAGAAATTACAGGAGCATTAAGAAAATAAGCAAATGATGTTGTTCAGTAAGATAAATAAAGAAGCACAAAAAATGTAGAAGATAATAGTATAAGACTTTGATTAATGAAGCTGGGTTGTACTACCCGGTTTGTTTGAAAAAATAAGCTCAAAAAAACATGACCATTGTGAGGTGGATCCATAGTGACCATTATGAGGCACCATAGTTTGGAAGGTGTGAGGAATATAAACAAACCAGTCAAAAAGAAATAGTTTGTTCCTATTGCTTTCCATGTAGAATGCAGATGTTATTAGGCAAAATTGGCTACATGACACTGAACTTTTGTGGCATTTGCTCCAGGACACCTGTTTTTTGTGACTTTGCGCAAAAACACTGCAAAATCGTGGCTATTTGCCAGAAGACAACCCGGCTATTAAAATAATATATTTGGCTTAAACAGGAGAGAAGGTGGGCGAAAGTCTATTTTGCCCTTGTCAGTCGAGGACAGAATATGAAATATGGCCAAATTGTCCCCTTCTCTTCTTCATTCTAATCTCATGAAAGGGGCAATTTGGTTATATTTCAGATTCTCTCCCCAATTGATAGAGGCAAAATAGACTTTCCACCCACATTCTCTCTCCTCTATTAGCCAAATATATTTTTTAATGACGAGAGTATCTTATGGCAAATAGCCATGATTTTACAGTATGTTTACGCAAAGTCACAAAAAATCAATGTCCTAGAGCAATGCCACAAAAGTTCGCTGTCCTGTAGCCAATTTTGCCATATTAATAAGATTTACAAATGATAACTACTATTGAAAATCTCCTCACTAAGTGAGCAACCAGGCATAGCCGAACTGGAAACAATTAAAGTTACACATGTAAGCTTCAATTCAAGGACTAAGGATTCAAATGAAGTGACATGAAGAGGGTTTACCGCATAAAGGAACCTGCCAGATTATCCAGGACATAACCTAATCCAAGATTGGCAGAAAAATACAAACTTGTAGGGACTAAACCACAATGCAGTTGTCTAAAACTACATTTTGCTACATATAACAATGAATCACTCAAAATAGCAGGTCCATACAAATTTGAATACTTAACAGACCAACTGAGGAACTGCTACGAACTTGAGAAGTTGGGAGACATTTAATTCAACTGCCACCCTTGTGGCATTAAACAATCTAAGGTGCCTTCATATGATAACATATATCTACTATTTTGTTACAGAACATTTGTTACATCTTAAAGAAGCTTTGAACAAGTAGTTCTAAAGATGTTTAAATATATTAATATAATGCTCCCTATTTTCTTAAAAAGCACATCATTTACCTTGACAGAAACATCAGTCAAAGCATGATGAAATTACTGCAAAAGCATATATAGATACTTTTGATTGGGCAAGCAATAGCATGAACTAGCAGTTAGCCTTCACAGAACCAAGTTACAGAAATTAAAATAAGAACACATACATTGCGAGGATTACTCTGAACCAGGTCAACTGCTTTCTGATTACTAATATGCTCCCAGAGTCCATCAGATGCAAAAATGATGAACTGATCAGTTGACTGTATTTGTTGTACAGTAATTGCTGGCTCAGAACTAAGAAGTGGTCTCCTGAAAGTTTCTTGAAGCCGAAACTTGCTATGCAAAGGTTCTCTGTTGAACTCTGGTCTCTTCAGATATACATCTCCAATGGACCTTGTTATCTGCAACACATCATAACATGTGAAATGTGGGATGGAAGCAATGCAGTTCAACAAAGCAACATGGCATGACAGAAATCTCTTATATGCAGTTATGCACTAAGCGCCAGAAGCAATTCGCATGGCATTTGCAACAAAAAAACTAATCATTAATGCTATGCAAGAGACAAATAGCATATGAAACGTGATTCGTCTAGGAAATGCATATGTTCATATCATGACTAGCACGCCTACATCTGTTTGCAAGAGACAAATAGCATATGAAACGTGATTAGTCTAGGAAATGCATATGTTCATATCATGACTAGCACGCCTACATCTGTTTAAGACACAACACGAATAATGAGTTCATTTGGGGAGATTGCAATTAAGAAAATACATTCAACAGATTTGCATTGTGTTGTCTTAATTCATAACAACAGTATATTATTGCATTGGCATAGATTGTTGAGACAGGAAAAGCTTGATTCGTGACTATTGAAACTTGAAAGCAATAATCATGCATACACCTAAATTTAGCTGTGATAAATGAGAAATTACCTAATACCAAACACACAAGAAAATGCAACTACAATTCTACAAAATCACCTAACCACAGCATGAAAAGTGCAATTGTGATTATAACAAGAGGTTAAGCCACATGTTTGAAGAATGTACAAAATGAATAGATAGATGATTCAAAATGAACCAACAACTTGATCTTATGCAAATTATAAGGGTCTCTTCTTTTCAGCTTCTAAAAGCTGTTTTTCAGCTTTTCTACAGTAACTAGCTTTCAAACGGAGTGTCTTTTCAAAACGGGATCTACAAGTTGATTATAGTACACACTGTAGCAACTTCATTTATATCGGTCAAAACCGCACGCGAGTTTCTCTTACTCCGTATTCTCTCTCATGAATAGCCCACAAAACCATAAACCGCAGCCAAAAGGAACAAACCCTTACAATTCAGAATTACGGACATTTACCTGGATAATACCCTTCACACGCCAAACATTGTGCTTTAGGACCACAATTTGGGGATCATCGGGATGCAATGCCTGCACCTCTCGCCTAACCTCCTCATACGATGCATTGTGTTCCGCTGAGAGCTGCATTGCAAGAACCTCTCCAGTTCCCTTGATAAGCCTCCCAAGAACAGCACGGGAATCCCCAAGGTTTGCAACATAGAGAGTTCCGGTGCAAATCACACCAACTAGACAGCAAGAACCTACCGCCGCTAATTGAGGCCTCAACGACCATTGACTCCTAACTAGAGAAAAAAATCCCTCCTCAGTCGCTCGGAAAGCCTTCCGAATCACATCCACTGACATGCACTTTTGCTCAGATGCAAATCCTGAAATAGGAAGTTCATCATGCATGGGCACATATGAAAATTGGCAAGTAATTAAAACAAATCACGATACAATCAGAAGAAGTGAGTATAAGATGCCATCTTTTACAGTCATCAATAATTTCTTGCAGATTTTCAGTTATTGCACTATTACATGCAACACTGTGGTTCCATTCTATTCCAAATAAACTAAGTATGGATTGAAACTAGGGTAATCTTGGCCCACCGGTCTAAACATAATGGCATTTAAATTTGTGCGCGCTTTTTTTCGTAGTACTACACATAGAACCACGCCCATGCAATATTGCAATGCAAGGTCACAATAGAGATCTACTTAAATGGCAAACATTTTTACTTGACAGCAATCAGAATCAGCTCATTTACACTTGTAGATCATAACAATTGGACGAATCTACTATAATCAGATAGCATGGCTATATTGGCATTTGATCTAAAACATGAAAATTCAGCAGTAGTTGAGGTCTTACCCCTAAGATGGTTGAAGAGGTTGTCATTGATGTAACGTGCCGTCTCCGGGCCACCATGCCCATCATAGACGCCGATGAAGGTGCCCTGCAGGTCGGGCTCCGTGGTGCTCAGCTGCCCGGATTCCACCTGGCTGTGGTCCTCCATCAGGTTGTTGGCCTGGACTACGGCCATCGAGAACTCACCATCGACGAGCTGCCCGGCGTCCTTGTACCACAAGAGCCCGTCCTGCCGTCCGGCCGCATCCAATCCCTTGCGGGGGCGCCCGGCCGGCGACGACGCCAGGCCCCAGCAAGATCTCAAGTATTCCATCACAGCCGATAGCATCCCTCATCTCCGGCACCTCCCCATCGCCCACTTCCTCACAAAGGCCATTTCTTTACCTTCTCTTCCAGTATCTTCTTTTCCTTTCGTTTCTTCGCGAAATCTGCAATCGGAATCAAGCAAGACAAATACCAAGATCAAGAACCGGGCATCTAGAACAGGAGCTGCACGATCGAAGGGAGAGAGATCGCCAAGACCACCATGCTCTACTTGCATTGGGATACGACGGAGAAAACGCAAAAAAAAAGGACTCACCTTTCTTGTATAGCTTCCCGTAGAGTTGGCGTGCCCAGATTCCTGCGATCTTACCACCAAAGGGGGCCTTAGATCTGGAAACCTATCGATCTCAAGCGCGGAGAACACACAAAAGATTGGGTTTTGGTGGAAACGGTGGGCTCCTCTCCAGGATCCAAAAGAAGCAACCAAGAAACTGAACCGAAAAGACTAAAAAAAGATGCGCTTTTTCGCTTTGTTCCCCCTTCTTTGCCTGCCAAATCTTGCAGGCAGACTCGATGAACAAATATATCAGGGTATCTTCTCCACTACACAAACAACTGCGCAAGAGAGCACAAGCAAGGCAGATGAAGAGGGAAAAATAAAAAGAAGCAACCAGGCAGGCAGAGAGAGGGGGGAGGGAGACGCAAGAGGGCTCAGGGCCAACAAGGCAGGGGCTCAGAGATGGGCTCTACCATACAGACAGGGAATTTGGGAGTGGTGGTGACTGTTTTGTGGCCTTGTTCCATTAACCCCTTTTTTTCCTCTCTACACATTTCTTACCTAGGAAGAAAACGGAACATTTCTTCTCACCTTTTTCTCTGCTTGTTAATATGCATGACGTGCTATTTCTATTTTTGTTGGTTTCACTTCCTTTGACCTAACCTATTTGTTTTCACTACTTTTCAAGCATGGAAAAATTTTATCAGGTAAAAATATTAGTGACACGATGTGTGCTCTCTAAATTTTCAAGTCAACCAATACAAAATTACGGTGACTGATTATTCTGATGCTGATCCATGCTACATTGTTAGTGGGATTTCTCATGTTGTTTCCCTAACAAATGAAAATATTTTACGAGCGAGTGGGATTTCTTGAGTCTCACCTCTCTGGCACCCTCCGCCCCCCGCTGTGCACCTGTGACGGCTGGCGACGTCGACAGAGGCCCAAGTGCCCAACAAAAACAAAGCATAGTCAAGTGGGCAGTCCACTACCCTTAAGAAGCCCAATAAATTCATCTCATTGGCCCACCAAAACACCCACTCCAACTCACACACCTAGCAATTGCAATTGGTTCACACTCCCAAAACGACAGACTAGAGGAGAGGCGCCGCCGCCACAACGCAGAGGCCAGAGGGGGATGGGGGCGACCGGACGAGGGTGCGCCGTACGAGCAGAAGCTTGCTGCCTGAGCTCGACCAAGCTAGGGTAGCCGATCGACGTGGCCGGCCAAGTCGCCTACCGAGGGAGGTTGTTCGCTAGATCCGGCCATCCGGGTCGGGGCCGGAGCCGGGGCGGGGAGTCGAATCGGGCGACGCGGGCGAGCTAGGGCAAAGGAGCGACGGCAAGGCAGTGGCCGAGCCACCGCCGGTGAGTGTGGGCGGCATGACGCAAGAAGGAGCACCGGGGCGGCCGGCGGAGGAGCACCGATACACCGAGTCCCGGAGGTCGGAGACAGGAGAAGGGAGACCGGATTGGCGGTCTGGCGGAGACGCGGATACGACGGAGTCCGAGTGAAGCGACGGAGCGAGACAGCGAGTGAGTGAGAGCGACTGAGTCTAAGACTGAGAGACTTGAGACAGAGAGTGAGTGTGAGACGAGAGGCGAGACCGCGAGAGGACATAGGAAATAGGGTTGGCCGTCACCTGTAGCCCGTCTGCAGTTAGAGTGAGTAATTTTTCTCCAGTTTCTCTCTTATCAATTTAGTATTTTAGAGTTTAGATTTAGATGTTTACATTCAGTGTATATATATAGTTTAGTCCTTACAATTAATTTATATATTTATAATTTTGTATTGACAGAAATTAATAATTTATTTATAGATTTTGCTATAATGGAGAAACGAACTTTATGTAACTATTTTGCAAGTAATTCTCGTCCAACCGATGAGAGTACAACTCAACCAAAGGAGTTTCGACTAGAATTTAATCCAAATGAAATAATTGCCAATCCGGCGCTACGCATACCAATTGAAGATTATGCTAACGAAATTAGAGATTAAGTGAGAATGACATATTTATTGAATGGCTCTACCCGAGTAATTGAATATTCATTTCCAGACATTGGATGACAAACAGTCACGATCCTTTCAAGAATCATGGTATAATAAAATCATAAACCGCTTCCAAGGCATGAAGTCGCGTAGAATGCATTTTCCTCGTGATTCAAAATTGTCTCGTGATTCAAATTAGCTTATTTACGTTTCATATGATCTAAATTTTCTTTGTCGTTCATAATTTTCTATTATATCACTAATTTTCATATGTTTTATACACAGGTGACTTATTGCTACCCCGTACTCATAGCAGAATAACTATATATTATTAGGTATGCGCTTTCTATTGTTGAGATATCTACTTTGTATTTCTCTGTTTTTCGTTGTTTGTCTCCAAGACTCCAATTGTATAATTTCTGTATGAATTTGAAATTCTATAAGAGTAAAAGACTATATTTGTGCCAACTTAGTTTATTCTGATAAATAATTCAATACATCTTTAATTTTATTCCTGACTTCACCAGTTCAAATTGATGTCTCGAGTTCGAAACTTGCTGAACAGCTTAAAATCTTTCTGTCAGCAGTGGTTGTGTGTAAAAAATGCTCAACGTCTGAATAGGAATTCATTCATATATATCCATCTTATAATTCTTAGCTGTGTGGTACCAATTCTCTCTTCTCTGGGGGTGTGGTACCAATTCTCTCTTCTCTGGGGGTGTGGTACCCACTCTATGAGAAGCGAGTAGTAAGGAACGCGATGCGATTCCCTTAATGACATGGCCGTACCTAGCGCGCCCGGTTTAACTCTAGAAGTACAGTACGACACGCGACATGATGTAATCAGGGGTTGCTAATTCTTTACTCCTTTCACTCGATCATGGAATTTACAGGCCGCTCGTTTGGATTTTTTTAATTTATGGCTTATTTTACATTATAGTTAATTTATTTTATACTATAATTGTTAATAACTTTTTATTGTAATTAATTTTTTTAAAATAAAATGGAATAGTCCATTACGGATAATACAAATAAATACAGAAAAAAGCAAACAAAAATCAAAAAACTAGAAAAGACGAAATTAAAGAATAATGAACTAGATATCAGAAGACAGAAGCTGAAACCGAAACGAGCAGAGCCTTAAAACGGCAAGATGATGTTCCAAGAAATTTCCTGAATTTGGACGCTATCTGGGCCAAGCTCAATTCTTTTCTACTTATAATTTGTGATTCATAGTTTCTCTTAAATAAATAAATAAAACATATTTTCTGTCACCTTTTCTAAACGGTTTATCGATATTTGATTTTTTCATACAAGTACTTACTCTAATGGCAAAAGCCACTAATAGTAGTCATAAGACATTAGTCATAGCCAAAAAGAAAAAAGTCGAAAAACAAAAATAAAAATGACACTACTACACAGCGACATGCCAATTGTGAAGCCATGCAGACAAGTGGAGGAGACGATCCACTGTGGCGAGTCGACGAGCACTCGAAATTTTATTGTGTAATCATATACGATGTTAAAACGTGAGACGGCTTGTGTAACGGTCCAATCAAAGATTGACACATGGCATGTATATATTGTAGTACATATTGTAGCTGATATCAGAACTCCGCAGCAATTTCTCTGAGTTTTCACTGTTTGCTACAGTGCTAAAAGTATATGCTACAGTAATTTTTCCATGTGTCAATCTCTAATTAGGTGGTTACACAAGCCAATCTATGTAACGGTTACGCGATAAAATTTCTCGACGCAGACGGCGTGTGTGGCCGCGGCGACCGCCGTTGGGATGGGACAAGCGAGCTTACGAGGCAGCGGTAGTTGGTAATCTTCGCGATGTTTCTGGTTCTTTCTTCAACCTGAAGCCTCTTGCCGAACTGAACAGTTTTGTCCTGGCTGACACGACACACAGGTTCATTGGACGGCTCTGCATCGCTTGGCTTCCTTGCCTGCAGCTTTACTGCTTTCAGTTTTGGTGGCTCGGGGTTATCTTCCAGAAGGGGTTCAATGCTACTATCTTTTGTTTTTTTATTGATTTAGGAGCCATTTGTATTAACTTTTGTTAATGATTTTTAATTATAATTTATAACTTTTAGTTAAAAATAAATAATAATATCTAAAAAAGTGATTTTTAGAAGGAGAGACTAACATTAAAAAATGAGGAAGAGATGCATGAGCGTGATAGGAGCGAGAGAAGTAGGATGCATGATATACCTGTGATCATCTGTTTTATCTTTGAATCGAGACGGTAGTAAGAACTGTAGAAAAGTGATTTCAAAACACTAAATATTTATATTAATTTTTGCTTTTTTTAAATAGAAATCAATAGCAGCAGCTGCTTAAGTAGTGATGGATCTCATGTTCATCTGGTCAGATATCGGTAGTACGTTGAGAATTGAGACCGAGACTGAACTGTAGTACGTACTAGATTGGCCCACTCATTTTGATTTGAGTTTCTGATTTCTGATCTATTATTTTACTATGCATAAATTTCGTCTTTTCTGAACTCTAGTTTTTTTGAGCTTTTTTATCGGTTCTTTTTTCGTATTCATTTGTGTTGTTCATGATGAGCTAACATATTTTTTTTATTTTTAAATTTTTTAAATTTAATTACGTCAACTAAGTCACCTTCAGCTACAGTGTAATTTTAGCCAAAAACTACTATTTTTAGCCTAACTTAACGGGGCATAGGTGGAGCTACTGATTGTCAAACAAACACATACTATTGGTAGCTAGTCTTCCATTTGCAGTTAAGCTTAGTCACGTACTCTCTGGTTAGACTACAGTACACCGAAATTGAAACGATGCTTACTGTTACAAAAGGCAGTAGTAAAAACTGAGTTCTTTTTTACTTATGACTTATATTACAATAATTAATTTTAAAACGGTGATTTTTTCAATACGAGGTCAACAAGAAGATTATGGTAAAAAATGTATTGAGTTTAGTTGTACCAGCCAAAATCATATGCGACTATTTTTTCTCTGTATCGCCTCTGAATGAGCGTGATTTAAAAATCAACCATAAGCCATAAACTATAGCCCAAAAGAACCCATCCACCTAGTGCGTGCTACATCTGTGTCATTGTGTTACACTACGTTCGTGTTGACTTGGTCTTTGTTATGGTGTGTTGGTTTTTGGCCTTTTGATTTCTATGGAAGTCAATATAAATAGAACATTATTTTGAAACGGTTTTTTCAAATGACTTCGCGAGCCCAAAACCGTCCTCCCTGTCCATGTCTCCACCATCCACTGTGGTAACGAAAAATACAACAAAAGCTATCGATCATAGCCCAAAAGAACAGGATGTATACTGTACATGGCAACAGATATGAGGAAGTTAAGGCCGGTGGTATGTACGCAAGTAGTTGTCGGATGAGACTGTTCTTTTAGGCTGCGACCGGTAGTTTTTGGCTGTAGTTGGTATTTTTTAGCTGTTCGTAAGAAAGAGTACGGAATAAAAAAAACTCATGTACGATTTTAATCGATATAAATAAAATTGCTATAGTATCTATTATAATATATTTATAAATTTCTTTTTAAAATAGTATTTTGTTTAAAAGTTAGTTATTCTAGAAAAATAAAAAACAGAAGTATAAAAGAAGAGGCCGGTATCTTGGCTGGGTGGCGTGCATGCGTTGCGTTGATATTTGATGGGGAGAGCGATTGGTGCGCAGATTAGGCCGCGCTTGACATTAGCTCGTGCACGACAAGGACGCGCGCGGCGGGGTCCACGGCTGAAACCCCCATTGTACTGCCCCTGCTACTAACATTATGATTCCTTTTATCGAGTTCAACATCCTCATTTTCACATGTGTGAATTGAGATGGTGTGAGATAAGCTCGTGCATGGTACCGTGTGGGACAAGGGTAACGGCATGGCCGGCTATGATCATACAGATGAGCGCATTATGCGGTTTTGATTACATCCATATTGTGGGGTATGCATGCAGCATGCTCGTGGTTCCCACCAGCGTCAACACTCCTTGATTGCGCGTGCCGTAGAGCAGGAAGAATTGCCGCACGAGTTTGTTTTTCTACACCTTTTTTTTAAAAAATAAAGAGTGAAAGATAGGATCCGTTTATATTAACATTAGCCAATAGCTTTTGATTTTGATTGATGACTTTTAGGTTTAGCCTATGAAAAGTAACAGCTTTAGAGAGAGACAGTCGCGTGCGATTTTGATCGATATAAATAAAATTACTATAGTGTGTACTACAATCGACTAGTAGATTATGTCTTAAAAAGATACTTTGTTTGAAAGCTAGGTATTGTAAAAAAAGTCATTTATCATAGAAAAACTGCTTTTAGAATCTAATACGAATAGAGCCTAAATGTTTATATTATAAAAAAGGAGAAACAAAGTTCATATACCTTATTGTTAAACCAGTAAAAATACAATCAATTCGTAGGCATGCATATAAGAAGTAAGGTGTCTTGTTAGTCTAAGTTTTTGACATATATGATATTGTTTGCATTTGTATTTATAAAAATAACAATATGTAGATTATATTAACAAAAATAATGTTTTAGCCGTCGGGTGGCAACAGATCATGGAAGGAATCATGTACTCCATCGAGAAAAGTCATCAAGACTTTGTACTACTTCGATCCATGCCACGCAGCACATCATGCGAGCAATTAATCGATGTAGATGGATGCAACGTCTGCGCTCTATCCCAATTAGGGCCCTGTTTTTCTTTTCTTTTTTGCCCTTACTTTTTGGCTTTAGATTTTGATTTTTCTATAATAAAATACTTTTTTAAGTAATCTATAAGTCAATTATATTATACTGCAGCGATTTTATTTATATTAGCTAAAATCACACGTGAATTTTCTTACTCTGTACTCTCTATCAGCTATTACTATTCATTAATGTAGTCAAAAGTCACCAGCCATAACCGAAAAGAACACATCTATCTTTTGTGGCTTTTAATTTTGGCTTCTCCTCAAGTCGAAACAAACGAAGTGACTTCCCTAAATTGCTTTCTAAACCTAAAACCATATATATCGTCTGCGTCCACGTCTCCGCTGTCCGCCGCTATCTTGAAAAATACAGATAAAAATCATTAATTATACTAAAAAAATCAATCAAAAACAAAAAAAGATACTGGCCCGGGCCATCCATCCATGCAAAAACCAAAAAAGTATACTCGATCTGCAAGTGGAAAGGCCATCGCCGGACATTTTCTAGCATGGCATGTGAGCTAGAGCCTTGAGCTTGAAGAAATGACAGGGGTGATCTATTATTATGAAGAAAAAAAATTAATTGGACCTGCCTTAATTTGCAACTCTGATCAACCGATCCATCCTTATTTTGTTGCAACTTGTCCTTATGATCATATCATTCCTTAATTTGCAGTGAAGGAATAACCTGGTCGTGCAAGAAATCGGTCAAATTCTTGGAATGCAAACTACGGTAAGAACAAGCGTACGTACCCACAAGTTAGGAATATTCGCTGACCAGTTTGGAATTTTGCGGCAAAATTTCAACGGCGACGGCTATGGCTATGGCGCGAACGATGGATATATATGGTCATGTTGCCTGTCCTTGTTCCAAGCAGTAATTAAGCACGCATTTCACCGTCAAATTTGACCTACTAATGCTATATTCATACATGAAACATCAGTTACATATACGCAAACTAAATTAAGCTTATGCATTTCTAGAGTGATACGACAATTTAGTTCATGGAATCCCTCTACTTCAATACTGATGCTGCAAAAAGGAAGAGATATGAGATAAATTCTGAAGCAAACGGCAAAAATGACCACTATATATTTGATGGTACTATGGCCACGCTTGTTATGTAAATTTCTTGGACATTATATATCGTGACCACTATTTTAATTTCTTAAGAGTTCAATTTACAAAATGCTGCGTACTTGCAAGGCTATATAACAGTACCCCTCGTTAAGGTTCTTTTTTTGTGATTACAAGAAAGACACAAACTCACACACATCACTTGCACACACTCACATGTAAATGCATCTTTTTAGCATACATCTAAAAAGACGAAAGTTGATAATAAATTTATAATACCACAAAATTCTTACTAAAACTGTATTTACGTGTGCGTTAGTTGACCTAGCTATGGAGTTGGCTATAGTTTAAGAACGATCTTAAAAGGAGGCTGACTCAGATCAACATCAGCTCAATGTTCTTCGCGGCCCACCTAGAGAGGATGCTATTCGTTTCTGTTGTAACTCAGATCAAGCTAGGACGTCCCCAGTCTTCGCTCAATAGGCCTGCTTGTTTGCACTTACAACGATTGCATTTCTCTCTAGAATGCTAATCAAACACAAGTGCAGTTTTCATCCGATTCTAAGTGGCAGAAATCTCAATCCGAAAATGAACGTAGAAAAGCGACGTCCGGTTATCCGACTTTCGTCCAGTTGCTGTTGGATTCCGGTTGAAACAAACAGGCCTAAGATTCCTCGGCCTCATGCTCATGCATGCAGGGTGCACACCTGCACACGCGCCAGACGATTTGGGGTGGGTTTTTTGGCTATAGGTTTTGGTTTTTGGTTAATGACTTTGAATTCTGTTTGTTTTATAAGAGGTAATACAAAGAGAGATAGTCGCGTGTGATTTTTAACCGATGTAGCTGAAGTCAGTATAGTATCTATTATAATCAACTTATAGACCATACCTTTAAAAAATATGTTTTTTGAAAATTACCTACTACGATAAAAACCAAAAATCACAAACAGCAAACTCAAACAAACCCACCAAAAAATGGCACTGTCATGTGTCGCGCTGTTTGCGAATCATCCGCGCGCGCTTACACCATTTTCTGTACGGCCGAAAAATGCACCCTACATGTCACGTCGCGTTCGGCTGCTGTTTGCATTTTGATTAGCACGGCCAATCTGTACATATAATCGATATGTCTAATTTTCTATAGCTCAAATCCCTATCGATCGTTACGTTCATATGCTAAGCTGCGGTAAGGCAGGGCGGTTGATGATGTATCGCGTATCGATCGCTGCGTCGCGCTCAAGTGTTTGTTTATTTTTGCTGCTAGTTACGTAACACTAGCTATCTTCCTTTGTCTTTTCGTGACGCATCGTATCGATCTTGAAAGCCGGCAACTGGATTTTCTTCTGTTAAAAATGTAGTAGGTAATGCTTTAATTTTGAATATCAACGGTAGAAATATATTGCAAAATACTAGTGATGAAAAGCTCATAACTAATAATAACAAGTAAATCATATTGTATCTCTAATATACGTAAGAATATGATTATATTAGAGTCGACCGTTACAAACGACAATAGATTAATGAAGAAAAAAGCGCACAAAGGCATGCGATCGTGGAAGTAGTCGATATTAACAAAGAAGATGAGCGATCGTGGGTTACGCTGTCCATAAACTTTATTGTCTTTAAAAAGACTTTGAAAACCAGACAATAGTTCGAAGATGGCTGCCATTTCGCCATCGCGTGTCGGCGAGGAGAAAGGAACGGAGGAATTGGTTCTCTAGTTGCAAGTCACATGATTTCCACTGAAATTAGCAGATATGAGTGCACACGGTGTTAGTCAAAGCTCTGCGATACTATCTCATGTCATGTGTCACGTGTTTTATGTGGTGGTAATGACTCTATCTTATAAATTGGTGGTAAAGATGGACTTCATATTGACGGAAGTAGGGTGCAACGGCGGATAATCTCGTCGTCAAATCCGACAAATTAAGGCTACATGGAACAAATATGAAAGGGATAAATGGGTATCCGCACTATTCATGTTCGACTTTGACGAGGAAAATGAAATAACATACGTAATAAGTGATATCCGTCCAGTATATATCCGTATGTCAAGTGATATGAGGAAGACCATTTGACTTCACCTAGGAATAAGATAAACATATAGCGAGGTTGTCACATCTAAGCTGGGAGCAGGGCATCGGAATGTTCTTCTTTAACATCATAGTAATTAATCTATTCATGTTCGCCGATTGTACCATACTGTCCAGCAACGGTAGAGAAGCGGATAATTTTGTCGCAACGATCGTCCGAAAGATTATAAACGACTATGGAATGGAGAAATAGATATTCGTATTATTCGTGTCCGATTCCGACTCCGAGAAAAAAATATAAAATAGGATACAGGATAAACGATATCTGTCTGTATCCGCTCCAATTACATTCCTAGATAGAGGATGAAACACATTGGCAGGAAAAAAACATCATGGGTTTGGTAGAAGCTTGAAAAATAACTTCGTTGGAGCACCAACAAATGAAAAAATCCAAAAAATAAAACAGAAAAAGATCAGCTGGTACAAAGTCACCGTCGAGGTCGATCGGGTCGACCGGTCAAGCGAGTGTGATTCAATAAAGAAAGGAAAGCCGGAAACAGATTCCCTAATCGAACGGCCACGTGCGTACGATCGCTTCCCAAATCAGGGGGCCGCAGGTTCTTGGCTTAGACGCCGTGGCGGCCACAACTCAAGGGGTTCGCGTCCCTCTCCGTCTCTGGATCGTTTGATCCGGTCGTTAGCGTTGCTGCTGCTTGCCTGTGGGAACAGGGAGCTGAAGTGATGCTCCGGGAACGAGGTCGTCGCCTGGGGGAGCTTCTACTTTTCGTTGGTGACTTGGTGAAAGGTTGGCAAGGGCGCAAGGCCAACCCAGAGAGTTTGCACCTTCTGGACGTGGAGTTTTTGTACGGGACAGGTCGTGCATTCCAAGTAGGACAAGTTAGAAGATAGATGCAGAAGTGGATTTCTGGAGGCAGTTCGAGCACTGGCTGCTGCTAGCTCGTCGGAATTTACACGCACAACAGGATGGTACAGATACAAATGACTCAGAAGTCAGCCCGCTCGTTTCGATTTCAGTTTCTAGCTTATTTTTTACTATTTATAAATTTCGTCTTTTTCTGAATTTTTGGTCTTTTTTGAGCTTTTTGCCGTTTTTTTTTCTTGTATTCGTTTGTATTATCCGTGATGAGCTAGCATAAATTGAATTACGTCAAATAAGCCACTCATTCTACATGAAATTTCAGCCTTCATGAAAATTTCAGCCATAAACCACAGTTTTTCAGTCCAACCGAACTGGATAGGATATAATATTAGATGCGTTTTTTTTACCACGATTGATAGCTTTTGGTCCAGCAGAGTTTAGGACTGCATGTTCAGGTCTGAGCAGCTGCAAGCTAACTCCGTTTTTTTTTCGGCCAGGTCCGTCTTTGGCTGCTGTGTTCATTCTGTTAAGCCGACCTCAATTAGTTTTCTTCTTCTCCATCGCACCTTTTGACGGCCGACAATGGCGCAGCTTCTATAACCGTCAGCAGCACCTTTGGTCTCCCCCTCGTTAAGGTTCTTTTTGTGATTACAAGAAAGACACAAACTCACACACATCACTTGCACACACTCACATGTAAATGCATCTTTTTAGCATACATCTAAAAAGACGAAAGTTGATAATAAATTTATAATACCACAAAATTCTTACTAAAACTGTATTTACGTGTGCGTTAGTTGACCTAGCTATGGAGTTGGCTATAGTTTAAGAACGATCTTAAAAGGAGGCTGACTCAGATCAACATCAGCTCAATGTTCTTCGCGGCCCACCTAGAGAGGATGCTATTCGTTTCTGTTGTAACTCAGATCAAGCTAGGACGTCCCCAGTCTTCGCTCAATAGGAGCCACTCGTACCCTTTCCGTAAAAGCTCCGTCCGTCCGAACCGTTCGATTGAGATGGCTTGTGTCCCCGCCGAACACTCGCAACTCTTACTATTCAAGACGAAGGCTTTGTCTTTTTTGGTTTCTATCATGCCTTTTAGCTATAGCTAATAGTTTTTATTTATGTTTTTCAAGATAATAGCGAACGGTGTATATAATTTTAGACTCAAAAGATCATTTAAAAAATCTGCTTTAAAAAGTCATATCTGTTTATTTGGAGAAAAGACTTTTGAAAAAACCAAAAGCGAACAGCGCGAAGAACATGGCCGAAGATGTTAGCGCCATCGCGCGTGCAGCGATCAACTTTTTGTGGGGGAAGGGGACTTGGCCTGTCGCTTTGCAACTTCACGTGGTTCTTGAATTTGAATGTGATGAGCAGGCGCTACGCGCGTACTGCAGGGTTAGACTTGCGCACGCGTTTGAATAGGCCGGCCCTTTACACGTACGTACGTGATCAGCTCGCGCGCGCACACCACATGCATGTGCGTGGCCGCGGCCTGCGTAATACCATTGCTGGTTCGGCTGTACCGGCGGCCGAATCGACGGGTCAAATCCACATAATTTAGCTAGCAACATGGTTTGAGCCGAATCGACGAAGAAAGAACATAAGATGCTACATCCTTTGGTCGTTTGGAGCGATATGGGTTTGTCTCTTTGTTTATTTGGACCTGTCCAGTATAAGGATGGACAATGCAGTAAGAGGAGACGACCCTATTTGACCATTCTCCATGCCTTCTCCGTGTAACCGACAACTGGAGCTAGCGACGCGAGGCAGCCAGGGCATGGGAGCAGGGCGCGGGCATGGGGCAGGCCAAAGGCGGCAGAGTGGCTGGGTGAGGTGGTGCACGGCGAGCAGCGGACCGAGCACTAGAGCCGGCCAGACGGTGTGGCGAAGAGGCAAGAGCATAGGTGCAATCTCGTTAAGTAAAACGGGATTTCTTTACTCTTGTTATTTCTTTTGTAATAACTCTGCATCAGATGCGATCTCATTAGATATGTTATGATCGATGTATTGATTAATACCTGTAATATGTTAGATCATGTTATGAGAAGTGTGAATACATTAATTCGTATGAGATTGTTGTTTTTATCATCTAATGTGCAAGTTTGTTATATTGTTATTTATAATGTGTTAATTCGTTTGAAATACAGACACGTTACATGATTATTTGTGTGGTTACAGTTAGGTGAACGGTGCTATGTAAATATATTAGTTTTGATGGTTGATTGGATATTATTACACTATCGAACAAATCTTATGTTTTTTTGTGAAGTTTGTGACGTCATGATAAGTTGGTATAATTTGTTTAATAGATGCACAGAAAAAAACGAAAAACTTATGATTACAATATAGTTTACATATGTACTCCTTTAATATTAGATAACGCTTTTGGTTTATACGGACGCCGCTATCATCGTACCTAAAATTTTGTGCTGGGTCCGGCTCTGCATTCATGGTGGTGGTGCGTGCAGTGCGTTGCAGAGCTTGCAGCTGCAGGCTGCACACGTACGCGCGCCGCGCGGCACGATTTTTGAGAATTTTATATATTTATAGCACTACGTACGTTAGAAATTTTAAATATAGCTTTCTAAGCCTAAAAATTTTATTTTATTCTCTTTCCAACCGCGGAACTTTGGGACATTGACACGTGTTAGTCGTACGGTCCCGGATCGCACGATTACACTGTAGTAAGAAATCAAGACAGTGTACTGCTACACTGTAATAGTGCGGTCTCGGACCGCACGATTTCTTGCGGTCCCCGATCGCACGACTAACGTGTGTCAACGTTCCGGAGTCCCGCGGTCGGAAAAAGAGCTAAAAATAAAAATTTTAGGCTTAAGAAGCTATATTTAAAATTTTTAAGGTACACAATGCTATAAATGTCCAAAGTGTATCTGGCATGTGTTGCGCCGTATGCGAATCATTCCGCTCCCCGTGTGTTGCGCCCATCTGCACACGCGCGCATGTAATTGTGCGCCGTGTAAGGCTTGCACTTAATTTACACCATTTTCTGATGGACCGCGGCCGTAAAAAAAATGCGCACTATACACGTACCCAAATTCCTCACGTTGGGTTCAGCTGCAGTTTGATCGTTTAGAACGTCCAAATGCAACGGCCAATATATAATCGATATGTCTAATTTTCTATAGCTGAAATGCTAACGGGTTCATATGCTAGCTTGCGTCCTGCGGCTGCAGGCGATAAGGCAGGGGTTGATGATGTATCGCGTACCCAATCTCTACTGACTACACGCTGAATTAGTGTTTATTGAGCTCCGTTTCAAACATCTTCCGGATATATTGATTTCTTAATGTGATCTATTTTTTCTTTGCATTATCTTGAAGATATAATAATATTTTTTGATTTTTTTCTTTATTTTTAATTAAATAAATTAGAAAAACTAACGATCGTTAAAGTGTTATTTCAGCCAAAATCTAATAGCCATATCTGTTTAGAATATGATCTTATTTTTGCTGTAAGTTACTACTAGTTCCCATCATTTCCTTTTCGTGTTGATATGTACATGACGCACTGCATCGATCTTGAATTCTTGATAGCCGGCAGCTAGATTTTCTTCTTATAAAAAAATATGCCGGCGAACCAGATCAAAATCAAACCCCAAGAAAGATAAAGACGCGTGCATATATACGGAGAGAGAGAGAGAGAGGACAATTACTTGGATATTAGTGATATATAGAAGAGGGCTGCATCTGGTTGCACATATAAAATGATATCTATAAAACGCCAACAGTTCAGTTCGATCTCATTTTATTTATTCCGATTATGTCCGAAACATCATGATACCATTTTGATTATATCCGGAGGAAAAAACAAAAAAAAAAAGTCAATGCTCATGGTGAAGGTGTAGATCGGATTAAGCACGTTCAATGCACCATGTGTGTTTATGGTGTAGCCATCATAGATCTGGAAGAAGCTAGCTAGCTAGTTACATGAACATATAATAATACATGATTCTTATATATATCGTGCGTGGAGCACTTATTTCTAATGGGAGAGATATACTTAGCGTGTAGTTTTGACTTCTTCGATAAGATTTTAGGCAATGAGATAAGGGAGGCGACTAATTGGTGGTACATGTACTATCGCTATAATTAGCTTCAACCGACCTATTAATTTGCAGTTGAGCTGTCCGGCCGCCGCCGCTACCGGCCAATGGATCTGTTATTTTCAGCTTCTAAAAGCTGCATTTCGATTTTTCTATAGTAACTAGTTTTTAAACGGAGTATCTTTTTAAGATAGAGTTTACTAGTTAATTATAGTACATACTATAAAGACTTCATTTATATCGGCAGAAATCACACGTGAATTTCTATTACTCTATAATCTCTCGCATAAACAGTCTAAAAGCTACAAACCGCAGTTAAAAACCATAAGTTTCAGCTAAAAAGAATAGATCCCGAAAACGAATGAACGGAGGCGGCAGTCAGGCACCCTTGGTTAGCAGACACCCCCCACTGTTGTCTAAATATGCGTTGTCCAACATGGCTCATTGCTTTTGAGCTTATGATTTATATTTATTTTGAATAAATAAATTAGATGATTTTTAGTTTTTTTGAAACGGATTATTAAGATAATATTTTTAAAAGTAATTTATTGACTTATCAGCATTCGATTTAATCACAGAAGCGCTCGTTTTAGAGCTGAAAGTCATTAACCGTAGCCGAAAAAATCTCACCCATAGGTGTACGTGAGTGTAGTAGTGGTTTGCACCGTAAGAAGCTGGTACTCCTGTTCAATAGTTGTCTTACCATTTGGTCCAATTCTTATTTTACATCCAGGTCGACTAGGGATGATGGAACATACCTATGGAAAAAACCATCGTTTTGGTAAAAACTTGGAAACAACTTCGTTTGAGCACCAACAAAATGGAAATATCCAAAAACAAAACAGTAAAAGATCATCTAGTACAAAGTCACCGTCGAGTGGCTGGCTATACACGTACCATTTTTTTCCGAGTCAGGGACCCGTCCACTCTTGGCCTTTGGGGTACAGGGTTTCCATGCCATGGCGGCCACAAGTTAAACGATGGGTTTGTGTCCTCTCTTTCGCTGGATCGTTTGATCCGTACGTCCATTAACATTAGTTTTGCTACTGCTTGCATTCTTGTAGTATATGATCGATCTTATCTTATCAGTCTGAAGTTTTAAGATGAATTAGTTGGTACATATAATCCAATATAGTTTTAGAGTCTAATTGTTGTGAGTTCAAAACAATATTTAAAAAAAATATCTGTGACCCATTTTCTAGTCCACGTCTTGAGCCCAGTGGACGTTAGATGTGAGAGGGAGTCTACCGTGCGTTCGTGACTCGGTGAAGGTTGGCAAGAGTACAAGTAGTGACACGCTCGAGACAGAAAATTTGCACCATCTAGACGTGAAGTTTTTCTACGAGAAAGTCGTACGTTCCAAATTTAGATAGAAGTAAAAGTGGATGTCTGGAGGCAGTTCAAGCACTTGACCCCTGTAGCTACTCGGAATTTTCATGCACCACAGGATGGTTCGGATGCAAATGTCTCAAAAGGAAAACAAAAAGGAGGGTCCAGACGCGAAGCATTAATCTGGGCTGTAACGGAGCATGAAAATGGCCCGTTTTCTCTGAATTGGGCCTGTGGCGGCCTTGTCTGGTCCAATTAGCAGAGTGTGGGAGGTCTGAGCAAGGTGCCTTTTTATTTTAGTAAAACAAGCTGGTAGCTTCTAATGCGGCCCATCTGAAAAACAAATTCTAATACGGCCCACTTGACATCACCTCGGTTAACTTCTCTACACACTTGCATACTGATGTTTCTGTAAGCTATTCGAATGCATGGGGCCGGTTGGGAAGGCTTGTCCGGTGGCTTATGACTTAGACTTTGTACCTCATAAGCCGTGAGCCTCGCCGAACGGGGGACCAATTTGGGAGTAGGCCAACCGCATATGCACCCGCTCTGAGGTCTGACATATACGTAAGTCACGTTTTAAAAAGCATGCAAGTATGTGAGTGTAAAACTCCTGTGTGTGGATTATCAGGTTTTCTCATTTGTAAGTGGTTGTATCCACTATGTGTGCTAGTGATTTAGGATTAAGTGAGAAGTGAGGAGCCTTGACTATATAAGCCATTATGTTGAGAGAGGGAGTTAGGGTTATGTTTCCTTTTGTTGGAAGCTTTGCGTGCGTGCTCTTGTCAGAGCTCTGTCCTTCAAGGTGTGGATATGTTGTAATCCTTCATCCCTTCATGGTAATGGAAGATCAAATTTGTTTATCTTGCCATCATGTGTTCTTATTTGATTTCCTTGTCTTCTTGAGGTGTTTTGTGTTTTTAGTTTCTCTCGGTTATTTCCTATTTTATGCTGTGATCTAGTTTGGTATGATATTTAAGAACTTATCTAAGGTCATCTAGATATCAAGGACTTTCAAGCAAGTGCAGATTAAAGTTTTCCTCGTTTGCCCGGTTGTCATGCAATCTTCCTCATTTTGGGTAAATGTCACAATTTTGGCAATAATCTTCATGATCAATGATTGTAATAGATTCTTGACATCATATGAAGGGTTTGTAACAAGTTTCATCTCGTTTGGATAAGTGATTTAAGAGTTAGCTATTTTTTTAGTCGTGAGCAATGCTGTTATTGTCTCTGTTCGTGGAGCTATCAAATCGTCATTGGGTTTATGATATTTGGCTTATATTTTAGTAAAGCTTATGAACTTATATTTTTCACTGTATCGTGTTGCTAATATAGTAGTAAAATTTTTTATTTCTGACTCGCTGTACCGATGATACAGAACCGAACCACCGTAGTAATGGCGTTATGGCACGGCAGAGATTGCGGCCTGCACGCATGGGTGGATGGCCCTCCCATCTCGCCAAATTCAGCAACGGCTTTAGTATTCCATGGAGGCCATGCCAGTCTTAGAACGGGGCCGCAGATAGTGGGCCCAGGGCAATCTCAGGCCTGCACGCCTAGTTCAATTACGACTAATTGGGCTCTGAATCATACTAATGGCCAGGTCTAAGTGCAGTCATGCTGAAAACAAATGTTGAAGCGAAATCCGAACTGAACATAGCACACAGTACGACCATGTTCAGAATCTGAAGACAAGCGCACGGCCAGAACGTGCAAGATCTTCAGATAAGGAAGCCTGATCAGAACGAGACAGCCAGCCTCTGAAATCGAAGCATTCTTTCTTTCTTATCCACACTTGCGATTCGATTCGATTCATCTCGATCGTTACACATGCGTTTCTCTTTACGTTTCTTCTCTTTTTTTTTTACCGGGTCGCTCCATTTTTTTTTACCCCGTTCCCTTACGGGCATCAGGTGCCGCCGTTCTACGTACAAACAAACCTACTTAATTAATTGCTCCTCCAGTGAAGAGCTCGTTTAATTACAGGCACAAGCCGTGTCGAGTCAGATGTCTCGCCGGCACAGCGGGCAGGAGCCGTGCCTCACCAGCCAGCAGTCGATGCACGGCCTGTGGAACACGTGCCGGCAGCTCCGCAGCCGCCTCGCGGACTCGCCTGCTTGGAAATCCTGCGAATACCGCATGCATTGAAAGCGAACGAATCATACAACGACAAAAAAAAAAAAAACGAGCAGTTCATTGAGATGCTGCATTGAAGAAGGATTTCGACCAACCTGCAGGCAGACAGAGCAGCAGAGGGCCTCGCCGGCCGAGTCGACGGCGTTCTCCTCGGTGATCTTGATCTCCGGCAGCCGGCGGAGCGAGTCCGCCGGCAGCCCCTTCGTGGCGCCGGTCTCAAAGAGGTCTCTCGTCTCGGCAAACGGCGAGCTGATGGCGCTTATCTGCGTCCAGAAAATAATTGAAAAAAAATATTACAAACTGTGGTGGAAAAAAAATGCAGGCAGTGAAACTCTGAAACAGTACTGTTTTTCTTCTTTTAATCCTTTGAGCTGATCTGAAGATCAAATCACATCAACAAGTATTTTTATTCTAGTTGCTGCGGCAAACTGACCCACTCGGAATGGAAAAGGCACAGAAAACCCGCAGCAACCCGCGGGTTAGTTAATCACTCGCCATTGATGCAATTTTCTTTCTTTTGCTTGTGGGTGATGATGACCTCACCTCACTATGGTGACTTAGTGAGTAATCTAGACGATTAGCACTAGCTAGCTCCTTTATAACTAACCATGTTATTAAAAGCCCACCCTTTTGTTCTCATTCGTCTCTCCCAGAAGAAATGCTTGCGCTGGATGGAAACGGTGTCTTCCGGGCAATGCATGGACGAACTGAAGCTCAAATGATATGGATTTTTCCCCCTTCAGGCTACCAAATGCTGGTATATATCGTGTGTCAGTTTGACTAATTGGATTGGTTGATCACTTGGAGCCAACAGCGTGATGGAAACAATCCTGTGCGATGGACACTCAAATCATCAAAACTAATAGACCAAGCGCTATTAGAGTTATGCTTTTATAGTCTGAGGAGCATGTGCATCAGCATTTAGCAGGAAAAATTCAGAGTTTCAGGCATGAACTTGATCAAGCTTGGACAATAAAGCCACATTAAAACTTAGACAACGCGATCGAGCTATTACTACCGTCCGATCGACAACACTGCTCGCGCAATGCGAGCAGGCTTAATTATGCACAGATTCAATCGATCAAAATTGACATGCCATATTCAAAATTGATCAGAATTGAATCTGGGCAGATTCAATTGCGCAGATTCAAAATTGATCAAAATTAATCTTGGTGCATTCGAGCTGAGGTTGAGTGGCTACCTGACTCTGCACGGCGCTCTGCACAGCCGGCCCCACCTTCTCGCGGACCAGCCTACCGCTCAGGAGGCTGGAGATGATATCCACCTGCATGCAGTGGAGGAGTACAAAGCACAATCAAGAACAGGGCTAATCAAACTGTAGCTCGTTAACTCGATGGGGAGATTTCGTTCTCACCCAATGCAGCAAAGCATTCAGTATCAAATGCAACGATGGTCACATGCTTTGGATTCGATGCGAGAAGAGACGCAACAAAAAAAAAAAGAGATTGTTTTTTTATTAGCCGTGAGGTCCGCGACAGGGCAGAATTAGCATCAACCCCTCCCCATGGAAACCACGGGGCACACCTAATTGCGATCAACATCAAGCTCACATAACCCGTGAAAGCGAAGGAGGTGCGCTTTTTTTTTTTTTTTGAATTTTTCGCTCCATACCCTTACCATGACCTCTCGAACATCAACAGGCCACCGAATTCAAAACAAATCAATTGCAGTATTGACTGTTTTTTTTCACAGTTTGGAAATGCTAGTGGAATTATAGTCCTAACAGAGTGGGGGAGTGATGGAGAGTTGATGGTGATCAGTGTAGTAACTGCGTACCATGTAGAGGAAGCTCCAGACGCCGGAGTCGCTGGAGTGCCAGAGGTCGCGCGACGACTCGGCGACCTCGATGCAGAAGACGGCGCCGGAGATGGCGCCGATGCCGGCGCCACGCAGCATTCCGCTCTCCGTCGCCAGCCCGATCATCGAGCCCGTCACCGCCCCGACCAACGACCCCACTGCAAAAAACCAACCAAACATTCAGCAACAATCCTCGCGTGCCAGTGCATACTCCGTTCGTCTGTCCGTGAGTGTCCGCGCACGCACCGGCGGCGAAGATGCAGGTGGCGACGGCGCAGAGGACCCTGCAGGCCAGCTCGCACGCCGCGGAGCCGAAGCCGGAACCGCCGCCGGCGCCGGTCCACTGCCACTGCTCCGGCGCAGCTGCGGGAGGAGACGACGAGCTGGGAGGCGCGAACCGGTCCATTTGGAAACCAAGAAGCCAACTGTTCTTCACTGAACAACGCACGCACACCGATGACGCAGAGAGAGAGAGGAGCGGTGGACTAGTGCTAGAATGGAGGGAGGCGAGGTGTGTAAAAATAGCGGCGGGGAATATAAAATCTGTGGTCTGGTGCGGTGGTGTGGCCACCGGTTTTGTTCTGTCTGTCGGTTTCGTCTCTTGTTTGCCTTCTCCTTTCCTCGTTTTTCTCTCGGGCTGCGGCTGGGCGCGTGCGCGTGGCCCGCGTCTGTTCTGCTGCTGCTGCCGCCAGCCGGTTTCTCTGCTCTGCGCCGGTGGGTGCAGTAGACGAGCTCGCTGCTCGCCTCTTTATATATAACTAAAGGTGCGCTCGTATGGATTTAACTTATTTTTTATTATTTTTAAATTTTATCTTTTTTCTTACATTTAACTTTTTTTATTTTTTTGCTAGCACTTTTTTCGTATTCATTTGTATTGTCTATAATGGGCTAATCTATTTTTTTTTCTATTTTTAAATTTTTAAAAATTTAGCTACGCCAAATAAGTCACCATCAGCTACAATTTAATTTCAGCCATAAGACAGTTTATTTGGACAAATTGCCGCAATTGCCGCAATTGCCTGGTATATTTGAGCAAATTGCCGCAATTGCCTGCCTGAATGTAGGCTGTAAGTTTCGAAAGGTTAGTGTGTCGATCGATGCGAAAAAAGGGCGGATTACCAGTAGCTTGGAGAACAGAAACAGTTCTGTTTACCCGAAAAAAGAGAACAGATCAGTGGGTTACGGATCAAATGGTCATGGTATGACAACAAAAGGATAGAAAAAAAATAAACTAGTGGCTTACAAAGGAGGGTATGGATGTGCTTTCCTGCAGTTTAGGCATCCAAACGGAGAGAATAATTTTCATCTATCTAACTAATTAAAGGCTGAACAAATATGAAAGGGATAATGCATATCTAGTACTATTTATGTCTAAGTCTGACTCTAAAAAAATTATAGAATAGAATACATAATGAATATCTGTTCGTATCCGCTCGGAATGCATTCTACTGAAGTTCAGATGAGATAGCAACATACTACGTGCGAGTAGTGTGTTCGGTGTCATCCATGGATTCGGTTTACAAGCACAGGCACGGTGGTTTCCAAAGTGTGGCATAGGGTCTTGACTACTGAATGGAGCGCGACAAATTCAGCGTCCCTGTCGATAATTTAATTTTTGCCGAGCTGAAAGCGATGTCCCGATACCACTCACTGACGGTTTGAGCTATCATGTGCCCACACGTCTAAACGCTGCGGCACTGCCTGCAGAAACATTTTTCATCACAATCCTGATTGGACTCGTGACCAGGTACAGTCTAGTGTAACATCAACTGGCCAGATGGGTTCTAACTCGCAAGCTTGGTCGATTGATTAGTCTTTTCATACAGGAGAAGTCGACAGAAATCACTCTCTCAGCATGTTTCCATTTCACTAGTTTCATGAGGGAAATTTGACATAAAAAAAGAATCAACAATAAACAGGTTATGTAAATCCCCAATGACATTGACAGGGGACATCTCTAATGCTTATGGCCTGGGGTGGCCATAAGGTGAGACGCACGTGACTTTTGAAAATTGCTACAATGCTTATTACTTGAGGAGACATTAAGATGGCCATAACAATCTAATAAAAAAATACCAGCCCTCTCCTTTCTTCTTCCTCAACTCATTCATCCACCCATCTCGATCCTCCCCACCCATTCGCCGCACTCACCCACCAATCGATAGCACTGCCTCGCCCTCCTCTCTGCTCGTCCTGCTCACTGTGCTACCACTCCTCTCCACCAAACCAGTCTTCCCTCCCCTCCTCTCTAATGGGACCACCCCTCCCTTCTCTCTCTAATTTCACAGTGCGGTGGTGGCTATTCCCTGTCCCCGTTCTTCCCGTTGTCAGATCTAGTGGTGACCACCATCCTCGTCCTCACCATCGCTGAACGGCGACGCGCCCCCATCGAGCTCCAAGTGGTCGGATCAGGTGGCGGCGCATCCCCACCGAGCTCCACGTAGTCGGATCCGGCGGTGGAGCATCTCTACCGAGCTCTCGATGGCCAAATCCGGCGGCGACGCGTTTTATCCAAGCTCTCAGTGGTGCAGCAGCGGTTGATGGCATGACGTCTACCGGCGGGCGTGGCGGCCACCCAATCATCTCCATCGTCCTAGTGGTGGCACTTGGGGATGAGTGGTGAGTGCTCACAGGGGGGAGAGGAGAGATCAATACTTTTTTATTACTTGTGGATGATCACTAGCTTGTGGCTGGCTGCAAGCTATGGTTGGTTCAAAATTTTCCCCACAATGCTTGTGACCGGCTATAAGGTTGCCATATAGGCCTTATGGTCTACTTTTTTTGCACATTATGGATGCCCGATCTATGATGATTTATGAGAGGAAATTAGTACTATTGAAGTATATTATCTATGTTTTCTTATTAGTTTAAACTTTTGGATGAACAGTTTAGTGCATATAGCTCAATATAGTATCAAGCCAAGAGGTCCTGAGTTTGAAGCCTAGCTAACACTGGATTAAAAATAAATTGTGGCTCACTTCTAATCCGTGTTTTAGGCCTAAAGGACCCTAGACGTGAGGAGGTTAAGGTTTCATGTGAACTGGTTAATGCATACAACTTAATATGTAGTACTAGTAGTAAAATGTGTTATGAGCATTTCGCATTATGAGCATGCCGTCATCGATCGAAGTAGGCAAGCTATGGTACACATGTAACACCCCACATACTAATGTGAGATGCTACTATGAAACATCATCGTCAAGGTGAAGAATAAATACTAAAAGCAATAATAGAAATCACGAGAAAATTAAAACTTTAAGAGTACTTTAACAGAGAACCAAAAAAATTGAAATAAATATTTGAAACAGGGGACCGGTCCACTTCTAACCAAATAAAGAACAAATAAAACAACAAATAGTGGCAAGCCACAGTGCTGAAAACTCGAGTACTCCCACCCATGCATGATGCTATCACTCCACTGGCCTTTTACCTGAGGATAAAAAGAGCAAGCGTGAGATTTAAAAATCTCAACAAGTACCCAACAACGGTAGTAACACGGTGAGTAAAGGACAAGTAAAGCAAGCAAGCAATTGACACATGTTAAGTGCAATGAAACTAGGTTATCGAAAACACTGATACAGATCGGAGATAGAGATCATATGAACAATGCCATTAAAGATAAATGTTATTTAGTAAGTTATGGCAACGGCACCGGTGATCACTTCCCACATACCCGGTTATACGAGAATAGTCAGGCACGCCATTGTCCTCGACTGTATAACCGCCGACGGGGTATAATATTCTGAGCAACGAAAGTGTACGACCCCCCGTACGTTACCAGGTGGGTGGTAATCTCCCCTATATGTGAATGACCCCACGCCAGATAACTGTTATCTAGTCAATGTGGATAATTGTTATTTAGCAAGTTATGGCAAAAACACTGGTGATTACTCCCCACATACCCGGTTATACGAGAATAGCAGGCATGCCATCGTCCTCGACTGTATAACCATCAACGGGGTGTGATATTCTAAGTAACAAATGTGTACGACTCCCGTACGTTAACAAATTGGTGGTAATCTCCTCTATATGTGGATAACCCATGTTAGGTAATAGTTATATTGTTAACATATTATAGGATGCGAATTTAAGGAAACCGAGAGAAGGCTAAGATAATATTATGAGAACTGACAGGATTTGCTAAGGTTGGAAATAAAAGGGTCTAATACCCGATAAGGGCGATGTGAAATGATAATGTGGTGATAAGGTAACTGTTACATCATAGGCATGTTATATAATATGAATTCAAGGCAACTAAGAGATGACGGAGATAAGGTTATGACGACTGGAAGGATTCGCTAAAGATTTGAGATGGAAAAGCGCTAGATCCTGATAGATAGTGATGTGAAATGATACATAGTGATAAGGGTCTAAGAATCATTCTAAAAGAGATATTATAACATACCACACACAAGGGTTGACAAACAACTAAGTTTTATTACGTGATAAGTGATTATTAATCAAATTTAACAATTATTAATATATATCGATCATGACTTACATAAGAAATTACACCAGCAGTACATCATGATATCAGAAGGGTAAAATATAGAAGCTTGATACTAAAAGATTGCTAGTGGTTTAAACCTAAGTCTACAACATGTTCATCCGTTACCCCCATTAATGATTTAAGCATGAATTCTAAACATTAATAACTGAGTAATCTAATAAACATAAAAGCATGTGAACCAAGATAACCTAAAACGTCATAGTATGAATACAATATTAAAATTATAAAAGTGGCAAGCATTAATAATATGTTAATAACCAGACAAGCATTAGTAATATGATAACAACCAAGCAACTTTGGTGATATGATAATAACCAGACAAGCATTAGTGCTACGGTAATGACCAATTAAGGTTTAGTGATATGATAATAGTCAACTAACTTTAGTGATAGGATATCAGCCGAGTAAATTTAATGATATGATAATTGTACTCAATGACAAGGTGATAAGTAATCTGGAAATACGTGATATGCAAATCGGAAAGGTCACGGCCGCGAGGTACTTGCCTTGAGCATGCTCGGCGGACACGCTGCACAAAGGATCTAGAATGCACAATTGCATAAACGCTCCCTCAATAGCAGCGTGAGATCATACGCGATGGAATGGTAGGTATCCGATCAGGCGCAGATGGATTTGATAAATGAATAACATGAGATGAACTTGATCGGAGAGGAAACGGGTTTGCTAGCCCCACGGCCAAGCGAAACACCTTTTAACAGCACGAATGGTCGTTCGCCAAGCGGGACGCCATTCGGCTGCGCGAAACGCCGTTCGGCCGTGCCTTTGCCACCGGCCGTCGGCCGTCACCGCCGCCTCCATGCCGGGCCGACCACCGTCGCCGCATCGCGTGTCGCCACCGCCATGACCCCGTGCGCACGTCGTCTCACGCCGCACACCCACGCCGCTCTCGCAGCTAGCCGCTGGTGCCACCGCCGTCCGCGATGCAGCCGGAGAGAGATAAACCGGAAGAGAGATACATGGGAGAAAGTGATTACGGTTAGATTTTTTTTTGGGTGCTGTACACACGCTTGCACACCATGACCGGCCATTTCCAAACGGGGATACAAGCCTAACACGCGCTGCAATACCGCCATTGCCGCCCTGCAAGTAAGCCCACAGGGTAGAGCAACGCTGACATGGCCAGGCCAGTGGTATGCATCCACGCAATAACTCGGGCTCAGCTACAAGATCTGCCCTAGTTATGATCCACCCGCCGGAAATATCTCGAGATAAGAACAGGACACGTACTCTGCAACTACAAAGCCAAGCATGGCCTCAGAAAGGGATATGTATGTGTGTGACAGTGTGAGAGAGAAAATGATGGAGATGGGTAGTGTTTTCGGATCGTCAGGCAATGCAGACTGTGCAGAAGTTAGTACGAATCCTGGCTTCACTTTCATTTCGTCCAAGGAAAAAGATGGCTGCTGATCGATCGATCGAGCTTGTTTCGGTGTGGCCATGGAGGCGTGTTGCTGAATTGGGACAGCCAGATGTAGCAAGTTCAACTGCCGGCAAGTAAGCACAGTATTGGCGACGACAACGGCTTAAGCAAACCTAAAAAATCAAGGCAGTTTGATTGGCAGGAGAGTGGCGTTTGGCACCAAACTGGCTTAGAGCAGATAAACTAGCACAATCACCCCCTACTCTGGTGGAATTTGACAAGGAACGAAGGCTCGAAGTAAGTAGTTTTGTTTCTAGAAACGGCTGGATAGAGTAACTGAACAAGTTCAGATAAGTGCTGCAGTGTGAAAAGTATCTTAATGTCGACTAATCTTTTCCTGTTACTAAAGTTTTTGTTATAGTTCAGATAGTCTGTATCCACGAATATGGTCGGCTACAATTCCAAAATCCATTGTTGTTGTGAACTAGCACAACAAGGAGATAATCATCCATCGTAGGGAGGTCGGACGGCGACGATTTGAAGTAGAACGACGCTAGACGAAAAAGGGCACCGATCGGAGGAGAAATAGATCTAGAATAGCTGGTCAAGCAAACGACTACAGCTGAACTTTAGAGACTAGGAACTTGTTTATTCATCTTTGTTTCATTCATAATGGATACATGCTATCTTTTTCATAGAGACGACCCGCCTTGACTCTTAAAAAATAATCTATAAGAAAACTTATCTCTAACAGTCCAATATAATAAATTTCTTAACTAATAAATAATACAAAACACCTAATAGATAGATTCCTAAATAACAAATTATGACTAATACACGCAGTGCTACAGTACCCTCGCATGAATAGTACACTCGCTACAATAACATGTGCTACAGTGCGCCGTGGTGAACAATGATGTGTGCTACATTACCCGCGCTACAGTACTTTCCCTGAATATTAAACCATAATATTACACCCTCGTGGTGAGGCAGCTCATCCTCGAGCTGCGATGATGATCACAGTTAAAGACCTTCTGCTCTTTGCTGTTAGCCTCTAACTTCTTCAAAAGAGATGGTGCGGCACCGAAAGTCATGGTACTAAATATTGTGAACTAACACAACAAGGCGGTAATCATCCATCGGAGGAAGATTGGACGGCGACGACTTGAAGTAGAACGACGCTAGACGAGAAAAGGCACCGATTAAGGGAGAAATAGATCTAAAATAGCCGATCAAGGGAACGACCACAGCTGGACTTTAGAAACTAGAAACTTGTTTATTCATTTTTGCTTTATTTATAATGGATACATGCTGTCCATTTTATAGGGACGACTAGACTTGACTTTTAAGAAATAATTTATAAGAAAGGTTATCTCTAACAATATAATTTAATAATAATTTGTTTAACTAATAGATAATACCAAATATCTAATAGATAGATTTCTAAATAACAAACAATACCTAATACGTGTGGCGCTAAATAGTATGTGTGCTACAGTACCCATGCTACAATGCACCATGATGAACAGTGCTGCGTGCTATAGTACCTATGTTACATTACTTTTTCTGAGTACTATACCATAACAATTGTACTATCTCTATAGTCTATAGGGACCTAAACCCTATCCTATGGAAGTAGGTTTTGGCTACAGTTGACATCCCTGAAGTAGAACGTCAAATTGGCAACGAACAATTGAGGCAAGATACAGTGTAAGCGCAACGGCCAAATCGCCATCTGCGCTTGTAAATAAATCCTAATCAATACCAGAAGATGACTTGAGCAAACAACCCCGTAAATGACAACAGGATCGGGACGCGGAGCATTAGGTGAAGGCGACCAATCCAACATAAGGATAGCCTCAAATTCGGTACTCTACATTGCCGTCGCCACAGACTGATCGACTACATGGACAAGGAATGGAGACAGACGAGTTGCAAGACAAAACCAACGGCAACTTGCATACAGGAGCAATAATACAATACAAATTGCAGGCATGGACAACGTACAGAGACAGACGAGTTGCAAGTCAGAATCAACTTGAATCAATACGGACACCGGAGGAGTTCGCTAGGATTGCAGATCATGTCATGTCTGACCTATCCTCGCAGTAGCTAGCATTTTATAACTGTAGTTACAATTAGAAAAAAAACTTGCTTGAACGAATCAGATCGAATGCAATGCGATGGTCCATGATAATATAAATATCAAACCCACCACTTAGTCGGCAGGTGAAACGTCAGGCGAGATCGAGAGTTCACCGTCCATAACGATACCGATATCTCCCTCCCGGTCTGTGCAAATGCAATGCAGATCAGAGTAGCTCGCTCGGCCGCAGTTGCTGTCGTGACGTCGCGACGACGACCGGCTCTGCTCTGCTCCAACGCCGACGTTAGCTACTGAACAGTGCGGCGACCGGGACGCACGCTCGCTCGCCGCACATAAACAACAGAGCGCATAAGCACCAGCAGCCAGCAACGGCAGCAATCAATCGGCAATAGCTTTTTCTTTCTTTCGAGAACATCAATTGGCAACAGTAATTAGGTTGTAGTAAACGACGGCGATGATAATAATGGCTGTTAAGTAGATTGTGAAAGGAAGAGACGGAGGATTGGGGATGGCGAGGTGCCACCAAGAGCGAGAGCACAGAACGATCGTCGAGCTCGATGCGAATTAGTGTGTGAAACGGATGGCAATCTAGCTGCCGAAGAGCCGCAGCTTGCAATGAAAAAAGTTGCACGGTAACTTGATAGTAACAGTGCCAACAGTAGTCTGCATACATAGCAACCGGTGCTACTCCCTCCGGTCACGAATTAATGTCATTTTAGGCATTGATATGATCCTAAAAACGTAATTATTATTGTAATAGATTTATAAAAACTAATAAAATTATGTTCTTATGAAAGTTCTTTTTGAGACAAATCTATACATATTATTTTCATAGGTTCATAATAAATATTGAAAACTATATCAACAAATAAAATTTAGAAAGTTTGCCTATACGTACTTCAAAACAACATTTAGCGACATTCTTTTGTAATCAGAGAGAGTACATTGTTGTTTTCGTTCTGTTTATACGTGATCAACGATTTTTTTCACCAAGATATCGCTTTAATTAATTTGATGAATGGCGTATCATGCTCATATAAAAGTCTGGGTGGCAGCAATGCCCGCAAGCATTTCAGTGTACCCGCATGAATGCTGCATCATTGAGATCCAATAAACATTTTTTGCCCGGGTCTCCAGGAGCCGGATCCTATGGGCGTTTTTTTAGTGGAGTACCAAGTACGTTGCCAGTGGACCAAACTTTGTACTATTTTGTAATTATCATCTGCTCGTGTCGTGGTCTTTGGATCGGCCGAAAATCTGGACTCCCTAACTCCGGCCAGGTGAGCCGAACGCGCGTGCGCCGCCGTGGCGAAGACAGTGGGATGCCGGGGAAAACGAACAAATGCGTGGCAAAATATCTTGAACTGCCCCTTAACTAGCTGTACCTTGTTCATGTAGGGATTGTAGGCCGAAGTACGTACGATACTCTGAAATGCTAATTCTAGGGCCTCAAAAATTAGGCGAGTCTTGGAGCATTTCCAGATGATATCGAAGCAGACAAGCAATCATAATATCATGTATGATACTGGCATATATCCTGGTAGTTGGAAGAAGAAGAAGAAGAAGAAGAAGAAGAAGAAGAAGAAGAAGAAGAAGAAGAAGAAGAAGAAGAAGAAGAAGAAGAAGCTGCAACGTGTCCAGATTTGGATTGGACTTTGCCTCCTCGTCTGGCGACACCTTAACGCACATGAATCAGCCCGTCCCGGACCTGGACTCTGCGCAGCTCGGCCGGCACGGCGGCACGCTAAATCCCTTGTGGGCCTCAACGGGCAGCAACTAGGCGGCACCCACATCAGTTGCTCCGTCGGCTGGGCCTGGCGGGTGTTTCGGCGGTCGGAGCTCCATGGGCCTACTATTGCCGGCCACCGTGGGCAGCATAACACTGAATTTTTGGTCATTTCTTTCCGGCCTGTGACTTATGAATTTAGAGTTTACAGTGTTCAACTTTTAAATAAAATGTCTTCTAAAATTAAGGTTTATAAATTAATTATAGTAAATATTGTACTGACTTTAGCTATACCGATCAGAATAATACGTATTGTAGGTGACAGTGCCAGCAGTGTGTATATACACGTGTGTGTGTAAAACTAGCACTCGTATGATGCTGCTGTTCTTTCTTTTTTTGTGAAACATTTTTTCCTAAGGCATGTATTTCATACAGTTACACCTTTTTTTTAGAGAAAACGGGAGGGGATGCTCATACTGTATGTATATTACTAATAATAAGTAAACAGTGTTATGTACAGAAAGGAAAAAGGGACATACATACAAGCGCAATAAGGGCCGATATGACTATTAAGGACTACTAGGCCAAGGCCAGGATTTGAAAATATCTTCGAGTTATGCAGGAAGCAGTTCTTCAGTGGATCACATACTACTGATGAGCCTGAGCATGTAGCTGCAGAATAAACACTCTTTGACTTCGACTTATTACTTTTTGTTATAGTAACTAATTTTTAAATTACGTGTTTTTTAAAACAAGATCTACAAGTTAATTATAGTAGATGTTATATCAAACTCAGCTGTACCGGTCAAAATTGTATATGATCTTTTTGCTCTTCGTACTGTCTCTCACGAGCAACCAAAATCTAGTCCAAAAAAACCATAAACCAAAATCTAGTCCAAAAAAACCCACCACCACAAGCCGAATCTTATGGCCTTTTTCTAGTGTAGTAACGCTCGTTCGCAGTTTAAGTGGCAAAGAACGGCCATGCTATGCGCCACTTTCAACTCAAGTTCCCAATGCGTCCTATTCCTAACGTACGTATCTGTCACCCTTTGAGTACAAATGGCACTGAAACACCCTCATCGTTCCCCTTGCGCACGATTCACCACTCATCAGTTGCAACTACCAACAAAAGACTAGAAAGAGGACGCCGAGCTACAATTTCCAGCAAGGTTTTTGTTGGTTTTTACTTGGAGAAGCCGGTTATCAATTTATAGACGGGCTACAGACATAGCATACGAACACAGATCAATGACTCGGAGCCTTACACTTTGGGTCTGTTCTTTTTAGCTGCGGCTTATGACTTTTGACTGTGGCTTGTGGCTTTTGAGCTGTTCGTGCGAGAGATTACAGAGTAACAGTAACTCACGTGTGGATTTACCGATATAAATGAAGTCGGTACAGTATGTATTACAATTAACTAGTAGATTCTATCTTAAAAAGATACTCTGTTTAAAAGCTAGTTACTGTAGAAAAGTTAAAAAGCAGTTTTTAGGAACTGATAAAAAAACAATACCTTTAGTGTGTTCACCAATCAACCTGCCTGTCATTTATGATGCGAGTACTATTAATTTGCATATCGCATGCACAAGGTTTATCGCAGGCCTGGAAGATGGATGGCACAAGGGAACAAGTTTCAATGGTAGAGCTAACCTTTTTGTTTGTGTCCCTATGGGCCTGTTCTTTTTTGCTGTGGCTTATGGCTTTTGGCTGAAATTTTTGAATTTTGACTGTTTACGGTATAGATTACGGAAAAACAGATACTCATTTGCAATTTTGGCTGGTACAGATGTTAAGCTTTTAACATATACTACGTTTAACCTGTAGACCCCGTCTTGAGAAAATACTCCGTTTAAAAGTTAGATACTGTAGCGGCTGCGAAAAGCCGCCCGGCTTATGCACAGCCGAACAGGCCCTATAATAGATCAGAACTCGATCGTATAGCCAGTGCCACACGCCCACACATGAACATGTTTTTTTAGGCTTTTGATTTCTCAAAAAATCGAAACAAAGTAACGGTTTCTTGAACTGGATTCTCTAAACGTCTTTCTAAGTCTAAAACTTATGTGCCGTCAGTATCGGCATCTCCGTAGTTCGTTATCGTCACAAAAAAACAATGACAAAAGCTATCAGCCATGCCCAAAAGAACAGGCTGACCAACTCATATTGATTGGCCCTGACGGGTTTTGGCTGAAAATAAATAGTAGTGATTGAAAAAATAGCTTTTAAAAAGAGAAGACGAGTGGTGGAAAAAGTGAGGGGGAGATATGTACGTGATACGGAAACGAGAGGAGTGGATCAGGTTGTGTGATGCACTCGAGATCCCCTGTGATACCTCTGGAGTGAGATAAGTTGGGAGGCTATTTTAGAAAGTCAGGTGTTAAGACTTCTGTCTTATCTAAACAGAAGATAAAATCAGAAATCAATGTAAATAGAACCTGTATCTTGGGCTTCGGCTTCACGTGCTGGGAGAAAATTGGGCTTCAAAACACAAAAAGACATTAACGAACTGGGCGTCGTAGGTGGATCAGGCTGGCGCCATTGGGCTGTTTGCGAAGTCTCGGCCCGGCTGATTTCCTCTCATGACTTGCTACTACTGTCATTCCCTTTTTCATTTGGATAAATTTTTGCTACGGTTGACTATATATCAAAGGAACAAAACGAGCAGACCTTAAATTTTACATCGATAATAACAAAAACCTCGATCGATCGATCATCACAATTTATATTTTGCGCCTCCAAAAGCAAAACGAGGACTCTAATTTCCTGGCGATCCTAGATCTGTACTCTAGCAGTACCACGAAGGAATTAACGAACATATATATTTTGACGTTCAAAAAACTAAAACATTTTTTTGTTTGATACCAATGAGCACATAACTTTCACCTAGACATGCAAAAGCCAAACAGTTTCAGCTTCCAAGTTGATCTGCAGGCGGCAGCGCCTCCTCTGGGATCGTCTGCAGCGCTGGGCTCCACGTCTCGGCGCCGTGGCTCGCGACCACCGGCGCCTCGGCTTCTTTCCTCAGACGCCAGCTCCTGAGCGCGACGCGCAGCTCGTCGAGCGACTCCGGCGCGACGCGGCGCGCCGACCGGCGAGGCGGGAGCTCGCCGCCCAGCGGCAGCCCCGCGGCGGCCATGATCCGCCGGAGCTCCCCCTTGGTCATCAAGATCTTGACGCGCACAACGCCGCCCTCTTCGAGGACGCGGCTGGCCGCGGCGACGTCTGCATCAGATGGGCGCTCGCGGTGCTGCTTTGCTCCGGCGGCGGCACGTCCGACCGGCGTCCGGAGCCCGCGCTTGCTTGATCGTGATCGGCACAGGGGGAAGAAGCATCTGATCGCCATTGATAAACTCTACTCTTTGTCTGTCCTAGCTAGTGCTCTTCTGATATGTGATGTGTGGTGGTTTGAAAGATTGCTTCTGCTGGTATGTGCATGCAATACGAGAGTGCAGTTTTGATGGTTATATAGCCTGCTTGCTAGGTGACTTGTGTGCAATGGAACTAAATAATGACGATGCAGAGGACATTATTAGGTCGTTACGTTTGTCACGTCTCGTACTGTATTTCTCGATGCTTTGACCATTTGGCACTTGCTTGCACACAACGCGCGCATGAGAATGCTGACACAAGATCTATCGCTCGTCATACATGTGTTCAATTTGCTGGGAAATGTAAATGAGAAATGATATTTGATGAATACTAATTTTGTATTTTCAGAGAGCATCACGTACGAGCGTGCTAAATCTCTGAAAATGCGTGCCGTTTGTAATGCGATAAGGATTATTAAGCAATCGACAAGTATAATTAATTAGCAGATTTCTCCGCTCCGTCCTTCAAGTATAACATGTGGATTTCAAGGCCAAATCAGCCAAGATGTCAATTCTATCAGCTCCAGAACGTCGATCTGCGGTGAAGAAGTTCTGCATCCAGTATTGTCTGAATGGATGTCAATTTGCTCCACGTACGTACGTACGTATAGGTACACCCAGCATAACTGACCTCTTTGAGATGAATGCGTTTCTCACGTTGTTGTCATGGTTCATGCATATCTAGCGACGCATGCTCTTGCATGTCTATCCTGCATGGCTACTGATGCAGGGCAAAGACGGCAGAATTGGATTGACCGACCAAACTTTACCAACAAACGAAGAGACGGACAGGCCCGACAGACCAGCGCATGGACGTACGGGAGCTACTGTTTTTAGCTCTCGCACTTGTGGACGCGATTGATCGACATCGACTATTGATCACAGTATTTATCTAGATTGTGTGGCTGGTATATACCTGGTAGCTTCGTTAATTTGGAGGGATATATATACACGTATTTACGTACATTTTGTTGGGACCCGGATTTTCAATCCGATACCTTCTGTATTTTTATTGTATTGTTCTCTAGATTAGTAGATATATTCACGGTCTATTGTTAGATCATACACATACGTCAAAACGTCTATTCAATACTTAATATTTCATAGTACATAAATAGACCGTATGATCATTGTTTTTCATTACGGGCCGATCAAAGCAACTACACAACTGATCCATAATATAAACAACAATAACAGTGGAAGTGGAAAGCAAAAGATGGATCCATCAGCATTGCCCATAGGCAAATGACTGGATCCCGCCCTATATCTCATCATCATCTTCTCTGTCTGGTGAGAAGTAGGCGTAGGGGTCTTGATCAGAAGGATATGAGTAATTTATTTTAAGTGTAAGTATAAACAACTGTGCTCTATGAGTCACCACATGGAATATAATTATAATAGATGCAACGCGGAACAAAGAAAGGCTTTAGGGGTTTTGTAAGCGTAAAACCAAATTTTGAAATATGATCATTAGTAGTTTCCAAAACCTATTACGTAGCAATTTTGACCCAAAACAATTTGGTAATAAAACTAAGTAATACTACATAGTATTGATCAGATTCTATCCACCTACGAACAGACCATGGTTCTATCCACTAATACTAATTTCATAATATGGGTTCCATCCCTCTAATATACTTTTCTTGGTTCCATCCACCCAGGAATAAACAGAGGGTTCCATCCACCCTTTAAAACGTTTTCATTCCACCCACAAACATTTTCTCAAAATTTAAGATTAGTCAAGTAAGTTCCCATGCACCGTCCATGGCCATGGGTTCGCTTATCTAGACAATTTTCACTCTGCAGAGATTACACAATTTTACCCGTAAGAGATGTTCCACATACTATCACGCACGCTACCATGGGCATACGACTAAAGAGGATCATCACATGGTCTTTACAATGCTCCACCCAACATGATTCTGCTCACCAAGGTTTCAACTGTTGTGGGTTAAACCTATCCGAGCTGGAGGCCCCCTTTGCGTCGTGCGAGAAACTGTCTCCATCCAACTCATTTATCATATTCCACTAAATGTCGAAACCAACACTGAGACGTCACAAATTAGTTGGCCAAGTTGACACCATTATAGACTTATAGTTGCATTGTTTATACCCAGGAGGTCATCACAAGACTTAGTTCTTAACTAACTTGAGCGGAACTATTACACTACAAGATCTCGTGCTCCATCCACACCAAATCATTCTTACCATCCACCCAAGTCTAAACCAAATTTTGGACTTCTATTTTGGAAATAACTTTATAAGTTGAAGATACCAGTGATTTCCATCCAATTACTTCCCAAAACAAAACTTGATCATTAAGTCACGATGAGACAAATTAGTGCCCGCGAGTGCAACATTTTCTAAGCGTTTCATTTATATGGACTTAATAGATATCTAGGGTCTATTTGGTATAGCTCCTACTCCTTGCTTCTCGTTTGAATTTTGTGGAGCTATGCCAAATACTAAGATTTCCAAAAAGACCAGATCCCGCTTCTCGTGAGGTGCGGAGCGAAAAATATACTAGCAACTCGGAGCGACCTTAGGGTGGATTCTCGTGGAGAGCTAACCCGCTCAAAACAGAAGTAACCCTTCAAGTTGCTGGTATTCACCCACAAATGACACTACCTTACCCCCCACCCCTCACCCCTCCACACCCTGAGCCCTAGTCGCAATCGTTCGCATCGGCGCCTCCCAACTCGTACAACTGGAGTCGGAGCAACTAGAAGTGACTCCCTCTGTGCGCACCATGGCGACGCCTCAGACGACCACAATGACGACCACCAGTGGCTATTGACATCGCCCCTCCTGTGCACACCTCTTAGCTAGGTACAGCGCCTCCACCCCTCCCCAGACTCTCTCCCCATTGGTCCCGCCTGTCTTCACTGTTGGTCCCGCAAAGCCATTTCCATCGGTCTCCCTTACCGCCACTATTTGGAACTTGCCATCCCCGAGCTAGACATTGTCGTATCCGGTCACACGCGAGCCTGTGGCCACCCAATCTAGTTGTCCTCTATCCCTTCTTCCCCACCGTGTGCCGTTGTCACTGTCGCCGCCATCCTTTGCTCCGACAAGCAGTACACCAGCAGAATGAGACGACGCGACTCCGACGCTAGGCTGGACGTCTATGCCCATGCTCGTGCCTCGAGATGGGGATGGGGTGTCCTAGCTCGACAGCACCGTGCGAGCCCTAGGACAAGGATGGCCAGGAGATATCAACCAAAATCGTATGCAAAATATTTCTTACTATAAGTTGTTACTATATAAAAGCCAAAGCCAAAACCAAAGCTAAAAGCCTTTATGAACGCCCGGTCATGACTTGCTACTACTGTCATTCCCTTTTTCATTTGGAGAAATTTTTGCTACGGTTGACTATATATCAAAGGAACAAAACGAGCAGACCTTAAATTTTACATCGATAATAACAAAAACCTCGATCGATCGATCATCACAATTTATATGTTGCGCCTCCAAAAGCAAAACGAGGACTTTAATTTCCTGGCGATCCCAGATCTGTACTCTACTAGTACCACGAAGGAATTAACGAACATATATATTTTGACGTTCAAAAAACTAATAAACATTTTTTTGTTTGAGACCAATGAACACATAACTTTCACCTAGACATGCAAAAGCCAAACAGTTTCAGCTTCCAAGTCGATCTGTAGGCGGCGGCGCTTCCTCTGGGATCGTCTGCAGCGCTGGGCTCCACGTCTCGGCTTCTTTCCTCAGACGCCAGCTCCTGAGCGCGACGCGCAGCTCGTCGAGCGACTCCGGCGCGACGCGGCGCGCCGACCGGCGAGGCGGAAGCTCGCCGCCCAGCGGCAGCCCCGCGGCGGCCATGATCCGCCGGAGCTCCCCCTTGGTCATCACGATCTTAACGCGCACCACGCCGCCCTCTTCGAGAACGCGGCTGGCCGCGGCGACGTCTGCATCAGATGGGCGCTCGCAGTGCTGCTTTGCTCCGGCGGCGGCACGTCCGACCGGCGTCCGAAGCCCGCGCTTACTTGATCGTGATGGGCACAGGGGGAAGAAGCATCTGATCGCCATCGATAAACTCTACTCTTTGTCTGTCCTAGCTAGGGCTCTTCAGATATGTGATGTGTGGTTGTTTGAAAGATTGCTTCTGCCGGTATGTGCATGCAATACGAGAGGGCAGTTTTGATGGTTATATAGCCTGCTTGCTAGGTGACTCGTGTGCAATGGAACTAAATAGTGACGATGCAGAGGACATTATTAGGTCGTTACGTTTGTCACGTCTCGTACTGTACTTCTCGATGCTCTGACCATTTGGCACTTGCTTGCACACAATGCGTGCATGAGAATGCTGACACAAGATATATCACTCTTTGCGGAGACAGCTCCAGATTTTTATATAGGTAGATTTTTAGAGAGAACTGAAAGTAGGAGCTAAAAAAATAAGAATATCAGATAGGCTCTTAGATTACCATCAATCCTAGGGCACCAAGGTATTATATCCAAAATTCAAGGAGCGGAAATTAATAGCATGATTACCATTGAGGCATTAACTATGAGCTACAGACAACATAATTATAAATAAAGTGTAGCACGCAACTTGATAAAACAACATAATTGCATTTGAAACTAGAAGTAATATGGTCAAAGTGATGACTTATCTGGCTCACAATCATAATAATCTTGACCCTTTTCAATATTCTAGTCTACTAGAGCAAATAAATTCAAATGAATTCAAATATATCCAAATAAAATCAAAATAATTTCCAAAAAAAGAAGAAGAATCGGATAGATCAAAGTCAGGATGAGATAGAACGGACTCTCTAAAGTTTGAATTGGGAGAAGACGAGGAAAAAAAGAAAAACAACTAGTTTTCTCACAAGTGAGGCCGTCTGGGATTTTATTTCTTTACCGGTTTATTTTTATTAAGGAAATCCTCCAAAAATTGACGGGTGGAGTCACCATGGGAGTAGTAACGCGGCCGTGGACCAGGAGTGGCTCGATTTTATTAATATTCATGTTAGATTTTACTTGATAATTTTTGGCTGAAAATAAATAATAGTTGCTTTTAGAAGAAAGATACGAACGGTGAAAAAAGTGAGGGAGAAATACGTGGGTGTGATGAGAACGAGAGGAGTGGAGTGTATGATGCACCCATGACCTCCCATCTTATCTCCGGAGCGAAACGCTAGCGAAAGAAGTGGAGATATCACTTCGAAAAATTGGATATTTATATTATCTTTTGATTTTTCTAAGTATAAACGAGAAGTAAAAGTTAATACACCATATCCCATTTGTCATAGAAGCAAAACTTAAACTATCTAATTTTCTGGGTCTCGTATGTCGTACTAACGCTAACTAATGATTAACTCACTAATTAATCCACATATAACTAATAACTGATTACCGGACCCACCCAACAGTGCACAGTGCCGTCTTCATTGGCGGAGCGGATGGCATCATGCGGAATGGTTGAAGCTCACCCGGTCGATCGTTTTGGTTCGGCGAAGACGGGCGGCGCGGTCGGCTACGTCGCCGGGGAGGAGGAAGATGGAGTGGCGGCGCCGTTCCTGTGGAAGATGGGAGAAACCAATGTGAGCGGGAGCTAGAGGGGAGCAACGATAACTCAACTAGCAAGAAGGCCAAGCCTTGAACTCGGCGGCGGCGGCGGGCAGAAACAGAGGAGCGCGAGCTCCTCGAGCTCGTTCTCCCTCTCTCTGGTGCTTGCCGATGGAGATGGAGAGGGGAGAAGATGCAGAGTAGGAGTAGTAATCAGAATTGCAACCGTAATTGCAATCGAAATCGGATTAGAGGTTTGATTAGGAGATAAAATTAGGGGAGGAGTTGCTGCGCATCGGCACAGTACAAAGGCCAAGGGAGAGGATGACAGGTGGGGCCTTCCTGTCATTGAGATCAGAGGGCGAGATGGGCTTGGTTGTGAGTTGCGCCAAGAGGAAGAAGAAAAGGAGATAGGCTGCGAAAGGATTCGGCCCAAAAATAGGGAAAAGAAATAATTTACGAATTTCGGAAATTTAAACTCCGAACAAAAGCCAAATCAAAATTCCAACTCCCGAGAAAATTTAGAAATTTAAATTCAAGAAATAAATTTTTGGGTAAACGGAAACTGCAATTCGAAAGTTTTTAGCAATTATGGAAAATTACAATTTAGATTAAATAACGAAAATTAGGATGCTACACATTTCTAAGAATTCATACATATAAACAGTACATGCGCATGCATGCATGGTGGATTCCCTTGGATGCTTAATTTCTGTGTGCCATGGCAGCCTGAAACGACGAACGATTTTTGATTGGTACTAGAAAAGCTACAAAATGCAAGCTGCTGCTTTCCGTGAAATGGCTGCAGACATTAAGAGGCGAAGGCATTCAGAAGCGCTATGCAAGGGAAGGAGTATGTATGTGACGGAGAAAGAAAAACGGCCGGCCGGTGAGTGTTCTTATTCATCTGAACACCGTGACTTCGAAGGAGAGGACCAAAAGCAGCGAACGGCAGTGGGAACTGACGGCGTTCATATTCTTCTTCTCTGAACACATATTCTTCAGATCTTCTTCTTCCTTGAACATATATTCTTTTCGCCTTATGCCTTATAGTTTCTACCGATTAAATAAATAGAATAATTTCTTCGTCGTTATTTTGAAGCGGTTTATTTGGACAGTCTTTTCTAAGCGGCTTATCGACATTCGTTTCATTCGTACAACACTCATGTTAGGGCTAAGAGTCATCAGTCATAAGCTCTATGCCGCGGGCAAAAGAGGTATATTATTTTCGGCTTCTAAAATCTGCTTTTCTACAGTAACTAATTTTCAAACATAGTGTCTTTTCAAGACGAGGTCTGCAACTTAATCGTAGTACACACTGTAGCAACCTTATTTATATAAGCCAACACCACACATAGGTTATTTGTGTCCGTACTATCTCTCATGAACCGCCAAAAGTTATAAGCCGCAGCTATAAGCCATAGTGTGGGTTCGTTTAGGCTGTGCCTTTGGCTTATGTTTTTTGAATTCTGACTATTCACGAGATACAATATGCAAAGAGAAATAGTCGTATGTGATTTTGACTGGTATAACTGAACTCGATATAGTATCTACTACAATTTTCATATAGACCCACTTGAAAGTTGGCCCAAGCCAATGAGCTTCCAGAGAGTAATCCCTACCTTTTCTATTTCTGATACAACAATAGTACCAGAATACAATTGAACTCCCCTAAAAAACGGGAAAAAAAGGATACAATTCAACTTGAAAGTTGAAAATGCCAGACTTGAAACTTGAAACCGTAGTTATTTACCATGACAAAAACTCGACAGAAACTTGAGCATAAGTACCTTTTCTTCATCAAGATGATTAAGCAACAACTGTTCTGAGTATATCAACGAGAGAGAGAGATAAACAAGCATCATGAGTGCAGAGCCAGCAGCACTTCCTGAAAACAATGCAAATTCCAGCCTGAAGTTAAATCAAGCGTCTTTACACGCAGCGCTGTGATTATTTAGCCTGGAACTTGATCCTCTGCCATTCTATTTCTACACTTGCTCCGGTACGCCGCCGAGCGAAGGGATGCCACTCGCCGCGCCCCCCTCCGACTCCGCGCCGTGCCTCCGGAGCAGGTCGTGCGCGCGCGGCAGCTGCTGGTCCGGAGACCCGGCCGGCGCGGCTACGTGCCGACGGCGAGCCGTGGCCCCGCATTGCCTCCGGGTGACGCCCGCGACGACGCGCTCCAGCTCGCCCCTGTTCACGACGATCTTGACGCGGGCGGCGCCGTCGTCGACGCTGCCCTCGCCGCGGGACACGACGGTCACGCTCACGCCGCGGCCGCCCTGATGAAGCGCTTGCCGCCGATGGCCACGGAAAGGTAAGCAGCCGTACATGCTGCCGCTGATCGATGACACGTACCAAAAATGTATGTGCTCGCTGTGTGTTGGCCATGGCGCATTGTTGGTTATGCCTTTACGTAGGTGGTCAGCCGTATCGAATTGTTCTTCGGCTGCTCATGATCCGGCCGCTTGATTTGTTGGTTGACTTTGGAATTGGGAATTAATTCGGTACAAGTCAATGGGGTTATTAGATTCCACATGGTTCAATGATCATACTCTACGTGCTGCCACGGCGAATTTGGCGCCGTTCTCGTCTAATGATTTGCTCGTAGTATATGCGTCGCCACGGATTCAAACTGCCGATTACGCATATATGCCGCTAGATGATCATACATAATATAAACTGCTGGTCCGCTAGCACTAATGGCTTTGCACAATTGACCTGAGGGGAAAAAACTATCATGCATATAAACTCTAAAATATTCTCGTATATGTATAGTCCAATCCAATCTTCTATGGTTTCTAGAAAGATCGTGCTTCCGTGTTTCCATCTCGCATGAGATGCTTCCGAGAACAGCCAACATATTTTGTGGAGAACAAGAAAATAAAACTTTTTTTTCATGTCAGCTGCCTGAAATTCTGAAGAACTTTGCTCTGGTCTTTTCATTGTATGATTTATGACTTATGATTTCTGTCAAACAAATAAACATAATGATTTATTCATCGCTATTTTAAAGCGTTTTATCGGTATTCGGTTCGTTCTCGTAAACGCTCGTGCTTTTAGGCAATATGAAAATTTCCCTCATTTCCAAAATAAAAGAAAAGAGGAAAAGAAAATCCTCATGGGGTCCACACATGTGAGAGGGAGGAGAGGGGATAAGGCCGAGGGCCGTCTCAGATCCACGGTATTCTATTGATCTCTCCCCCTGGTCTTTAGGCACGAGGCCTAGGCGGCCATTTGGGTGACGGCGCCACTGCCTCTGATCTGGGATCTTTCCCTTTTCCCTTTAAGTCAAGCCATGTGAGAGATTTTGATGGAACACAATCAAGAAGTTACTTACAAAATCAGAGAGCAATCGGCGGGGACTTACCTTGGTCTCTCGAGCGGCTTGCACTTGCGAGCTCTTGGGACCTCGGTGATTTTCTCGCCGACGAGACTCAACTGATCCGCCATGGTGTAGTAGGCCTTGATTGCTGCTGTTTGTGCCGTGGTCGTGATCTGCCGTAGTCGTAAGCGGCCGTAGTCGCAAACTCTTAGTTGCTTTATGCTCCAGTAGATATTTATCTCATCGGCCGGAGGGGAGGACGAAGGCATTTCGCCAGTTTACAGCCCGTGCTCCCCTTCTAGTTCCGTTGCACACTGACTAGGGAGTCACGAGCCAGTAGGCTCTTATCTTCATCTAAATTGTTGTGTCTTTTGATTGAGGTGGTGTTTTAAGTAGCTGATGAAGTTTTTGAATGTGGTTTTTAATTTATGATTAAAACTACACTATAATAGCTATTAACTTTTAAAAAATAGAAATAAATAAATAAAAATAAAAAGACCGTTATATCGTCACAGACAATACAAAAAAATAAGAAAAAAAACCGAAAAAACAAAAATAAATCAAAATTAGAAACCGACATATTTTAAGTGATTTCTGGTTTAAATAAATCCAAAGTCAAAATAAGTTAGAAGCTAAAACCATTTAGAGTGAGATCTAAAATAGCATTATAGTGGCTATTAGCTTTTTATCAGATATTCAACGAAAGAAAAATAAAAATAGAAAAAGTAAAAAATATAATTATATCTTTACAGACAATGCTAAGAAAATAAAATGCAGCTTTAAACCAGCACGTTCCGACCAGGAAGCCAGAAGCAATTGGTGTTTGAAATGGGCCCTAGTTAGGCTGTGATCGTTTCGGCTTCAGCTTCTGGTTTCTGGCTTATTTTTAACTATTCATAAATTCGTTTTTTTCTGAACTTTTGGCTTTTTTTGAGCTTTTTTTGCCCGTTCTTTTTCCCGTATTCGTTTGCGTTGTCCGTGATGGGTTAACATATTTTTTATATTTTTTAATTTTTTAAAATTTAATTATGTTAAATAAACCTCTGTCAGCTACAATGTTTTTTCAGCCAGCTACAGTGCTTTTCAGCCATAAACCACCAAAAATAAACCCAAATGATCACCACCTTAAGCTCCATCCATTCCTCCAAACCAGATCTCCATGAACTGGATCCCCTGATTCCCAGATTCGTCCTGCGCAGAGAAATAATACTAACAAAGTTGCAGATCCGATCTCGGCCCACCTCGCCAGACGGATTCACCTTGCCGAGAGGTAACAAGGAACAACGCCACCGAAGCTCGCAGAATGCAGACGGAACAGGAGTAAAAACTAGTACTGCTGCTGGTGTCATGCCGGGCTCCGACCACTGCTGCTTTGGAGTTTGCAGTGCCATGCCGGGCACCGACACAGCAGGAGTACGAACTACCACTGCTAGGCTACCCAGATACGAAAATAACAGGAGAGAAAGCAGCAAAGAATGCTCCTTGAACAAATGAGAGTATCAGCATGCATACCACACAAGCAAACGGCTTAATCTTAATCTAAGAACAAGAAGCATCACCCATCATCCTAACATCAAATTGAGCATCGCATTCTTCTCGTAATGCCAAGAACTCCCTCCCTGCCTGCCTATAATCCTTAGAGCTAGCTGTATTATTTCTCTCACTGGTAAAAATTAGGAATTGCTACTGCATTCTTGCACAGACCTTGCTACTGTCTATTTGGCCTCCGCTCCGGCGGCGGCGGAGGCGTCTGGCTTGCGGAGCAGCACCATGTGCATGGGGGTGAAGATGCCGGTCTCGCCGCCGCGGGTGAGGTGCTGCGCAGTCTCGTACAGCATCTCGTGCACCTCGGACACGCCCTTGGGCGCCACGCGCAGCAGGGTAAGCGCGCGGATCACCAGCGAGTTGCGCCAGTAGGCGAGGCGCCCCATCTTGAGCCGCGTCCACCAGGGGAGCGCCGGCGGCAGCGCCAGGTCCGCCTCCTTGAGCACGTCGAAGCCCACCTCCCTCGCGATGGCTCCGATCTCGTCCTGCCGGCGCAGCCCCGGGAGAGCGTCGCCGCGCTCGATGCCGTGGATGGCCTCCACGTGCTCCGGGTCCTCGGCGCGGTACAGAGGGGTGGTCACCCACTCGTAGGAGACGTAGAGGCTGCCGGGCTTGAGCACGCGGAACACCTCGCCGTAGACGTCCTGCAGCCGGGGCGCGTGGCAGGTGGCCTCGATGGAGTAGGCGCCGTCGAAGGACGCGTCGGGGAAGGGCATGGCGAGGAAGTTGCCGCGGACCACCTCGCAGCGAGAGTCCAGGCCGACCTTGCGGTTGTGAGCGCGGGCGCGGTTGACCTGGTACTCGTTGATGGTGATGCCGACGACGTCCGCGCCGGAGCGCGCCGCGATGGCGCGCATGGGCCCGCCGACGCCGCAGCCGACGTCGAGGAGGCGGTGCCCCGGGCATGCTTCCAGGAGATCCGCGACGCGCTCCTCGTGGACGCGCGTCGCCTCGCGGTGGGAGCAGCCGGGGAGGGAGGGGGAGAAGTGGAAGGACTGGCCCCATCCCCACTCGTAGATGTCGGTGACGAGGTTGTAGAAAGTGTCCACGAACGCCGGCACCTTCTCCGCTGTGGCGGCGGCCGCCGTCTCCTTGGGGCGGCGGAAGAAGGACCAGTATTGGGAGTACTTGTCCTTGACCTTATCGTTGGTGATGGATCCCATCTTGAGGTCCACGGCGCGCTTGCCCTTCACCTCGGCGGCGCCCATCACCCACACGAACCAGTACGCGAGTGCGATCCCCGCCGCCGCCGCCGTCCATGCCATTGTAGCCGCCTCCATCTCCCCCGATCCACGGACGGCGAAGGGTTTGACTTGCGAGGAGAAGAGGGGGTCAAGATGGGGTGGAGATGGCGATCTGAGGGGGTAAATGGAAGATTTTATGCGTAGGTTCGAAATAGTGAGAGGACTGTTAATTTTAGATCTGGAGTGTGCTCGATAGAAGACCATTAACTTATATAGACAGGACGGTCTGCGCAATATGTGGTTTTCCACATCTTTTAACAAGTTAATGGGTGGGTTCTTCTGATGTGTGGTTTTGATTTTTAGGTTGTGAATTTAGAATTCTGGGTATTTGTAAGAAACAGCATATAGAGAAAAATAGTCGTATACGATTTTATCTGGTACATCTAAACTCGGTACAGTGATTGCTACAATCTACCTATAGATCCCATTGTGAAAAAACGCACAATTTCGAAGCTAGTTACTGTAATAAATATAATCTAAAGCCGAAGCAAAGCCGTCCCAAACACAGCCAATGGTTGGCTTCGAATCGGCTTACCGCCAATTGACATAATTGATGAGCTACGAACACTTACCTCACACCAAAGCATCTTCATATGCTTTGACACGCAACTCGTAGTGCCCAATGACTAGCCGTTATGCATTCACGCATTTGGTTTCTCCCGAACCATCTCTACGTGCATCAGCTTCACCACTTGGTGCACCACATACACCAACTCACCTCTCCACGATCCTTATCTATTTTGTGCTTCCGCTTGAGCCACATGGCCTCATCCAGATTTACATGACCACTCTGGATCTCAGCACCCCACCTAGTTTCCGTCCATTAGTGCCGACCACTATGTCCTTCAAGTCACCTACACATCTAAAGACCAAACAACCATGACTATAACTTTCATACACTTGACTCACGTTAGTCAAAGCAATGCATCATGAAACATGTTTGTACCTGTACCACTGATTCTAACCCCTATGGCCAAACCTTGAACCACATAGTACATACCCTCATTTCACCTTGGGAACTGGAAGCCGTCTGACCGTGGCCACTATGGTTGGTTAGACTGTCGGCCTTTGGCCGGTCTGACTGCCACCGCTCTACCAAAAGACCCTTGTGATAGGACATCGGTCTGACCGCCTCTATAGGCCAATTTGAGATAGATAGCAACTCCAGAAAATGCAATTAATAAAAACCAATTCAAACTTCGACTACACTAACACAACAAAGTTAAATACTAATCACATACTATAGGGATCCACATAGTCTCATTTTTTTGCAAGCTTTATTAATCTTTTTTGTAGCTATATTTTTTTATTAATCTTTTTGTAGCTATATTTTTGTTTGTAATTGGTTGTTGCACCCATAGGGAATTTTTGTTGCATGTTCATTGTATCGATGTTGTGCCTTTTTTTTGTAAATTTATTGCAACAAATCAGGTTTCTCCTCTAGCAAGATGGGGTTCCGACAAGCTAACGACGTTCAGGATATTGTCCTCTCCCTCCTTGCGCCTTCTGCTTGGAAGCAAACTATGACAACCGGCTTCATAAGCCCCGACATTGGTATTCTAAGCTCCAACGCTAGCCGTTGGTCTAAGATTGCCATTGCTCATGCTTGAGGGAGGCTATCTGTCATAGTTTCCTCCTTTGTAAGCTAAAGCTCTAGCGAGATAGCGGTGGCTAGAGATCGAGCAAAAATAAACTTATCTGTTATACTAAATCGAACCGCTAGAATCAATCACTCTAGATTTAAGACCTGTTCTTTAACGGCTTCTAAAAATGGTTTTTGGTTTTTGCTATAGTATCTAACTTTTAAATGGAATATTTTTTCAAGACGAGATCTACAAATTAATTGGAGTATTTTGTTTCCTAGCAGGAAACCAAGCTATACCTAGTTTTTCTGTTCGTGCCGACGTAAGAGCTGATGCTCATGATCCAGCCGAATCTAGTTAAATATGAAAAAGATGGCGAAAGCGAAAGCACTGCACTTATATTTCTTTCCTTGAGAGAATGAGAGCAAACCAGGCGCTGCCTTTTTTTTATTAAAAAAACGCTGCCCTTCTAATATTTGGCCTGCTCTAGTTTCTCCACTTGGTTATTATTTTTCAAGCTAATCTTCAAAGAAATGCTATTCCAATATGCTCTACCTTTCTCATTTGGGCTTAAGTTTTTAGCTTCTCACTTCTTAATTTCGTTTTTCTGATCTTTTGGTTTTTCGGGACTTTTTTCCTGTATTTCTTTGCATTGTTCGTGATGAGATAATATATTTTTTGTTTTTAAAATTTTTAAATTTAGTTATGCCAAAAACATTTATAGCAGCTAAAGTCGAAAAAAAGTCTCAAATAATGCCAAAAAGTCCAAACTCTATAAGCTTAAGCCCAAAGAAGCACTAGCACTGATCTGTTCTTTATTACAGCTTTTGGTTAAATTTTTTGAATTTTTGCTGTTTACTATAGAGAATACGGAGAGATACTCGCATGTGATTTTAACCGATATAAATAATGTGTTTTTACTGTATAAGTAAAATTAACTTATAGATATTATTTTAAAAAATACTATATTTAAAAATTAGATATTATAATAAACAACAAAAGTCACCTCAAAAGACCGGAAAGAACGGGCCCAACTGTCTACTTCGCTACTTTCTCACCTCGTTGGTTTAAGCGCATTGATCTCTGTGAGACTTGACACGTTACCAGTGCTTGCACTTTCGTCCACCCTGCGTACGACTAGCTGGGAGGAACATATAATATAAGAAAGAAGAGGAACATATAAAAAAGAGAAGAGGGAAGGGAGAGAGGGAGAAAGAGAGAGAAGAGGGAGAAAGCTAGCACATAGGAGAGCTGGGAGGAGAGGGATTGATTAAGGATGAAGGAGCTGGCGGAGCTGGGGCACCTGCTGGTGTTCGCTTTCCTCCTCTGCTTCGGCGGCTTCATGGCGGCGCCGGTGATCACCGACGTGACGATGGAGGCGCTCTGCCCCGGCCGCGACGAGTGCTCCCTCGCCATCTACCTCACCGGTCTCCAGCAAGCAGTAAGATCGATCATGCATGCATACTCTCATCAGTTTCTTGGCGAACGCATGCATGCGTACGTGTTGTAGTTCAGTTGGACCTGCCTGCTGCCAGCCATCGTTCACTGCATCATTTAGCATGGTCAATTGCCAAGCAGCATGCATGGCTGCGATCAATTACAACATTATGTATACAAATTAACATAGGAAATCGATTGAGATGTCGTTGCACACGTACAATATATCATGGTTGCTGATTTGTTTCGTTTCGATTCTAAGAACACGGAGATAGCGTGAAGGGAGAGAGTAGTGGAAGCCCCACTTGGGTACGCCTTTGAACAGCCAAAGCTGCTGTAGATTTTAGGTAAAATGATATTGTAGCGGTCATTAGTTTTTTTGTTATTCAATGAATTAATAAATAAATAGAAACACCGATATATCCTTAAGGTCATGCAAAGAAAAAAAAAGAGAAAAAACAATCTTACAAAATTAATGTGTTCGAAACGGCTTTTAGCTTGCCAGAAGCAATTTGGCACGAGTCTTATTTGCGGATTCTTTGGTTAGTTTACCACTCCATCTGCTAGTTCTAACAAGTTGCATAGCGATTAGCAAGTTAATGCCGTTGCACTGTGCATAGTCATAGGCAGTAATCATAGGCAGTAAGTGTGTGCTCGAGTGAGGCCTGCTTCAAACAATACTTTTTTGGTTTTTATCTTATTTAAATAAAAAATTACTTGGAACGTCTTGCTTCAAACGATTCTAGCCACTGGTTTTTTGGTTTTTGACTTATTTAAACTAAATACTACTTGGAACATATTTGTTTTTAATTTTTAGTTTTTTTTAGTTTTTTCTTATTTCTTTGTATTATTGAACGATATAACATTTTTTTAAAATTTTTAAAACTTAAACAAAAACTAATTGACCTCCTCAAGCGTCACTTGGTTTCAGGTCCGCATTCTTCTTTTGATCACCGTTGTGTCGGTGATGACAATATCATCGTCATGACGGTCGCTTTGAGCAGGCTACCAGTTCTTCAGAACTGAGCCGGTACAGTGTGGTCGTCATGTCACACGGCGATACGGTCACGCACGCAGGAGATTTTCAGGACATTAAGAAAGCCCTTTGCAAAAAAAGTCGCACCGACCATTTGTACTCCCGTGATGTAAAAACAAAGGAGCATTAACTGCCAGAATCTAACTGCGGTCGGAGTCACAAAAAAATGTCGTCGGTACTGGTACTAGTCTCGTCCCATAAATAAAAGAGATAAAGGTCTGTTTTTTTTCTTCTAGCGGTTTTTAACTTTTGTTATAGTATCTAACTTTTAAACAGAGTATTTTTTAAGATGGAGTCTATAAGTTAAACGATATACATGTTAAAAGCCTAATATATTTACCATTCAAAATCATAAGTGAATATCACTCTCTATAATCTGTACCGTGAATAGCTAAAATTTAAAAATTTTAGTCAAAAATCATAAGCTGCAGCCGTTGTCAAATAGGTCGAAAGAAAAATAACTCAAATAGAGCTCATTCTTTAGGCTACCCAACAAAGAAGAAAAGAATTGAGACGGGAAGGAAGACAGTAGAAGGGTTTTGCAGAGACGATGGACGGTGGTAGCTAGGCCTTTCGTGTGGAGACCGCGAGTGGTAATTCCTGTCAAATCTGCCGGAAAGCGAGATGACGCACGCGATGACCGACGTCCGGAAAATGGGCTCTGCACAATCGCTGTAGAACTTGGCCCCCGGATAATGGGCCGACTATGTGCAACTGCATATCACGACACTGCTATTGTGATATTTGGCTAATAGCTAGTGTTTTTTTTTGCTACGGGTTGTGGTCTATTTTTTCTTTGATTTATAATTTTTAGTTACAGTTTATTACTCTTATATTGTTCGTAAAAGAAAGTATGGAGTAATAGAAACTCGTATGCGGTTTTGACCGATATAAATGAAGTCGCTACAGTGTCTACTACAATCAACTTGTAGACCACAACTTAAAAAGGCACTTTGTCTGAAAGCTAGTTAATGTAGAAAAGCCGAAAAATAATTTCTAGAAATTGAAAAGAAGATGCCCTATGTTTTTTAGTTATGGCTTTTGAATTCTGCATGTTTATAAGTGAGAGTACGGAGAGACACAGTCACGTATAATTTTAACTGATATAACTAAAGTCGATATATTATTTATTATAATCGACTAGTAACTTTGTTTTAAAAAGACACTATATTATCATTACAGTATAAGGGTCTGTTCTTTCTGGCTGCGGCTTGTGGTTTGTGGTTTTTAGGCTGATCGTGTGAGAAATTACATTACGTGTGGCTTTTGTCGATATAAATGAAGTCGGTACAATATGAACTACAATTAACTTAGTAAACTCTGTCTTAAAAAATATTTTGTTTAAAAGCTAGTTACTATAAAAAAATAAAAAACTGAACAGGAGCTAAGTCAGAAACCGAATAGACAACACAGTTCACAGACAGAAAAGTTGCTGCAATTTAAGCACGCATCGTGCTGTGTCGTGCCCATCGACGACGTCGACACGCACGAATCGATAGGTCGCCCTAACGAGGTCGCGGGTCGCGACAAGTAGCGACTGCACGCGATCTCAGAATCTATGAGTTCATCGTCAGACAGGTGAAAAGGTGTGCACTATCACAGAAGTCGCAAGTGGCGATTTCAAACAGAATTCCAAATGGCGTTTATCAACGTGTCCATCGAATCTAGATTTAAAATTTTATAGGAGTTTAGATTATATCATATCTTATTTATATAATTTTTTTTAAAATATTATAACTGTTTGAACTATTTCTCGAACAACAAAATTATCGGTAGCATGGTGGGAGCACTTACAATGTTCTTCGTGCGTAGGCTGTTGTGTGACAGTGTGACAGTGTTCTTTTCTACATGGAAATTACTGCAGGTTACCGCCCTGGGGGCTGTTGTGGTGACGCCGATCGTCTGCAGCCTGTCCGACAGGTACGGCCGGAAGGCGTTGCTTACGCTCCCTGCAACAGTGTCCATCGTTCCCTTGGGTGCGTACTCGTCGCATCTCCTACAACTGAATATTCACTGGATAAGATGCTACTGCAACAAGCAGTACATACATTCTTCACTTGTACGCAAGTTCAGTGTGACCTGAAAGTTCTCTTCTTTCCTTTCTTCTCTCCGGCAAGCCATTCTGGCGTGCGGCCGGACAAAGACGTACTTCTACGCGTACTACATAACCAAGACGCTGACGGCGATGCTCTCCGATGGCAGCATGATGTGCCTTTCACTTGCTTATGTGGTAAACCGTCCCTCTCTGCCTTGATGTGCCACAGCGTGCATGTCACCTTCAGGCTTCGACTCACCAGCTGTAGCACCTTCCATGGATGGCTCAGCTGGAAGCGTGCACCGAATTACGATGCTTCTGCTGCCCCGTGCTAACGCTGCTGACTGAACCTTCCTGCAGGCTGATAGGGTGCCCGAGGCGCGGCGGGCCGCGGCTTTCGGGGTGTTCTCCGGCGTCTGCACCGCCGGCTTTGTCGTCGGTACCATTGCAGCCCGCTTCCTCCCTGTCTCCTCTACATTTCAGGTACGCATACATACCTTGGGGCGTATGTACACTTTGCTGGTGGTTTGTGCGTGCATCCGGCAACTGCATTCTTGATTTTTCTTGTACTCTGCAGGTGTCTGCGGTGGCGGCGGTTGCGGCGGCGGTGTACATGAGGGCCTTCGTCCAGGAGACGGAGGGCGGAGCGTTGCTGCTGCGCGACGAGGAAGCCTCCCGTCCGCTCTGCCTTCCCTCCTCCAGCAACGAGGAGGCGTCGCCGATGCTTCCGCCACTTCGGAAAGGGCCGTCGCTGTCAGAGATGGCCGCCCTTCTTACCAGCAGGTGACATGTTGTGGATCCCCCCCATTGGTAAAATCCAATCGGTTTCTGAATCGCAAAGCAAGATAAGAGCTATAGCCTACATATATGAGCTCAGCCTGCATGTTTGTTGAGATTAGTAGCAGTGCAATGGGTGAGCCTGCTGCTGTCACTAGCTCACTATAGAGAACAAAAACTACTGACCTTCTTTCAGTTTCAGACTGACCCAACATGACCATACATCTCCCCTCTTGCCAAAACTACACACCTGTCAATGATCAAAGAAAACTACACCATGATATGTACCTCAGATTACCTACTGAATGACTGCTAATCACTTGCAGCTCTACGTTCTCAAGAGCAGCGGTTGTCACATTTTTCCACAGCCTTGGCGATACAGGCCTGCAAACTGCAATACTGGTACCTCTCTTCTCTCCAGTAGGAAAGAAGATACAACAGACAAGTAAAAACATAGATGTAAATACTACGCAAAGGTTCCTCTTGAAAGAACTCAGTAAGCTGAAACCATGAACAATCAGACGTCTTACATGCCCATAGTTGGTTTTTTTCAAGTATTACCGGGCGGATATCCCAAATACGCTTCAACCTGTTCTGTCTTTTGGGATGCAAATGCAGTATTTCCTGAAGGCACAATTCCACTATACCAAGAACCAGTATGCCAATTTGCTGCTTATTATCGGCATCACAGGAAGCTTCTCACAGGTACAGGTTTATTTTGTAACGTTTTTTTTCTGCGATTTCTCAATTTATGACCATTACTGTGCTAAGATTTTACTTAGGTGCACCTAAAGCAGTTTTTGACTTACGATGCAGCTGACCGTGATGCCTCTCCTAGCGCCAAAGCTGGGTGAGCACAAGCTACTTATTGTAGCACTTCTGGGAAGCTGCATGAACGTAATGGCACCACTGTTGGTGTATAGTCCTGCTCAGTTGTTTTTGGTTAATTTTCTGCAAGAACTATTTAATCTGATCTGGTGCGGATGCTGCAGGGATTCCTGTACAGCATTGCATGGTCATTCTGGGTATGCAACCGATCAAATATAATGGCAGTTTAGTCATGAGAGTTTGTTTGGTATTAGTTGTGCTAAATCTCATGTTTTATGGTTCTTGAAGGTCCCTTATCTTGCTGCAAGCCTTGTGATTCTAAGCATTTTGGTTAGCCCTTGTGTAAGTGGCCCCTTATCTTGCTGCAAGCCTTGTGATTCTAAGCATTTTGGTTAGCCCTTGTGTAAGTAGTAATCCATCGGTTGCCCCTCTTTGGTTTTCTCTTTTGGTTCATTGAACCATGTGAATAAAATTTGTCTATTGAATCTACTGTTCTTAATAGATAAGGAGCATTGTATCCAAAAGAGTAGGACCTTCTGAGCAGGTACTAATCTACATCATGTGATTTTATCCGTGACATAAATGAAGCTGCTTATTTTGCTTATTTTCCATAGCATACCAATTACTCTCATTGCATCATGTAATTTTTTGCAATTTTAACCCAAGGTAATGGTTCAAGCGTGCATCACTGGAATAAGCTCAACTGCTAATGTGATATCTCCTCTAGTTTTTACTCCTCTCACAGGTAAACGCCTGCCATTATCTTTACTAGTACCTCTCAACTAAGAACACAATAGTTTTTTTTCATGTCCACTTCTACTTCTTCCATCCTTTAATGCCACTGCCCACAAGCTTAATTAGCCAAAAGATTTCGCTAGACGTAACTTTTCTCACATTGGCTTGACAGCCTGGTTCCTATCGGAAACTGCACCTTTCAACTTCAAGGGTTTCAGCCTTGCCTGCGCTGCATTTGCAACGGTAGGTTATAAATATAGTAAAACTATTTTGTTGTACAATCTAAATTTTTTTACGCTTTTTTATTTGTATATGTCTTTCTTGATATGAACTTCTATGCACTTGATATTAACTTTTTTTTTTACTGTACACTTTGCAGTTGGTAGCATTCACAATGAGCATTAATATGAGGCCAGCAGAAGTTCAGCCAGATAACAAATAGAAGACCCTAATGAGTATTCTAGGTTTGTGATAAATAACAAGTGAATACGTATCCATACATATACGATAGATGTCTAGATCTCTCCACTTTCGTCACCAATGTCAATAGCCCTGTCAACTTAGGTAGCTGTTCCATCCTTGATAGTGGATTAATAGGGACAGCAAATAGTGGTGTAAAATATTAGAAGTAGAAGCAGATTCACAGGCCTGAGTTTGTTTGCGCAATTTTACTTGATAGTACAAATGCTGATTCAACATAGCGCTAATTAGTTGGGAATGCAAGGCTGAAGTATGCAAACTATGCAACCTTTTCGTGATCCCAAGAGAACCAAGCTTGGCTTAGGTGACTAGTGGAGGTGGCTGTATCTCTAGTCCACTAGGGTTCAAACTTTAGGTTTAGTCCTGCGTGTCTTATTTAGAAAGATTTCTTTCAGTAAGAGACGACGTGTCCAGTGTCGGTGGTGATTCGTTATTTCTTCGTCAAGCTCTGTCCTTCTAGTCTTCCATTGGCGTCGTGATATGTGTGAGTGTGTGCGTGTGATGGTGTGCGTGTATGGATGTTTACAAGTTGTACTGGGTATACTTCACATATAAAAAAACATGCAACATTTGATATGCACGGTTGACACAATCGTTGTGCGAAATGATCTCAGTCATTGAGTTTTGAACTTTACACCTCATTTGGCCACTCTCAATCTTATCATTTATCATTTATCACGTGTAGAATAATCAGTAAATAATGTAACGGTTTTTCAAAAAATAGTCAGTCTTTCTAGCGTAGTTACCTTCTCTACTAAATATTGACAGTAAATATTATTTGCTACTGTGTCATACTATGTGTCCTAACAAGCATGACATACAAATTAGAGGAATACAGATAAAGCTATGTGGAATACAGATAAAGCTATGTGGATCACAGATACAGGGGCGATCATCCTTGAAATTTGTGGTTATTTACCCATCTAGGAGTGGTCAGGGTGGCTTGAGTTGTGGCGGTTTGGGTTGGGGAGACCTTCGGCCGAGCGGCGAGTTTCGGGGTTAGGGAAGAAGGAGGCTCGGGGAGCTAGGGTGATGGCTCAGGAAAGTTTCTGGGGGCTTGAGGAGGCTATAGGCAAAGGTAATTGGAAAGTTGTTGATCGGAGGGGTAGAATTGAGTTACGGCTTGCCTTGGGGAACTCCGGTGATCATCGGTGATGCTCCGGTCGAGGGGTCGATTGGGTGTGCTGGGTGGCTCACCAGGCACTGATGCAACTCTCAAGGGGAGCTCAGGGCTTTAAATAGAGCAGGGAGGTGGTTCAGTACAGGGGCTCGGCAATGGCGGCAGTCGGCGCGTGGCATGGTCGGGAAGGGTCGGGGAGGTGCGGCGCGGTGGCTAAGGGGGATGTACTGGCGGTCTTAGGTGTCGCAATGCGGCGGTCAAAGATTTCGGCTGAGGGAGGTCGGCCAGGAGAAGGTGGCGGCAAGAAATATCGGCGGTGGTGAATTGCAGCCCGTCGGCGCTCTACGGGTCAAGGAAAGCTGCCAGGGGCTATCAGAGGAAGGGTATGGTTGCCTGCTAGGTTACAGTGGTGAGGAAGCACCAAGAAGGCGCGGGAACGAGTGAGAGCTCGGGCGGTGGCAAAACCAGAGGCGGTGGCAGGATTTTTCGGGTGATGAACAATGCCGAATAAAAATCCTCCATTGGGGACGATGCAGTAGAGCAATTAGGGCTTGGATGACTGGGATTTGAGCTAGATTAGGCAAAGGTTTAGGAGAAATCAAATCCAAATGAGAATTCAAATTTCTTTTGAAATTTTAGATTCATTTTAGGGAATAGTTGTGGTTCTGCCAAGAATTTGTTGGCTGGGTGTGGGAGGGATGAAGTAGGCGGAGGAGATGCAGGTGGAGAGGCTGCATGAGGAGGCGGACCCAGGGGCGCCGACACGGACAAGCTCAGCTACGAGATTTTCTCTAATGGGAGCACCCAAGGTGCGGCGAAGGAGTTCCCCGGGAAGGCCCTTGCAGCGATGAGGAAAAAGCTCCCAGGGTGGCCTGGATGGCGGCAAAGGGGACCCCTGGGGAGGCCTGGGTGGCCAAGGCTAGGCGCCGCTAGAAACTTGGCTCGGTTATGTGGCAGCATCGGAGGAGCTCAGAGACCTGAGGGCAAGCCATAGTCCGGGGGTGGATCTTGGAGACTCAGGGGCGAATGGTGGCGTCGGAGGAGCTCGAAGACTCGGGGCACCAAGGACGAACCCCGGGGGTGTCCCGAGTGTCCGGGGCGAAGACCAGGAGTGTTCGGCCATAAGCGCGGAGTGCCCCCGGGAGGTCCAAGGCAAAACCAAGCGGATACCCCCTGGGGTGTCAAGGGCGATGCCAAGCGAAGCCCTAGGGATGTCAAGGGAGAAGCCAAGCGGAGCCCCTCCGGGGTGCGGATGATGGCTTGATGAGGAGACAGACGGGCCATGTGGAGGCGTCCCGGGGAGAGCAGTGTGGAGAAGGCATCCTAGGGCGAGGCGGCGAGGGGAGCCCGAGGCGAGTCTTGGGGCGTGGTTTGACAAGGAGGGCCAAAGGCGGAGTGACGACTTGGCGAGGAGGTGGTCCGAAGCCCTGACTAGATGGCACGGAGGTGTGAAGGATCGAATACTGCAATCAGAGGTGATGGTACGGAGGTGTGAAGGATCGAATACTATAGTCAGAGAGGTTTAATGAATGTCATCACTTTTTAGAATCTTCTGACGGCCCATAAAGATTTCGATCGCTTGTCACACAATTTTTTGAACAATCGCTCAGCTTGAACTGCTCGTTGATTGCTCTATTCGACCACTTCTATCGCCTTATTTGTGACTGGTTTGTATGTAGTCGTATGCTTCAACCCAATCGCAATCACCAGCAATTTTCAACAAATCATGAACCAGATTGATTCAAGATGATTTTATTGTTGGATTTCAGTGGATTTACAAAATACCCTACAACCAAAACCTTCTCAAAATTCTCTCTGAACCCCCGTTAGCCTGTAGTCTCTCCTTGCTTTTTATAGGCTAACGTTCAAACCGTGTTCACCTCAAATACGGATTCAAAACTTTATCTCTTCCGAAAATCAAGAGACCGAAACTCTTTCGAACACGTGTTTTATTCAAATCTCTACACCTTTGAAGTTACGGACTCTATCTGTAACTCTTTCGATCTCAGTTATGGACTCATTTCACAACTCCTAACTCACCGCGTGATGAAGCCTTCAGAACTGCATCTTCTGTACCTTTATCATGCACCATCACCTCACGTATCGAAGCCTCCAGGGCAGCACCTCTTGTGGCCTCTCTGCACATCACCACCTTTGATCTCCACATGCTCCAGCATGAGCCTGATCACCTCGCGTGACATCCTCGAACGCTTGGACCTTAGATTTCCCTATTCTAGTCCCTGTCTTTCTCATCACCGACCATAGTCACCTCCACACCAACTTGAACATGCAAAGACCGACGAACATTTTTTCAGCACAATTTCTTTATAACTTGACAGACATTAGTCCACACACTCATATCATACCCTTTCTAACAAGATCTGCCACAACCATAAAACCTATCGCTTTTCAGAAATCAGCCTCAAATCACAAATTATGACAGCTAGCTTGTCGAGTACTCGAAAACACAATTACCCGGGAATTACGATCGCTCCGCTCAGAACACTCAGGAATCATAAGTATCGTAGCACTCCCAGTCTATGACTACCAACCATCAAAGTCTAAAAAGGTCGAAATATCGTGATCGACAAACTGTGGTCAAAATACCGTGATCGACAAACTATGATAGTTTAGCCATGCTCGATCTGCTGTGCTCGATTTGTCGTGATCGATGCCTGCCGATCAGACCTGCTAACCTGAATACTCTAGCAACAAGAGCGCATCGACCAAAATATTTACAAACGTAAATTTCAATGAAACTCAAATATCAGTTATTTATCATCACTAAGCGTACAATCACCAAATGGTCTAACAAGGTGGATCAGTGTGGAGGCCTCCAGGCCCGGTCCAGACAACCTGTGGTGGAAATGCTGTGATCAACAAACTGTGGTCGAAATACCATGATCGACAAAGTGTGGTTGTTCAGCCATGCTCGATCTATTGTGCTCGATTTACCGTGGTCGACGCTTGCCAACCAGACCTGCTAGACTGAATACTCTAACAATAAGAACACATCGATCAGAATATTTACAAATGTAAATTTTAATAAAACCTAACTATCAATTATTTATCATCACTACACGTACAATCATCAAATGGTCTACCAAGATGGATCAGCGTGTAGGCCTCCGGGCCCGGTCCAAACGAAGCAACGACTTGGTGAGGCAGCGGTCTGCAGCCCGGACTGGCGGCATGGAGGGCCATGCAGTGGAGGTCAGACGCGGGGAGCACGTCCGTGGAGACACCCGTGGCGAGCAGGTTGCTTGGAGGGGATGAGAAAAGAGTAGAACTATCTTACCGGCAGATAGCGGGGTTCCCGCCCATGTGTCCACGTTCCCCCGCATGTGCGCGCGTGGCGGGGATTTTGCGGTCGGACGACGCGTTTTCCTTCGCTTTTTTCGAAATTACGTACAGGTCCTTCGTTCTCGTAGAAAGGTCCCTGGACATTTTTTAGGCCCCTGGAAATTTTTTTTGGCCCCTCCGTTTTGCAGGATGGCCCCCCGCGTTTTTGGAAATTGCGCGCAGGTCCCCGTTTTTTAACGTACAGGTCCCCCCGCGGTTTTTTCCCTTGCGTACGGGTCCTCGCTTTTCGCAAAAAAACCCTTTACTTCCTGCGAAAAAACACCTATGTCCTTGGATTTTTTTAGGTGATTCCTCACGATTACGGTATCTGACGCGACGTGACGCCGCGCCTACGAGGCTAGTATCCTATATGAGAGGAGAGGCCGGCAGAGCTGAGAGGACATGCGCACATGGCGCTCATGCCACTTGGTCGCAATAATGGAGGGGAAGAGCAGCGGTGTGTTGCTAGTACACGGCCCTTTACATGCAGGCCATCACAGGCTGACAGCCCACATGGCCACCCGATCACGTGCGGTACTGGGCAGCAAAATTTTTTTTGTGCTCATGCGGAGAATTTTGGCCGTTGCTTAGCCCTATGTATCACTTAATACCAAATTTAGCCTCTAGATCATTATAATATCAAATCTATACTCCTTCCCAACCGTATGAATTCGAGAGCGTGACTTGTGTTAGTCGTACGGTCGGGGACTCGTGCGGTCGCCCGATTTTTTGGGCCGTTTATTGAAAAATATATAAAAAAATAGATCAACAATTGAACAGTCTTAGATTTTTTTAATTACAAATAATTGGATTTTTTGGGCCAAACGTGAATAGTACTCGGTTTTTTCCGCCAAAAAATAAAAAAAATTGTGAACAGTAGTTGTGCGGTCCCCGAACGCACGACTACTGTCACCCTATTTTTTTTGTTTTATTTGCTTTTCGGTCCAAAGAAAATCGTGAACAGAGTCGTGCGGTCGGGAAGGGGGCTAGATTTGGAATTACGGTGGTTTAAGAGCCAAATTTGGTATTAATGTGGTACAGGGAACTAGAAATGACTAAAATTCTCATGCGGGAGGCACTTCAGATGCACATGTGTTTCTCTCGCTGAGGCCGCACAACAAGAGGCGCTCATGACGATGTACCTCGGGTTGGGAATCGGGCGTGTGGTCCGAAGACTCGTAGATGGTCGAGGTCACTGAGGTGTGAAGACCCAGAGATGGTCTGGGGCACACCCAAATGAGTGGAGAAGGTACGTGACGGAGTTTGGTCTGGGGTAGCAGAAGAACGATGATAGAGACACCACAGTCAAGGCCGCAAGGATAAGAGGAAGAAATCAGGAGGCAAATGGTGAAAGCTAGTCATCACCCTCACGCTTAAAAGGAGAGGAGAGGTGGCGGTTAATGCACAGGCGGCAAGGCGCAGAAACAAGGAGGTACGCACCTACCCGGGGAGGGCACGACTCCCCGTTGTGCGAAAACCAAGAAACCAACCGTCGCCATGCGTGCACCTGAGCCCGCCGCCATGACCAAGCGACCCTTGGGGGTCTTGCGTGCGGACCTAGTCGGCACCACTAAGGCGGGCAAGGGAGTCAAGAAGACATACACATCCCAACAACCAGCGCAATGCCTCGCCTCCCAAAAAGCTGAAAAGCCAAACATCGCCACGTGCACCTAGCAGTCGTCGCCACGCTCATTTGCGCCTTGCATTTTCCGTGCGATGACTCACCTAGGGCACAATTGGTGGGAAATTCCCACTGCGTTTTCCCGTGTGCCAAAGGGACGAAGGGGGCTAAGAGGCACCAGGCATGGTCTTGACCCACAAAAAGCTGGCCCCTCAACCATGAGAGACTACTGTTGGGAAGTGGCCCTCACTTTGTCCCAAACGGCCCACAACGTTAGCAAAATAGGCTGACGGCTTTATGGAAGCCCACAAGGCCAGATAAATGGCATGTATGCCCTTGGAAGAGTAGGCTTAGATAGGGCTATTTATGTAATTCCAAGTAGGAGAAAGGGCTTGTGTGCCCCTATAAAGGAAGTAGCATATAGGGATATCTGTGTAAATAAGCTCCCATTGATATATATACACGCCTGAGTGCACTATGGGGAGGAGAGAGCACTCTTTTTTAGCAAAGAGTCAGACAATATCAACTTTTAAGGCATTGGCACATACTTGTATTGCTATCTCTAGGGTGTGCAAGTTACAGGTAGTCCTTCCACTGCCTTTCCGTAACCCTCTTCATTTACTGTTTGGTGCGTAACCACAATAGGTACCTACGTCATTTGCCTTGTGTGGGTCCTGTCATGTCTAGGACTCTAGGGTTGCTTCGTGGCTAACTTCGGACTCTGTCTAGGGTTGGCCCCGTACCTCGCGCAGGGTCGGCCTCGAACCCCTCCTGGATCAGTCTTGTGTATCTCGTCCGAGGTTGGCCCCGGACCTCTCTAGAGTCGATCTAGCGCACCTCGCCTGGAGTTGGCTTCGGACCTTTCCAGGGTCAGTCTTGCCAACCTCACCAAGATTGGCCCCGCAAATCCCACCAAGGTTGATTTGGCTCAGGATAGACCCTACAACGGGTGCTGTCGCTCCAAGGTGATGGTGGGCCCAAGGTGGCACGGTCCCTCCCCCAACGCAACTATTGTAAGTTGAGCAAGTAAGAATCTCAATTCACGGCATCGTCTTCATCAGCGATTTTCTAAGCAGGGAACCCATGCAGAAAATAGTGTATTTAGTATTTGATTAAATCTCAGATCAATTTTCTGTATCCAGAATTCATACTCATTTGGTAATACCATCAAAGACTACTAGTTGAAAAACAGAGAAAATCAGAACACTTGTTTCCGCAGCAGTACACAGTTTAATGGTGAAAACTGAAGCCAGATGTAAAACAGAATCAATTATATTTCAGAAATCAGAAGAGCAAGAAAATAAAAGCTACCGTCTACTATACCTTTCAACCCGTCGGCCATCATCACCTGGCAATATCTCGCCTCATCTAGGCAATCTGGGACTGCAAACATGTGTCATGGGCCTACCATTTATATCATTTTCATACCAATATATAGCTTAAACCAGCAAAGTGGAAATGAAGTAAACAAAGTTCTCACTCAAGCATGGGACATTAAAAATATGTATGATAACAGGTGAAACTTCCCATCAAGATAACATTGAATAATCACATAAAGTATTTGCTTCTTTCTGTAAAACAAAATTATAGAGCTTCACCAAGGCAACAATTTTTATGGTTGAAGAAGATGAAGTGCCCTCTGCAAACACATAACCTATAATAAAGATAACGAGTCACAAGCTACAGAGGCACATTTATACTGTTATCATCCATGAAAACAGGATAAATTATTATTGTATATGTACAATTTTGCAACGTTTCCAGACAGGTGGGCAATAGATCAGTTGACTCTACAGTCTCTAGAGTCATCAGAGGTTTCTTCATCCTCATCAGATAACACATCTCTGTCTACAGCATGCAGAACAAGATTAAGCAATTCTGTGTTGTCTTCAAGATCCTCAGACAAATCTTCGCTAGCTGCTTGACGCCTCCGTCGCGATGCCAACACGTGCCAAATCAATTGCTCTGGTAAGGCAAAGGGCCAGAGCTTGGCTCTTCTCTTGCGAGGCTTCAACTGGAAGAGGAGTGGAAAAAATGTGAAACATCCGGTAGACTTCAGATTTTGGGACAACATTCAGCTAAAAAGTATAGGTGCTGATATGATCACAGTGAAATTTTCAACTTGAATCTACAGAGCCAAAATATTAAAGCTCTCAACTCTTCCTGATTAAGCCAAATAAGGAATGCTGGTAACTATATGGAATTTTAAATTTCAACGGCTAGTGAAGGAAGCTGAATTGTCAAGAGGGGTGAATACACTCATCTACACATGCTTCCTACAGATGAAGAAAAAAAGATTTTCTAGGCAAACAGCTGATCATTATGCGCCTCTTCAATATGGCATGGTAAGCATCTTTGTTTATTGGCATATTATCAAGTTAATATCACATCTAGGATTGAAAATAATAGGTTAACTGAAAGTTGAGATGATAAGAAAAGGTATAGATGGCCTGGAGATTTACCTCCTCAACATTCACCACCTGTGCCCGCTCAGTGGCAGAGGGTGTCCATATCTTCACATCAGTATCAATCCCACTGCTTGCCATCGTCATAGCATGGGGATGGGGCTCGATACAATTGACTATACATTCATCACCCTCCATTGCCTGTAAAAATTTCCCATCTCTCTTTCTCCAAATAAATAACCGACCGCAGTCTGACCCACTAGCAACATATTCATGATTTGGCCCAACGAAAGTCACACCCTTCACAGTCTCACAGTTGCGATGCCCAACATATAACTGAGGCGCAGGTTGATCAACATCTTCTCCAGATGCAAACATTGTTGATTTGGACCCTTCATTGGCTTCAACCTTGTGAGATGACTTTGGGTCGGGTCCCAGCCCTCCATTTTTAGGGAAGAGGTAAATATTTTCATCATTGTAAGATACAAGCAACTCGCTCTGGTGAGAGAATGCTAACCCTGTTATCCCAACACTCCTACTGTCAAAAAGATGTGGTGGACAGTAGCAGTTAGATGGGTGACCAAAATCAGATGATCCGTCCCACTTGTACTTGCGGATGTCATAGACACGGGCATAAGAATTGCTTCCTCCAACTGCAAGAAGATTTGGATTCCTTGGATCCATTGTGATTGCATTAAGCTGCATATGAGAGGAGGATCCTGCTTTACTCAAAGAGTTTCTGCACAGAAATAAATTTGTGGCTGTATTTGTCCTCAAATCAAACTGCACAAGAACGAGAAATGGATAATTATATGCAATCAGAAGTTGATTTATACACAGCTGAAATGTTGCATGTGTGCACAAGTGAGTGAGAGGGGGTGTGGTTTGGGGTTTTGGGGTCCTTACATGTTGAACAAGGCCATCTTCACCACAGCTATAGAAAATATAGGGGCTACCAGGCTCTATAGCCAACTTGTGAGCCCTTCCATCATGTTCACCAAGCAATGTAGTGGGCACATCTCCACCATCCTGAATATTGGCCAGTCTCACCTGATTGCAGTAACAGATCGTTACCTCTGAACATGTAATGCATATGAAAACAAAAGTTAAACCCCATCAACCTCGCCATCAGCAGCACAGGTGACAATGGTGCGATCATTCGTGTAAGGCATGAACCGTGCTTGGAACACATTATCGCCATGGCCTGAATGAAATTCCAACTTGACTGCGCCAGTATCCCAGTCCCACAGCATCACCATCTGGTCATCGGAGCCCGATATTAGGGTGTCACCATCCGCATTGAAGCCCACCGTGTTCACGCAGCCCGTGTGCCTGTTGAGCTTCCTGTGAATCTGGAGGCGCATTACAAGGTCCTGCATGGAAATCACATTAGCAACACACAACAAATATATGCATTTTTCATTTATCCTACTCGTCTGCTAAGGAACACACTAAAAAGCAGTTCAGATCAAGCTATTCAATCCTGGTCCTTTTGAATGCCAAATCAAGACGGCTAAACGTTACCAACCGCTCCTCCACTAGTCAATTCTATCCCCAGTCGCAACACCATTACTTGCCCATCATCACAAGTTCACTACTGATCAGCTGCAACAAGAACTTGTCAGGTCCAATCTATTGAGCAATCTACACCTAGCAGTAAAACACCAAAACAATACATGTGTCCTGACCCAAACACCAACGCGACAAGCAAATTGCATCGCCGAACATCACTGGGGCTCCAAACCCACCCAATACTAAATCTCAGCTAAATCGACAGAAAACCCCAACCCAAAAATTGCACAGAATGATCACAGCTCGAGACGGCCCCGATGGACAAATTGGCGAGCCCGATCGCTACCTATGCCGATCTGCTCCCGTAACGGATCGATCGAAGCGTAAGTGGGGGAAAGCAGAGCGGGGGGAAAGGGACGGGGGAGCGAGACCTCGGAGCCGGCGGCGCGGCGGGCGAAGCGGCGGGGGAGGAGGTCGCCGACCTCGCGGAGGCAGAGGTCAGCGGCGCCGTGGCGAGCGGCGGCGGCGGGGTGGGGTGCTTCCACGGGCGGCGCATGGGGTGGTGTTCGACGAGGCGAAGTGCTGCGTTGTGTGGTGAATACGAGGAGGAGACGAGCCTACGAGAAGAGGAGGGTGGAAAGGAAACCGGAGAAAGATTGGACGCTACTACCGGAACTTGGCAAGGCAAGGCCCCGCATACGTGTCCATCCGATCGGATCCTTTGAGCCCATGGGACCTTGTATTCCATGACATGTGGGGCCGTGGAGGTGATGGACAATCTGCAGGGGAGCCCGGGCGATGGATGATGGGCCTGTTCTTTTCTGCGCATGGCTTTTGACCGAAATTTTAAATTTTGATTGTTTACTGATGATTACGGAGAGACAGATACTCACTTGCGATTTTCGATGGTACAGATGTTGGGCTTTTAACGTGTAGATCGTTTGACCTATAGACCTCGTCTTGAGAAAATACTCCGTTTGAAAGTTAGGTATTGTAGCAAAAGCCAAAAGGCATCGGCTTCGGAGGAAAAGAACAGGCCCACTTGCGTTTGTAAGCCGTCTGGAAATGCAAGAATTTTACGGCAAATAGTGTAACTAGCCACGTAAGCGCGGCGCCACATCGCGCTAGCCACCGTGTGGACCAAAGTAAAAGAGACGAAAATTCGTGAGACGGTTCTTTTTAAAAAATCGAGGACGGATGCGTAATTTCGGAGGAACCAAATGACTTTTTCGCAAAAAAACAGGGACCCACAAGGACCTGTACGTAACTAAACAAGGACCTATACGTAATTTTAGAAACCACGGGCTGCTATCGGTGAAGTGAAGGGGGCTTTTCGAAAAAAAACTGGGCAGGGACCTGTTTGCGAGAACAAATGATCTCTACGCGATTTCACAAAATACAGAGGGCTTGGCGCAAAAAAGCTGACGTGGCTGCTCTCTCCATCCCAGAACCCCCGGGTGTAATATATAGAGTATTTGTCATGCTTACGGTATTGTCGTGCAATTAAATGCGTTCTTTTTATTTCTCTTGCCTCCGTTGTTTTCCTCGGCCCTCGTTAAGGTTGTACTTCTTTGGTATTGGGTGATTTTGTAGAGATAGGACGCCTTCCTTTGCAACAGTTGTGTTATAAGGGATGTTCGTATTGCTTTCTGATTTTGGTTTCTATTTGGACAAACTAGAAAATAATATAAACACCTGACTTCTCGATACGACTTCTTCACTCCCCTCGCTTCGAGAATAAGACAGAAGTCACAGACGCATCCCACTCCTCTCGTTCCCGTCTTACGCATACATCTCCCCCCCTTATTTTTCCACCGCTCGTCTTCTTCTTCTAAAAGCTATTTCTTTCGATCACTGCTATTTATTTTTAGTCAAAAACCATCAACTACAACTAATACAAACATCCGCTTAATCTATTATGTTATCATATGCTTAATCAATCGTCCTGTTTGAAAGACAGCAGTGAAGGGAATCCTAACCCAGTCAAGTCATCGGTCGTTGATATGAGTTTGAGCTTATAGCATTAACATTGAAGGTTGCTAGAAGACTACTCTTTTGTTATGTGCTGCGCAAGCGCAATGGTGAGCACAAGGTTTTGGGTGGTAATTAGATAAACATGGATCTAATGAGACGCTATACACTTTAAAAATCGATGATGCTATAATTAAAAAAATGAAAGCTACTACCTAACACTATCCCGCTAGACCTAATTCAACGGAATAGCCTCTAGCTGCTCCCCCTCCCCTCCTCTCTTCTCTCCGGCGCTCTGGTCCGTCCATTGTTTTCGTAATGTAAGGCTGTCATAGCATTACGTACAAACTGGCCTTGTTTGTTTAAGGGGTAAGATGGTACGTGCTACAGTATGAGCCTGCATGCATGGGCGACAACCACCGAGCATCAGATGTACTTGCTTCTATTTTCTTCCGATAATTAAGTGTGAGACTGCGTGGAGGTAATCGTATGTGTTATGGGTAATTGGCTTTGATATGTAAATTCTATCGAATGTTGAGTCTTATTTCTACAGAGTTTGCAATTCTCAGAGTTGCTATTTGTCTCTAGTGGTCTGACCGACATGAAGTGAGAGGTCAGACTAGTGGGTCCGATGTGATCGGATTTCGAGAGCAGTTAGACCGCTAGTGCGGTATGATTGATTTCTTGTTGACAGTTGCTTTTTTTACAGAGAGCATGTTTTGGATTTTGGCATGTGTGGTCCGACCGGCCATAGTGGCGGTTAGAATGAACCGGTGTTATTGGCATTGAAGTCACGGTCACACTGCCCGGGTGGTCAGACTGGCCAGTGGTTGGCAGTCTGACCATGGCGGTCCGACCGCCATGGAGAGGGTGGTTAGACCAGTGTTTCGAGGGCAGATATGTGAGGGGTGTAGATGAAAATAGATATGGATATGGTTGAGTGCGTTCACGGCATGGGTGCAGGTGTTTTTGTTGTGGTGTATTGTATGATACACTACTTCGATTAACATGAGTCAAGTGCATAGAGCTTGTTCTCGATATGGTTACTTGGTCATTGGATGTGCAGGTGGCTTAGAGGACGTAGTGGTCAGCGGCAATGGACAGAGACTAGACGGGGGTGCTGAGGTCCGGAGTGGTCATATAAGTCCGAGTGAGGCTACGTGACTCAAGCAAGAGCACAGACAAAACATAGATCACGGAGAGATGGGTTGGTGCATATGGTGCGCTACGTGATGAGGCCGATGCATGTAGAGACGATTCAGGGGAGTCCGAATGCGTAAAGACGTAAAGACTAGTTATTGGGTACTATGGGTTGCGTGTCAAATCATACGGAGATGCTTTGAGATGAAGGACTCCAGAGCTACGTCATATTGAGGTGGAATGAACCAGAACAAAGCTAGGGGAGTTAAGGTCCAGAGTAATCAAGGGGCAACCGGAAGATGACTGAGGCTAGCGGAGTGGTTACAAACTAGAAAGACAAGAAATCGAAGCAGGAGCTACCGGTGGTGGACAAAGCGGGCAACAGCAAGGGACCAAGACTAAGCTCAAGGAGGAGCTGAAGTCTGTGCGGTCGGCTAAGTCCGGGTGCCGTCATGGTGCGAGGAAAGGTATGTGACGCACCAAGTGACTTGGGCCCGGTTGCAAACGAGGATGGTTCGATGGGAACCAGACATGTGAGAGGCTTGACAGCAAGTTATTAGGGCCACATGGAATTGGAGATGAAGTGCAGGGTTGCTTCAAAGCAAAGAATGCACGAAGCTTCGTAGAAGATGGTAGAGGAGCATTTTGGTAAATTGACTGATAACAAAAAAGTGATGATATACGAAACCGCGATGGCGGTTTAAGCGGATTAGGCCAAGGAGTCTTTATAGCAAATTCAGGCTATTGGAGTCAAGTGGAAGTTGTGCTTTGAGAAGCGTGCATGTGTGAGTGTAAAATCCGGTATGGTATTGTGTTAACAGGTTAGTCCATATAAAAGTGGATGAAACACAACTAGAGGTGTTGTTTAAAGTTTATCTTGTGAACCTCCATATATAAGTGGGAGAGAGGTGGCTTGGAAAAAAGCTTGGGAGAGTTTAGGCCGAGCCTTTGAGGGGAGTTGGGATTTTTTGAGAGAACCTTTGTGAGAGTTTATTGTTATCCTTAGGCTTGTGAAGTGGCTATAAATATTTATCTCTAAATATTAATAAAGATCAAAATTCATACAAGTCTTTCCACTATTTACTCAAGTGTTGATATCTTGATTTGGTTTGATTTTTAGTATTTTCTTCTCCGCACTAGATCTTGCTTTGTGCCAAGAACGTGTAAGTGATGAAGATATCTCTTGGAGAACATATCTCATCCATCTAGCCACCTTCCGTAGCAAGTTCTTATGACTGTCCGGTTTTGATTCAAGAAAAGATGATTTTGTAGGATTTGATCTTAAGGGCTTTTGACTTGGGTTATTGACGTTCTTAGACTTGCTAGAACATATGAAAATAGATTTAAGTTTATTTTGATCATCCTTTATCTATGAGCAATTTTTGATTTAGGTTCTTATGTTTTATCTGATTTTGATACAACATTATTTAAATGGGAAAAGATCAGAGCCTCTAGCTGGCCTCGGCCGACTCTGGAATCTTGACGGCCGCGCGCGCGCTGCATGCCACTAGCTGTCTTGCTCCCAACAGCCAGCACGGCCGGCCGGCTAGCTAGCTTCCCGGCGCCCGTGAGCCGACCCCGCCCGGCCGGCTGCCTGCGCTGTCCGTTTGCTCCGGGCACTTCACCTGTCACGATCGTGGGCTCGTGGCACACACATTTGATCGATCATTCGTACGTAAGCCAGCACTTGTTTGCTGTTGTCAGGTGTCGAGGTGCGTACGTGCTGCACTACTGTGCTAGTGCTAGCACCATCTCTTCCGGCCGTGCTAGCACATGGAGCAGCCACTGGCTACAAAAGCATCGTGAAACCTTGTTTCTGCACAGCACGTACTGCAAGGGGTCTGTCTGCAGTCTGCATGTTAGTGCGTAGGTTTGTTTTTACTGAACTTTTTTGCAGGACGAGTAGATCAAAATTCAGACTTTCTTTTGCATGCATGGCAAGTAGATCAGAATTCAGGCTTTCGGTCAAGTAGAACGCATCCAACTAAACCGTGCATGTACATGAACACACGGAACGAAACCGCTACGAGCTTTGCTAAGCGCAAACACAATCTGTTCAACTTTGATGAAACAGTAAGGAGAATCCATGGGCCGAGTTTAATTAATACCTTGACAACTCGTCGGAGACATCGGCCTTTCCATTCTAACACCAGGCTCATGCTGGGCTGCACGGACCAAACTTTAGCCCAAGCAGAACTTTAAAAAACGTACACGATCCGACGGCCCTGGCTTCCGCACAGATCACAAATCTACGTTTTTTTAAGGCTACTTTATTCGAACCGAACTCATCAGCTCCGATCACTACTCTTTAGAAAAAAATACACTCATGCTTGAGTTCAACTCCGATCGCTACACTCCAGGAGAAAACGCACACATACTTGCTCCCTTGGAACGACACACGTACACAAGTAGAGAGGACAAACAAACATAGGAGGTACTTCTTTTGCGGCGACGTATGTCTTTTTTTTTTTGCTCTCTCGCAACTCCACTCTAATTGCTTAACAAGAAGTACATAGTTTAAATAAGCCTCATGCACACACGCCTGTACTCCACGCACCCACTAAGTCCACTAACTAACAACTAGGACATATTCTCAAGCCACTGTCCGGGATCTTCTTCACGATCCGCACGACTCAGCCAACTCATTGACTCAAGTTATAACTGTTACTCGGACGCCCAGTCATGACTTACGATCACAGCGTCTCGACCACGACTCTTCAATCACGTCATCTCGACCACGACTCTTCAACGATGGCTGCTACTCAACTTACGAGTACTTCGACCACGACTCTTCAACGATGGCTGCTACTCAACTTACGAGTACTTCGACCACGGCTGTTTTTCGACTTACTAGTGCTTCGACCATGGTTTCTTGACCGCATCTCTGGTAGTACCGCTCACACAGAGCCGATAATACTGGTCTTCGACCACGTAGGTCTTTCGACTACCGACTGGTTACTGTAGTTCTGACTACCGACTGGTTCTGTAGCTTATGACTATTGACTGCTATAGTGCTCGGACACACCGACTACATAGTACTCGAGCATACTGACTGTGCAGTACTCGAACACACGACTCTTGCAACGATGGTTTTGCACCACCATCATTGGCCTCATACCGACTCTCCTCATAACTTGTCCGTACCATCACTTGTTGCCCATCGTTGTGTTTCTGGGTGCTTGCTGCTACAACCAACTCGTCGCTGGCGCCCTATGCACCTCCGCCCGACACACGCCGCTACGTGCGCCATCAGTCGACCCGATCGCACGTCGCCATCCGACTGACGCACGGTCAACTGCGGTAGCCTCTCGCCTCGGCTTCCAACACTCAATGGTGTCGCAGTTGCTGTTGTCTTCGTCGTCGTCATGGCCGTCTCTATGACCACCACCACCTGCGAGCTAGAGGCGAACGGATCACCTCGTAGTAGGCCTCACACTACGGATGGAGACACACTCCTTTCTTCCCTCGGCATCTTCTCCGACTCATAGGAATTACCAGGCTCTAATACCAAATGTTCGAACTGAACTCATTAGCTCCGATCACTACTCTCTAGGAGAAAACACATACATATTTTCTCCCTTGGAACGATATACGCACACGAGTAGGGAGGATGAACAAATACAGGAGGAACTTCTTTTGCGGCGACGCACACTTTCTTTCCCTTCTCTGTTATTCACTCGCAACTCCTCTCTAATTGCTTAATAAGAAGTACATGGCTTAAATAAGCCTCACGCATACACGTCTGTACTCCACGTACCTACTAACTCTACTAGTTAACAACTAGTATTTATTTTCATACTATGTTCGGGATCTTCTTCACAATTCACGTGACTTGATCAACTTATTGACTCAGTTACTACCGTTGAGTAACGCCCATCCACGACTTAGCATCACTGCGGCTGATGAGACCGTAATAAGAAAGGCATCCGCTCCGCTCCTTCATCTGATCCAGATGAGTCCCATCTTTCACGAGTACAGCGTTCCTTCAAACGGTTCAAGATCGAAGATGACAAACAAACGCAGAAAGAAACAGTAGCAAAAGTGCAAAACTCGTGCGAAATCCCGTCCAGATTATCTTAACCTGGAAGGCAAGCAAGCAAGCAACGGTATTCCGTTCCGGGCACGACGAACCACCGCGTCACTCGCGCCGGAAGGAAAGGCGCTACGCTGCTGCCCCCTTCTAGAAGCACGCACCCCAATCACGTCGGCGGCCGGCGGCCGTCCACGGCCATCCCACGGCGGCAAGCCGGCAGCCCCCGCTGACCGGGCCCGAGTCAAACCAAACCAGCACGGGCGCGTCGCCCCAACGGGCCAGCCGTGCCGCTGACGAGCGGGCCCCACGCGGCAGAGCACGTCAGTAAACCTCTTCGATGGTGACAATTAAAAAGTGGCTCTGTTTGGGCTCCGATTACTCCGCCCGTCGTGATCGGTCAGTTGGGGAAGGGAGGGTTCTTGACAGAGAGAGAGAGAGAGAGAGAATGGGGCAGTGCGCGTCGCGGCCGGCGGCGGCCGGCGGCGAGGGGAGGCGGGGGTGCCTGGCGGTGGCGAGGGAGCAGAAGTCCAGATTCTACATCTTCCGCAGGTGCGTCGTCATGCTCGTCTGCTGGCACAAGTACAAGAAGATCTGATTGATCATTCCGAGCCGTCGCCGAGCTAGCCATCTCCTCCTGAAACCTTCTCTTGTATTGTTGTAAGATTCGTCCCTTGCGATGTGATCCATCGATTCCTGCTCGGTGAACTCAACTGCATGCACCTCTTGTACAAATGTGATGGGAATTTAGTTACTGCGATCGAAATCATTCATGATTTCTAATATCCACAATGGCCTAATGATTGGACTGAATCCACCGAGTCTGCAACTGCATGCCATCCATCCATGTGTTGGCAATTACACTTGGCACTGCAGCGTACAGGTCTTCCCGTTTGTTGTTTCGTTGCTCCGATGTTGGGTCGGCTCCGTATACCAAACTCACTGTTGTGAATCGGGAGCTGGGATCCCACTCTCCAGGCAGGCTGTGTACTGTACTACTCCTTCGGATTGATGCTGTCGCGAAAGGCATGCAGCAACAGTTTCGCGCGCTGCTGTAGAAGAAAATGTAGCCGACCAATCGGCTTTTGCCTCAAAACGGAATGCTGCAAACTCTAAATAAAATGATCGAACGAGTAAAGTACGTCAGTCATGTTCAGAATTCAGATGTGCAGAGAAAATGCGGAGGTTAATTGCTTAGCAAGCTCCGTAAAAAGGCAGTTCTTGAATGATAAATGTCTAATTCTGCGTGTTGGGTTTAGTTATTGTCTTAGACGTAAGAGAGTTTTTAGGCTGTCTTACCCTTTATTTACAAATGAATTGTAAATGAAGGACATGATAGTCCAAAGATTATTTTATACCTAAGACAGCAACAAGCCTAACACACAATATGATGAGAATGAAGAAACAACAGCTATAACAACTCTTTAGAATCTAACACACTGAAATATGTGATTTGTCATTTCAAATAGATCTTGTGGCAATAACAAAATGAATCACAGAGGACACTAGAGTGTGTGATTTGCTTCATGTTCTAGGAAGGTCTCTTTAGCATATATTATTGCTACAATGTCTCTTTGGCATATTTTATTGCTATAAGGTATCTTTGGAACACATTGACATGACATTATAAATAGATCTTGTAGTAATAACACGATCCTCCAACTCACTTTGAAACAATAGCTCCAATAATTTATATTTAAATTTATTCCTTAGCTATTTTATCCCTAGCTACAACTACTACTCCGATTCGGAGGAGGGGATATGTAAGAATATTCGGCGACGTATATTATTGCTACAAGACAATAGAAACAATAGATCCAACAATTTATCTCTAAATTTATTCTCTAGCTATTTCATTTCTGGGCATGCATTTCTAACAAAAATATGTTCTACTTAACAGAAAAAATACTGTCTAGATAGATCTAACAAAAATATGTTCTACTTAATAGAAAAAAACACTATTTCAAATTATTTCTACAAGGATTGCTAATGCGATAAAAAAGACGATGAAGCAAAAAGATGAAGTAAATCCATACCTTCGGCTGGAGCTAAGGCGATAGGGGGAGAGGCGGTCAAACCAAGTGGGGGCGATGGCGGATATGGTTGGGGTGATGGTGAAACCGATGGGGGTGACGATGGATCCAGCTGGGGGCACGTACAAGTTGCAGATCTAAGTGGGGGCATATTTTTTTGGTCCCCATACAAGTTGCAGATGAAGACTTGAAGACCAACTCAAAACCGAGGATGGCTTTGCTTGAAGGAGAGGAGGATGATGTAGCCATGACTACTAACCCTGGTTCTGAAATTAATTCTTGTGTACAAATTGTCTCACATGAATTAATTTCAGAAATTACTACGAGGAAAGAAGAGAAGGATGCTACGCATCAGATATAGGAAGGCTCTTTTCTACTCCCAGGCGTTCTATATACCGTATTTCGCAAAGTAGTGAGTATCTAATGCAACAGAGGGTATGCACGTGTAGTATATGAGTATATAAGACCATCTAAGTGGTATGTATGCTTTTTTAAGGTGGTACGTATAGTTTTTGAATATACTTCTTTTTATGTACAAATATGAAGATATTAACAAAATCGGTTTTGCTATTGCACAGTCGACTGAAAGTTTTTTATCTCTCAGTCACCTGAAGTTACACTCTCAATCACCTAAAGTTGCAGTGTACTAATCCCCCTCTCATGAAGTTGCACTCTCAGTCACCTCAAGTTGCAGTATAAAAAAGTGACTGAAGATAAAAGGAAAAAATAATTACCTGCGCAATAGTCACTCCCTAACAAAATATGCCAAAAACCATGTGATCCCTTGCAATTTTTTCATGTGGCTAGTATTAGAGTATCTTAGAATTAATATATGAGTATATCTAAAATGATAAATAAGTATGTTAAGTTCATTTATGTGGTATATATATAACATGAGAATGGTATATTGTCGTGAGATGATTTTATTTATGCTCTTGTAATTATATTGTATTTGGAATCATATATTTCTTTCAATTATTAATTCCAGAATTATGACTAAATTCCTGCTAAAACTGCCTTAATTTCAACAAATACTACCTTTTATTGTTCCTTTACCTTTGTTCAGATAAGATTGAAACTTTTGTCCTTAGCTTGTTGTTTCTGTAAGCTGTAACTTCTGTGTCATCAAGTGTTTCAGAGAGACTCCATATTTGGCGTAAGCAAATAAAATTAAATGAAAACCCGTCTTTGCAAACATGCCTCGTGTTTGTCCCTGCTGGACCATTTTATCTGGTCCCTGCAGGCGCCGGCCTCGGCCTCCAACTTCCTGGTGGACAGCCACACTTGCATCAATTTAAATTCCTTTTGCTCAGATCTTCTAAGCAACCAACATGTCCAAGATCATAACATCCACATATGCTTCTCTCTTTTATAAGCTACTCCTACCTGTAGAGTCTGAACCTCTCGCTTGCCCGCTTTCAAGGCAAAAAAAAAAAAAACTTCTTTCTTGAGAACCTAGGTTATCCGAGCTTGCGATTTCAACCTTTCAAGAAGGTGCCACTACTTAACCAGTCAACGCACAAAATCTGTAGTGCTACAAATTAGCACTCCGGAGTCCAGAGAGGTACAGCGCAGTACATAGTCAAGTTAAACACAAGCCTGTCGAATTCATGTAAAGTTTATCTACTCCATTGATCTGGCCATGCATTCAATAGGGGTCGGTGGCAGGTAGGAGGAGAAGAGGAGTATACCACAGATCAAGGTGCATGCAATGCATGAGGAATGGAAGAGGTGATGTGCCTGTGAGAAGTGAGAACCCATCCATGGAGGAGCGGTGACCACTGATGAGATAGTAGATGATCGATCAAGCTGCTACTAGAGCCAGTGAACGGCATGGCAAGGGGATGGGCGCAAGCGAGCGAGCAGCTGCTGCTGCAGTGCTGGAGGAGTGAATGAGAGGGAATCTTTGTCTGACGATGAGTAAAGGCTGGGGCGCCCATATGTAAGCATACATGATCCATGCATCCATCTACTGCTATGTGCGTATTGTGTTAAATGCAAGCTCTGATCTGATGCAAGGCGGTGGCGGCCATGCATGCCCCCATATTCTCTCCTCCTTGCTGTCCCTTGGTTTATGCCTTCGGCCTGTATCTCATTTACGCACGCATGCCCGTGCCATTACTTCCCTAGTTACTTCTCCTTTGCAAGCCCCAACTACCCTCCACAAAGCTACCGCTGGCTACCACACCCTGCTTCTCTGGTTAATTTTGATCACCGTCTCTATCTGCCTTGTATGTGAAACTGTCATTGCGAAATTGTGTAGCAAATTTTAGCAGAAGTGCTGTTTATTTTCTTAGTCTGAAAGTGTACCAAGAGGATAAGAACATTGGAGACAGCTAGCAAGATCACGAATACTCCTTACTCCATTTCAAATTGAAGGGATGAAATGAAGTAAAGCATGGAGAGACATCGCTGTGTGTATACATATCTGTGTTCGCATTTACAGTTATGGAAGTTTGGAAGCTGCAGTGATCAGTACCGTGGAGTTAATATACGTGGGGATATACAGGGGTGGTGGACCCTTGTAGCGAGGGCGGGTGGCTACCATAGCTCCTGCCTCCTCCTCCAGTCCAGTACCCACCATGCAGCCCTCAGGTGTCCGCCGGCGAGGCTAAAGGGACGAGGACCAAGGCAGGATATGGTATATGGATTAAAGAGGTATTTTAGCATAATTATGCAAATAGAACGGCAGTCACATAAGCACAATCTCAACTTGAAGTCTAATTGGATCAACTCCAAATCCAATTAGAGGAAGAGGCTGCGCAACTACAAGAACAAGAATAAGAAGCTACACAATCGTAAGAACTAGAGGTTGCACAACCACTGTTTAATAACTTGGTGGCAAATTGTTGAGTAAATTTCAGTTGTGAGGTATTTTTCGATATCCTACCTCCATCTTCACATATTCACATCCAGATTGTAGTTGTTGATTCTATTTATTGTCATATACTTGTATTAGTGCCACTGATATATATAGCAATACTCTATAGTTTATGCATGGATTCATTTTATTTTAGGTAATACTGCTTGGTTCACGCTTGGGGCTTTGTCATACCTAAAATTTAGTCATGGTCTGCAACTAAAGATATATATACACATGTCATGATGATCTCCTCTGTAAATGGATCAGATAAGTGAAGCATTGGCACATGCACATGTTTCTCCAAGATATATATAGAAATTATACATGACAAGAAAGCATATCAAATTACTCGAACTCTATCTGAATACCTCTGTGAACGCGCTTGCTGGTTAATAATTTTTAACGTTTGATTTTCTAGTTTGTGCTGTGCTAACCTTCGATTTTCTCAGTTTACAGTTAGCAGCATTCTAATGATAAGTATTAGACAAGGTCAGATGAAATTGCCACATAACATTACGCATCAGGCAACAGGAACTGCATTTGGATGTACCAACATCATATATTAGCTGCTAGCAACAAGGAAAATCACGGGAAGAAACACATGCTCACAACTGACAATAGCTGTATATTCATCAATATATGCTCTAGCAAAATTGAAAGAGCAGAAAAGTTAAGTTAGTACACACCAATCAACGAGTCAATGAATAACTATACAGTTGCTCTTTCATTCAGGGAAAAAAATCAACGAATACCTGTACATTTCCCTCCTCATGCATGAAGGTAAAGATCACGAACACATAAACGCTAGCAGTGGTTACACTAATCAATTGCTATATCAAACAAAGATTATGGACGTGGGTTCACCTATACCCACAATCGTAACCCTAAATTGAATGTTCCGAGGTCGGTGCAAGAAATTCCTTTTGATTTTCACAATGGAGGAGAGAAAACAGCCTGTCAGATGTACAGTGCACCCGGCCTGCCACCGCAACGTTATCCTCTCTCATTTCTCCTCTCCCTTGTCTCTCTCCCATTCCCATCTCACTTTTTTTTCTCTCCTTCGACATGTTCCACCCTGTCGCAGATCCGCTCCAACCCATCATGGACCTACTCCACCCTATCGCTGAGTTGTTCTACCCACCGGCCGCATTCCTCGCTCTCTCTTAGAGATGCGTGAGGCAGAGAGCGACGACCGGAGATGGGCGAGGCAAACGAGCGGCGGTCGGAGAAGGGCGAGGCGAACAAGTGGCAGCCGAAGGAGAGCGAGGGGGAGGAGCGGCAGCGATAGATGGGCCGGTGACGCCAAATTTGGGCTTGTTGGTGCACCAGCTCTGGCTGGCTAGGTGCTTTGGTGCTAGCGTTATCAGATTCCACCATCCCCATTGCTGTCGCCACCAGATCTTGCTATCCACAACCCCTGCCACCTTCGAATCCGACCATCCCAACCCCTCCGCATCGCTCTATCTTCCTCCTCATCATCCACCCCACCGATGTTGTCATCGTCGAGGAGTACCCTAGAGCCATGGGATGTCATCCTTCGACCTGCCAAGGAGTACATATGTACTCCCTCACTGCCATGGCTCATGGTCCTCACCACCACCATGTAATGCTCTATCGCCATGTACTCCTCCGCTACCGTCACCGGCATGTACTCCTCCTCCACCACAGATGCCATGTACCCCTCCGCCACCATTTTCCTCTTCCCTAGCGTCGCTTTGTTTTCTTCCACTCCACTGTCATCCAACTCGATGGTGTATAGGTGTACTCCTCCCCACCATGGTCCTCATCGTTGTCGCCATGTCGAGGTGCACCGTCCCCATGTCGTTTGCACCATCGACGACATCCACGTGCACCGCCCATGCATCGTCGTCCTTTGTGTCGAGGTGCACTTCCCCATTGTCTTCCTCCGTGTTGACGTGTACCATATCGGATCAACTGCTCATCTTCTTCCTCGTTAGCGTCAGTGAGGTGCTCTAGGCTGGTACACCTCCAAATCCACCACGCGTTGAGGTACACAATCTAATCCTCCCTTGTATCTGTACTTCCTCCTTAGCTCCGGTGCACATCTATGTACCTCCGCCGACCCAAAAATGTGCTTCTTCCTCATCTCCGATGCACAGTGAACCTCCGTTGGTGATGTATGTGTACAATAGGAGTATTGTGGTACAATGCTTCTTTTAGTGTACATCTCTCTCCCCTTCTCTCTCTGTGTCATCATTGATGTGCATCGGTGGTCGTGTCATAGTCAAGGTCCACTTCTAGCCGGTGCATCTCCTCCATTGATGTACCTGAGGTGCTCCGCCCTTCTTCTTCCCCACCTGTACATTGCCATCGCTCTTCTTCTTCCTTGCCGAGGTGCTCCAACGTGCACTTACTCTGGCTTGCGCTAGTTGCCATTCGCCGCCACCTCCATGTACTCCTCTAAGGTGCTCCATCGCTGACATGTACTCCTCCAAGGTGCTCCACTGTCGCAATGTACTCCCCACAATCGCCATGTAGTGTTCTGAGGTGCTCTACTACCGCCATCTACCCTCATTGGATCTGTAAATCTTCCATCTTCCTGATGTCATCTTCTTTGCTGGTACAAACCCATTGGCGTCACCCATCTTCTTCCTCACTAGTGCACCTTTGCGCCACCATGTACCCGTGCCACCTCTATCCCTAGTGCTCCACCTCTCTCCTAGGTGCACTATACACCATCGTCTTGCCCTCGCCGGTTCACCACCTCCATTCACCACTGTACATATGATTTGTGCATACTCTCTGTGCATACAATTTGTACATATAGTTTGATACTTTGGTGTAACTGTGTACTGTAATGCAAAAAAATGGAAAAATAGTAGACATGCTTGAGAGTTGTACGCATTGTGTGTTATACGATGTATTTTATTGTATATCTTTAAAAATCAAAGTGTTGTACACCACTTGTGTTGTATGTCTAAAAGTACTAATTTTGTTTTATACTACGAATGGCTCATTCAAAATTTGAAATAAGAAGAGAGAGATTAGGAGATGGTGATATGACAATAAAATGGTTTTGATGGGACATTATTTGTTTCTCATTCCAACCTAATTCATTTTGCAAGATTCAAATTGATATACTACGAATGGCTCTTGTCAGACCACCAACCACTGGCCGGTCTGACCGCATGTGTCCAACTCCAAAACACGCTCACTATTAAAAAAAAGCAAACACCAACTAGAATTCAGTCACACTGCACTGGTGATCAGACCGCCAGGCAGAGTCCGGTCACATCACACCGGCCGGTCAGACCGTAGTTACACTGATAACATGAACTAAATTTTCTGAAACTTTTACAAAATTCAATTTTAACTCAAAGTACCAATTGTTCATCACAAACACATTCTAGATCTTCACATGGTCTCTCAAAATTCATGCAATGCCTTCAGTCCAATTCAACGTTCGAATTCTTCATTATTTGCCCCCGGAATAGGCCGAGCAGCAAAACTGGTACCATAATCTTGTGAGATGAAAAGCACCACTGCAAATTTATAAACATCAACTGATCGAAAGCGTTAGTTTGCATATTGCACACATATAATCTATACCATATACAAATAAGGAAATCGAAGACTGTCAACTGTGCATATACATGGGGTGCGCCTGGTGCTTTTGCCGAGCAATTCCTGCATGACCTAGCTAACTGGTGCAACATGCAGAACGCACGTCACAACTCATCATGCAAGGCATGGCCATGGTTAGGCACTTTGCACACGTTAGGTAAAACGAAGAAGCAAAAAGATTGAACCTGTAGTATATATGTATCTGTACTACATTAGACGGTACATATACAGGCATACATGGCAGAACAAGAACCATACCATTGCCGCGCGCCATGGCAGAAGAAGTGATGGTGATGTGCACGCACATGCATGCATGAAATGGTACTGAGATATTGGCACGGCTCAATCAGAAATGCCTGCGGGAGCATTACACTAAGACTCCAGTACTTAGATTCATGCTTCGTTCAGCACTAGATGATCTCTGAGTGAGACGAGCCAACATCATAGCTACCATTTCATTTCTTTCGCCAGCCAGCGCCTTTGAATTAAGCAACAGATCGAAAGGAGATCAACGAGGAGGAATTAAACTAGAACGAACGCCATGGATATATCGTTCGATCTCTCCTGAATGGAATGCAATGCGCAAGCATGGAGGAGAGGAAAGCAGCACAGCTTGGTAGGGAGGGTTGGGGTGTGTGTGTTTGTTCGTAGGAACGCGTTTGAAGGAGGCCGACCCTGCAGGCCATCTTATATGGACTTGTCTGATTCCCTCACTCTGTGTTGGTGGGCATTTAAGTCCTCCGGCTACCAGACGAGTAAGACAGGCTGCAGCATTAATAGTAACCTCTCTCTCTCTCTCTCTCTCTCTCTCTCTCTCTCTCTCTCTCTCTCTCTCTCTCTCTCTCTCTCTTTCTCTCTCTCTCTCATGCATAGATGCATGATCGGTGCGTATATGTAGGTGCGAAGACATAAATGAGATTCCCCGGTTTTTTTGTTGAGCGATGCACGCCCTTTTGTGTGCAACGGAGAAATAACATCAAGCTGCCACTTACCACACTGCCACACACACACACACCAGCTGATGGCCGGTCGGTAATCTTGCAACTTGCAAATCAATTATACTCGATCTGTTTTTCTTCTCTCAAAGGTTTACCAGACATGCATGCGTGTGCATTACACACAGAGCTAGCATCACATGCATGCAATGAAGGAGAGCATGCATGCATATATCATATATGCACGTATAGTCAGTGGCGAAGCCAGAAATAAAATTAAGGGTGAGATAAATTATTTATAGGTCTAAATTAAGTTGATATAAAATTAGTCTTTTACTCTTATAAAATTTCAAACTCATATAGAAATTATAAATTAGACGGAGACAATCAATCGAAAATAGAGAAACAGAACATTGATAATAGAAAGTGTCATGAGTGCGGAGTAGCGATAAGTCACCTATGTATAAAACATATCAAAATTAGTGATATAATAGAAAATTATGAATGACAACGAAAATTTAGATCATATGAGCATACCAGAATTAAGCTAATTTGAATCACGAGACAATAGAAACAAAAGACGTCATCCTTTGTCACACTCTATCTAATGTTCTTATCATCTTCATGATTTGTTTGTTGATGCAAGTAGGGAGTAAGAATTAATCGATTGATATAGATGACTCGAACCTCTTTATGCAGTGGACAATGAACATACTGCACCAACATTCCTTGGCCGCCGCCGCTCCCGCATACACTGATGGCGACGGCGACGGTGTTTCCTTCCCCTCGCTACAAGTGCTCTGCAGCGCCTCCCAGACCACCGCGGCCGCCGGCGTTTGGGACCTCACGGTGCACGTCGGCCACCGGTCGCACTGGAGCTCGGTGATGACCTCGATCTCGCCATGGACCATGACGCGATCGCCGGTGGTCCCCACACCGCCTCGCCAGACCGGTGGCGGCAAAGAACAAGCCGATGAGTGGAACTTCAAAGACCGCGTCTTCAAGACAACCAATCGATGGGAGCGGCGGCAGCGGCGGGGGAGTTGCGTTGTAGGACACCGCCAGGGCCGCTATAGCGCATACGCCGGTAGGGGAGAGGGGGCAGCATGGCGCCCACTGCGATGGGGGGCTCGGCAGCGCCGTCGCCTTCGGGGCACATGCAGGATCACATCATCGCGGAGCGGTGGCAGAGGGAGAAGATCAACCAGAGGTTTATCGAGTTCTCCACCATCATCCCTAGAGTCAAGAAGGTTCATATATATTTCATTTTCTTTCTTCTTTTTTTCTTTGATTGATTATCTCTTCTTTAATTCTATTATTTTCACTACACCTCTTCTTTTTCTTCTTTAATTTTATGATTTACAGATATTGTTTCACTTTCTTTCTTTCTTTGATTGATTGATTAGTTATTCTTTAATTTTATGATTTTCACTCCTCCTCCTCCTCCTCGTCGTCGTCTTCTTTAATTTCATGCTTGTTGTTAACCTTCTCATAAGAAGAGCTAATTTCTCTTTATGTTTGTTAATCTATCTCTTTCTCTCTTTATTTTTACTATGTACAAAATTGCTACTAAAAAGGTAAGACTTAGTCTTACTAAGCCTCTCGGTGGCTTCGCTCCTGCGTATAGTATACGTAGATGCATGTGATGGCCGGGTATGAGTCGCAGTGGATCTCTAGTGGCCGGGGAGTTGGACAGTTGGCCGGGTCGGAGGAGAGGCCGGCCGGGCCACCGGCGAGACAAAAGAGACAAGGCAGGGCGTTGATTGGAGAGCATGGCAGGCCGGCCGGGCGGAGTGGCTGTGCCGGCACCGCTCCTCTCTCTCTCTCTCTCTCTCTCTCTCTCTGCGCTGCGCAGGCCGGGGTTAATGCGAGGGAATCTCGTCCTACCACACCCAACTTATTGCGAGCCCATCCACTCCAAGGAGAGCAGCTTAAATGCGTCGCGCCCCCATCCCTTGCATCCGATTGATGCGATTCCATCGCCTTTCTTTTTTCTTTTTTTCCCCTTGGTTGCATTTAGGTGAATACACGAATCCGGTGAAGGCGTGTGAACATCAAATGCGGAGGTAAGAAGTTCTTACAAAATTAGCATACGTACGTGAGGTTATGATTTGGCATGTTCAAAAGTACTCTAGCTTTGGCTATATTTTTTGGCTTTTGGCTGATTGCTAGAGAGATTGAAGGAATAAAGGATATTTGTGTTGAGAATTTACTATATTCAAAGTGGCTTCTCTAGTGACTCCTACAAATGACTTATAAAAAATACCTTAAAAATCACTCTGTTCAAAAGTCGACTTTAAAAGCCAAAATACATAAGCTATTTAGAACAGATCCTTTAAATATTTACAAAATTCCAAGATAAAACTCAATTATTTTTGCAAGATGAGGAAAAACAAACAATGTACTTTTTTGCAGGTTTGTAATTTTCATATTACACGAATATAGTTAAGTTTGATCTTGAAATTTTACTGCAAATATAAGAACATGATCTTCCCACGTATGCTTTTTAGATTTTTTTTAACTTCCATATTTGATTTTCACCTAATTTTCACTAGATTTATAGTTTTACAATATATTCATATCTCTCTCTTTTTCTCCTAACAACTTTGCTGGTTTCATCTTGACTGGACCTTACAGTGGGAAATTGGATGTTCGTATTGACTTCTTCTGATAGCTTTTGGCTAAAAATTATTAGTAACGGTTGGAAAAATTGACTTTTAGAAGGAGACAGCGAGTGCTATAAAAAGTGAAGGAGAGATGTGTGTATGAGATGGGAGCGAGAGGAATGAGGTACGTGATGTGCCCTCAGAGTGAGACGAGAGCGAGAGAAGTGGAGAAGCCGCTTCAAAAAATTATGTGTTCATATTGGTTTCTAACTTCTCTAAGCATAAGATAGAACAGAAGATAACAAGCAAATTTGAATTTGGTTAAATCCATGTCGTCTTTTGTGATGTGATTCCAAAAGATATTTGTGGATGTGTTCTGTAATCTATTGGAAGTCACTTGTTAATCTTAAATGTAATTTACATTGCTTTTATGCAAAGTGGCCGAGAAATATGCATTTATTCCAATCTTCAGAAACTGTCTTCAAGGTGGCAGTCTGACCGGCCTTGTTCAGGCGGTCAGACCAGTGTGGACACGACGGTCAGACCGATGTGGACACGGAGGTCATACCAGTGTGGACACGGTGATCAGACCGGAATGTGCCCTGTGGTCACCAAAAAGAAGAGTCGACGAAGTTCAGACGGCGCAGAACAACAACACACAAATTTGTAGGAGGAAGAGAATGGAGGCAGTCAGATTCTTTACTCATATTATGGACGTCTCCAGCATATAAATAGATAGACTGATGATTGACGTGATTAAAACAGTCATTTACCCTTTAGTAACTGACGTTTTTAACCAGTCATTTACCCACTGATAACTGCCCGTCATCAAACCCAATAAAGCCTCATTCAAATATTTGAATCTCATTCAAACAGAGAAAGAATGATGCATGGTTCAGCAAAAATAAAGGTGGAGTTGGTCTACCAAGTGGCGCGCCACGTCACGGCACGGTCGCGCGTCGCAAGTCACAAGTCACGCAATTTTCACTCGAAAATACGCGAATACGCACGCGTGTGCGTGCTCGTGTGTGTGATTAGTTAGAGCCCTCCCCATGCCATCTCTGTCCATATTCAAGGAGTGGTGATGACTTCACCTTATAAATTGGTCTCCCTAACCTTACTTTAGCAATATGGTATTAAACCATGTATGCTTTGAAATTAAAGAAATGAGCCATACTCATATGGGTCAATTTCTAACAGTAGTTACACCATTGGCGTGCCACATGTTGGTAAATCTCTAGTTATGATTTCACTGGTCCATGTTTCACTTGGACCGACTAAGTCATATGGTGCAACCCGTCGCTCGAACTTCCTTTCAATATTTTCCATATTTCTCGTGCTATGCTTAAGTTTAGTTATCTCACCTAGCATACTTGATCGTTCTGGGCCTCAGCTTCTCCATGAGCGTAGATCTGATCCCCGTTGTTGACCATGATTGACTCCAAACCTCCATGTATAGCCAAAGACAAAGAAATCATTTGGTACAAGTTCTTCACAACTTGACCCACGTTAGTTAAAATATGATTATGCAATACATATGCACTAATCTAGGTTAAACCAAATAAACCGATGACAGAAAATCCCAAAATTCCAAAATCTGGCTGAAACAACCTAGTCGATCGGTCACATCGTTGCCTCTTGCCGATCTAACCACTAATGGTGGCAGGTCATACCGCTGGTGGGGGCCGGTCTGACTGTCTCCTCTAGCCGGTCAGATCGTCAAGTCTGCAATGAGTCCAGAAAACAGCAAATTTGTAAATTTTCACTCTTTTAAAATAGCACTGGTTCACACAACACTATTATGAATCTTCTCACGTGGTCCTTCGGACTCACAATAGTTCACCCTTGTAGGTTGACATGTCTTGAAAACATCTTTTATTGTTACAAGATTGTCATATGACACTCAACTAAAATGTAACAGAAATCAGCCAAACGGTGAAGCCATGCGATGACGGCCGCACAAGAGGCGACTGAGAAATTTTACTCGAGTGTGTTGTGTACCAGATCGACGTGCAGTCGTACTCACGAGGATGACATCTTTGGCAGATGAGGTGTTGTATCCCGCACGGCACCATATCTTAATGTCACGCGAAAAAAAAAAGTGTCTACGAGACGGCACGGCAGAGGCGGCAACCAGATTTGCCTCTGTCGCCGATAAGCTACGGCTTATCAGGGAGGCGGTGCCAAGGGCGTGATCTGCGGCTACTGGGGATGGGGGCACGCGTACGCGGGCACGGATCCGTGGGCCGCGGCCCTTGAGACGTCGGCCCGCGGGTTCTGATGCAGACGCGTGGGGAGTAGGCCATGGGCTAGGGCCGCATTCGCGTCAAGGGCTTCCTTTTTCGGAGCAGGCACTGCAAGAGTGATTGGTGCCCTAATGGGTGGGGCCGCCGCTGGGGCACGTAGGCGGCTGGTAGCGCGGCGGGCTCCTTACGACGCTCTATCTATTAAAGGGTGGGCAGACTGCACTTAGTAACATTTTGGGTACTTTATATTGATTTTTGCTGCTAATTTTTAGCCGTGGCTGATAAATAGTAGGGTCTAATAGAAGTGTGGCTGATAAATAGTAAAAACTGATGAATAATGATATATTATGTAAGAAAACTATACAACAAAAGATACTATAACATTCAGACCACCATGCGATTTACAGAATTATGTTATAATAAAATATAAAGTATGTTACAATGTGTAAAAGCAAAAGATAGTAACCGATGAATAGTGTTTGCTGATAAAAATATCTTATAGAAGCTAAAAGCAAAAGCCAACGTAAACAGCCTCAAATGTTTCAGTGGCACAGGACAATATCCCTTGCCATCACAGCAGCATCGAATGCACGAAAGTGATGAAACTACCTAGGGAAGTTATGGCAAGCGTATGTGCTTTTGCAACCTGTAAGCACCTGCTGCACGCACAGAAGCAGCACACAGATTAATTACCATTCGAACGAACAGTGAACGCAGAAAGGATCTCTCCTAGTCCTAGGCTTCAATAGAAGATTTTGTGAGGTCGATCCTGCCGATGCACGGACTGGTCAGAGACCCGTAGTAGAGATACTTGCCGACCTTGAGCCAGCCGGTGGCGAGGGCGAGGCCGGGGTCGGTGTACATGGACACGGGCTCCCCGTCCAGCGTCACGCTCATCGCCCCCGAGTTCTTCAGACTGTGAGGAAACGCCACCAACTTGTCCACGATGTACACCAGCTTCCGGACAAACGGGTACTTCGTGAGTACGTCCCACTGAAGAGTCCTCCCCTGCAGAGTTTGGCACGAGCAGCAGCTTAATCACAGGTCACTACATGGCAAATTCACAACGCAGATGTGACGAGATTTGGTTGTTACTTACCGCGGATAATGCGATCCAGTACCGGCCTTCGCCGTCGTACCGGATGTTGTCGGGGAACCCCGGCAGGTTGCCGATGAACTTCTCGACCGTGCCCTTCTTGTCGCCCCTGATGTGGTACCTCGCGCATCTCCTCCTGCGGTAGCGTGAATGGCAGGCAGGTCGCATGATGTGAGATCGACATAGCAAGGTACAAGATTCGCAGATTTGGTAATGATCGGTCAGGTGCTTACATCACCGTCTCGCAGTAGATGAGCGAGTTCTGGTCCGGCGAGACGGCGACGCCATTGGCGAAGTAGAGGTCGCGCGCGAGCACGGTTGTCCGCCTCGTGGACGGGTCGAAGCTCATGAGCCTCCCGTGTGGCCGCGCCTCGAGCACGTCAAGCATGAAGTGCGCTAGGCTGTGCTTGTACGAGGCGTCGGTGAAGTAGATGGTGCCGTCGGCGGCGACGTCGACGCCGTCGGTCAGGGCGAACTTGAGGCCATCCGCCTCGTCCGTCAGCAGCTCCACCGTCCTGTCCGGACTCACCTTCAGCAAGCCCTGTTAAATGCATGCCAAATTTGCGATTAGCATTTCTCATGATCATGGAAGTCAGCTCGTGTTTCCTATTTGGCCCGTCACTGCTACCACACTGTTCACTGCTACATGCCTGACCGCCGCACTAGGCATTTTCCGTACAATGGATGCAGGAAACTGAATGGATTGCCTCGCGCAATTTGATGGACCATTCCGACGGTGATAACCAGGGCGGAGCTAGTATGGCGACCGGTATGCTGGGCACATCTAAAAATTAAAAAAAAAGCTCAAAGGATCAGCTCAAGGTGGCCAAGTCCCCATTCCGCAACCAGTCAACCCTAAGTCTCCTGACTCCTGCTTGCTCTCCACGACGAAGCAGCGGCTCAGCAGCTCAGCGACAGTCACCACTGTCCAGCGGACCAGCGCGCCACGCGCGGGGCGGGACGGGAGAAGGCAGGACGCAGCACGGCTGAGCGGCGGCCGACGGGTATGGTGCGTTGCGGGAGCAAGCAGCGACGCTGCCACCGGCGTGGGAGGGGAGGAGCTGGCCCCTGGACGGTCAAGGCGCCGAGCGCTCGAGCGGCGGGCGCAGCGCAGGAGCAGCTGGCGACTGAGCCGTTGAGCCGAGCAGCCAAGGGGAGTGGCGGGCATGGCGTGGCAGACCGAGAGTAGTTGGAGGTCAAACCGAGCGTCCGCCAAGGTGAGCGGTGGGCGCAGCGTGGGCCGCCGGGAGCAGCTAGCAGTCGAACCGAGCCGCCAAGCCGCCAAGGGGAGGGGCGGGCGCGGCGCGGGAGGCCAGGAGCAGCTGTGATTTGGGGATTTTATAGTAACAGTGTAAGATTTTGATTCCAATTTGGGATTTGAGATTTGTGGAATGTTGTGATTGGAGAATTGAAAAAAAAATATTGTAATTTGTGAATGTGAAACAACAAAGCAAGTTGAATAGTTTAAAGGGAGTGTCTATACAACATTCGATTGTTTTTGAGACAAAAACAGTCAGATTTTAGGACGTGGATGGTGATCCAACGCTCCAGATTTTTTTTGGAGAGGGAGTTTATATGAGATTTTTTCTGGAGGGGGTGCTTATATGAGTGGATCTGTTGGATAGAGATCCAACGTCCCCAGATCATCTGACTGTTTTTGCCTTCAAAAACAGTCGAATGTTCTGTAGCACTTCTCTAGTTTAAATACGAAGAGGAACAAACTCATCCTTTCTTGTTTTTGGGATCAACAAGCTGAAGCAAAGAAGATCTAGTCTTCTTTATCACCGGCGAAGGGGGACTCAAGAAGGAAGAGGAACTCCAGCAAGTGAGAATCAGTTGCCTCATCCTTCTGAGACGAAGAATGCTGATGCTGATGTTGTGATTGTTGGCACTAGTAATGAACAACAACTCCAACTCACTAACCCTAGAGCGCAGGTGCTTCAAATGCATTTCCTAGCAGTGAGCACAAAAGGATTTACCATGTTGAACATCCTACACATGATGTAGGGAAAAGGACACCCATCTCGAGCTATGTTGTCAATGATCAAGATGTAGTTCAGAGAGGATATGTTATGAAAGGTTGATGCAAATCTTATACACACGATTTTTCGGTCAGGGAAATATCAAGTAAAAGACATTGCTTTAGTCTTAGTTGGTTTGATAAGTACAATTGAATTAAATATAATGTCAAAAATGATGATGTATTTTGCTTTGTCTATTATTTGTTCAAGGAGAAAATTGTGGGTGTGACAACTTTGTTAAAGGTAGTTGAAAAATTGGAATAGATATGATGCATTTGACAAACATGTGGGTGGTAAAAAGTGTCCATAATTAAGCTTAAGAGAAATATAACTTCTTTGTGAAATCAAAAACTTCAATTGCTCATAATGTTGTGAAGCGAACTAAAGAGGAGGAAAGTCTCTACAAGGCTAAATTGTCTTATTCACTTAAATGCTTGAGGTTTATTTTGCATCAAAGATTGGCATGTTGTGGACATGATGAAAGTGAACAATCTAGTAACAAAAGAAACTTCCTTGAACTTTTGCAATGATTTGCGGAAAGTAATGAAGAAGTTAATAATGTTGTCGAAGATTGACTTAATTGTAGTAGGATCTACGACCACAAGGTAATCGCAGGATAACTTACTCATGATCGTAGAAGAATTTATGACTATGAAATAATCAATAGAAAAGCTTACGATTTAGAAGTAATCGTAAAAGAGTTTACGACTATCCTGTATAATCTTTTCCTTTATATAAAGAGTATACTTAACGGGCATAATAATATAGAAATATTATTTACATATAAATAATAATTTATAAATTATTATATCCTCGTCGCTACCTTTAACTAGTTATGAAGATATCAAACATGCTACAACGACGATAAACAGATGGTACCGAAATTAAAAGCGGCCCATTTTTACGGAGGAATCAAAGGAACACGCAAAAAGAAAAACTAGCAGTAGGGGGGAGTAGAGCAGTTGTTTACCGACCTTGTAAGCGTCGGCCACGACGAGGCCGCCGTCCCCGGCGAGCGCGACGCCAAGTGGCCGGCCGCCGGTCCGGACCCAGTCCTCCACGTCCCCGCCGGGCACGCTCACCCTCCGGACCCACCCATCGGCGCACCCCGTGTACAGGCACCCTCCGGCTCGGTCATACGCCATGTCCTCGGGGGCCGGGAGCCGCCCCTCCCCGACCCGCTCGCTCACCGCCAGCGCGCGTGCCTCGTGCCGCGGCGCGGACACGTCGGCCCCGTAGGTGTACTCGGGCGGCATCGGCGCCGGCGAGAAGTCCTTGGGGCTGTACAGCGCGACGGCGAGCACGACCGGCGCTAGCACCAGCAGCACGGCCTTCACGACGCCGATCCCCGCCGCCATGGCAAGACTGGGATCGAGACCTTGCACGTATCAAAGAACACCGCTTCCACGGGTGCAGCGTATGATTTCTTAGACGTTTCTCTTTCTTGGCGATGATGATCTGGGTCATCACACCACTAGTCGCCGCTCGCTGGTACTATATTACTATGTTACAGTTTTCTTCGAACAATCTTCTTCGGGATGTGACCCGCGTGGTCCCCGTGGATCTGCACCGTGCCCTCCTCACGTGATGGACACAGCGATGATACGCTGGACGTGATGAGAAGCTTCACGTTATAAACTCTAGATAATGGAACAACAGGATTGGAACCATATAAATAGATAGACTGATAATTGACATAATTAAAGTAGTTATTTACCCACTAGTAACTGACACATTCAACCAGTTATTTATCCACTAGTAACTGTCTGTCGTCAAAACCCCAATAAAACCTCAAATTCAAACGTTTAAATCGCATTCAAACAGAAAGAGAATGGTGCAGAGTTCAGCAAAAATAGAGATATACTTGGTGTACCAAGTGGCGCGCCACGTCACGGTACGGTCGCAAGTCACAAGTCACGGGATTTTCACGTGAAAATACGCGTATACGCGCGCGCACGCGTGTGACTAGACAGAACCCTCCACATACCATCTCTATCCATATTCAAGGAGTGGTGATGAATTCACCTTATAAATTGGTCTTTCTCACTTTTCCTTAGCAATATGGCACTAAACCATACATGCTTTGGAATTAAAGAAATATGTCATAATTAAATAGGTCAATTTCTAACATACATATACGGCAAACTAACAAACTCGGATACAACTCGCAAATGGACTAGACTTATACATATATGACAAATATACATACATGTGTATGACTTAAATACATTTAAAAAATAAGATTAAACTCTAACATACTTCCATCGCTATCGCGAGAATTGACATTTCGACAGAGATCGTGGCTGTACTAGTACACACCGAACGGCACCGTATCTTAATGGCAATCAGAGTCAACAGCCCATGCATATAAAAACTAGGAGATGGCCAATGAGGAGTAAGGAAGAGTAGGGAAGCCGGTTGGTGATGCTGAAGGATAGCGTTAGCAGCCAAGCCATTGGAAATCTTGATTTTGGAATGGTTGAGACGTACGTGTCTACACTGGAGTAGTCCACTTGATGCGTACGCCGCTGTTCACTAATCCACTGGAAATCTTCTGAAGTTCGTCGGGATTAACACACGATTACCAGTGCCCTCCCGTTCTCCTTTTCCTGTTCGAAATCGAAAGGAATATCTGCCGCGAGAAACGGACCGGACCATCCGATCGTATCACGTGCGCTCCGAAAGGCCCTTGTTTTTTTTATGCCGTTCCAGTACCATCGAACGCGTCCAACTTTGACCTTCCCCTCTGAAACACTGTGGCCATCATCCCCGTGAAAAACACTTATTTTTTTAAAAAACTGTTTCGAATATAAAACAGAGAGCCACGAGTACTGGCCTCTTCTTTTAGCTGCGACTTATGGCTTTTGGCTGAATTTTTTGAATTTTGGCTGTTTACAGTACAGATTATGGAGAGATCGATACTTATTTGTGATTTTAGTTGGTACAGATGTTAAGCTTTTAACGTGTACTACGTTTAACTTGTAGACTCCATCTTAAAAAAATACTCCGTTTAAAAGTTAGGTACTGTAGCGGTTGCTAAAAGCCGACTAGCTTGTGGCCTGAAGAACAGGCCCTATATCACACACCTCACTTCTCTCTCCCGTCTCGTGAACATATCTCTTCCTCACTTTTCCACCGCTGTTCTCCCTTTCTAAAAATTATTATTTTTCAACTACTATTTAGTTTTAGTTAAAAACCATCAACCATAGCAAACATAAGCATGATCTAACTACAGTAGATACCTCACGAAAGTGAAACTGGCCGAGGCCCATTAGGAGTTGACTGCTGTAGGACGTCGTGGATTAGCTGTTCGTTTTAAAAACACATTAAACCAACGCGGAGCACAAGCACCAAGCCCATGAAGGGGCTCCAGATGCTCCGTCCGATCACCTCCGCGCTCGTCATCGAACGGCTCAGATCGGCCGTCAGCGTGGAAGCGGTTCTCCAGTCACTGAGCCCCTATTCCCGTACCTGCTCGACCTCGCACGAGGCAGGCAACTAGGAAAAGGCAAACCGGCATCTCAAAAGAAAAGAAAAAAAAAGTGAGAGGAGAAGGCAAGCCGGGCACGCACAAGTGCACGGTGCACGACACGTACTCGTAGCAATTTGGCTATTGACTCTTCGCTATTCCCTCACCTCCTCCGTCGTCGTCTCCGGCGACCAGCGCGTGGTTTCAGGTGAACGCGATCTCTCGCAGCCGCGGGTTAGCTCGTCGTATCTGCGCTCAATCTGCAGGTGTAAAGGGGAGTCAGAGAGAGAAGCCCAAGACTCCCAAGTGCTTACCAGTGCCGTGTTCATGAGTTATTGAACTAGTAATTAGCACACTGTAGCTGTACAGGTGCTATTCTGATTATTGTTGTGATTGCTTCCTTCCTCTCCTTTATCTGTTCGTAGGAAAGATCAATATCAAGTGGGTGAACAGAAGGGGAACAGGGACAGAAACAGCGTACATCCGTCGACTTCAATGGCCGCTTCGAAGCTCCAAGCCTTATGGAACCATCCCGCTGGCCCCAAAACCAGTTAGTCTTCCGCTGTGCTTGTTCTTTGCATGACATGACTGCAAACCACATCCTTCACTATTCATTTATACTTGAACTAATCCATCACTAGAATAACCAAAATCCAGGAAACTAGCTAACTGACAGCATATATATCCTGCACTGACAGTACGCGCGTTATGATTTCTGCTGTGCGATGCAGCTCTGACCTGCAATGGACTCAGTTGGGCACGCTACAGTATGGTTATCACACCGGTAACCCCATAGTACTTACCTCTACTATCTGATTCCTTTCCCCCTTATCATGTGCTGCACAAGAATATCGGCGATGCATGTGGATTAGTACATACCTTAACTGATCTTGTCAAAAATGTATCATGTCTGAAGCTCATTGCTATATGCATCCTTGCAATCCGGTTCCTGTTTCCAATTTAATTTCTGAGAGTGATCCTCGTGTCTTTGCTTTCTAATGCTCTATGGTTGTACAGAAAAATTGGAACCTTTTCAGCGTTAGCTCTGCACTGGCCTGTACATGCCAATACCAGATTTCGCGTAAAGTACGGTATGTACAGAGGACAGCAATGTTTCTTCGACCATTTTCTGTTCAGGACGGACCTGACGTAAAGTTTATGTTGATTTCCCTCACAGGAAGGATTACTTTTGTGACGATAGTGATGTTAGTGATATGCCCTAAGGTAATCATGAAGGTAATTATATCACTTCTATGTTTATAATCTTTTGGATAATATGTCTATTGAATAAATATATTTTATATTAATCAACAAGTATGTGACTTGTTCGTAGAATGCTTTATTCATGTTTTGATGTTATTCTAAACTATCTCTAATCTTATATCCTTCTATAGGACAATTATGATATACAGATCAACGTATGTATTGATTGATGATCATGTTTCACAGATCATGCTTATGGGATATGAAATCAATAATGTAGACACTGTTAGAAAACATGGTGTTAGATTGACCTAACATGAGATACCGCGGGAATTATTATATTCTTAAGTATTATCAGTTTGTCTTATATATAGTGTATGTAGAATCTTTAGACCTGAAATCATCACAGTTTTCTACATGTGCAATAATTTACTTAGTGTTGCCAAACACTACTTCGTAACTGGGTAGTCATAAAAGTAGCTTTTGACGTTACGATAAAACATGCGCAGAAATTTGAGCGATTAAAATAGAATTTGCCCATCCTATGTAACAGGAGAGATATCTTTAGACCCCTCGATATAGTTAGATTAAGGAAGTGCATATCCATAGCGAATAAGGTTTAAGAGTCAATCACAATTGAGTAATTAACTACAGATTCGAGTAGAGAATCGAATTATCATAGAATGAAACGCTTCTTCCCTTGAGTTCAATCTGGTATCATGAGGCAAAGGGATCGGTACATAAGTACTATATATGTTCATTCAATCTTTATGTATATTTGGGAGTCGTTATGCCTTGCTAGGGACCGCTACCAACTTATAGACCGGAAAGGAGTTTTTAGTACATGGCCAAATATACATGAACCTACAGGAGCGCATACTTAACGGGTCGAAACGATAAGTGCCGGATAATAGACTCTGAGTGGGATACGATATCTACTCGTATTGGATTTGGTTAGAGGCTCTTTGACTGGGATACAATCTTTATCGTATGGGATAAAGATTCAGCTTGAGGCTTTCCGTCTTGGATACGATATCTGATTGTATCAGATAAGGATCCGATTGGAGGCTATATAAAGGGAGGTGTAGGGGCTGAGGGAAATATCCCTAGACACACCCATCGAAACTATAGCTGCCACCTCTCATAACCCCTGTGGTACATGCTGGTGCTAGCACACCGACACACAACGTTTCATTCCTAGATGTGTGGATCTCGATAGAGGCATTGTTACGACTGTGGCACTAATAGGGACGATAGCAAGAGGCTGGCCAAAGTACAATTAGCTATTTTCACTATATCGACGTGCATTTCGTTGAACTGGCCGCTTCAACTCTATTTCCACTGTCCTGCGCGTCTAGTGGTAATGATCTATGATTTCTTACTCGTATGGCTTGCTAATTTATGTGGTTGAAAAATTTAATCTGTGGTAGTGTAGCCTACCATATCCCTTCAGGTGACACAGCATTGGTGTGTCTGAAAGGATGACCACAAAAGGCAAGAACAGTTCATAGGATGAAGACCACGACTAGAGAGGGTGAATAGGAGAACCGTTTTCCCACCCTAACCAGATGGCCGCCTTGAAGGACACCACCGGGTCGGTGGACACCAGTGACGGAGCAGTAAAATTTGGGAATCGGAACGGACTTGGTCATAGCTAATACACACAACTTTTTTCTTGATTAGAAACCAAGGCTCTATCTATCTGAGAAAAAAAAGGTCAACACTCTAGATGAAGACTATTTGCAAACACAAAGATTAGTAGGATATTTACGGCTACGCACCTTAAGTTCATGTCTACCTTTACCCCGCCAGTGTTCGATAATTGAGCAAACAGGTAGGATCCTCGAAAACAGCATGAGCATGCCATCTGAACTGTGCAGAAAACATTATGTTTCTGCCTCCCCTAAAACACATATGTTTTTAGCAATAGTAGATGTAACCTTGCAACGCCTACATACCTCTTCTATGAGAAAAAAAAGTTAGTGCTTTGATTGGAAAACAGCCATAGCTACAAGTAACTAGCTGCTTTACACCTTTACCAGTACGTTGCAACCATGTTCTCAAAAAGGGTGATAGATATAATCAAATATAAAATAGTGGATTTATCTTAGACTTTATGTTATGTGAAAATTATTTTTTCAATAGGGTATTTTACGAAACTCAAGACAATTTACCTAGTACAAAATGATTTACTAAAAAAAATAAAACTAAAGTTTCTTTTCGATTTTCTAATTTCTACAAAAAAATATTTAAACTATTTCTTCCGACACGTCTATGTTTGAAACATACCTTAAAAATTTTAACTGAAAAATAGTTGACATGTCTGATCTACACTATCTATGATATGTCACATCTTATTCTCATGTGAGGGCGGAGAGAAGAGATGATAAACGGATAAACTGCTCTTTTATATTAGTAGAGAAGATATTCATGGGAGTCCCAATCATGTAGTTCTGAAAAGCTATCTAACCTTCTACTCGACTGCTACTTTAATTTCAGTGTTGTATTCTTAACAAAATCAGCTTTGTAGAGTCAAAATGTTATCTTCTTCGGTTGAATTCCTATCCAGACAATCTGTCAAACAAAGACGGCTTCATAGTGGCCCAATTTCTACAAAGAAAATGGAGAAAGCGACAGCCTTCTCACATTGTCATTAACGATGAAAACGCCAGCCACGAGTAACTAGCCTAATTTCCACATGCCATCCTATCAAGAGGATGACACGATGCTCTACGAAACGACACAATATTTATAGACAAGGTACTGTAGAAAGTAGCAGAAAGGTTGACCTAATCTCGTGCACGCAGCAGGGCAGAAATGCAATCAAGCAGTTGCAGTAGAATTTATGCCACTACATTTATTTTTCCTGAATCCACATGCGTATTCACAACACACCACCAATGTTAATGACGAGAAAAAAAATCTAATTCACATGTAGTTCTAGTAGAGAACAAACTAGACTAACTTGAAATCTCACCAAACAAAAAACCAGTATATTATGTGTTTTAGAACTTTGTATTAGTTACAACTAAATTTCTGAAACGAATTGGTGAAAAGAGAAATATTGCGTCAAATTAACGTTTTGCAGAGTAGCTAAGACCTGCTGGTCTACACCACCACATAAGATTGTCTGACTATGTAAGGACTAAGGACTAGAGCTTGCTTATGACGCGAGACGAAAATTTGTAACTGGTCGAAATTAGCGTGTAGAATGTCAACACTGATGTACTTTTCACGAAGATATTTTAAGAGAATTTCTTCACGAGATTGTTAAGATCATTGATCAATATATGGAGGTGACTTTGGGAATTTTTTTGCTTCTTTTTTAGAAGTGGAATTTGTTTTGCTTACCCTTCTTCTTTGCTCTGCATAGTTCGCCAAATTTATTCTATTTGCTTTCGTGATGCATCAATAGGGATCCAAGTTTTGCATCAATAGGTTATAGGCAGCCTACACGAGCTCAGTTACCAAAAAGGACTAGCAGAGTCAAAATTTTAAGAGCAGGCATTTCAAATAACCCGGTCTACTGGGAATCAATATTTGAGGCGGTCCCTGTCTGAAGATCCGAAAATGGGGAAGGAAAGAATGGATGATCTAACTGTTACCTCTAATTTGTTGGAATTACACTCATTACGCTTATATTGCTTCTCATCATGCTCTACAGGAAAGTGAGAATGTTGAAACGGTGGTATTGGATCATTCAAGGGAACTTGACTCTCTAACACCTGTACCACACTCTTGAGCTCTGCCACTAGCAACTCAACTTTTCCGTTTGTCATCTTCGTTAGATCTTTCAATTCTGAATCCATTGCAGTGCAAAATCCTTCAGTCCGATAGCCATCATGTATGATTGACAATATTAGAAAGAGTAAAAGATGGCTACAGAAGGAAAGTAAGTAAGGTTGTTTTCTGGAGCTCAATAATTTTAAAAAAAGAGCAGATTGGTTTGAGTCAGCTAATGAAACTATTTATTTTGTTAAACTTCTAGAATTGAGTGTAGCACTAGACAAACCAATAGCTAAATGAAATGTAGCTAAAGCTCCTTCATAAGCCCACCAGCTTAGTATTCGGCAAGAAGAGTTGTTATGGAGTTCGGCGAGAGCTTCTTGCCTTTGCAGTTGGATATTATAATTGTGTTGTTTTTGTTGGTGTTGTTTTAGTCTCTGATATTTTCCTTTTTCTAGTTTCTAGTTTGGAAAGAGGCCTGAGCAAGCACTATTGTACTTTCTCACCTGACCAATTTGGTTAGGTGATTAGTTGTACCCTTTCTTCTTCTATTAATGAAATGATATGCAAGTCTTTTGTGTGTTCTCGGAAAAAAAAACCCACCAGCTCATAAGCTCAATATAATTGGAGAATTTCTTTTAGGAGCGCACTTGTGCACCACTGCACCATAAAGTGAAGCTTTTCGTTGGAGAATATAGTATCACTAGCTGAATGTCTGTGTTTTGCTATGGATAAAAAATGTAGTATTACCCATGCATGTCGAGTAGACATTGTCGGGATCAACCTACATGCCCTCGGCTCCGCCTTCGCGTTGATCATGCTCCAACAAGCTGACGACGTGCCTCCACTGAGGTGCTCGGCCTACACCACTCTGCCGTCGTGCCCAATCGATCTTTGTTGTGAGATGGCTTTTATGTTTTTTGTTAGAGATTTTTTTAGGGATGTGGAATTTGTTTGTTGGGTAGGTGGTTTTTTTTTGCTTTTTGTTGGAGATTTTTAAGGGAGGCAAAAAGAGAGATGGGAGCGGAGACGACGTACCAACATCAGCACTAACTTCTTTTTTATATTAGTAAAGATAATGTAATATAATACTAATAAAAGAGATGTTGAGAACAAAGAATAGGTGTCTAAAGTTTCTTTCACCTCAGACCTGACTTCTATCAATTTGGGTAGTTAAAACGATAGAATAATGTAGATTAAAGATCACCTGGTAACCCAGTCCATTATATGGAAAAAAAAACAAATCCCATTAGTGGCTGCATGTGTCCTAGCCATGGATCCCAGAAGGATACCAGATGCCTTGATGGGACCACAGTAAAATCGAGCATTTTGAGTGTCTCGGGTTGATATACTACGCTACCATTGAGAGCACAGTCCACAAAAGCACCTGCAATGAGAGAAATAAACAAATTAGTGGCTACAGAAAATGACCATGAATGGGCCTAATTGATCATACGCACACGTACTTATCATTGAACTCAACAGTTCCAATTTATTGTCAAATTCAGCTATATCAGTTAGCTGACTGCGCATATGTTACTATCGAAGTAACATTAGTTATTCGAGTATGGTTATAATTTCTGTTGTTTGCATAAGGCTTTGACTTGCAATGGGCACGCTACAGTATGGTTATCACACCTGTAACCCCACAGCGCTTACCTCTACTATCTGATTCTTCTCCTCCTTACAGTCTGATACGCAAGAATATCTGCGATGCATATAAGTGGATTTGTACACACCTTATCTGTCCTTGCCAAATGCATCATGTGTGATGTTCATTGCTATAGGGCCGGTTCGGCGGGGCTTAATGCCAGTTTATATTCGTACTGTTTACAATAACTAACTTTTAAACAATGTGTTTTTTAAGATGAGATCAATAAGAAGATTGTGGTAAAAAGTGTACTGAGTTTAGATATACCGACCAAAATCGTATGTGATATTTCTCTTTTGTATACTATCTCTCACAAACAGTTAGAATTCAAATATTTTAAGTCCTAAGGTATAAGTCATCAGTCTAGAAAAAAACCCACCGATGTGCATCCTTGCAATTCAGTTCCTATTTCCCATTTAATTTTGAAGCGATCCTCATGTCTTGGCTTTCTGATGCTACGGTTTTATAGAAAAGCGTAAGCTCTGCACTGGCTATACCAGATTTCGCGTAAAGTACGCTATGTACAGAGGAAAGCAACGTTTCTTCGACCATTTACTGTTGATTTCCCTCACTGGAAGGGTTACATTTCTGATGATGGTGACGCCGCGTTGGCGTCTCTGGAAGGATGACCACGAGTCCACGACCGGCAAGAACAGTAGTTTGCACAGCCCGGCAGCCTTTGCACGTTCCGTATGTCAATCTAGGCTGCCGAGGTCTGAACTTCTCTGGCCATGAGCATACGAACATGAGGTGTTTGTACGCGGTACAAGTATCGTAGGTTAACGTCGAGACCTACTGCTCTGCGTGCCGATCGACCTTTGTATCTTTTATTCCACGATGGCATGCATATGCCGGTTATTCATAACGCAAACATACATATAGAGTTGCATACATTGTGCTGCTGTACGCTCAGATTAATTTCTAGCCGAACTGCTGCTGGGTGTAGCAGTCGAGGTTGTCCCCGTACCCTGTGCCGAGCATGTCTTTTTGCCTGATATATTGATAAAGTAGGAAAAAACAAAGAAAAAAAAGGAACAAAACACTAGCCTTGCCGAAAAAACTCAACAGGCAAGTGGCCACTGGAACCATGCTGTACAACTCTCACACATCACACACTATGTAGCTAAGGAAAGAAACAAACACCTCACCTTCCAACACGCTAAAGCTACTGACTGAAAATCAAACTAGATGCAGTAGACCATATTGCACGAAGCTTGAGAAAGAATAATAGAAGCAAAGACAAGACGACGCATAGCTCCACCATGATTGAAGAACCATGGTAAGCATCATACACTAGCAGGACAATCAACAGAGAACTTCAGAATGAAAATGGCGAGGAAGCGGCCCTTCCGCTCAGTTGACGACGGTGGGCAACACGCAAAAGAGCCGAAAAGGCTTGACACCACTTCCCCTCCCAAACGGCTCACCAATGGTGGCATGCTTGGTCATGAAACCAAAACCATAACTGCAGAAAATGGGGCCTCCAAGGTAGTGCTCCTACTCAGGACGACAACTTAAATGGCAGGACACCCAACTCTTTAGGTCTCTTCAATCAACTGGCCCGGTACTTAGGGCAAGGGTCCCAACAACAACAACAAGGCTTGACCTTGACCACGAGTCCGCTAGTGAGCAGAGCGGCAGACGGCTGCAGATCCGAAGAGGTCGAGGGCTGCTTTAGGTCTAGCGACGAGGACAGAATCCCGGCAACAACATTGGTGGGATTCATACCTTCCGCGAGCAGATCGATCGGCGAAGGACTCTCGAATGACAAGAAACGAGGTAAAGGAAAAGATGTAAGTCACCCCGTATGTGCTATTTTGGGCTCCATCCTAAGCCCAATCCAATCTCATCTAATCAACCCAAGTGAGTGCTATTTTGGGCTCCAGCCCACTTGTGATTCGTACTCTACCGGCCCTTCTGAGTATCTGGTGGATCCACCCCATAGCGGCGCATGTGCACGGCCCCCACCAACGGCGCGTCAAGTCGTGCCGATGTAGCAGTGAGCCGTGCCGACCGCGCAGCAGGGTTCGATTCAGTTGTGGGCTTTTGTACTGTTAATTTGCTTTCAAACAACGTGTCTTTTTAAGACAAAGTTTATAAATTAATTATAGTAGATACTGTACCGAATTCAGATGTATTAACCAAAATCGTATGTAATTATCTCTCTCATGAACAATAGAATTCAAAAGCTATAAAACACAGTCAAAAGAACCCAACCGCGACACGCGGCGCCCAGTGTTGCCAGGATTGGACCGCAGCCCAGGCGGTGACGAGAGGCGACCTGTCCAGCCACCCGCGTGCGCAGCCTAGGAGTGAATAAGAGGAGTTGGCCCGTCTCCCGCCGGGCTAATCAAGCGTTCTCAATGACAACACAATGTTCACGTGGAGCGGAGACGGCCCAGGAACCATGTGGGTAGGGCTGTAAAAAAAGCTCGGAGCTCACGAGCTACTCGAGTTCGGCTCGTTCTAGGCTCGATTCGAGCTCGGTTCGAACTTTAAACGAGCCGAACTTGAGCTTGATCTCGAGCTCGCGAGCTTTATCGAGCCGAGCTCGAATAGTTCGCGAGCTTCGATCCGAGCTTAAATAGTAATACATATTAATTCTTACCGAGCTTACTCGAGCCGAACTCGAGCTCGAGTTTTTCTTATTGTTGAAAATTAGTGTATATTCGATTATTTTGACTGTTATCGAGCTTACTCGAGCTGAACTAAAGCTCGAACTTTTCTTATTATTGAAAAATTGTACATAATATATTATTTTAATTGTTATCGAGCTTCACCGAGCTGAGCTCGAGCCTACTCGAGCTTAGGCCGAGCCGAGCTCGAGCCCAGATTCAAGCTTGGATCACATCTCGAGCTCGGCTCGAGTTTCTACCGAGCTCGAGTCTGGAAGGCCAAGCTCGCTCGAGCTCGGCTCGTTTACAGCCCTACATGTGGGCGCCCAGTGCCAACACAAATGACGGTAATCTTACCTGCTTGATGCAATTCAAGCGTTTGGCTTATGCTTGCAGAGTCGCAGGCAAGAAACACAGGCATGAGCGACGCAATTTTTATTCCATCTTACTGTATTATTCCATTTCTCATGTGCAGCACCAGCAAACTAGCAGCCTGTGCTGCGCAACCAGAGCATTACACCCTTTTTATTCGTGACGGAACATGCCACTTATTCGAATACCTACACTGCTGTTCTACGTTCAACCGAACTTCTTCTGGTTGTAGCAGTCGAGGTTGTTCCCGTACCCGGTGCCAAGCAGGTCGCAGTAACGCCTGTAGAAGCCGATGCGGTCCTTGCCGGAGTCGTTGGGGCCCATGCCGCACTCGATCCCGCCGTTGATGATGTTGGTGATCACGCCGTACCCCTGGGTCCGGCCCGCGCTGCGGTCGGCCGCCGTCGGCGTCCACCGGCCGGTGATCACGTCGTGGCACGACGGCTTGTTGGCCTGCGCCGTCATCCAGAACCAGATGGCCGTCTTGAACGACACCACCGGGTCGGTCGCGACCAGGTTCGGGTTGCCCACCAGGTCCACACCCAGTGCCTTCCCCGCTGCCTCGTAGTTGTACCGGCTGAATCACATTGAAGATAGAAATTAACAAAGAAAACAGCAGTCCATCTTCCAGCAAAAAGATTAGCATTAGACTACGGATCGAGTCGCTGGCTGGAATGTAAAGTTGTCAGTCTCAAGAAGATAATTTAACCACGAGATTGTTGTGCAATGAAGTAACTAGGACATGTGCTGATTTTGCTTACTGCGTCAACTGAATGGGTCCTCGTCCGTAGAAGGGTGGATCCGTCTTGGCCTGCTCTTCCTTGAAGCAGTAGCCCCACTCGAACTGATCAGGACGGCCTCTCGTTCCTCCTGCGCTCGCGGACACACGCATGCAACACGACGTAAGCAATTAACAAGTCGGCAAAAACTCGTTCCGATTTTGATTTGCAAATCGCGTGCACGAACCGGTGGTTTCGTGGGAGGTCTCCCCGAAGAAGGCGGCGAGCTCGCGCTTCCTGGTGGCCTGGTCGCCGGTGGTGCCGAACGACGGGAAGGCCCTCGCGGCGGTAATGAACGCGTTGTACGTGAAGAACCCCCTGGCGGGGCACGCCGCGTTGTTGCGCTGCTTCAGCATGTTGTCGAACACCGACTGCGTGATGATCGACTCAACCCCCTGCGCCTCCGCGCAGCCCGCCGCCGCGGCGAGCAGCACCACGGCGGCAGCGCACACCACAAGCGCAAACCTCGCCATTTTTTTCCTCTCTAGTACTGCAAGTGCGTGCTTGCTTCTACGGTTGGCTACTCCGCTGGCAGTGGCACATATATATAGCAGCAGGGGGAGTGGGAAGTGTGCGACTCTGCCTGTTCCGGCACGTTTTCTCCATACTTTTCCACGGCGTTAGGTGGATCGTGGAAAACCAGAGCTGGCTAGCTGCGCATGGACCCAAGTACGTGTCTCCGTCTCACGATGATGGCCTGATGGAGCCGGCATGCATGCGGTGTCGCGTTGTCGCGTGTACTGAGAGAAGTCTCTCTTTGATTCTTCTGCGTGCTCGAGGGCTTCCACAGGGTAGGTCTCTGCCACTTGAATTCCGTGGAGGCGAGGGCGGGGCTGTTCTTTTCCTCCGAAGACAGTGACTTTTGATTTTTACAAAAGTATCTAATTTTTAAATAGAGTATTTTTTTAGACATAGTTTACAAGTTAAACGATGTGCACGTTAAAAACCCAACATCCGTACTATCTAAAATCGTAAGTGAGTATCTATCTCTCCGTAATTTATACCGTAAACAATTAAAATTTTCAATCAAAAGCCATAAGCCGCAGCTGTTGCTAAACAGATCCAGTTACTCATAGGGTAGGTCTCCGCCACTTGAATTCCCTGGAGGCGAGGGCGTATCCAGTTACCCATCTGGACAAGGTCAGTGGATGATAACAACCTCACGAGTATTCTGCACTTGTGTAATGCAGTCTAGATTTCTCGCAGACCACTACAACACAAAAAGACACTTTATTTACGATACAGACACCTCTTAAAAAGTTACCAGCAAATTCCGTGACTCTTCTGAAAGTGCCACCCAAAATGGCGCTAGACAGAGAGTCAAGAAAAAACTCTGGTGACACTTTAGAATGCGTCCCGTCTCGATTTTCATGACACTTTAGAGAGTCACCGGGTATAGGCGATAAATGTACCTCCAAATTGTAAAAAATACTCCAAAACCAATTTAAGTAATGAATTAACTCATTAATTTATGACTAGAATATCGCCTGCTGGGATTTTGAATTATTCTCAATTTGGAAAGTTTATTGTGTAACCAAATTATTTTGCCCTCAATAGAAAGTATACATTAACACAATTCTATTACAGGGAAAGAATTCCACATTCATATTCATATTTCATACAAAACAATTCACAAAAAATTCCATCATTACAAGTTTACTAAAAACATCAATATATGTAGGATCGTCGATGGCAATCAGAGCGGGGTGAATGATTGCAGCGCATAGCGAAAACTTTTTCTCAAATTTTCTATCTTCTAATTATTCAATCTGAAAAATAAAAATAACAAAAAAATAGAAAACAAATTAGGGCAAATTTTCTTTCTCGGTTACTGTCGCAACACTGTAGAGTACTGCAGTAACTATGCAAAAACAATTTGCACTAATTACCTCTCACATGCAATCAAAAAGTCACGTCCTCCATCTATCTATCAATCCTAAAACCAGATTGGCACTCTTGCCTAATTACAAAACTTCTTAGCTGGCCGCAAGACACTAAACCAATGCGTGCAACAGGCAACATGCAGCAACAGGCAACAAGTGGCGCGGATTTTTATGTCACGCAAGCAAAAGAAGTCTCCAGATCAAGAATCCATACGTGTAGTCATGAGAATGAGAAAGGATCACAATGCATCCAGCCACTATCACATCTTACTTCTATTACTCCAGGGGGAACGCCGCCCGCTCGCGCGCCCACGTCGTCCGAGCGCGCCCTGCGCCGACGCGTGCCGAGGGAATCTCGGTACGGTCTGGGGAGCGATTTTGCGAAAAAGTCCCTGTATTTTCCCGAAATTACGTACAAGTCTTTGGTTCTCGCAAAAAAGTCTCTGGAATTTTTTTTCAGCCCCTCCGCTTTGCAGGATGGCCCCCCGCGGTTTAGGAAATTGCGCACGGGTCCCTAGCAGTTCACGTACAGGTCCTCGGTTTTTTCGAAAAGTCCTTTGCCTTTTTAGAAAATACGTATTTGCCCCCGGTTTTTTCAGATCCTTGTTTTTTTCCCGAAAAAGCCCTTTAACTTTTCCGGAAATACGTATTTACCCCTAGTTTTTTTTTTGGAAAACTCCTCACGAATTAGCGCCTCTTTTATTTTTGTATGTACGGTGACTGACGCGGCACCACGCCTACAAGGCTAGTTACCTAAATGAATTCTCCAAAACGGCGCCTTCCCAGAAGCAGCCGCACCCTAATCAATGCCTTTCCTCATCTAATTACGAAGTCACGGCTACTCCGTCCTGCGCTTTTTTTCTCGATGATTTCGTGCCCCGCCGCCGCACACGACATTTTTATATATCCATACAGTCCTACTCCGAAACCTATTCGATCTCTACGCAAAACCCTAATACGACTTATTCAACTGGATCTAGATTTTTTTTACCTTAACTAGACCTTTGATCCACTAATTTTTAAGAGACCTGAAACCCTTCCTAACACGAGTTTTAGCACACTTCCGACTTTTCTACTCATCACGTGTCAAAGCCTTCAGAACTGCACCTCCCGTAGCTTCTTCATGCACCACCTTTGATCTCCATGTGCTCCAGCGTGAGCCCGACCACATCGTGACATCCTCAACCGTCTGGACCTCAGATTTCCCCCTCCTAGTCCCGGTCTTCCTCGTCACCGACCATGACCGTCTCCATACGCAACCTGCACATGCAAAGAACAAACAACATTCTTCTGGCACAAGTTCTCTCCAACTTGACCAACATCAATCCGCACACATGCGACACAACTCCCATAACAACGCTAAACAAATTCAACATCACAAATTAACCATTGTCAATTATTCATCACCAAAATATTCTAAACCTACCTACATAGTCTAACAATATATTTACAAGGATTAGTTACATTGCAACTCAACATCTGCTTTGAATGACATAATCCTGCATAGTCCATAACAAAATAGAAGTATGCTAATTAAGAGAGGTTTATTTCACTTAATTTCCAACAAAACTCTAAGAAGATGTACACAAAACTGCATATATCTCAATGTGAACAGAAAACTGAATACGTATATAAGTAATTATTTGCCGAAATCTATAAGCAAATCCATACTACACAAATCCAGATTGCTTTGGTGTTCATCTCATTCAACATCATTCTAACTCGAACTTGGACGCATAACTAAAAACTCCCAACCTTTTCCTTCCTAATACAGAACCAAACAAAAACTAATTTCAGTATAAGAGGGGTAATAGCTCATGCTTCGGGTCCTTCATTGCTCTGACGTTACAAAGGGCTTAGATAGTTAGATCTAATGTATTAGAAAGAAAAGATGATGAGTAATATTCAACACCAAACAGGGTGTAGTACCTCAATGCTTTGGGCCCTTCCTAATGCATAATTCTTTCATCTCCGGTGAGGCCCGGCAGCACCTCCCTGGCTCCTTCCTCCTGGAGTATCGGATCGACGGTGGACACCCTTTGTTGTGCTTCACCCCCAACAGATATGTATTGTTGTCACTCCACCTTCAGCCCCAAAAATTGGTGAGAAGAACAAGAAAGATGAGGAGTTTGGGAACTATGGGGAAGATGTAGCACCTCACATAACAATATGAGATACTATTATGGAATATCATCGTCAAAGTAAAGAATAAATAATAAAAGCAACAATTGAAATCGCAAGAAAATTAAAACTTTAAGATTACTTTATTAGAGAACCAGCGTAAGCGGAAACAAATGTTTGAAACGTGAGACTGGTCCATTTCTAACTAAATGAAGAATAAATAATCTAACATAAATAGTTGCAAGCTACGGTACTGAAAACTTAAGTGCTCCCATTCATGCATATTGCTATCACTCCACTAATCTTTTACTTGAGAATGAAAAGAGCAAGCGTGAGATTTGAAAATCTTAGCAAGTACCCAACAACGGTCATAAGCAAGATGTGTAAAGGACAAGTAATACAAGCACGTAAATGACACAGGTTAAGTGCAATAAAACTAGTTTACCGGAAACACTGATACAGATCGGAGATAGAGATCACAGGAACGGTGAAATTAAAGATAATTATTATTTAGCAAGTTATGACAATGGCACCGGTGGTTACTTTTCACATATCTGATTATACAAGAGTAGTCAGGAACAATATTGTCCTCGATTGTATAACCGCAGATATGGTGTAATATCCTGAGTAACGAAAGTGTACGACCACCCGTACGTTATCAGGTGGATGGAAATCTCCCCTATATGTGGGTAACCCAGGCCAGGTAACTGTTATATTGTCAACATGTTATATAGTGTGAATTTAAGGGAACTAAGGGATGGTTAATATAAGGTTACAATAAGTGGAAGGATTTGCCAAGGTTACAATAAGTGGAAGGATTTGCCAAGGTTACACTAATTAAAAGCATGAATTCTAGAACATGATTAACTAAGCATTGTAATAAGTCTAAGAGCATGTGAAATAAGATAAACAATATTAGACGTCTATAAGCAAACAAGTGTTAGTAATATGATAGCAATCAGGCAAGCATTTGTGATGTGATAATAACCAGGTAAGATTTAGTAACACGCTAATTGCGAGGTAACTTTAATGATATGATATTAACTAGTCAGCCAGGTAACTTTAGTGATATGATAAATGCCATGCAAGCATGAGTGATATGATAGATATACTCAATGATAAGGTGACAAGCAATCTGGAAACACGTGATATGTGAAATAGCCTCGGGCGACCGCCTCGGCGCAAGACGCGGCCCTTGGGAGCCGGCAAGATGCGGGCGGCGGCGTGAGGGCGGCGGCTTCCGAGCCGGCCGCGTGGGGAGGTCGGCGGCGGCGGCAGCGGCGCCACGCTGCGTGGTGGCGGCCCGCATGGGGCAACGACGCATGGAGAGGCCAGCGGTCGGCGGCGACTATGGGCTAGCGCGGCAGCCGTACGGGGCCGGCTGTGCAAATTTTTCTTTTCTTTTTTTGTCAATCTACAACGCAATCAACATCTACTCTTTCATGTAATCTACCGATCGATATTGTGTCAGGCGACTTCAAGTCTGCTCGCGATAGATTAGAGCGGATTTGCACCGTAGAAAATAATTTAGAAAGCGAAATCTACAGAATTTAAAGCGATCTAGATATAGATAATTTAATCTACTAATGCTTCGATGATTAGCTTTAAATTCACCGGAGTGATTCGTGCTGATAACGTGTTGAGGAACCATCGCTGGCGAGTCCAGTCCGATTGATTCCTCTGCTATGCAAAAGACAGATCAATCACAGAAGACGCAAATAGTAGATTGAAACACAGAGATAGGGGAGAACTTCTTGTCTTTTTTTATTGCTTTCTCTTTCTCATGTTTGTGTACAAAATAGCTAATAGCATTATCTATTTACAGCATAATAATAAGGTGTCCACTATGCACCAAAACTTCAACCCAAGCTCAAAGTTTTCTAACACTTTTCAGCGCGTTGGCAATTCGTTCAAAGACTTCCATGCATGGTAGGCCGGCATGGAATGGAATTTCCAGCAATCGCGCGCTCTAGACGGAGGGTAGTGGGCCATGCAGCGGCTGCTAAACACTTTCTTATTGTATTTATATTTGATGATGGAGTGTCGCATGTTGGTCAGACTAGCACAGCGCATGGAAATACGCTCCTCCGATGGTACAATCCAGACCTCCCAAGTCATCAATCACATGGCTCGGGTACGGGAAGTCTGTAGTTTAAGGGTCAGATTTTTTTATGTGACCCATAGCTTTTAATTCTAACGTGAGTAATTATATGAACATATCGAATATCAATAAATCGATAAACTGCTTCGAAAATATTGTCCCAGAAAGCTGTTTCAAAAAGCGACAAAGAAGCCGCTTTGTCTGTTTGTTCGGAGAAAACATGAGATGGCTATGTTCAAAAGTGCTACGGCTTTTGGCTTTTGACTTTTGTTTGATTGAGATAGTAAGAGACACTCATGTTAAGAATCTACTTTGTTTAAAGCAACTTCTACAAAATCTTCTATAAACGGTTTATAGAAATCATCTTAAAAAGTCACTCCATTTAAAAATTAACTCTTTGATTTTGTTTGTTCATGATGTTCGTTGGATATCAAAGATGGTCATAGCCTCATAGAGTCGTTAGAGGCGTTCTAGATTGGTTGGAAAATTAGTGACATTCTAGATGGAAAATTTTATGTGTGATTGGTGGTAAATAAGATGGAATAGCTATCTTTCAAGGCACATTCTAGTTTTTATATCTCTTTCAAAGGCATGCATCTTCGGAAAACAATATTTTTGTATGCAAAACAAAGTCTTCAAGCTAAAGCAAAGAAGCTTAATTTCATTTGTGGCATATTTTTTGTTATATCATAATAGAGTTCTAAACTTCTAGTGTGTTAGTTTATTACTTTATTGTAATTTAGCCTAGTGTATGATCCAATCTTGGATCCGTCACTAGATCTAATGCAACAATTAGTCCACTGCCGCCGACGTACTCAAACTGTTGATCCATCCGCGAAAGACATGCAGGAGGGTGGTGGCATATTGCCGAGTAGGAAGAATTTGTGGCTTAGGAGGAAGAAGATGAAGACATGAGAGAGCCAGAGGTGACGGGAAGTGGCGGCTGTTCTAGGGATGGGAGGGGTGGGCTGTGACTTGTAAGGTCCATAACAAGGCTAGCGTTTAGCCGGTAAGAATGGATGGCTGGATGGAGTGAGAGTTTCGATTTGATGGCATAAAATGGATGGTTGTTGATATGCTGCTAAACTATTGTAAAAATAACTAAATACAGTCTAAAAAATATTTAATGAAAAAAGTTAACCAAACGGCATGCTAATATTTACGTAAGTACTTAGTAACTATTATGTACATGTAGAGCCTAAATTTAGGGGCACAAATAAAATATTTATATTTTATACTTGCAATTATTTTTTCACGGTCTTAATTCATATGCAAATTTTTGTTTTCTCATAGAAACAAAATTAACTGTATAACGCTTCCAAGAGTCACAAAGGGTTGTATTGTGTGTCACTTTAAAAGAGGAGTCTCCCAAGTGTCACGTGGAGTATACATATCATGATAATTCGCGCATGCATCACGGAAAGAGTCACTAAATTACCCTTTTCTTGTAGTGGGCTTAGGCAACGCATGGATCAGATCAGACAGGCCTGACGGTGCATGCGGTGTGCGGTCTCTGGCTGATGGAAATGTGTTCGTCCCTAGTCGCGTGCATGGTCATGGAAGCTTTGTCGTTGCACGCTACTTGGACAAAATCCAACCCCACTCACAACGACTCTGGCGACACGTATGGAATAACGAGGGGACGTGTGGACCGTGGAGTGAGTTGCTAGCCTAGACCTAAATCAATACAAAGGAGCATACGAGAAAATTCAAGATAATGTTATAATAAATTATTATAGGTTTTAATAAATTACTATAAGTTTTATAAGGTAGATATTTGATTTTATAAAGATTGTATTTTTCTGAAGCAGATTCAGAATGTTTTAGGCAAATTGGTATGACTACAGCGGTCCAACCACAAAGCGGTAGTACTGTAGTTAACTTACTGGTAACTTATTTCTAGAAAGGTCCAGCTGTGCAGTGCGTCACCTGGTATGATCGGCCTGTGGTTGGCGGTCATACCGGCCCGGAAGAAAAGTTTGAGTTTTTAGGTTTTGCGGTCATGAGTTGATATGGCTGGACCTAAGTCAGTGCATTAATACTACATTAAGCATGTTTTAATTAACGTGAGTTAAATTGCGAAGAACTTGTGACTAGAAACGAATTCTTGGTCTTTGGATGTGCAGAGTCGCTTAGAGTCAACCATGGTCAACGGCGAGGATTAGAACTCCGCTCATGGAGGAGCTAAGGCTCAGAACGATTAAGTATGCCGGGTGAAATAGCTGAGCTTACGAATGGCACGAGAAAGTCGAAAAATGTTAAAAGAGAGTTCGAGTGATAGGTTACACAATATAGCTTGGTCGGTCTAAGCGAGGCGTGGTCCGGTGAAACCAAAATAAGATAGGCTTAATAACGCATAAAAAGCCAATAGTGTATCTACACGTGGCAATCATGGCAATTGCTTACAAGAAAAGATGAAGACCAAGTTAAGGAAGAGTATTTTGATAAGTTGATCAAAATACTAAAAAATATCTTAGATCAAAATCACTGTGCTTGAGCGACACTTGAAAAAGCGATTTAGATCAAGGAGAAGCTGAGAAGATCAAGTTAGATCAAAAGCTAAGGATTTAGTGGCTTCGAGTTTATGTGCTTTGAAAAACGTGCATAAATGTAGTGTGTCAGTAAAATCAGTGTTGTGTGTGGTTAACAGGTTCCCCATTTATGATGAGTGGATAGTATCCATTAGGGTTAGATATGGCTGGTTGCCTTGTCTATTTAACAGGTTGAGATGAAGACTCATTGAAGCCAAATGTTTTATGGTTATGGTTCGAGAAGTATAAGTATTGTGGTATGCTCTCTTGTCCTACAGGTGGAGTCGTTATAAAATCTTCATCATCAAGTAGCAATATATCAATTTTGTTCATCTCTCATGAATATCTCTTGTTTTGGTTGACTTGCTCTTGATTTAGTTGGTTGTGATCTTCTTTCTCTCCTTAATCTTGTTGGATGCCAAGAACATATAAGTGATGAAGATGTCTATTAGACCATGTGGATGGATGTAAATAAAGTGATGATGAATAATTGACGTTTGGATTGCTTTGGATTTTATGTTTGTGAAAGTTTTGGTCGATCACAGTCGAATGTTTCAAGTTCGAGTGGTTTTCGTTTCGCCCGAGTGGTTTTCTCTACTCCGAGTGGTTTCAGTTGGCTCCGAGTGGTTTTGGTCACCCCGAGTGGTTTTAGTTTTTCCAAGTGGTTTTGCTTTGCTCCGAGTGGTTTTGGTCTGCTCCGAGTGCTTTCGGACGGGTTCGAGTAACATTAGGAGATCAGGCGATGTTCGAGTGCCATTGGAGTATCGGAGGTTCGGACAAGTCCGAGTAACTTCAGAGCATCAGACGACATTTGAGTGGAACCGGAGCATCGGACGGCCTTCGAGCGGCGTGATCAAAGATTCAGAGTAGGTTGCAATGGAATCAGAGAGATTGCTCGTTTTCACTATTAACTGCTTGCTTTTTCTCTTTGTGCTCGATTGAGAAGTGAGTTGGGTGTGTTGCTTTTTTTGGAATTATTCTGAGGGAGGCTTGTTGAAAAAAATTATAGAAACTTTGTTTATTATACTTGTCAAATAATATACCAAGATCAAGTCTTTTAAGTCAAATGAGTAGTAGAGTTGTCTTTATCATATTTACTCATCTAACTTGTAGTCATGGTCATAACAAGTGGTAAACAAAATGTTATACTTGAACTAAAATATGACTTGGCAGAAGACCTTGACTAGATTGATTATAGCTAGCACTTAGAGATGTTCATCTAAAAAGATTAGCTAGATTGTGAGTCTTATATTAAATCTTGGCTACGAGACTTGTATGCAATCTTGTACGTTCACTCAAGTTGGCATGTTATAAATAAAAATTGAGATCATACATGTGGTATCAGATGAAAATTGAAAAAAAAAAGATTGAAAAGATGTATGCTTCAAGCATGCCATGATTAAACAAAAAGAAAAAGGCACAAAAAGTGCATAAATCATAAGAAGTATGCTCCAAAGATGCCACCATTTAATATAAAAAATGCTATAAAGATGGCATTATAAAAAGAAATATACTTCAAGTATGCCACATAATTAAAAGATTTGAGTGTGGAGCAATAGGTTGCATTATGAGACTGCTAGCTTACCTAAATTTAAATGTTGCTTCACTTTTAGGTTTTGACTTTTCGTTGTGATATCTCATTGTGCTCTCCGTAGATTAGTTTGGTCATGGCGTGATGCCTGTTATTAATCTGACTGGCTTAATCATGTTAAAGACATGTTCTGGCTTGCTATATGGTATATGACATTATATGATCTAGGGAGTTCTAGTCGAAAAGATAACTTGGGTACTTTCTTAATACAATGAAAAGTGACTTGGATAATCCTCAAAGCTTATGGATGCTTACTCTCCTTGATCCTTTTTAAAATTAACCTTTCTTTGGAGTCCTTGATGATTTCATTGCCAAAGGGAGGGAAATTAGAAGAAAGGGAGAGAAATGGAGAAAAGAGAATTTGGAGAAAATTAAAAGATTTTTGCTTCTATTGTGTTGAGAGGGTTTTATGAGTTTTGCTGCGTATTTGCTGAGTTTGCTACTTTTCTTTCAAAACACAATTCATTCGAGAGATTTTGAAATGTTTTCAACGTATTCATCAAGCGGGAGATTGTTAGACCATATGGATGGTTGTAAATTAAGTGATGATGAATAATTGATGCTTATATTGCTTTGGATTTTGCGTTTGTGAAAGTTTTGATCGATCGCAGTCAAAGGTTTCAAGTTCGAGTGATTTTGTTTCGTCCGAGTGGTTTTGCTCTGCTTTGAGTAGTTTCAGTCAGCTCCGAGTGGTTTTGGTCGCCCTGAGTGGTTTGCTTGAGTTTGAGTGGTTTTGGTTTCGTCCGAGTGGTTTTACTTTGCTCCGAGTGCTTTCAGATGGGTCCGAGTGACATCAGGAGATTAGGCGACGTTCGAGTGTCACTGGAGTATCGGGCGGTGTCCGAGTAACATCAGAGGTTCAGACAAATCCGGGTAACTTCAGAGCATCAGACGGCATTCAAGTGGAATCGGAGCATCAGACGGCCTTCAAGCGACGTGATCAAAGATTCAGAGTACTAACCGGTCAAAGCTACAGGTTTTTTGTACGACCGAAGCTACAGTGATCTCGTCAAAATTGTACGGTCGAAAGAACAATACTCAGAGGTGGATAGTGATTCAGCTGGTACTCGAAAGAATATTGTAGCAGAGCTCGGCTTTACGATCATGTCCAACTTCGACCACGACCGACTTCAACCATGTTTGAACGACCACGACATTTTAACTACGTCTAGTTTCGACCACGGCAACTCGACTACAGCATTCCGACCACTACAGACTTCGACCACGTCCGGTTTCGACCACGTTCGACTTCGACCACGACAGAATGACCACTAAAGGTAATCGTAGCTATAGGACTTTTTCATGGTCGTAGCAACAGCTCCTGGTCAGTACTCGTAGTTGTAAATTTTACTGGTTGATAGTCGATGACTTTGTAGTCGATAGTGGTAAACTTTGTAATCGATAGTCATAGATTTTACTGGTACATAGTCGAAGGCTTTGCAGTCGATGGTTGTAAACTTTGCGGGCTCTTGTTCCAGTCGTAGACTTCACAGTCTTGTTTTCATAGTCGTAGACTTTGCAGCTTGTTGTCGTTGACTTTGGTAGTTGAAGGCTTTGTGATCAGTTATCATAGGCTTCACGGTCGGTACTTGTAGACTTCATATTTGGTACTAGTGCTTCACTTCCTGTGATATGTGAGTACTTTGAGTACTCGTATTGGGCCAGTGGTTAGCTAGTCGGTGCGTGGTGGTCGGTGATTGGTGGTTGTTGCGACAATACCAGGTAAGTTCTCGGGGATCGATGAATAGTATTCGGAGGAACAGTACTCGCATGTTTAGGTACTTGGAAAATGGGAGTACTCGGACTCAATACTCGATGGTCATGGTTTTCGCGATCATGGTCAACAACGGTGTTACGATTGGTAGTCGTAGTCATAGCGATTGGTACTCGGTAGTCAGTACTCGGTGGCTCTATAGTTGGTAGCAATGCGGATGCTATTCCTGAGTGTTTTTGGCGGAGCGATGGTATTTCCGGAGTACTTGTTGTTTTTGAGTATTCATTAATCTTGTGATCTTAAGAAGTTGTCTGGGGCTATTGTGGAAAGCGACGGAATGTGCGATCGTGGATGACGAGGAGGACCGGGACTAGGAGGGGGTAATCTGAGGTCCAACCTGTTGAGATATCATGCGAGGTGGTCGGTCTCACGCTGGAGCACGTGGGTGGATGATGCGTAGAGGCGTGGAGATCGTTACGTTCGGTGACTAGGAGGACCAGGACTAGGAGGGGATAATCTAAGGTCTGGACAGTCGAGATGTCACACGAGGTGATCGGGCTCATGCTAGAGCACGTGATGATGTATGGAGAAGCTACATGAGGTGCGGTCCTAGAAGCTTCGACGCGAAAGTTGATGATATGTGATGGAGATACAGGAGGTGCGTCTTGGAGGCTGACTGGAGACGTTATGGAAGGAGTCCGTAACGAGAAGGTTTAGAGATATGGTAAAACCCGTGTTAGGAAGGGTTCATGATTTGAGGAAAATATAGAGTTGTGTATTCGTCTTTGAGGCAGACACGACTTGGACGTTAGCCTATAAAAGCAGGGAGAGACTAAAGGCTAACATGTGGGTTTTTAGAAGGCTTTTATCGAGAGAGCTTTTAGGGGTGCCGTGAGGGTACTTTGTAACCACATTCATGATACAGAAATAATAGATCAGATCTATTCCAAGAAAAGTTTGCTGGCATCGGCGACGTGTTTTCTGAGCATCGTTTTTCTTCTGTCCCCGACGTGTACTCGTTCGAGCGATCGAAGCGTTCGAGCGGCTGACGTTTTCAAGCAGAGGGAGATTACGACTACGTGCGTCGACGGTCGTAGCGAGCGATTGAAGGGAATGGTCGAACGATCGAAGCGTTCATCGAGCATGTGCGAGCGAACCAATATCTTGAGTTCGTAATCTACATCTGGTAATTTAGATTGTTTTTCTTTTGCTTTTAGTTTTGGTTTTAGGTGTCAAAAAGCAGAGGCAATTATTCAACCCCCTCTGACTATGCCATACGATCCTACAATATCCTATGGAAATCAATCCCTATTCATCTAGATATCAGGTTAAGCAAGTTCTTAAAGTTGCCTCGTTTTTACTTGAATTAGCCTCTCTGAGTGATTTCTTGATCCAACTGTTTTTATCCTGATTCCTTGGGTTTTATAGCTCGTCTCACGAAAGATTAACGAATACTTAGAAAAAACTTTAAAAGCATCATTTACCCCTCCGATACCAAATCGATGCTACACAAGGCCACGTACTGCACCTATTAATTTGGGCTGCAGCCTATGCAATCCTGTGCCTTGGACAATCTCAGCGAAGTGCAAACTCCCCACCTGCAAGACAGCATAGCATCACAGCTGTCCTGTCATTCAGAGACCTGAGACAATCAGACTTAATTTGTGCAAACCCGGCACACTGCGATGTACCCAATCTGTATGTATGGAATTCATATACTTCCAAACAAATATTTCTGTACATACAAGACATGTTTATTAGCTTTAGCTACAAGGACCCTTCTGAACAACCAGCAACACTCATTTTAATGTTTAATCACCACAAAAGAACTCCCATGCTTCCTGCCTGTTTCAACTGATGTTATATACATGGGCCCAAAAAATGCATCACCTATCACAGGAATGCCAAACCAAATGAGGATTTTTTTTTTATCACATGACTGCAATGAACATCTTCTCCAAACAGGGCTTCTAACTCCTAACCCGCAATATAATACAGATCTGTGCAAACCTCTGGTTATAGAAGGGATGGCACTTCTCTGACTTCACGATGTTCTTCATGGACCTTTTGTGTTCTTTTGCCTCTTCTCTTCTAGCTGTGACGCCTCATTCAACATATCAGTAGCGTCACTTTGCATGTTTAGCTTTGATAGGGCAACTGCCTGCATGTAGAAAGCTGTGGGCCATTCGGGATAGACACACTGTGCTTGCATCGCGTCCCGGAGAGCAGCATCAGGTTGGTCACACATAAGGTGGCACAAGCTCCGTCTGGCATAAACCGTTGGTGACACCATTGTCCCGACATCAACAAACTGTGAAACAATTGCAGGCAAAGGATTGATCAACAGCATTACAGTGTTTATTTAGAACAGTGAATAAGTCCAGATAAAAAATGTAAAGGCACCAACCTGAGTATAACAATCTATGGATGTTTTAAAATCTTTGTCTCGAAATGCAAAGTCACCCCGTTTCCTTGCTTCCAACATATCCCTCATCTGCTGTGTCCATTCTTGGAAAGATAGCTGCAGCATGGAGACCGATGAAGACACAGACCCACAGAAAGGAAAGGGTAGAACCAGAATGCGGCGGTTTTTAATTACCTCATTAGTCCCTTCATCATCTCTATAATGCGTCGAGACTAGAATCTGATGGATGGCAGTTAGGTCCATCCTGGAACAGGCTTCTCCCATGGGAGAAAGAGGGTGCTGTGGAGTAGGGCTAGGAGGTGTCTTTGATTCTTCTTCAGGCTTTGGAACTCCAAGCATCGCAAAGGATGGCACCTGTTTTGTATTTTGCAATGGAAAAAGTGGCAAACATCAGGGATATATATATATTGTGCTACACATCTACCAAAATTATGGTATTCCTAACAACACTATTAAAAAAAGCAAATAATTACAAAAATTGATCTTTACATTTTGCAAGCATAACATATTGAACACAACTCGGGCAACGGAATCTCTCTGTGCAGCAGTGCAGGAGAACATGAAGTACATACTCTGTGCCAAAGTGGCCATATGTTGAGGATATTGTCTGTCCAGTAATACTGTCATTTCATTAAGTCATCACCAATAAATGATCGATCATTATGAAGTTACTACATTACAGAGCTAGGAATACAACAATATAACACAGTTACTTCACATGTAGACCAAAGGGCCTGAAAGGCCCCCAGTCCCTTTTTAATCAAAAGAAACAGCGAAAGTTTGGAACGCATAGACAGTTTCTTCGCATAGGAAAGTATTTCAAAAGAATATTTGCTCAAACACTAAAAGAAATAAAAGCACTAGAAGAATAAATATGGTTACCTCTGATTTTGTTTGCAAAGGCTCAAGAATGGAAACCAACTTTTTTATATCAGGTCGGTCCCCTGGTTCGTACTGCAGACATTGAGAAGCAAGATCCACCAAAGTAGTAGCCTCCTCTGTTGAGTAGTTCCCCTCCAAATGTGAATCCATTAATGCTTGGATGTTTCTGCTGCTTATCATATCAAGTGCCTGCATGCAATGAATTCATACACCCAATTATTACCAGTGTGCATACTAATGTACGTACGTTTGCTAACTAGTCGTAGGCTTTGGTAAAGAATTGTGCTGGCTGTAGTTTCCACATGTAAAGAATTGCAGTGGTTGCACAAGGAATTCCAACAACGCTCAACTTGTACAAGCTAAAGATGTATTAGAGATTCAGTTTGAGAAAGGTTTTCACTATAATTGAAGTTGCAAGCATGGTTGTTTGCTGATATTTGTGCTGAGAAAAACTGACAGATATCTGTATAGAGAATGGTATCAAACATATCTGGCATTATATTTCTGTATTTTCTGCAACAGACCTTATAGTTGAATCTGATGGAAGCTAAGAAAGCATGCTCTAACAATAAACTTACATGTGAAGGAGGTATGCGCTTTCCACTGAGAAGGTCAAGGAGTACAGTGCCAAAACTGAATATGACGCTTTCTGGTGTGACCCTGCCTGGAAGAACAGAATACCTCAATTAAATATTCATCAGCATTGGTTCTTCCTATTTTATTAAGGTCACTACTTCAATAAAGCCCCCAAAAAAACTATAACTCACTAGCCAAAACATCTCATCAATACCTTAACAAGGGCACTATATTTATCTGATTCCAGTTTGAGAAATCTTGTTATTTTAATAGCAATAGATTAAAGTCCTGTTCCAAAGTGCTGTGACTTTTGGCAGAAATGGTACTATAGTGACTGTTAGCTTTTTCTAAAGTATTCAATTGAAGGAGAATAAAGAAAAGATAGGAAAAATAAAAAAACAACCATTATGTCTCTGTGGATAATGCAAAAGAAAAGGAAGAGAAAAGAAGAACAAGAAGAAAGCCATGTTAAGAAGACAACAAATTCCAAACGGCTTTTGGCTTCTAGAAGCCATCGCTGTTTGGAATTGGGCCTAAAGCTTCATCACCTGGCATTTCTATTAATTGTGCAGCAAGGGGGCAACAAAAGATGTTTTCCCCAGATAAGTGAAACAAGTATAGCAAAAGAAATGCAGGAAGAAAACGGTTTAAAACAAATTGTGTGCAGTGACAGAAATTACTAAACTGCTATGAGAGTACGGGTGAAACATTTCATTACTAAGCATGAAAGCGGAAAACCAAATACCATTTCTCAGATATTCTGGAGGTGTATATGCTAGATTTGTGCTATAACTTTTCCCATCCCTGCTGTTTTTCATCAGACCAAAGCATGAGAGACGAGGATCACCATTCTGCAATCAGAAAGTTCATTGGAAATTCTGCTTAAAACATGGTAATTGGTATAAAATGACACGTTCAATTGTTGAATGCAAACGGCATTATCTCTCAAAGCTTACTTGATGAAGTGGTTAACACCATAGAAAACAGAATACATATACATGACATCTTCCAAATTCCAATATAAGTTCAGCCACACAATTCGCCTGTAGGTAGTAATCGAATTTTCTTTTGGTATTTATATGCTAGACAGTACAGCAGGGAAGACAACTGGCATTTCCATTCCTTGTCCATCCTAGCCACATTTGAGGAAAAGGCAAAACAGTTGGCAAGTGGCAACTGACCCCTCCACCTTTATTTTTCGGCTTTACTAACAGACAGAAATACAAGTATACAACCTTACAGACCCCGTAAACATCCACTTTGATACTGCAATTAAATAGGGCCCGCTCCATGGTATTGCCAGACACAGAATATTGCTTGTGAAAATGTCATCAGTAAAATTTTCATGGTCATCAACATGAGACAATAATCAGGGGTTTGATGTACTACTTCTAGTACTATATATTCAAACAAACTTCACAGGTTGATCATTTACCTCATCAAAGAGGACCCTGTATGCATTTAGGTCATGATATAAAGACCGTTCCTCATTGCTACAATATTCCAATGCTTCAGCAATGTAGTACGCAACCCTCAGACGCATAGCCCATTCAATAGTCTGGTTTTCCCCTGCACAAGAGCAAAAACATTGTGAAGACTAAAATTAACTCGGTTGTTGTTTCCAAGACCTTGTTGATGCCCATCAAGCACAGATGATAAATGCAATCAGTATTCAGAACTTAACTCAAGAATGAGAAAACAAGCAATCACATGCAGCAACGCGTGCAATATACATAAAATTCCAAGTCAATTGCAACCTGAACCGACAAAATTCAAACTTTTCCCCTTGTATCTGAGATGATCATCAAAGTCACAAGGGGGCATAGGAGTTGGTGTTGGGCACCTAGGTGAAATCCATTTGTCAAGTATCAACTATCAACAGCTTAAGTAGACACACATCAAATGCCGCAACCAATTGCCGTGAGTAGCCAGATTCCGCACTTACACACCACAGTCCACAGTTCAGAAACATCCACTTAACCAAAAAAGTTTCGAACTTTTGCAGAATCGTCAAATGGCACGGGTACTAGAGAGTCGAAGATAAATTCCAGACGACTAGAGGGAGGGGATTACAGTGGAATAGGTGCTTGGCGAGGGTGTCGTTGGGCATGAACTCGGCGACGAGCAGCCGCTCATCGCCGTCGCAGCAGTAGCCGATCAGGTTGGCCAGCCTCCGGTGCCGCAGACTCCCCACCCCCCTCGCCTCCTCCTGCAACCAACGAACAACAACTGGTTAAAATCCACGCTCCCCAAAAATCCCAATTTCGCCATACATGAAGTAAGTCACAGGCGCTTCGCTTGCCAACCGCGAACTGCTTGGGGTCGGGCCAGGCCAGCTTGGCGAACTTCTTCACGGCGATGGCTCGCCGGGCGCCGGCGGCGCCCTGCAGCCGGCCCCTGTAAACGAGATTGGGCGCCTTCTCGCCGCTCTCCGAGACGATGTTCTCCGCCGCGAAGCCGCCCGTCGCCGCGCGGAGCTCCGCCAGCGAGAACTCCGCGAACGCCGGGACCTCCCCGCCGCCGCCGCTCCCTGGCGGCGCGGCCTGCTGCGCGTTCAAGGAGAAGGACGGGCGGTGCGGCGGCGGCGGCGGCCGGGCCCGGGCCCGGGCCGGCTTCTCCGCGTGGGCCCCCGCCCGCAGCGAGGAGCCGCAGCAACCCATAAAGTTTGAAAAGGAAAAGTATTCGTCGGCCTCGCGGCCCCTTCCCTTGGCTCGCTGCACTGGCTGCGCCTGCGCTCGTGCGCGAGGAGACAGACGGTTTCTGTCACTTGCTCCGGATTCCCTGGGCTTCCGTGCTTCCTACTCTTCTCCCCCTACGCTTTGGCTTTCGGTCCTCTGCCGCGCCGAGGTGCTACTCGTAGGAACAGTCTTATCGACGTGTACTTTTGTTCTGCGATTACAAAGGCAGACGTATATGCTTCGATAGCATACGCCCAGAAATAGAGATGACAAGAATAAAATCCACAATTTCATAGAGTTTCCAGTAAAGAGTATTTGTATGTACGTGAAGATGGACACTCGTAGGTGGTTTTCTATTCTCGGTGTGTACTTAGCGGAAATGCTACATTCACTCTTATTTTATGAAGTATTGCTAATATTTTGCTTACATCGTAGTGCCACCAACTATACTAACATAAATACTCAGCAAATTATATTTCTATCTAGAGGTAAAAACGGATCGAATAGTACTCAAACCACATTCATATCCGTATTTATAAACGAATACAAATATGAATCCAAATATTCTTAAATACGAATGCAATCGAATACTGTGACAAATACGAATACGAATCGAATATCTACTCAATTCGGTCGAATTCAGATATCCCCACAACTTATGTAGCATGAAGACATTAATAACATTTTATCCTCGTACAATCACACTTAATCATTCTAATTCATTTACTTCACCTAAAGAATCATGAATTCACATTCAATTAAAGAACATGTCCAACTAATTAGTCGTATTGTAATAAAATATGCATATTGATTCAAATAGCTCACAAGTTGTTGGTAACTCTGATCAAATAGTGTTTACGCCCAGTCGACCTGCTTTCCACACTAGGCTAAACGACGTATGCTCTGAAATTTCCAACGAACATGAGCCTCGTAGATAGTCCAATTTCTATCACCTCGTACATGGTATAAAAAGAAGAAGTACTAACTCGTACATTAAGTAAGTTTAATGATCTATTCTTACATGTGATAAGTAGTGCTATTAGTCAATTCTGGTCTAGTCCTGTTTGACAGGGCTCAGCATTGATGATTCCGTACGAGGCTTCAAGCCTCCCTGAGCATCATTTTTTCATCAATAGTTGCACAAGACTTTTTTTAGCCGCTTCTTCTACAGTGCAATAGCTATTTTCCACGGCACATTTTAGGTGGAATTGGCACCTCCATTTCCAGGATTTAAAGACATCGGTCTTAGTGTTTGGTTGGAATATGAGATTGATAGTATATGTTGCCGTACTATTAAGAGGAGTCTTGTCTAGCAGCTTGAGTTTAATCATATGTTTTTAGCTCAACCTCACTAGCTCTATCTCTCTTTGGCATGAGGATGCAAATAGTTGAAACTCATGTGTTGAATCCTTATAACATGGGACTATACATTACGAATATATTTTGCAAGTGTTTAAAGTACATGTTTTTATTTTTTGTAGTATGAGGGTTATATTTGAAAATGTGATTTGTAAATAGTTGAAACTTATATATAATCCTTGTGTCATGATTCTAAAAGTGTACAAATGTGTTTTGAAGCTTGTTGAAAATTATGTTTGATTCTTGTGTACAAGATACTGTTGTTTGCAAATGTGTTTTTGCAAAATTTGTTGAAGTATCTGCACGTCTCAGGAAAATCGGAACTACTGCAGTGTAGTTTGCGGTACTACCCCTAACCGAAACTACCGATGTTGTAACCACGGAACTACTGCATGCATTGGTGGTCGAAGACCTTCGTGGTCGAGAGCCGACTTGGTCGAACCAATGTGGTCGAAGACCTGTGTGGTCAAAAATCTGTGTGATCAAAACCAGCATGGTCGAACCAGCGTGGTCGAAATCGACGTGGTCGAGATCTGTGTGATCGAAACTAGTATGGTCGAACTAGCGTGGTTGGAATCGACGTGGTCGAATATCTATATGATCGAAACCAACGTGGTCGAAACCGTCGTGGTAAAGATATGTGTGATTGAAATCAGCATAGTTGAACCAGCATGGTCGGAATCGGCGTGGTCAAAGATCTATGTGATCAAAATCAGCATGGTTGAACCGACGTAGTCAAAGATCTGTATGATCGAAACCAGCGTGGTTGAATCGACATGGTCAAAACCGATGTGGTTGAGATCTGTGTGATCGAAACTAGCGTGGTCGAACCGACGTGGTCGAGACCTGTGTGGTCAAAACCAATATGATCGAACTGATGTGATTAATACAACGTGATCAAAGATCGATGGAATAGTTAGAAATCCGTATGATCGAAGACTAACATGGTCAAAAATCAATATGGTCAACGTGGTTGAGACCTGAGTGGTCGAAACCAATGTGGTCGGAGACTAACGTAGTAGGAAACCTGTGTGGTCGATTTGGACAGCGTGGTTGGAGATCGGCTTAATCGAAGACCTGTGTGGTCGAATCGGACATCGTGGTCGGAGATCTGAGTGGTCAAACTATCTGATGTGGTCAGAGATCAGTACTTTCGACCAACTCTGTATGAGCGGTCCGATCAGTGAGCGGTACTTCCGATTTGCGGTATATTTTTTCCAGAGAAGCACATGTGTGGTAGTCTTCTCCTCCCCACGATAGTGGTAGTTTCGCATGTGGGAGCGATACTTCCGATGATCGGAACTATCAGAAAATGTACAGCGAAACTACTGGATTCAACTGGTCCCTTGCTTCTAACGACTAGTTTTTTTACCATTGCGAGGGGAGCGAAAGTACCGCAGTTTTGCAACCGGTACTTCCAATAACCCTGATTTTTTAAGAATTTGGCTCCAACGGCTAATTTTTTGTGTGGGGTATGAATACCCCCTTGTAACCAGCTGAGGATGGTGTTGCTTGACCCTTTTTTATTCCTTTGAGCTAGTGTGAGATCCTCCTCTCAATTGTTCATGTGTTGCATCTTGTGAGCAAGGAGAGTGATCTAGAGTGCATGTGTTGCATCTAGAGTTGGACTTAGTCCATTTGAGCTTGTGCATTCGTTGCACGTGGTGAGAGTCAAGTAAGAGACTTGACTTATTACTCTTGGAGTTTACCGACAACTAGACGGCGTTGGAGACGTCGTGCGCAGTGATCTTCTCAAAGAAGGTTGTGAGAAGACCCGGCGAAGTTGTGACGGTTGGAGCTCACCTACCCGGAGCGGGAAAGAGCTACCACTAGCGGATTGAGATATTTCGGCTTAATTCGTGGAGCCGGTCCAATTCGTTTGGGCTAACCTCAACGTGGACTCGGGGAGACCGACAAGTCTTCGAACACCACGGTAAAAAGATACCGTATCTTTGTGATTTGTTTTCTTGTACTCAATTTACATTCAAGCAATTTACTTTCATAGAATTAAACTGATTGCTTGTCATTCTGGGATTGCAAACCTTTGACATAAGCTTAGATTGTTGGCGCACTTAGATGAACCTAGTTGAGTTATGCTTTGTTTGTGCTAAAACCAATTTGATTTAAGTTTCCATGTTATATTCTTGGTTTTAACCAAACAGCTTAAGTAGAATCAATTAGAGAAAAGAGTTTTTTTTGAACGACTATTCACCCCTGTAGTCGGTATCCTCGATCTTACAGGATGGCAATAAGATTTTTAGACACCGCACATTTGCGTGATCGCTCGTTTCGCAGCTTCATCTATGTTCTACACTACATCGAAATTATCTGTTTTTTTATTCTTCATCAATCCTATTGTAAGTCGTTCACGCAATCGATATACTTTGCTATATTATTTTCTTGTGTATTTTCTAAATTATAATAAGTAGGTTGTTGTTATATTCGTTTATTGTATCATTAGTTTTTTATTATATCTGGCTTATAGTAAAATCTAGAATTAAAATATTACCCTCGTTTTCAACAATTTGTTCACCGTAAAAAAAAAGATAAGCTGCGTTTACATTTTACAATTGGCTTGTCACGTGTGCCTTGGGAGCCAAGAGTACAGCTGTGACGATGAGGAGTTGAGGACGACGCCGACGTGTGTACCCTTGGCTCAAGGCTGCCAGGTAAAACGGTAAATTTATGAAGTTAGAATACACCACGTCGATTGCAGTGTGGTCCCGGACACGGGTCGCATATTCACTGCACGCTCGTGTGCACGGCCGAGTACTTACCACACGGGACAAATCGTACGTACCACACGTACGGCGGTGGGTCCCACCGAGTATTAGGCCCACGTGTCACTGTCTCACGCCAGCCTTGAAGGAAGAAAACGTCGAGCGGCCGTGGATCGGGACGCGACAATGGTGGATTGATCGATCGATTTCACCGTGCGGGTGACGCAAAACACACGTGCAGGTTGTGAAGTGAGAAGGCCTATCGTGATCGTACGTGCCGCTGCGCGTGGGTCCACCGCGCCCCGGTGCTTCCCACGCGAGATCGGATCTTCTGTGGTCTCAGTGATCCGTCGAAATCTCGAGCGACGTGAACAGCAGGCCGGCCAGGCCACCGAAGCCTCGTTTGAAACACGTAAATTTATACAGAGTTCTTTTGTTCTAGATGGGTCTAAATGAATTTATGGCGGTCCAAGGCTCGTGTGGATGTCTCTAGTATCCTGCAGGTCGCTGAAACATTCAACACTGCGATCTGGCCGTGCATAGGAATAATGGAGCTGGGCGCACGTACAATACATACACGTATGGTCATCCGAACGGCCCAGAGCATCCGGACTTCCGTATGAGTAGAACTGGTCTTTTTAGCGGATTTAGCATTATTACGTATGGTATTTATAAAAATAATAGTATACACAGCGTATTTACAAAAATATCACTTTTACCGTTCAGTGGACGGGCGGCAGCGGCGGCGAGGCGATGCGTGGCGTGGACGGTAGGTGATTAGTCTGGCTGATTAGCCGGCTTAATTACCTATCCTAATTTTTCTGTTTAATGTTTGTTTAAATTTTTAAATATACTAAATGAGCTCAAAAAATTACGAAAATTTTTGTACAGCCTTCCGACACAACATAATTCACAGTGTATTTTTTGCGTAATTTTATCCATCGTGAATGTTGTTCAAAAATTCATAAAATTTTGATATTTATACGAGTTTTTACATATAGCAAATGAGCTTCAAAATTACGAAATTTTATGTAAAGCCTCCCGACAAAGTCATAGTTACTGTGTAATTTTTTTAGAAATTTTATGTGGTCTAAATTTGCCACGTTTATTCGGGTTAATTCAATCATGAATTTACAAAAATTTCACGATTTTAATCATGAATTTATATGTCTTGCTATGTAACGTCGATGATTCTGGAAATACAGACAATCAAGGGCTGGTCGGCATAGTGCAGACTGACGGGCACTGTAGCAACAGTGGACGACGGCATGGACGGACAGGGCGCACCTTGATATCGTCGTGGAGCAGCGTCCGTACGACTTCCAGAAATACGACAAGTACCTGAAATAGTACGTGTCTCGGTCATGCAGCAGACTCACCATTCCTCCACTAGATCGCCCCGAGCAGATCACGCACGAGGAAAGTCTGCAACACTTGATCGATCCCTATAGCGCTTTGCGGCTGCATGACAGCGTAAGATAGTTCTAATTTTTACCGTTTCATTTAAAAAATTCATACTGGTCGTTATTGAACCTGTTTCGTATGTCACTTCAGCTGAAGCTGGCGCGGCGCATCGCAAGGGCGTCCGAGGCTACCATCACCAGCCCGGAGACATCACCGACCCTACAGAATACAATAAAGTACATTCTAAAACAGGCCAAAAAATAATGCACAACCTAAACTACGCCTGTTCCACGGATCACACTATGCACATAAGCCACCCAGTGGGGGCACCATGCTCACCTGTGAGGTCATCGCGACCTAGCGAGTCCGATCGGCCATCACAATCTACCGAGTCTGCCTGGCGTCGTAGTACTAGCCGCCGATCATCCATGCGTCGTACCGACGAGGAGGTTCGTCGTCGAGATGCATCACTTTTGACGTCCGCACCACCTGCACAGACTACCGCTACCCGTTCTTCATCTTCGCTGCACATTCGAGAGGTATGAGATTCGCATTGTACATCCAGAATATTTATTGTGATTAATATCGTTTCATCTTGTAGCCTCCAATTCAACGTGGACGTAACGACGAGTCCACCGATGACGATACGGGCCACCCAGATGCTTCTAGAGAGCACTACATGGAGCTAGAGTTTGCAGCATATGTAGGGCAGAACTCAGTGTTCACAGCATACCTAGGGTTTGGACACTTCGGTGGGCAGAACTCCTCCGGTTTCGCTGCCATGTCATACGGTCAAGGTGAGAGCTCCTTCGCACCATGAGGGGATTTCTAAAGTCTTTTGTTCACGACATTATTGCGGGCGGTTCGCAGTTCAGCATGCCTCAGCTGGAGGACATCGACTTTTACCGGACCCAGCCTACTATACATGAGCCTACAGGACCACCGCCGGTCACTGATCAAACAGAACGGTCCCCATACCTCCTCCAACCCGAGACGCAACCTCCGGACCGACTGACGTACCTTACGAGACATGCTCGTGCTCAAAAGAAGACAAGGCCACATACGGGATGGCAGACGCAGCAAAGAAGTAGCAATGGCTCAGATGGGTGAGCCATATCGCATGCAGTGTGATGTATTTTTTTATTACTACCATTATTTTTATTTGTACAAGTATTTCTAATGTATAAAATTCTAAAAATAGAGAAATATTCGTAAATTCATGATTAAATTAATCTAAATAAATGTGATAAATTTAGAATACATAAAATTCCTAAAAAACAACACAATAACTATGGCTATGTTAGGACGCTTCACATAGAATTTCATAATTTTTGGAGCTCGTTTGCTATATATCAAAACTCGTACAAATATCAAAATTTTATTAATTTTTGAGCAACATTCACAATAGATAAAATTACCCAAAAATTACATTATGAAGTATGTTTTGTTGGGAGGCTTTACATAAATTTTCGTAATTTTTTAAGATAATTTCATATATTTAAAAATTCAAAAAATACTAAATAAAAAATTAGGGAATGTAATTAAACCAGCTAATCACCTTGCTTAATCACCTGACGTCCCTCATCGAGCGGCGGCTCGCCCACCGCCTCTCGGCCGGGCGGCGGCTTGCCTACCGTCGCTAGTGGGGGGCAGCGCGCCGCCGACGCCCCCCGCCACGCCGCCGCCACCACCGCCACCGCCCACCGAATCAAGAAAAGCGATATTTCTACAAATAAGATACACATATTGCTATTTTTGTAAATACTGTACGCAATAGTACCGTAACAGTGCCAAATCTACTAAAAACTCAATATAATTGTAGAAGTACGGCAGATGCATGCATGCTCTTATTCGTCTAGAATTTCTCCTTTTGATTTCTCCCTCTGCTGATATCAGTTGAGCCTCTAAAATTACGCACGATGCTGCACGACCCTCTTAAACATCTCCTCGATTTTTTTCAGATTTTTTTCTGCTGCATTTTGATTCGTGAAAGAGGTGAGGTAGCTGCCCCAAGTTCTCGACTTGCTCTAGCTTAGGGATTTTAGAGGGAGAACACTTCTTCCCGAACCCACACTAAATAAGACCGTAACTCCAAGAATCGTAAGAGCTCTAATACCTATGTCAGGAACCGAGACGTGAGAGATACAAAAATTCCCAATTCTGACCGAGATTTCTGGGTTCAGATGTGGAGCAGAGAAGGGGATAGAAATTAGGGTTCTATACTAACAAACTACGGGACAAGAGCTGCTGAGTAATTTTCCATTTCTTACATTTCCTTCCACGGGTTCTGGGTTATATACTCCCAGTTAAGATTGCAGAATGGAATTACTCTCAAATTAACATTCAGAAGTCCACATCAGAGCGAAAACGACAAACAAATGATGTCTACAGTACAGAGTAATTAGTGATGATGTTTCCCAGCCGTCCGATCGTCTTGCGTTTGTTTCCCTCATCATCACTTCCGTCCGATGCCCTTAAGAGATAGTCGTCCAAACGGTATTTTGGCCACCGTTTTCACTCTGCCTCAGCTATTCTCTGAAAAGTTTCCCTCCCCTTCTGAAATTCTTAATAGTTTACACTGGGGTCCTGACACACACGACGGCGTCGAAGGAGGAGGCCGCGATGAAGCAGACCAGATCACAGCAGCCGCGCGAGGTTGAGGCAGAGGACGGCGCGGAAGAAGGTGGCCACGGAGCTGCTTGACAACTGCGTGTTGACTGAAACCAGAGAATCACCTGCATCTATCTGCCACGTATGTTCCTTTCACCTTAATAATTCTAGTTCATAAAACGAACTAATAGATATGCATGCGTATAAAGAACATCACGTATGCTTGAAAACATTACGGCAGTGAGAAATCTATGTCCTGCAATGGTCAACCGAGGACCCACGGGTTCCGGATCAATAGGTGGGTTCTTTTGGGCTGATGGCTAATGACTTAAATATTTGAATTTTGGCTGTTTACAAAATGTAGTACGCACAGGAAAATAGTTGTATGCGATTTTGACCGATACATCTGAACTCAGTATACTTTTTACTACAATTTTCTTATTGACCCGCCGTAAAAAACGCACTGTTTAAAAGCTAGTCACTGTAGACAGTACGAGTATAAAGATAAACCAGTTCAAACCAGCCAATATCCAACCGGTGACAAGGAACGCAAAATCGGAAGATTCTCTCGTGCAAACAATGGTGAGTAGTAGGACATCTTTCGATGGGAGCTTGGCGAAAAGGCAAAGCGTCCCCATCTCGGCCGGTATGTGCATGTGGTAGGGGTGTAAAGTGGGCGTATAATTTCGGTCCGATCGAGAGCCTTCGGTGGATGATCGGACCGAAATTATACGCCCACTTTACACCCCTACCACATGCACATAGGGCTGTGCATATCGGTTTGATCGGTATTCGGTATAGGATTCAGAATTCTGGTTTTTGGGATTCGGTTTTCTGATAAAAACGGGCTGAACTGTCTACTAGTAGACACTATTACTAGTGCAGACGGCTAGGCGCAGCCCATCGGGCCATCTCGGCCATCCCATTCGGCCCATCGTCCATAGCAATGTACACACACAACGCGTTATCTGAGGCGTCGTTGAAAAATCGATGACGAGAAGCAGTCGCTAGCTGTACGTATGGTTGTGATCGTTTCGGCTTCAGTTTTTGGCTTTTGGCTTATTTTTTTACTATTCATAAATTCGTCTTTTTCTGAACTTTTGGCTTTTTTTTGAGCTTTTTTGCCCGTTCTTTTTTTCCCGTATTCGTTTGCGTTGTCTGTGATGGGTTAACATATTTTTATATTTTTTAATTTTTTAAAATTTAATTATGTTAAATAAGCATCTGTCAGTTACAATATTTTTTCAACTAACTATAGTGCTTTTCAGCCATAAACCATCAAAAATAAACCCAAATGATCACCACCTTAACAAGTGACTGCCTGGGCGTTGCGCTATGTCTATCTATTTGAGACTATGAGTCCATGATGACTGTCCACGTGTCCGTGGCTGTGTTGTGTTCTGTCTGTGTGTGTGACTGAGTTTAACAAGTTTACTTGTATTGTTACTTAGTAGTCTTGTTCTTGCATGTGCCGTCGAATCTTCATATTTCATTGGAGTGCTTCTAAGTTCTAACTCTATTGTCAGTATATTATCGTCTCGCTATATCATTTGCAATTCACGTCAATTGTGGTAATATGATATTTGTCGATACCGCACCAAAATAAATTAAAATTTACTGATACCGAACCATATTTTGAAAAATACCGCATATTACCAAACTAATAATACCGTATTTGCCGTATATATCGTATGCACCGAACCGATTCTACCCAAAATACCGAATGCACAGGCCTAGTCCACAGAGCGAATACGGAAGGAGTAAATGGGTATCCGACACTATCCGTGTCTGACTCCAAAAAAAATACAGAATAGAATACGGATGAATGATATATATTAGTATATATCCGTATATCAAGTGATATGAGTAAGTCTGTAGTGATTTCACTTATGAACAAGATAATAGATAGGTCGATTGTCGCATTTAAACAAACGAAGAATATTGAGGGGGTGTTTGGTTGCCAGCCACAATTTACCGCGCCTAAGGTTAGGCAAGTTTGACCAACTCAGGGAGCTGTTTGGTTGCAGCCACAGTTGTGGCAAGATTCCCTTCTAGCAAACTAGGTCCCACGCGTCAATAACTCAAAAAAGTGTGGCAAGATTTCATTAGGCTTGCTAAGGTGTGGCAAAGAATTTGAGCATCTCAACTTAGGCAAGTGTGGCAATTTTTGTTGGTAAAGTGTGGCTAGCAACCAAACACCCCATGAATGCTCTTATTTCGATATCTCAACAATTAACCTCTCTGTGTTTGCTCTTATTGCACTCCTACTGTTTAATATCCTATGTAGGAGTGCAAACGAAGTTGATAATTTCTGTCTGACCGATCGTCTGAAGGTCTGTAGAGTGAATACAGAATATAGAAATAGAAAAACTAAAGGACGGTATACCATGCGGAGCCATACAAACGGGATAGCAGTCCATCGTTCCTCGCGCCCTACACGATGGACCTTGAATCATCCGATGACACCTCTACTTTATGAATGCATCCACACAACAAGGTCCCTTCTTGTATATGCCTCTCAGGTTTCTTCTTGCATACGCCTCTCAGCCACAACTCACTTTCTCCATTAGTGTTCATGAGACCCACGAGAAATGACTATCTCTATTAGATTAGGTTTTGGTGTGGTGAGAGTGTTGCGCCGACGAGTGGAGGAGGGTGCTGGCGCGGTCGAGCCGATGTCCGTCGGCGCCGGCATGCTACCGGACGACGGCAGCTCCAGCGCTGACGCGGTGGAGGGGGATCTGACGTACATGCGTGCCAGGTTCGAGTGGGTGGTGGGGTCGAGGGACAGGGAGACATTCTACATGATGAATCCCGATGGCACAACGACCCTAAGCTCAGCATCTACCTGCTTAGAGTCTGACGATCGGTCGAGCCAAAAAAAAATCTTCTGTTTGCACTTGACTTAGTTTGTAAGTACCAGTATGCATGAATGCATAGTTTGGGCTTGTGTTTCTTTCTTTCTTATGTGTCATGTGAATTTGGAGGGCTTGGTGTATGTAAAATATTACTAATTTGTAATATTTTATTAAGTTTTATAAGGTTTTATTACTAAGTTTTATGATGTTTTATTAAGTTTTATAAGATTTCATGTCTAGGTTGACTAAGTTTTATAAGGTTTTATGTCTAAGTTTTTTGGTGTTTTTATAAGATTTTATAAAATTTTAGGAGGTTTTATGTCTAGATTGACTAAGTTTCATAAATTATGTTCGAAAACTCTCTAAAATCTTTATTGAAACTCATAAAACTTAGATGAAACTCGTTGATACTTACCTATACCGTTCTCTGAAATATTATGAAACTCATAAATCTAGATAAAACCCTGTGAAACTTATCTATACGTTAGAAATAATTGTAATGGTATACCATGCCTTAGTATCACTCATAGAGAAATAAGTATGCGATATTATCTATGTTTAACTTCAATTCTGAGAAAAAAAATAGAATACAGAACAAACGAGACTGATATATATCCATATCTGCTCGGATTGCACTTGTCCTTGTTGCTAACTCCGCGCGTTGCATATCGGCCGCGAGACGGCTACATGTGGCGCGTACACAGTGCGCTCGGATCCATCCAAGACGGGCATAGTGCTCGGCGTCCCTGCAGCGACGGAAACGGCATGGCCGCACGCATCTCCGTCCGTTTCTAACGTTAATCACGTGCCCCAAATGCCCAGTGGGTTCCACGGATGTACGTAGCGGGCTCCAAGCGCGAAAAGCCTCCAAGAAAGCTCGAGAGCGACTTGCGTTCTTAGGCCCATTCAGTTCCCACGAGGGCCTAAATCATCACAAGGTGAGAATTATCGATTCATAAGTGGTTCTCCTCTCTTTTTTATCCCCTTTTTTGCCCCGCTCAGCTAGGCTGAAAAATAGTAGCTAATAGTTGACATTGTACTGTAGTCGGATAAAATTACACTGTAACTAAAAGTGGTTTATTTGGCGTAATTAAATTTAAAAAATTAAAAATAGAAAAAATATATTAGATTATCACGAACAACGTAAATGAATACGAGAAAAAAATCGACAAAAAAGTTCAAAAAAAGAAATTTATAAATAGTAAAAAATAAATCAAAAACTAGAAACTCAAGCCAAAATAAGCGGGCGTTTATCTCCTTCCTCTGGCAAGTGATTGGCTAAGAAAAAGATCTGCTCCTTCTCCACATTATTTTACTCCAGCCTCTCTCAGGAAGTTTAAAATTTGAAAAAGAAATCGCCCTTGATTTGCATGCAGAAGAACGAGATTCTTGCACTCAACTTTTGTACACTTTTTTTTTTTGAGAATTGAGAATGCGCTCTTCGTGCGCGTCCTAATCAAAGCCTTCGCTTCTCTGCAATACTATATATCCGCACGAGCGGCCACGCGAATTGGCTAAGCTGCAGTACTTGGACTATGATCTTCTGACAAGTTCCATGCACGCGGCGTCAGATCGCGTCCACATGGGCGAACGGCAAGGTGGACCAGGCCAAATCATGCAGCAGTGGTCTACTCTTCTCTACCATCCAATCCAACCACCAAATTATGTTGCCATTGTGCCATGCATTAGATTAGATTCAGGTCTGTTCTTTTCATTTGCGAACATGTTTTTGGTGAAATTTTAAATTTTAATTGTTTATAGTCTGATTACGGAGAGACAGATACTCACTTGCGATTTTGGTTAATACAGATGTTGAGCTTTTAATGTGTAGATCGTTTAACTTATAGAACTCATCTTAAGAAAATACTCCGTTTAAAAGTTAAGTACTGTAGCAGAAGCTAAAAACTGATTTCAAAAGTCGAAAAGAACAACCCTCAGTTAAGAGGCGCTCATTGAGTCGTTTTGGATTCAGATTTTCAGAGGCCACCAGGGGTCCATGGATGATCGCATGCATGCATCCAAAGCTGACTTAGATCGCAACATTCTAGGTAGCCATATCTACCTCTCAATTATTATAGACTACATTGATTCCGTTCATGTGAGCATATGCGAACGGAGCACACCGACGCGATCGATCGAGCCACTGACTGTACCAGACTAAGTTCAGAGCGCAGGCCCTACTTGAAAAGTGAAGTGCCACTTTTCTCGTCAAGCTGGTGTTCAAACGAGCCTGGTGCTGCGTTGCTTTCGCCTTTTAAGTACGGTAATCTTTGCGACGAACTGACGGCTCAATTGATCTGAAATTCCTAAATGCGTGCGTGGCTTAACAACGCCTGACTGTTTGGTAGCTTGTCTGTATTCAGAATTTCAGATCACAGCGAGCGATTATTGCATGGAAGGGAGGAAAGAGTGGATGCTTGATACTCCTGTGTATCTGAAAGTTACAGTTGGATCGTTAGTGACAGTGGATGTGATGCGCCATGACTGGTGCCATCATTAGTTCAGGATCATTTTGGTTTCTGTAACACGCTGGCAACTTGGCAATAGAATGCGAAGTTAGGCTCGAATCGGGGCAGGGCAGCGGCTGGATAAACGTCGACGTCGCTACAGGGAGAAGTTGGCGATTGCGTCCCTGGAAAAGGGTTTGGTCACTGATCACTCCAGCGTGGCACATTAACTCCACAGATACTACAAGCCCATGTGGTGCCAAACCGACCGAAAGAACCCAATAAACTTCTTGGCAATCAACGCATCAAGATGGCAATGCTCCATTCATGCATGCATGTCAGAAAGAGAGAGCTCAGGGAATTGAAGATTGGAAACAGCATACATCAATTCGCAATTAAGCAATAGAATGTGGAGACAACACAATGTTCACTTGCTCAAAAAACGAAAGAGAAAAAGAAAAGCTCAGATCCGTTTGGGCACTCTCGCGGAAGCAATGCAGGGAGCAGTGAAGAGGAGAGATGGCAAGCACAAAAAAAATCCACAGGGTTTTCGCCTAATTGGAGCTCATCTTCTTTACAAACCGAAGTATTTACAGCATTTACACACGACAAGCGATTCAAAATGGAATCTTTGGCACTAATCTCACAGCCTTGCTCCCAAAAATCAGTTGATTTCTCGAAAGAGGAGGGCGTCAGAATGTGGGCGTGAGCAGGTTGAGCAGCGACACCCTGGCGTTGACGAGCGCGCGGTACACCTCCTCGCAGCTGCTCTCGGCGGCGGCGATGCACTCCTCGAGCCCGCGCACCCTGCCCATGGTCGCCTTCCTCTCCTCCTCCTCCTCGTTGCAGTAGTCCTCGAAGGACACGGTCCTCCTCCGGCGGAGGAGGTCGGTCACCAGCCACATCGGGCTGGCAGGGGCGCGAGCAGGGGAGTACGGCGTCGGGGTCCTCGGGGACGGGATGGCGCTCGCGGCGGATTCGGCGGAGGCGGAGGACACGCCGGAGAAGGCGGCGGCGGCCGCCGCCGCCACCGCGGCCGTGGCGGCCCCGAAGGCGTCGGCGAGCGTGGCCTCGTCGGACTCGTCGTCGGGGCAGGCGCGGTGGGAGAGGTCGCGCGCGGAGGAGGCCAGGCGGGAGATCTCGCGCGCCGAGCGGCGCTGCGCGCGGAGCGCGGCCGCGAGGCGGGCCCCGTCGCGGCGGCGCAGAGCGGCGTGAGTCTCGGCGAGGAGCTGCTTGAGCGCCACCAGCGACTCCCTGAAGCATCCGTGGAAGTCGGCGAGCAGGAGGAGGTCGTCCAGCAGCTGCTCCGTCCACGGCCGGCGGAGCGCGTCCTGCGCCTGCGGGTGGTGGAGCAGGTCAGCCAGCCCCGCCAGCACCCGTCCGACGCGCTCCGCACCGTCGGCGACCCACGCGGGGCCGGTCTGCGCGGGCGCGTCGGCCCAGGCGAGCACCGCACGCGCCGAGTCGTGGAGCCCGGCGACGAGCGGGTGGAGGCGGACGGGGAGGCTGGTGGAGCGGACGCGCGCGTAGGAGAGCTTCTTGGGCCGCGCGCAGTTTAGCAGGAACGATGGCGCCACCGCCTTGGGCGAGGTGAGCGTGGAGAGCGTTCGACGGAATCCCACTGCCATTGCTCTGCTCTAGTGCTCTGCTTCTGCTGCTTGCTCGAGGAGTCTCTCTCTCGTGCCTCTTGGGCGTTCGATGCGGTGGTGAGTGACTTGGTGCGGTGGTGGCGATGGGGGAGGTGGTCTTTTATAAGGGATCGTATCGTGATGTGACGTGGAGGAAGAGCGGAGCCCGCACGGGCGGGTGCTGGGCTGCTGGCTAGTGCGGCTGTGGTTGGCTGGCCTCAAGCCGAATAGATTGCTTGAAAAGGCAGCCAAATTAGAGCATGGAAGATTGTATTGATAACGGTAGTTTCTAATACATCTTTATATTATTTATAGATAGAATTAAAGACAATATATATAATATATTGGCTATATAATTGTATGTAATATCCTCATGTAATTAATGTCAAAATCCCATATAATATATATTTACAAATATATAATATATATTTACAAATACATATATCATTCATCGTACGGGTAACAGATCTTTTTCTTTCATTGTTTATCTCTACTTTCACTTCTAGATGGGACCCACCTTCTCTCTCACGTTCGTCATGGATCTCCACCCCCGCCGAACTCCCTTCTCCCTCTCGTTTCTCTCTCCAACCCACCGGTGTTGCCGTCGATTCCGCCAGATTTCGGTAGACTTTCTCTCCATCGGCCATCGCTACATGCCCCCCTCAATCTCCACCACCGATTCCTCTACGTGGATTGCATCGCCGCCAAATAAATCGCCGCCGATGCCAAAAACTAACCGTCATGGGGTTCCGGCCATGGAGGCGACAGCGAGCTCGGCGTCCTGCAGCATTGAGATCGAGGGTACTCCTGCGGTGACGCAGACAAAGGCGGAGAGGGCGACAGTGGCTATGCAAGCTTCGTGTTCGGCCATGGATGCGGAGGGCCGTCGGCGGTGGCGTTGGGCTCCCGATGGCAGAGCCGGTTCCCATGGCGTCAAGGCCTACCGGCGGCGCTGACAGGTAGGCCCGTCTGCTTTTTTATTTGCTTTGCAGGGCTAGACAAGAAAAGTAAGCTTAACAATCAAGAGTTACTGTTTATGTTGAGGGTTGTTTCCTGACTTGAAACATGTTTTTCTGGAGGAGAGAATGTTTATGTAGTTGGACAATGTGATGGCTTTTTTGTAAAACTGACCTACTAGGTTGACCACCACTGCTCCAGGATCTCCAACTGTAACTCTAGTTCATGTGCAGATAATAATGTAGCCACTGACTGATGGTCCAAGTAAAGTCATGTAATAATTTATACGCTGATCATTTTAATTTGTACCAGTGTTTATACTGATAGAAGTAATAACCATAGTTTGTAATGTTTAATCCGTAAACGTGTCTACGAAATAAGAGATGGATGCTTGTCTTTATATCACGAGAATATGATAGTGTGTGTTCTTTTGGACCGTGACTTATGGCTTTTGAATTTTGGCTGTTCGTAAAAGACAGTATGAAGAGAAAAACAGTCGCATGCTTTTTGGACGGTATAGCTGAACTCGGTATAATGTCTATTACAATTAACTTGTAGACCCCATCTGAAAAAGACGCATGTTTAAAAACTAGTTACTGTGACAAAAGCGAAAAGCAAAAGCAGGAAGCCCTACTGAACCCAGCCTACATATTGTGTATCATTGCCTCGCAGATCGGTTGCTGCTACAAAAATTTTCGCATTCCAAAAAGTCTAAACTGAAATAACAAAACACGCTACTATAAACACGGAATCCATTACTTTTGTCAAAAGAAATGTCAAAACTTTTCAAATATTATGAACAGAACAATCCAACTATAGATGAATCGTACATGGGCTTTGTTATTTTCGACTGGTCAACCAGTTTTTAGCTTTAACTTTTTTCAATAATTACTGTTCGTTAGACTAATAAATTGTAGCAAAAAAGCATAATCATAGGAGAAAAACGCCCCATGAGCCAACTCTATCGGTGTCAACCAATGTCCATTGCTAAGATCTAGCTAGTGCTGCACCGCGAGTGATGGTACCGGTACAGATCCCGGGTGGACACGTGGAGTATGCGCTGCTATGCCTGTGCAGCTTGGAGACGGAGGGCACGGACAGATCACGCGCGCGTCCGGGTCCAGGGCCCCCACGCCGGCCGTCCCCGCCCGCCTCACCTATTGGCACCGCACCGCCGGCACTGTTCGGTTCGCGGGTCGATCTGGAACATAGGAGGCGACGCCCCCGTTCGCCTCCGCGGTGCGTGGTGGGCCGCGGTTCGGCCGGCGGGGTGGTCCGCCACTGATTCCGTCTTCCGATCGATCCATCCATCGGGCGCTTTACTCCGGCGATCGCGACGCTAGTGCTTCGCTCACTGGGCGCCCGTCCGTGAGTGACCCATCCATTCACGTGTTTTTAATGCGCGTTTGTTGAGCAGGAATGAGTATCTGTCGCAGCAGGAGGGTACCTCTGGCTGGGCCTCGCATGCGCGTACGGATCCATGAACCGCTGGATCGAGCTCGTGCATGCATGCTAGCGTGCAGTGCATGCAGATATCTCGCTGTTTATAACTGACAGACTGTGTGGAGTGTAAGATCAGTCAGAGCGGATGCATTTCTTCGATGCATGAACTAACAGATCAAGGGACTGTTTGTTTCGGCTGCGGTTTATGATTTTTGATTGAAATTTTTGAATTTTAACTGTTATGACAGATATTACGGAGAGATAGATACTCACTTGTAATTTTGGTTAAGACATATGTTAGGTTTTTAACGTGTACTGTAATTAACATATAGATCTTGTCTTTAAAAAATATCTCATTTAAAAGTTAGATACTATAGCAAAATCTAAAGCTAGCTGCTAGTTTCGGTCGACAAAACAGGCCCAAATTCAAACGTACTCGATCCTAGGAGGAGCTTGTGGCTCTTCTAGTGAGGGCGTGAGGTTGATTCTATTTTTACCTGTAGCATCCGTCGCTGTCGCTTAAAAGCGAACGGATCTATGAGAGTATGATCAGTCGTAGCATCGAAGTGGTCAAGCCTGGGCTGCTTAAGCTCGATCGCTAACATGAGCAGGCGCGTAACGAGAATTTTTAACACGACCATGCTGCTGTGGTGTGTACTATTCTAAATTGACAGGTGAAACATTTGACAGGTCGAGCTAGCTTGGACGAAGAAGTGTCTCGTTTGCAGCGGCGTGAGACGGCTCCCGGTTTATTATAATGTCCTGATCTGGTCCAAAATATAGGTTTATTCTATTTCTCCGAAACTGATGGTTTTTTTATTTTTGCTACAGTAACTAACTTTCAAACGGAGTATTTTCTTAAGACGGGATCTACAAGTTAAACGATCTACATGTTAAAAGCCTAATATCTGTACTAGCTAAAATCTCAAGTGAGTATCTGTCTCTCCATAATCTATACCGTAGATAGCCAAAATTCAAAAAATTTAGTCAAAAATCATAAGCCACAGCCGCACACAAACAGACCCTCTATCTGATGATCAGAACTGACCTAGATCGGCTAGTTTTTAGGTAACGTGAGCCCCAGGATATGTTCCAATCGGATTTAGACAGGAAAGCAACAGCTACAGATACATAGACCACCGGATCTTGGCGTGAGCCCCAGGTAGTCAGAAGTCCAAATCGGCCGGTTAAAATACAGACACTGGCATGCACCACCAGTCAATATTTCAGTCAATACATTACCGATCACCCGCTGTAGAACGAGTAAAAAATATATACGCTGTGACATCATGGATTATTTCACGATTTACCAGCTACCCTGTTAGCTAGATCAGCACGTACGTTATCACTCGGTGATTCAGAGGTCGCTGGTTTCCGATCGATCGAAGTAAGATGATCGATTACATATTCACATCGATCTTCTACGGGTCATGCGACTTTCTCGTACTGGCCGGAAGTAGATACTTGTTGTGGACGTATGCGTTCATCTCTTCATGCATGTATGGAGTAAGTATGGACCACATGAGCCTTTACAGCGAGAGATTTCTGTACGTGCGGCGTCCTCGCCTCGACGCTAGCACGAGTCAGGTCAACCTGTTGTTGTCTCTGCTTCGCGAGAACCAGCCGCATCTCTGCTAGTGGAGAAAGCAACTGTTCACTGAGAGTCAGAGAGGAAAAGTCAGCGCTGTGGTGAGAAGCGCGATGGGGGTCTATTCTTCTGGGTTTTTTTTACAATAACCCTTTTTTATTCTAAAATCTAAAAATATACCCGCGTTTTAGTTTTTTTTACATAAATAGCCTCTAGCCGCCCAACGTGAAATAATCCAAGAGCCGAGCCACACGCAGAGCAATCGCCTAATAGTTGAATGATAGGTGCTGTCACCCAACCGTTCGGCGACAGCACCGCTTACCAATCACTAATCTTCGACCACTTCGACTACTCACTAATCTTCGACCACATTATTCACTTCGACCACTCATTAGTCTTCCACCATGATGTTTAGACTATGATGTTTCGACGCACTGTTCTCTTCGACCACTCACTAATCTTCACCATGTTGTAACGATCACGTTGCTTCGACCACGCTGGTCGACCACATTGTGTCGACCACGTACATGTGGACGACTGCGTACTTATCGCCTAGCTGTAGAGCTGCTTAAAGCTTTAGCGTGAGTTCTTATACGTACGAACCAAATGTTGATAAATTGATAAACTATTTTAAAAAATCCATCCCAATAAATTATTTCAAAAAATTATTTCTGATTGTTTATTCGAAGAAAGCATAATGTTTATTTAGACAAAGTATAAGCTATAAATTATAAGCTAAAAAGAAAGTGCCACAGTGTACTGCGCACTAGAAGGTCGACCTCCAAAGAACCCAACTCTTTCTTTTTTTTTTGGGAGGAAAGAAACCGATGTATTGTGCTGTTTGGAGGGCACATGCACCGACTTACATTAGGCAGCTATCACTCGAGGATGGCAATGATCTTTCTATATTTAATGTTGCAAATAGCAAATGGCAGATGCTTTTTTACAAAATTCAGGCTCGGGGTCAACTGTCGATGCTTTTTTACAGTTGCAAATAGCAAATGGCAGATGCGTTTTACAAGGACATAAGCATGCCACATTGATACGCCAAAGGGCTTGTTTGGATAGACGACGGAGATTATACCCAATTTAATTGGACAACACTGGATGGGAATGAAAATTGAACTGATTTTCCTACCCATTCAAAAGGGTTGGGCCTAATTCGTAACCACCCAAACAAGCCCAGCCTGTGTTGTCTACGTTCGATGGGCCTGTAGGCCGAAGAGCCGAACTGCTGTTACATTACAATTTCGGTGGGTTGGGTGGATGGACCAGGCTAGATACTTCTCCCCTAGTCCATAGGACACACTTTTCATGAGTTTTTGCCCGGCCTGCTTGACTAAGCTACTGTTGTAAATCAAGCCTACCCTGGCCATTAGCGTGAACATTTACCTAAACGACGCGTTAAGGCCCATTAGCGTGATATAATACCATATTTGCGAACTACCTCTGCCAATAATATAAAATAAGAGATTGTTCTTATCATCCCTCCCCTCCTCGTCCGCTCCTCTGAGAAAAACAAGCGATAATATACGAGTCCGGTCATCAAGCTCCCTCCTTCATCGCTCTCTGGTACACAAATTGCTCGATCCCCCACATCTCCTACCTTCTCTTCGCTTTTACGCATAGCCAGACAGAGTTACGACTATCGACCACGACCAGACAGAGTTACGACTATCGACCACGACCATACAGAGTTACGACTATCGACCACGAAGTCGTAAAAGTCTCTGTCGACCACCAAGTCGTAAAACCGACTGCCGATCATAAAGTCATAAAACCTGCTACCGACCTAAGAGACACACAACGTGGTCGTAAAGAGCAAGTTATGAAAGCACTTACGACCACCAAGTCGTAACAACTCCTTCGACCACCAAGTCGTAAGATCGACTGCGACAATGCGGTCGTAAAATCAAATGTGACAACGTGGTCATAAAATCGACTGCGACAACGTGGTTGTAAATGCCACTGCCGACCACATGGTTGCAAATGCAACTGCTGACAAAGTCGCAAAGGCTTAAGACCTTACAGACAGAGAACCAATATCTACACAAACCTCAAACACCAAACTCAATCTCTCTAAAACAAAGGTCAATTACTCATCATAAACATGGGGTGACCTCCACATGGTCTCACATATAGAATAGCCCACTCAAAAATTTTATACTACTAAGTGACTTGGCTTTTGGCCGGTAAAATTGTTAAAATAGTTCTAGGGTAAGAGAGTCTCGTGGAAAACAACAAGATGGTCCTCGTCCACGACCTTACCCTAAGGTGGAGGCTTGTGCAGAAGAGTGACAGTCTCGTCGAGGATGGCAGCCTCAAGGTGAAAAGTAAGGGCAAAGCTCGGAGAAAGTAAGGACGATCTTATGCTGAGCAAATGACATAGTGATCGCCCAGCCACAAGTTTTGACTCGTTAAAACTAGTCTAATAGCTGCTCAAATCGATTGAATCTCTATAGGAGTAAAGGAGAGTTGGTATGGGAGGGGTAAAACCATACCGAACAACGGTAGATTCCTCTTAGTACGGGCAGAAGATATCTGACTAGATCGGTGGATACCCGAGTCTGGGCTGAAGATCTATCGGGTAGAGCCTATATAAAGAGATGAACAGTGAAACGACCTTATTTTCTTGACTCAGTCATGAGGGTTAAGACATCTTATAGGTAAAATTGGGTAACTCTACGGAGTAATCACAATAGTATTTTTTGAATACGCTGTGCTTCCGGTAAATAAGCTATGCTCAATGGGTGATTCCAACAGCGAGACATAAGTAGATTTCATTATGTCTTAATCTAAGTAAGCTGAGTAATCAAGTGTTGAAAACCTCCCTAATCTTGAGAAGTTTTTGTTTGTGTTTTCTTTTCAAATGTTTATAAATAAAATTGCGTCTACACTTATTAATAAAACCAGTATATTTTCATCTATTAAATATCCTTGTAAGTAGATAAGTTAGAGTTTACCCTTGTGATTTGCTAGGTACAGTTGTACTCATTACTTGCTAAACGACAAACAGAAAGTTAATGAGACTACGATGAATAAGTTGTTGATGAAGTTCCAGATAAACCTTACTTCACTGAAGATGACTGATTTTAGGTCTTAGCCAGGCTCAAGTTTACCTGTGGATCCTTCTTTTGTAAAGTAAGATAACTTTATGCTTACATGCCCGCTGCAACAAAATTTGGTTGCTTAACATTATTTCTGTATTAAAGTTTGGGTCTTTTGTTTTAAGAATGTGTTGTTATGGTGCTCTCTTATATACAGTACTCCGTAACTGAATAGCTCTAGACAATTGCAGGTAGGGGTGAAAACGGGTCGGGTTAATCCCGACCGATCCGGCACCGAATCCGATTGGTACCGAATCCGATTGGTACCGAATCCGGAGAAAAAAATATGGGTTAGGATATGGTAACAGCAATATCCGTCCGAATCCGATATCCGTCCGAATCCGATCGTCTTCAAGTTTGATTTCGAGTTAGTGCTACTATTTGACGTTTCATTTTCTTTTGCAATGGTAAAATAAAATCTTCCACATCAGCTATTAAGTAGTAACATCAAGTTCTTGACAGTACGTCCTCCTACTCCATTTGTTGTATTGCATGCATTCCTTACAAACAAGTAGGGGTGCAAACGGCTCGGGTTAATCCCGACCGATCCGGCACCGAATTCGATTGGTACCGAATCCGATTAGTACCGAATCCGGAGAAAAAAATATGGGTTAGGATATGGTAACAGCAATATCCGACCGAATCCGACCCGTTTTCACCCCTAATTGCAGGAGTTCTCGGCGCCTCCAGAAATAGAGATGTTACACCATTGCTCAGTGTAGAAATGTTAAAGCGCGCTCACTGACCACGCGCGGCATGTGTGCGCGTTCGAAACGGGCGGCACTCCGCGAAATCGCGCCGTCAATGGAAGCAGAGGCACAGGCACCCGTAGTTGACGACCAAAGCCATCATGCACACACTAACTCAGCTTGGTACCAAAGGGCAAAAAAAGGCCAAGGCCATCCCCACCTCACATCGTCTCACACCACTACACATCGTGCACGCTAACACGATTTGCTGCTCACCAAGTAGAGAAAACAACAGAGACAAAGCCCAGTTGCAACGGGGATGTTTGACCCTTCGATCAATTCATCCATCCAAAAAAGATCAAAAGCAAGAAAGCAACTGTACAATGGGGCTTGCGTCACTTCCACTCCTGGGTGTCGCAGGGGTAGCACCCTTCCTGCGCGACGTCGGCGATCTGGACGCCCGTGTCGTAGACCCCGCCGCCTGTCCACCGGCGCGGCAGGACCTCCGTGTCGGCCCACACCCACTTGCCGTCGTAGCCGCCGGTGACCACCATCCTGAACTGCAGCGGCCCGGCCGGCGCCTGGCTCGTGCTCCACGCCGGCCCGTAGTCACGCGTCATGAACCTCCAGTTCGACGACCCAGCCTGCGCAATTTAGCGTCAGACAACGATGAGCTCAGCATTTCAGCAGACGCCCTTTTTCGAACGTTATTACATTCTGACCACAAGCTGTAGACTCGTTCGAAATGTTAGGTGCTTGTGGTTGGTGGAGGTGAGCAAAAGTTTGGTTTCGTACGTATAAAAAAAAAGCGAGTAGAAATTACAGTATACCGTGGCAACGTCGACTGCCACGATGTCAGTTTGCCCGCCCTGGTACAGGAACCTGATCGCCAAGTCGCTCGGCGCGCGGCTCCTCGTCTCGACGCGTATCGACAGGTTGCGGCGCGTGTACTCGCAAGGTATCCTGCACGCACAGAATTCAGGGTCAAAAAATAAAAACGACAAGTGCTAGTACGACATCTGTAACAGTAGTTAAACAAGAAGTTGCTGTGCTCTAATTATGACGAGCAATGACAGACCAAAAAGAAAGGTCCAAGCATCCATCGTCAAGCGCGAAACTGATGAAACGACACGACTGGCACCGTACTTGATTGGTTACCTCTTGTACTCGATGTCGACGACGCGCTGCTTCCTGAGCTGCGCGGACATGCCGTCCCGGGCCATGGCCGCGTACGCCGCGCCGCTCAGCACGAGGTCGGTGCGGTTCGTCCGCGCCTGGTCCGTCACGACGACCTTGGCGCCCGCCGCGCGGCACAGCTTGCCGTCCGTGCACCGAACCTGCAACGGCGAGGCCTAGTTAATCCAAATTCGCCTAAAAAAACATAGCGATTCTGCAAAACATAACACTGCAAGAGAGAGAGAGAGAGCGAGCGAGCTAGAGAGCGCAAGTTACCTGGAAGCACGCGCCGCAGCCGACGCCTCCCCAGTACAGCCTGGGGTTCGCCGCGGCGAGGAGGCCGCCGTTAAAGGACGCGGCCATGGAGCCGTACCCGCAAGAACCGGCTGCACGCGTCCACACGCACAATTCAGGCATCCAATCAATCTTGCAAACCGCAAACAGAACATAATCAAGCGAAACACAAAGCCAGCGGATGCCTCCGTACCGTTGAGTGTCAGCGAAGAGGCGTGGTAGGCGGCCTTGGACCGGTGCACGCACCGGTCGCACGCGTTGGCCGGAGACGAGACAACGAAGAAGACGATGGAGAAGAGGACAATAAGGGACACCGTGCTCATCATGTTGCAGCGGACGGAGACGACGACCATGGACGGATCGATCGATGGAGCTTGAAGTGGTTTACTTGGGAGAACAGGGGATCCTTGCGCACAAAGGCTGGCTTTATCTCCACAGAGGCGCCGCAGACACGCACAAACACACAGGTTGGCGTTGGCCGGTTGCTGTGGTTTACTGGTTACAGCGCACTGGCGCTACTCGTTTCAGCTGAGGAACGTGGCTGGTGATCAGTTTCATTGATTTCTCTACTATATAAAATTAGATTAATTATAAAAGATAGAAATAGTAGATTAAAATTTAAAGATAGAGAGAACTTCTTGTTTTTCTTTATTGTTTTCTTTTCTTATGCATGTGTGTACAAAATAGTTAATATGACTCTTTATTTATAACCTAGTGATGAAGTGTCCATCATAGACCAATGCTTTAAGCCAGACCTAGGTTTCACAACAGTTTTCTAGTACTTGGTGCTGCCTCTAACGGTCAGACCTCTTTTCTAAAAATTATTTTTAGATTTTTATATAGTAAAATTTTTAAACAAAATATTTTTTAAGAAAGAGTCTATAAGCTAATCATAATATATATAATATCAATTTTATTTATATCAGTTAAAATAACATGTCCGTTTTCTCACATAAACAACTTAAAAATTATAAATCAGTTTTTGGGGGAAGGGAAACGTTTGGGACGGATATAGAAATGGGAGGCCAGTCCCGGGCCACCGACTCCCTGGAGACGCGTTCGACGACGGTACTCGTACTTCGTTTCGTTTCGGTGAAAAGGACACAAGCAATTGCCGTTTACCGATGCAAATCCCGCTGATTCACCTCGCTTTGTCATTTTTAAGGGGGTCACTAATTTAGTTGGCTGTAAATGGGCTCGAAAGCATTATAGACTCCCCATTCCTTAACCTTACCGATGGAGTATGAGCTGGGGGTGGCTTCTTTTCCGGAACGGGACGCTGGATTTCAAGGGGGAAACGAGTGGGATTTGATTTGCGAGGGGATTAGACGGAAGTGCCTGCCAGATTTGCATGATGTGGAGGGAGACAATTGGCTTATCATCACGCACCCCATCAATCCCACGGCGCCGCCGTCCATCCACTGTACTGCGCCGCCGCAGGCAATGCACCGGTAAATCACACAGAATATCGTCCAGTTCCCACCGGTCTTGGTCCGGATACCTCAGACGTCTAATCTGACCGGTGAGCCTATTCTTTTCGATCTATTTCAGCTTATAACTTTTATGTCTTCTCTTGAATAAATAAATAAATAAAATATTTTTTACTGTTGTTTCAAAGTAATTTATTGATTTTTATTTATTCATATAAACACTTATAATAAGATCAAAAGCTATAAGTTGTAATCTTAAAACAACAAGCCCGGTAGAGCCGTTTTGGATAGCTACTAACTACCGGTCTACTCTTGCATGCACGGATGGATTCTTTCAATCAATCCGGTTTTAGGCCTCGTTTATTTCGGCCTAAAGCCGAAATGTACACTTTGACTTTTTAATTTTGGTATTTTGTTTTTCTCTGTCTTTTTTCTTTTTTCCATTTACATAATAATATTTTTTTATTTTCTTCATTGTCTTTTAATTGAATGACTTAAAAAATCTACGGCTACTACAGTGTGATTTCAGCTAACAGTCGAAAGTCGCTAAAAAAGCAGCATGGGCGGGGATAATAAAGTGTTGTATCTTTTGTCTAAAATGGCAAAAGAGGAAGATGCATTAAAAAACTAACACGTTCTAAATGATTTTTGCCTTTTAAAAAATCAAAAGACGTAGCTGTTTGAAACAGAGCCTAAGTATGCCAATTTGTGAAAGGCATGTGCTTACCGAACTGGGAGTCGTTTAGATACTTTGTTCGAAAAAAATTTCATAGTTTCTTCTCGTTTTGGTACAAACGTTCGTACTTTACACACGCTTTTGGGTGTCCCTTCCAGAGTAGGATTATATACTGGGAGCGAGGGCATGATGCAAAAATAATTTCTTACAGCACATCATGCATGCTAAAACCTCCTAGTGAAATGAGGCCATCGTTTGAACTTAGAAAACATCGCTGTTTAAAACAGGATCTTAATAGGCCACGGTGTGAAAGGTACGTGCTTAGCGAACTGGGAGTCGTTTAGATACTTTGTTCGAAAAAAATTTCATAGTTTCTTCTCGTTTTGTTACAAAACGTTCGTGCTTTACACATGCTTTTGGGTGTCCCTTCCAGAGTAGGATTATACTGGGAGCGAGGGCATGATGTAAAAATAATTTCTTTCAACACATCATGCATGCTAAAACCTCCAAGTGAAATGAGGCCATAGTTTTTCACTAGAATTGAAGAAGGATTATGTGAGAAGGTTTGGGATAATATTATAATGAACTATTGTAATATTTGTGGTATGGTCAATTAGTTTTATAAAGATTGTATTTGATTTGGACTGTTTTTCAGAAGTTCCAAAAAAATAGGAAATATTGTAGGTATAAGCGCAGTAGTACTACAGGGCGGTAGTACCGCAAGGCGAAAGTACCAATGAAGCAGCGGTATATTTTTTTCCCAGAAATGTCCAGTTGAGGTTTTACAGGTGCGGAAGTACCGCTTTGGGGAGCGGTAGTATCGGCGTTGTAAGTGCGGTACTACCGATCTTCTAAGAAAAACAGGGTTTTAGGATTTGAGTCATGCATAGAGTTGAGATGACCTGCGTCATTGGATTAAGATTGCATGATACATATCTTGGTCAATATGGATTAAGTTGTGAAGAACTTCTGCCTGAAAATGATTTATTTGTCTTTGGATGTGCAGTGTCGTTTGGAGTCAATTATGGTCAACGGTGATGATCGGGGCTACTCATAGAGAAGTTGAGGCCTAGAACAATCGAGGATGCCAGGTGAGACGGTGAGCTCAAGCATGGCACGAGAAAGACGAAAAATATTGAAGGCGAGTTCAAACGTTGGGATGGCGTCATGTGGCTTGCACGAGCCAAGTGAGCTGTGTGATTCGGTGGAACTAGGACGAGAGAGACTTAGCGATGCGTGGCAAGTTAGTGATGCGCCTACACGTGGCAAGTATGGTGACTGCTTGCAGTGGCTGGTGATGACCGGGTCAAGGAAGGGTATTTTGATAATTTGACCAAAATACCGAAAATCATCTTAGATCAAAATCACGGCGCATGGACGATGCATAGGAGAGTGATTTAGGTCAAGGTGGAGCTGATTTGATCAAGGCAGATCAAGACTAAGGATTTAGTGGATGCACATTTATGCGCTTTGAAAAGCACACATAAGTGAACTTATGTGAGTCAAACCCGTGTGTAGGGGTTAACGGGTTCCCCATTGTAATAGTGGATAGTATCCACTAAAGTGAATAGGTGGCTGGTTACCCACCTATAAAAGGGGTTGTGATAGAGACATAGGTTAACTATCCAACACATCTCTTGTGCTCTCTTATCTAAGATTAGGGTTAGGGTTTAAGAGTGAGTAACTTAGGTGCTCTTTGTCTTCTAAGGTGGAGTAGTTATAAAATCTACCTTCTTAAGTAAGAGATGGAGATAATCTTTGGGAATATATTTCACCCATTTAGGCACTTTGATAACAAGATTCATGAGAAAACCCTGATTTTGTCATATTTGGCATCAAAGTGTGATTTCTTGATCCGAAGGTTTTTTGACTTGATTTCTTTCGCCTTCTTGCTTGTTGGGACATGTTGGAATATATTTAAAGCCATCTTGGCAATCGTCCACCCACGAGCAAAGTGTATTCGTCGATTTTGGTTTTGACTCGGTTTCGGTGCACATTTCCTTCAAACTGAAAAAGATATAAACATTGGTCATGATTTTCATGATAGTTTATTAGAATAAATTCTTGATAACCTAAAGAAGATCCCTGCAAAATTTCATATCATTTAGAACTATGAATCAAAAGTTCTATCAAATTTTTTTTGCACTTGGGCTAATTTCATTGTTCATCGATGAAAGGACGTACTGCAGTTATAACAGAGGTACCGTAATTATAACAAATGTACTTCCGATTTCCCTGATTTTTCACCAAAAGTTCATATGTTTGTTTAGCTTGTTTGGTGATGATTTATCATTCCAATCTTCGTAGCTTTGTAACTATTAGAGTGAATGAGAATTAAATACTTAATGAAAAATTAGAAGACGCCATTCACCTTTCTGTGTTGACATATTCGGTTTTTCAACCATCCATGAATTCTAGAACAAATTAGGCCATTGGCATGTGTTCTCATGGTGCTTCACGGCTTGTGTGTCCCTACAGTTTTATGGATGCCATAATCAATGGTTACCAATCATGCTAATCTCATCATAATTGCTGGCCCCCTTTTAAATCTTTCATGTGAAAATGACTTAACTCGAACGGTACTAGCATTCTGCCCAAAATTAAATTGGGCTCATATCGTATCTTCGGTCTTGTTCAGAAGTCACGGGCTTAAGCATTTCTAGCACATTGTTTTATTTGTGCAAAAAAATAAGACAATGCGTATGAATTGAAGACAAGTGAGAAATGAGAATCGAGTTAAAACACCACCCTGCAGTACTGGTACTGTAGATCTCTCATACGTACTCAACCTACCGCTAATGTTTGATGAAATTGAAACATTTATAATGGTGTGTGCTGGTTTGAACTGCTTGGCAGAGGATGCACACAAATACACAAGGATTTTTTCGGACTATAGCTTGTGGCTTAAATTTTTGAATTGTGACCATTCGCAAAAAAGTACGAAGAGATATTTGCGTACGATTTTTGCTGATATAGATGAAGTCAAGACAATGTTTATTAACTTATAGAGTTAACATAAAAAGATACTTTATTTAAAACTTAATTATTATAGAAAATTAAGCCATAAGCGCAAAAATAAAAATTAGCCAACTGATCGTAATAGTGTTGCTGTTGGCCCATGAGCATCGCCCTTCTCACCACTCAACAGGCATTAGGCAAACACCTATGACCTATTCATCGATTCACACAGCGTTTGACCGTTGTTAGCACTTGTCTCTCCGATTCTGACTTGCCAACGCGCGTGCAAGCTGGTACTATACGACAGCGAAATCCCGCGTCAACCATGCATCTTAACGACCTGGTCAGTCAAACCTAAAACAATTCGTTGACGCCAAGCATGATTGCCCGTACCACACCAGCGCTACACCATTGTCTGGTCTCGAGCAATGTTGCCTTTTGTGTGATTTGGACCTTGGATCGAAACGCGGATCCTGAAGGCAGTGGTGGGACCTGACGTTGCCTGCCGTTTCCCTGCAGGCTTCGGCCGTGAGCTTGCTTGGTGCCACCGCCCACGGCGGCACCAGCGGCGGTTGCCGGCTAGCTGCCGCCGCAGACGCGCCGACCATGCCTCTCGCGCTCTCCTCCCGGTGCGCACGTACGCGTGTGGTTTTCGCAACGTTTCGCCGGTGTTTTTCGCCCTTCCTCTTCAAGTTTCGCACGGTGCCCGTCCTGCCCGGCTGCCTGGACGTGGACACGTTTTTTACGTTCTCGCGTGCAACTGCAGCGGGCGATGCCGGCGCATGCGCTGGCGCTCACGGAGTCACGGCGGTGTGCTGGAACTGTGGCCTGCGTGGGTCGATAGCCGCAGCAGTTGACATATCCGCTCCTGGTTGCTTACATGATCATATTGTTTTGAACTTTCGAAGAAGAAAGTTAAAGTAAATAAGATGGTTTTTTAAAACGAATTTTTTAAACAGTGTTTTAAGTCTAAAATTGTATACGGTGTTCGTATCGGCTTCTTCGTTATCTGGTGCCATATCAAAAAATGCAAACTGTTACAACCTTTACGACTGCTCCAAGATTTCTACAACCACTCTTTAGTCGCTAGGATCACCTTCTGTAGCCATACGACCACGTTGAAGTGGCTACGACCACCTTCTGTGTCGCTACGACCACTCTGTTGGTTCTCCGACCATACAGACAGTCGTTACGATCAAGTTGTGATCCCTCCGATCACTCCTCGCTGTTCCGATCACGTAGTCATAAACTTCAGCTGAAGTTACGACCACGTTCACTGCCTCACGCTGCACTTCCTTCGACCACAGTCGATCACTGTAGTCGTAGCTCCTTACGACCACGCAATGATTCTGTCGACCGCTGTAGTCGTAACGACTTACGATCACTCTCCCCGCTATGATCGTAATGACTTACGACTACGCCTTCTTCGTTGTGGTCGTAACGACTTACGACCACGTCTCCTCGCTCTGTAATCGTGATCGTAACTCCTTTACGACCACATCTTCAGCGTTGCGAACACCTTCGCTCGTTGTCGTGGTCGTAACTCTGGTTACGATCACGTCTGTGAATACAATGAACTCAATAGATTTCCAGAGCCAAACCACTCTTCTCTTCTCTTTATTTCTTTCTCTCGATCACACAAATCTCTACGATCATCCTGATTGTGCTCTCTCTCTTGTGCCACTTCTCTTCTTTTCTTGCCTTGCTCTTTCGGTTACATGGCTCTGCCTTTTATACCCCGCTCTAAGACTCCGACTCGGTTACGACCACGACTACTACTCGAACTCGGCTACGACTATGAAACAGACTCGAACTCGACTACGATTGTTAAGCGAACTCGTATACGACCACGGCCTGAACTCGTACAGGACTAGGTCTACGACCACGACTGGAAAAACAAGATAACAACTCTAATAATCACCTCCTTAATCTTGATTTTCCTTCTTAATCACGTTGACCTTCTCTGTTGCTGCTGCTTCTTCCTTGCATGCCTGCCTGAGCTGGAGCACCTGCTCCTGCTTCCTCCATGAGCATCTCCTCTCACTGTCGTGTGCCATTACTTTCGACCACCGTCCTCTACGATGTGCTTCCTCTCGCCACCTCGGGACCCATCTCCGACTTCCTTCTGCTACTCACATGAGAGCTCCTCCCGAGCCTCTGCTCGCTACGACCATGCCTGCTGCATGTGGTCGATGTCGACCACCCGAGCCGACCCTTCGCTCCTCTTTGCCCGCAAGTGCTCGTTCGAAGTTAGCTAAACACCTGTGCGAACCTCCTGCGCCGCTTGTTACGACCACTACATGCTTGCTGCATACCCTTCCAGAGCCACTGTTCGTTACAATCATACCCTCTGCCTCGTCTCGCTTCTCTGCCGACTTGCTCGTTATGACTTCAGGCTTGCCTCCTACTGCCCGTTGATGAAGTCCTCCATGCTCTTGCTCCTCCAGACCGCTCTTAACACAAACTGGTCTACAAATTTTCAAAGGAATCTTGTACAACTGATTTGGAGACCTCTTTGCCTTCATCAACAAATCTTTGTTCTTGTCATACACTCGCAAGAACTTATCCTCCAGCACCACCTTGCACCCACTCTCTGTCATCTGCCCGAGACTTAGTATGTTGTTGCATAGACTTGGTATATAATACATTTCTATCAACAACTTCTTATTCCCGTTCCTGCATTACAGCAGCATCATCCCTTTGCCCTTTATCTCCACCGTGGAGCCGTCGCCAAACTTGACCTCGCCCTAAACCTTCTCATCGAGCTTGTGAAACATGGAGCGATCTCCCGTCATGTGGTTGCTTGCTCCATTATCCAAGTACCATTGATCCATGTGATCATGATGTCCTTCCTTCGTGCGTAGTTTTGGAACTACGTTCTCCTCATTTAGTTCCACCATGACCGACTCCTTTTCAACATATGAGGAGAGAAGTACTAGCTCTCCGTCATCTTCTTCTTCATCTTTGGCAAGGTCCACCTCCCCGTCTTTCTTCTTGCTTGTAATCCAAAACAAAGTGCCCAAACTCGTTACAGTTGAAGCACTTTTTATTGCTGCGACATCTTATCGCGTAGTGCCCATATTCGCCACATTCAAAGCACTTGACAGTGACACATCACGGGGTCTCTCACCAACTCCTTGTCCAGCATTGTCTCCACGGCCACCCATGCTGCCTCGACCACTCTAGCCACCTCGACCGCGCCACCTCCGGTGGTTGTATGATGAGCCACGACCATCTCTTAGATCTCCTCTTACTAGCAATGCCTGTTCGTTGTGAGATCCTTGCTCTTTGCGCGACTGAAACCCTTTCAGTAACTCCTCATGCGCCTTGAGAGATCCGGTGATCTCTTCTACCTTCTTCTTGTCCAGATCGAGAGAGTACATAAGTGTTGTGACAACAGGTATGTACTTCTCCGGAAGCACGCGTAGGTACTTCTTCACCGTCACAGATTCCTCCATCTTGTCGCCAAGAGAGTTAATCTGATTGTACAACGAACTCAGCTTGTCGGTGAACTCGTCCACCGACTAGGTCTCTCCCATCTTCAGATTCTTAAACTCGCTCTTCCCGCTGTGGTCGTAATGACTTACGATCACTCTTCCCGCTGTGGTCGTAACGACTTACGATCACTCTTCCCGCTGTGCCGCTGTGGTCATGACGACTTACGACCACATCTTCTTCGATGTGGTCGTAATGACTTACGACCATGTCTCCTCGCTCTGTGATCGTGGTCGTAACTCTGGTTACTACCACGTCTATGAATACAATGAACTTGATAGACTTATAGAGCCAAACCACTCTTCTCTTCTCTTTATTTCTTCCTCTCGATCACACAAATCTCTACGATCACCCTGAACGTCCTCTCTCTCTTGCCTCTTCTCTCCTCTTCTCGCCTTGCTCTCTCGGTTACATGGCTCTGCCTTTTATACCCTGCTCTAAGACTCCGACTCGGTTACGATCACGACTACTACTCGAACTCGGCTACGACTATGAAACAGACTCGAACTCGACTCGACTGTGAAGCGAACTCGTATACGACCACGACCTAAACTTGTACAGAACCAGGTCTACGACCACGACTGAAAAAACAAGATTACAACTCTAGCACAAACAAACGCCACTAACCGCAACCCAAAAGAACATGGTCACGAAAAGCACAGACCAAAAGCCATGGGCGGAGCCAAGGGGGTGCCCGGTATGCACAGGCACCCCCAAAATATTTTTTTTAAATATGTATATGCTCTTTCTTGCTATATATTCTAATTGAAGTTGAACTTCATTGCAATTTGATAATGCTCAAGGGAATCCGATGTAAATTATATTTTATACCCTCTTTCAAGTTTTGTAGATAATCTAACACCTATTTTTTCTCTGTCTATGTGGCACCATGTGAATAGTATGAAAGTACTTTATTTTGTTTTTTTCAATTACAAGGAAGACTCACACACGCAAGTGCGTCATCTTAGCACAATCCTAGAAAGACGCAGGTAGGGATAAATCCATGACTTCACAAAATTCATACTGAAGTGCTAGGATTTGAACCCTAATAGGTTTAAGTCGTTCATCCACAATTCTACCACACCAACAAAGAGGTGGTTCTCGTGCTTTATTTTATTTACCTATTAGAAACTTTTTTAGATTCTAACTCAAAAATCAAATGTCTGATTTTCTATTTATTTCATACATCGTGACCATTGCTCTTAGTGCAACGATTCAAAACTAATATAGGTGTCTTATACATGATATTTTGCTTACAATTTTTGAAGCCATATGTGACGTTAATAGGCCATATCAATATTGTCGTACTAAGTATAGATGTACTAAACACTCTATATGTTTTTCGAGTGGTAGAGTATATAAACTATCATGCATGTTATGTAGTGTGCTAATAAAAATCTGTGAAATTTATTTGTCAATGTTAGTATTTATTATCGTTATGACACTATAAAATTAATCTGTTTTCACTATGCATGGTTTACCAAGCGCTAATATTTTATTATCCATTTGTTCTTTTTTAAATGATAGATTTTATTTTTCATGGTCTACGAGATATAACTTTGACTATTACTATTTGTAACTTTATCTTATTATATACTAATAAATATAGATGATTTTAAACATATTTGCATCCAAACATAAAAAAGTTTCACGGTACAAATTATAAGATGTTAGTTAAAAAAATTATGTGAATTACAGGGTAAGTCAATGACTGCAAGGGCACACGTCATGAGGTGCTCAGCCACCGCATCACACTTAATGAAATTAAATGAAATTTTTTTAGTTCCGCCTCCGACAAATGCCACCAGCCGCAGCTCAGGACCACGTTCGTCTGGAAGGGAGGCAGCGTCAGCCTGGTACCATTGACATTGACAGAGCCCGAAAGACACAGGCACACAGCTACTGCCTTCTATAGCTTGAGATTGTAGGATAATTAGGCCCTGAGTCAAGCTCAACTATAAACTGAACTTACATTACATCTGATTAGTAAGAATTAGCTGGAGCAGATAACTCACGATGCGAATTGCTTTACAAAGTACGAGATCGTAACCACAGCAGCATGTTCTCCAGTAAAAGCTAGGAAACATCTCCATGCACTATCAAAGGTGACTAATTATTTTAAACTAGGCGTAATTTCATGGTGCCGTTATAGTTGCACCTTAAGTATTTTGACAGATACCACTTCACCATGCTAGTAATAATTCGTAAAGTGTGTTGCCACGGCGGCAAAAATAAGCTTATAATAGGCATAGCTATGATAGTCCTTCTCCAAATCTGATTTTTTTTAGTTAACTCCGAGATGAATCTGGTGAACTTTATGTGTCACTGTTACTGAACGTGGTCGTCGCTTTTCCTGCTTTATTGCCCGTTACTGCCTGACTGATCATTGATCGGCAGGGCGCTTTGCATCAAGATTTTCTTCGACTTTACCTGCATCTGCACAATCATCTCGATCAGTTCCCAGTCTCCACCTCTACGTTCAGTCGCAATAGGGAAAAACAGGAAAGAAAGAAACTGGCAAACATGTGGCACTGGGCCATGTAATAGGTCGCATGATTGAAAAAGACCAATGAAGGCTAAGTCATTTCAGAGGGCAAAGTGCAGGAAAGTTATCAAACATCAGAGTCAATAATTGTAGCAGACTAGCTATCTATAATGATGCTTGAGATATGAAATGCAGCCATGCACAACTCAATTTCAATCACCAAAATCCCTACCCCAGCATAAATTTGCAGCGCTGGTATCCAACTCTTCTCACTTCATTTCTGTCACAAACTCAACCATAGCACCCCAAGCAAACAGATTGGTTTTCCCGGCTGAAGCTTAGTTGCATGTCATTTGCAAAACTAAAACAAAAGAAAACAACACTGGACGAATACAAATGCAAGGTACTGTGCTTAACTCAGACATACTTCATTAGAGAGAGAAACTTCCAGACCAGAATATCATAGTGCCCACAGGCAAGCCATCTCCCTGTCCAAATCACAAACTAGATTGTCCAAGTTCACCAAGAGTCTTCTCTGAGAAATACCACAGTTTTTTTTAAGTTAGTGATCTAACATCTATAACGTCATGGTAATGTCATGTACTCCAAGAGTGCCCAAAAGGAAACATGTTTGGAGGGGGTACTGGAACCCACTAGTCAAGAACAATATCCATGCTATTCTACTAGAGCCAAAGATCATATAGACCACAGGCCAACCACTACAAAAGAAGAATTTAAACACTTTGGATTGAAAAAAACTTGGTCAAAGGAGGTAAAATTAGTACTAAAATGCAACGTGAAATGATAATTATAGCAGTGTATATGGAGGAACTTACAGAATATCTTGTTTTTTTTTAAAAAAAGAATATCTTGTCGTTCCCAGATATGTTCGACCACCTTACTATTCTGTTGCAAAGCGCTTTCTGGAATCCTTTTATTGAGCACCACAAGTCCGCATCTCAGTTGGCACTTCAGCCCCCAAGCTAAAGGCACACATCCGCTGAAACTGTGAAAGCAAGAGATAAAGCCCTCATGATATAGTGCAAAACAACTTGAGGAACAGCAGAACCCACATGAATAGAAATGACTTATGAACTAGATGAATTGTGTCACTCATAAAATCAGATCTGGAGCAACACGATGAACAAGAAAGTTTATTAATTTGAACAACAACCTTTCAAGTTTTGAACCACACCAATTTCCATCATGAGATCGCACTATCGAAAATATGCGTTATCTGGATACCTCTCTTGGTTACATTTAGGCTGGCCAATGCTTGCAATGGAACCTTACATCTTCATATATTTCCAAAGCTCGTCATCAAACATCTGGCTACAAACATAGCATCCTCAGATTCAGTTTTAGAGACACTGAAGGATCAATAGGCTCGCTCAATCTAAACAGGGAGCTGACAATATTTTTATTCATGGCAGCAGCAGCAGCAAAATTGTAACTGCAAAGTCGGGAAATGGTGGGCTCCATTTACACTTATTCATCTGCCACTTTTGGTCAAGTGCCTCTATACAAGCCTGTATCAGCAGCCTCTATACAAGCCTGTATCAGCACAAATGGCAGAAATAATCATAACTGACAAGTCCATCATATTATATAACAGCATCAAATGCGCAACAGTTTGATTTCTTTTATTAGCCTATTTCCCTGGACACAAACTATGTGTTCCTCAGTCCTCATCACTCCAAAACTATACGGACATGGTTATTACTTGTTTTCATGCCAACAGTTGTCAGTTGCATGCACTCGTAAGATCAACAAGAACATGCTTACAGTGATATGACCAGGGATAACAGCTAGAGATTTTCTTCCCTTCTGCCTCAGCATCTTTTACAGTGATATGACCAGGGATATCACTGTCTCTGCTGGGGGGTAATCTGACAAATTTATGTGCAAGTTCAAAGCTTCATAAAATAGTACATCAAAACCTTCCATACAGGACAGATTAACCACCACCAATTCCAAGTAAGTCATCTTGCTCAGATGCACTCCCCTCTTCATCAACCTCAACAAAAGAAGATGAATCAGGCTCATATCCAGAGAGTTTCATCTCGCCAATCAAATCATCCAACATCTCATACAGCTCCCTCGATCTCAGATGGACCTTATCTCCTACAAGGAAACCATGCATCTCACTTTGCACCTCAATCCAGCTACAGCCAGGTTCCTTCTTCAGCCGTCCCTGCCTCATTAGCCTTCTTGTCCTTGAAACATCAATCCATTTCCCTGATTCCGCATATACATTAGAGAGAAGAATGTAAACTGAAGAATCCTCAGGATCCAGTACTAGAACATTGCTGGCAGCAAGTTCAGCCACCTCAACATCCTGACGGATCTTGCAAACGCTTAGGAGAGTCTTCCATATGACTGCATCGGCTTCGAAAGGCATGCTTCTGATAAACTTCAGAGCTTCCTGTGGGCCCTTTGAGCGTCCTAGTATATCTACCATGCAAGCAAAGTGCTCCAGTTGTGGTTCCAATTTGTAGCGGGAGGTCATCTGATGGAAGTAGTGGCATCCATCATCCAGCAGCCCAACATGGCTGCATGCCCGAAGTACTGCAACGAAAGTTGCATGATTTGGCACCACATTCTCTTTTTGCATCCTCTCAAACATCTCGAGTGCTTCTACTCCTAGGCCATGGAGCGCGTAGCCACATATCATAGCATTCCATGACACAAAATCCCGTTTCTGTGCCTTCTCAAACATTAGCAGTGAGTCTGGCATGCCCCCACACTTGGCATACATGTCTACAAGAGTGCTAGATATATATTCATCTCCCAGCATTTCTTGCTTGATAATCTGACCATGGATCTGTTTTCCGAGCTCAATGGTAGCCAGGTTAGCACAAGTATCAAGAACAGTGGCATATGTGAAATGATCAGGCTTTAGTCCCATATCCAGCATCTCTGAGAAGAATTTCTGGGCCTCTTCACTCTGTTTGTTCATTGAAAATCCTGATATGATCGCATTCCACGAAACAAGTTCTTGCCTCCCAATTCTGTCATGAAGTTTCTGAGCCTCTGCGATCATGCCACACTTGCAGTACATGTCAACAACAGTGCTCGCTACAAAAGCATCTGAACCAAGTCCTGACTTGATAACCTTGTCATGAACCATCAATCCATACTCCAAAGATTGTAAAGCTGCACAAGCCTTAAGAACACTACCATAAGTGAAATCATCAGGTTCCATACCGAAGCGCAGCATCTCATTAAAATGAACTATAGTATCCTCATAGCACCCATTTTGCTCAAGAGCTGCAATAATGGCATTCCATGAGACTGAATCTCTTTGCTCCATATCCTGGAAGATAAGGTACGCTTCTGCCAATGCTTTGCACTTTCCATACAGATCGAGAATTGCATTTGTGACACAGATGTCCACATGAAAACCTGATTTAATTGCTAAGCAGTGGACTTGCAGCCCTTGAAAGTACCCCTTAACCTCAGCACAAGCACTGAAAACCCCTGATAAGCTGACTACATCAAAACCATTGCCAGATCTGGTCATGAATTGAAACAGTTCCATGGCCTCAACTCCTAGCCCTGCACGTACAAGGCCAACCATCATAGCATTGCACGTCTCCACCGTATGATTAGGCAAACCAAAGAATGCCCGTCTAGCATCGACCAAGCTATTAGCCTTAGCATACACGTCCACAATGGCTGTCCCAACAACACGGTCGGAATCGAACTTATTCTTTATGGCATGCGCATGTAACTGCCTACCAGTGCTCAGACCTGACATTGCCGCACAGGATCTAAAGACACTGGCATAAGCTGGCTGGCTCACCCCGAGCCCCAACCTCTGCATCTCCATGAACAGCTCCAGCCCACGCGTGTACTGCTCATTCTGAACACATCCAGCAATAGCTGCACCCCACGAGACCCAGTTCCTCTCAGGCATTCCATAAAAGAAGCACAGTGCATCTTCCAAGCTCCTGCACTTGCCATACATGTCCACGAGAGCACTCCCAGTCCGGACATCAACCTCTAACCCTGTCTTCACCGCCAATGCGTGGATTTGAACACCGAGCGCCAAGTCATCCAAACCACCGCACGACTTCAGAAGCACAGCAAACGTCGTCCGGTCGGGGGAAACGCCATGGCGAGCCATCTCCAAGAACAGACCCACCGACTCTCCAAACATGCCGCGATGGCAGTAGCTCGATACGAGCGCGTTCCACGACACGACATCCGGGTCCGGCATCTCGTCGAACAGAGAGATCGCGGTGGCGACGTCCCCGGCGTGGGAGTACGCCGTGAGCATGGTGTTCCATGAGACGGTGTCCCGGTGGGGCATCGCGTCGAACACCATGCGGGCGTACGCCGCGTCCGCGCAGCGCGCGTACATCTGGAGGAGGCAGTTGGAGACGAAGGCGGTGGGAACGAACCCGGACACGATCATGCGCGCGTGCGCGGCGCGCCCAGCGGCGAGGGCCGCGCGGCCGGCTTGGGTGCAGAGCTGGAAGAGGTGGGAGAACGTGGCGTTGGCAGGAGCCCACAACGCGGGAGGCGGCCGCGACATCGGGGGCTCGGGAAAGCGCGGCGCGGGAGGCGGAGGTCATGTGCTAATGGCGGGAGGCAAGGCGACGGGTGGAGCGGTGCAACTTTGAAAGCGGCCACAGCCGCGCGGCCCGCGCTGCGCCATCGTCAACGAAGACGATGGTCGTGCTCGTAAACGGCGAAGGTTTTGCATAGTTAATGGGCTGGATGGGCCTTCAAATGTTGCGGGCTCCCAGCCCATTGATTTGGACACTTATCTAACCGATACGATACCCACATTCTGATGCCATCATGTGTCATGCAGATTGTAGAATGCTAAAACATTTTCTGGACCATTTCTATATCAATACATACATTTCTTCATAAATTGGGGAACTACTTCATTTTCCTTTCATGGAAACAACACCTACACTTCTTTTTCTTAATTTGTAGTTTTGAACAACCTTTTTTTTCTAGAGCAAAAACAGCTTGCTTTCAAAAGTAGTTTATTCTCCATGTAATCAAAATTTACAGCCTTTCAGATACAAGTGAGCTGCCTTTGTTACTTGAACAAGTAATTAATGAACGTGCTACAATTTCTATGTTGAAGGAATCAAAGGTAATTAATGTACGTGCTACAATTTCTTTTTTATTCATGTAAAGATTTTTGCCGCATTCAAGGACTCAACAAGGAGGTTGCAATGCAACTACCAACAACCCTCCACCACCAATATCCACACACATTGTTTTCTACACACGTTTCGCCTCCACGTGTCCTTTTCTCGTGACAACAGTGCTCGTAGTGCCGACTATTCTCTTGTATCATCGACAGTTCCCTTTCATCGATGAGAACCTTAATCAGTACACAAAAAAGCATAAGAGAAGGGAAAAGCACTTTGTCATTAGAGGCGTGCTACCTAATACCACCACTACATACGGTAACACAGTCTAGTGGATCTCAATCTCCCTTGAACTATTCAAACGAAATGAAGTGTCACACCTAGTGACCAAACAAAAACCTTTCGACAATTTTCAACCCAAAATAGATAACGACAATAGCCAAATCCAATATATATAGAGATTCAAGGTCAATCATGCTTCGACCAAAGTTTCATTAACAAGTAGTATGTTCTTTTCAATATATGACTTATAATTTTCCTTGAAGAAACAAACGAGACAGCTTTTTCGCTACTATTTCAAAAAGCTTTATCGGATTAGCCTTTTAGAAACGACTTATCTGCTTTCGATTCGTCAACATGAGCATTTGCAATAGGACCATAAGCCATAAGTCGCAGTCCAAAAAAACAAACAAACATGTTCTTACTCAAATAAAACCCAACATGTTCTTACTCAACCAAAATCAATAGTTTGTTTGCATTGAATCACACCTGTCGATACCACTCCACACCATTGATCGCGCTTTGACCTACACCCCGAGAGGCGAGAGCCACATTGTACACTCCATGGACTCGTAAATTGGCACAAACCTTATGCGGTGTTTATATTTACTGCGCTTAATAGTATTTGCTAAGGCTGATGGTTTTTGGCTTAAAATAAATATTGAGGTTAAAAGAAATAGCTTTTGAAAGGAGGGGATGAATGGCAGAGAAAGTGAGGAAGGGATACGTGTGTAAAACGGGAGTGAGAGGAGTGATGCGCCCATAACATTTTGCCTTATCTTCGAAGCAAGATGGGGGCGAGAAAACTAAAGAAACCATTTCAAGAAATTAAGTGTTTATATTAGCCTCTGACTTCTCTATACAGAAGCTAGGAAGCATTGGGTGAGTTCTTTAGTTCTGTGTCTTTTGACTTAAAATTTTGAATTATACATGTTCGCACGAGAGAGCATGGAGAAAAAGATACGCGTATGCGATTTTGGCTAATATAGATAGAGTTAGAGTAGTGTCTACTTTAAATCGATTTGTAAATTCCATATTAAAAAATAATTTATTTAAAAATTAGTTATTATAAATATCAAACCATAAATTTAAAAGAAAGAAGTCAGTATAAACAGCGAAGAGAAGAAAGCCAATATAAACAACATGCTACATTGGTCGCCCGAAAATTCATGGACGTGTTCCTCGAAAAGGAAAGGAGAAGCTTCCCCACACCGACCTCGACGCGCCGGACCACGAGGCCCCACGAGGCCACCACACCACACGGCATCACACCTCACGCCGTGCCCCACCGCTCGCAACGAATCCGCGCCGTCCATCAGTTAAATCCCTCGCGTCCCAGCCGATTCCTTCAATCCTTGTGCTGCTTCTCTTGCCTCGCCCGTCCGAGCAGCGAGAGAAAGGGAGGGGAAAAAAAAACTTTGGAGCACACGCGCGCACACCAAAACCCAACCGGAGCCGAGGCCCCCGACCCGACCGGATCGAGCCTTGGTTGAGGGCATGGGCGGAGGAGGCGACGGCGAGGGGGCCGGGAGAGGCGATGGCGGCGAGTCCCCGCCCGCGGCTGCGCCGGCGGGGGCGACGCTGAACATCCGGTGCGCGAACGGCACCAAGTTCACCGTGCAGGCGGACCTCGGCGCCACGGTGGGGGCGTTCAAGGAGGTGGTGGCCGGGAGCTGCGACGTGCCGGCGCCGCAGCAGCGCCTGATCTACAAGGGCCGGGTCCTCAAGGACGAGCAAACCCTAGAAAGCTACGGTGCGTGCCACACGGATAGATAGGGGGAAAGGGTCAAAATTTGGCTAGATGGGGTGGAATTGGCCAGTCCCGTGCATGAATTCGGTGCTGTAGTTAGGAGTCTGCGTGGTTTGGTTTGTCAATGCAATGCCTGCTGTTTCCTGGGCGCGTATTGGTGAGGACTAGATGTCGCAACTAGTTCCGCTTTGCTGTGGATGGTAGCTAGTAGTAGAATTTTAATGGGTGATTGGGTGATGCGAGTAGAGAGCGTAGCGTATTAATGATAACGTATACAGTGAATGTAGATGCTATTATATAGCGTGGAAGAAGCTGAAGCTGAAGGCAGCTTCTTTTGTCGCGACTCGAATATATTCCAAACGTTATGGAGCCATGTAAGCTACTCTTAGTCGTGCATGTCTAGTTATACGTGGAATCATAGGTGGTCTCCTGGATTTTCTGGGAGGTGGAGTTAAAATTAGTATATTATGGCTTACGAGTCCGCATATGGGAAATTCCATTATTTTTATTTGTGAATTTGGGCAGGGCGCAATTTATTGTTGAATGGAGTTTGTGTAGTGTAAACGTAAGTAACTTATATCAATCTATTGCACCATGTGTACGATTTGTCAATATATTGTTTGCAATGGGATTGAACAATTTTGCTTAACATTTTAAATCACTATATTAGCTTACCCTAACTTGTTTAAGACAAAAGGTTTTGTTTTTGTTTAAATCACTATATCAGGATTATCAGAGAAGCCTTCTGTGGAGTTCAGTAAATGTATATTGTAAATGACCTTTTTTTCAAATGCAGAGATGTTTTTCTCAATGGTGGTTATTTTTTTACTGTGCTTTTATGAAGTTTTCGACTTTCCTGAAGTTATTTAACCTGATGGTCATTATAACCAGAATCACTGAAGTTCAAAGTAGATCTGATAAGACTCCCTAGCAGTTCATTATTTGATGGAGCGCTATTTGGTTGAACTAAATGAGGTGTTGAGGTCACCCATGGTTGTATCTTGTGTGAATGTTGCTATCATATCTGTTATTGATTACATTAGTAGTGATAACTTTACACTGAATGATTGTGTTGCTCGATGGAAGTAAGCAGTGGGCTTTTTGTTGCAAAATTATGCTAACCATGAATGTGATGCTGTAGTGCTATAGGTTTATGATACATTAGAACCTTTGCATTGTAATGGCCCTCATATGCATCGGCAACTTTAGATTTAGTGCTACTGCTGGGTAATAGCATGGATTGCATGAAATCTAATCTTTATTTCAAGAATATAGTGTGAACTGCCAAGTGTGGATATGTGCGACAGTTGTGCTTATTCAGGGATACTTCATTTATAAACCCTGGGCTGTGGAATAGCTTTCCGAAATCACTATTGTTTTTCTGGTACAAGAACATATTGCCGATGGCAATTGCAAAAGTTTTGCTTTGTTATCAGCTAGTGTTGCACCGTAAATGTTTCATACAACAACAAAACCTTTTGTCTCAAACAAGTTGGAATAGGCTAGGAATGAAACCTCCTCAAGGACCGTAAATGTTTCATACCTAAGATTATTTAGAATGGAGATTCATTGAACTTTTTCATCATACCCACACAGCCTGCACTACATGACAAGAAACTTTTACAGCTGGACAGAAATTACAGTAGATATGTATACTAGACAGCATGATAGGAATATTTTACTAAGTTGGTCATGTAAATCTTGTGACACATTTGGTGTACATACTTGCAAGTCACAAATAACAACTTGAGAACTGGGAAGTTCTTGTGTGAGGCATGTAACAATTGAGTTCTTTTGCTTTCAGATGCAACTATTGGGGTTGGTTATCAGCAAATTATATTACCATGTGATAAATGAGGATTTATGGCATAGTCACAAGATGCACTATCTTCTCGTGCACATATGAATTGTGTAGGAGTTCTCATTGGAAGTTCTTTTGTATATGATTACGTTTGTATATGATTACGTCGGATATAGGAGTATTCTTTCTTTTTATGGTAATGTTGACCTGCCGTATTAAGCATTTTTCTCACGCTTCTTGTATCTTGTAGGTGTTGAGACAGATCACACCATTCACTTGGTGCGTGGTGTTGCCCCACCGGCCACATCAGGTGCACCTACTGCATCCAGTCCCCGAGCTTCAACTACTACTAGCAGTGGTGCAGCAGGTGGTCTTGGAGGCTTGTTGCAAGGCCTTGGTGCTACTGGAGCTGCTAATGGCAGGCCATCGGATTTATTTGGGACTGGATTTCCAGAACTAGATCAAATGCAGCAGCAGTTGAGCCAGAATCCCAACTTAATGAGGGAGATAATGAATATGCCAATGATGCAGAATCTCATGAATAACCCTGATTTAATACGCAATATGATTATGAACAATCCACAAATGCGTGAGATCATCGATCGAAATCCAGACCTTGCCCATGTCCTCAATGACCCAAGTGTTCTTCGTCAGACCCTTGAAGCAGCCAGAAACCCTGAAATTATGCGGGAGATGATGCGGAACACAGACAGAGCTATGAGTAACATTGAATCTTCTCCTGAAGGGTTTAATATGCTCCGACGTATGTATGAAACTGTCCAGGAGCCTTTCGTAAATGCAACAACAATGGGTGGGGAAGGCAATACAGCCTCAAACCCATTTGCAGCACTTCTCGGAAATCAGGGGTCCAACCAACCAAGCAATCCTGCTACAAATGCTCCAACTACTGGCTCAGAGTCCACAACAGGAACCCCTGCTCCAAATTCTAATCCACTTCCAAATCCCTGGAGCACGGATGGTAGGTTTTGAATATTTAAGTTTTTTTGTTTGTTTTGCTGTTGATAATTATTTGAGTTAGTAATTTTATTTGCCCACTTAAATTGCCAGCTGGGGGTGAGCAAGGAGCTACACAGTCAGGTACTGCTGGCAATGCAAGAACTGGTGCCGCTGTTGGACTAGGAGGGTTGGGTTCAGCAGATTTGAGCAGTATGCTTGGTGGTCTTGCTGGCAATGCTAGGACTGGTGCCGCTGGTGGTCTAGGTGGGTTGGGTTCAGCAGATTTGGGAAGTACGCTTGGTGGTTCACCTGATGCTTCTTTTTTGAGTCAGCTTCTGCAAAACCCTGCTATGATGCAGATGGTGCAGAACATTATGTCTGACCCACAGTCAATGAACCAGGTACAGTATTTTTAATATTTTTCCTTGTGTGATTTTGAAGATGACGGAATCATAACACTGGATCATTCTTAATGTTTGCCCGTCCACAGTTGCTTAACTTCAACCCAAATGCACGTAACCTGATGGAATCAAACAGTCAGTTGAGGGAAATGTTCCAAAATCCAGAATTTCTTCGCCAGATGACATCCCCGGAGACTCTGCAGGTATTTCTGTTACGATGTAAGCGTTAAGGATGTGTTTGGTTGGTAGGATGAAGTTGTATGAGATGGGATGGTCCAACTGACTGGTGTTCACTGACTTCATGCCACCAACCAAAAACACCCTTGCTATCCCCATATTTTATCAAGACTAAATGTTTTCTCTTTTTTTTGTAGCAATTACTCTCATTCCAGCAGTCTTTATTATCACAGCTTGGTCAACATCAACCGAGCCAGTAAGTAACTCTAGTACAACAGTACCTGAATTTCATCTAGCTCATTGTATCGGATGTTACCTTTTCTTTATGAAATGGAAATTATGCAGTGCAATCATATGTTTGTTGAATTTTTTTTGTTTGCTTGATTCAGGGATGGTAACCAAGGAGGCAATGTCACAGGTAATTCTCCCTGATTATTTCTTCTATGCACTATCTTTTCTTCTTTTAAGATGGATTAGCTTGTCATGCTTGAAGTGAATGGTCCTGAGTTGCCCTTATGTTGTTTAGTAGCTCTTGCGGTAACAATTGCTTTGCTTTACACATTGTGCTTAGTTGACAATTTATTGTTTCCTTGGTATTTCTGTCCTGCAATGAGTTTGGCTATAACGTTGTAGCATGATAATTATTACCATTGGCTCATTCTTAAGCTAAATTACTGAGGTGCATAACATTAGAACATTAAATTTCTCAGAAACATTTAACCTACAGTCAATGATTGATGTGTTGCTAATTCTCTATCAGGTGATGCATGTTTGCAACGTTTTTTTTCTTTTGCTACGTGGTAACGGAAACGGGTTGCTATGACTAAGTACTGTTGCAATATGGATTTGATAATTGGAAAACAGATGGTAGTTCCTAGGCCTTTAGACCACCATTATGGAATGACTTTGTGATGTGTTGAACATGTCTGAGCTACTTTACAGCTGCTTTACTGTGGTACCCAGATATTAAAGAGAATATTCAAGTTCATTATAGTGACATCCCGGCCCAGATTAGATCGAGCCCATTAAGGTCCATGAGGGGCATGTATGTGTATGATGGTGTGGATTAGTCCCATCTAAAAGTTAATGGGCAAAATCACCAACATATAAGGCTAGGGGTTTCCGAAGCATCAACTCCCGGTTAATCGTTTTGTGTGTGGTCTATCCCACATGGGATTAGGCTAGTTTGGACCCTGGGCGTTTCAGTTATGGAGTCTAACTGCAATGAGTTCTCAATTCTGGATCAATATTAGATGTGCAGTTGTGCACCGATCTGAAATTCTTACTATATAAATACATTTTATCACACCTTTGTTTGAGTAGTGACTATATGAAAAAAATACAGGCACACGAGGAAATGTTAGCCTTGACACCTTGATGAGCATGCTTAGCGGGCTTGGTGCTGGAGGTGGCATAGGTGTACCAAATACCACTAGTTGTCTGTATACGCTACATATGGAGAGCTTGCCTGTTCTTTTTGACTTCTGTGTGTTGGTTTATCATCCTTAACGATGATTTTGCCCTTGTCAAAATTTTCAGTGCCACCGGAGGAACTCTATGCAGCACAACTCACTCAGCTCCAGGAAATGGGTTTCATGGACACTGCGGAGAACATCCGAGCACTGGTCGCCACTGCTGGGAATGTACATGCTGCGGTGGAGCGCCTTCTTGGGAATCTTGGCCAGTAGCTAAAGCGGACCAGACACTGCTCATAACGTGTTCCCGTTTTGCACATCTGCAAGTGTCTGGCTTACTGTTTTCCTAGCCCCTAAATTCAAAGGCAGTGTCTGTCCTACAGTCTCAGACAAAATAAGCAAAGAAGTTCGCCAACCATTTACTTTTCCATACGTTGTCGTCTCTTTGCTTTTAGAGTGTTGTATTGACAATTTGGATTGATGTACATACATATCAAATTATCGGATGTTACCGCAAAGAATGTGGCTGCAGTTGTAACAGTCAATTCCCCATCTGCCCATCTATCCCTCTGCAAAATGTGCTGGTGCTTTCTTGTGTTGATGGGGCGGTTTCGGGTTTGCAGGCATGTTGTATGCACGAGGCAGATGAAACGAATGCTGACTTTTCTGATGGCTGTACTACTACCATTCGACGTTATCATTGTTGTGGTTCCTAGACGCTTGGGCCTAGCTGTGAAGTAACAATAATGGTGGATGAACATGCATCCGTACTCGAAGAAGAGATTCTGCAATCTAGTGATCGGTTCGGCTGAAAGCTGAAGGCTTATGGTTGAAAACACTGTAGCTGACTGAAAAAAACACTGTAGCTGAGAGAGGCTTACTTGACATAATTAAATTTAAAAAAATTTAAAAATATAAAAAATATGCTAGCCCATCACAGACAACGCAAACGAATACGAGAAAAAAAGAACCGACAAAAAAGCTCAAAAAAATGTCAAAAATTCAGAAAAAGACGAAATTATGAATAGTGCAAAAATAAGCTTAAGCCAATAAACTTAAGCTATATTGAGCAGTGAGCTGAGCAGCTCAGCTCAAACTGAAAACCGGGAAGGAAAAAAGTTCATGACAGAGCCCCTTGGGCAGAGCTCCTGCCTTATTTCAAAAAAAAAAAGACAAGAGCCCTTGACCTTGAAAGCTCCCCGAAATGAACGGTAGCAAAAAGGGTCAGTTTATTTAGTTTATTTTAGTTTATAACTTATACCTTTTTTGAATGAACAAATAGGATGGTTTTTTCGTCGTTGTTTAGAAATGATTTATTGGAATGGTCTTTTAAAAATAACTTATTAGTTTTGGATTTATTTGCACAAACTTCGCGGTAGAACTAAAAGTGACGGACGCCAGCCCAAAATTTGCAACATCCACTTACACTGAATATGGTGGATGGGCTGCAAATTTTGTTGGGCCAGGCCCCGAGGAAGGTTGCCCCCTGACTCCATGAGGAGCCAACACTGACCACCGTGCGCCGTCTGAGAGGACGGTAGCGGAGGGTAGCGCAGCTGCGCAGGAGCACGACTCTCGCCTTCTGCTGGCGGCGGCGACAACCGGCGTTCCCGACAGCTGAGGCGAGGTGATGATTCTGGATTCTTGTGTCGAAAACTTGTCGTCTGGTTGCTTTTGCTCATTCCGTGCCCCCTCTCGCAGCTCCAGAGTCTGCCCACCACCTGTTCGACGGAATGACCGAGGGTTTCGACGAAACGACCAAGGCCGGCAGCGAAGATCGCATCGGCGCTCTCCCGGACGAGCTCCTCCAGCCTTTTTGTGTTGCTGTGATTTTCTTTATCTTTAGATCATTTTTCACCATGACTAAGGTCACATCAAACACTTGTTCTTTAATATGAACTTAAAGTGAGATTTCCTGACATTTAGTGTGCAAAACTATCGTTTTTAGTAGCCTCTATCCATCATTATTTCAAACGTCGTTTTCAACACTTTGCAATCTTCCTTTGACCATTTGAATCTCTTTTTATAAAAAATTTCCTTTCTTTTGTAAAACCTCCTCCAATTTGTATTTTTGAAGAATTGCCAATGGATTCATCAAGGGGGGAGATTGAAAGACTATGTGAGAAGATCCAGAATACTATTATGATGAACCATTGCAATGTTTGTGGAGTGGTCAAATATTTTTTTGCAAAGATCGCATTTTGGTTGGGTTGTTTTCCGGAAATATCAGGAAAATCGAAAATACCGCAGGTGTTTATGCGGTAGTACCGCTGAGCGGTAGTACCGACGTTGTAAGCGTAGTAGTTCTGCTCAAACGGTAGTTCCGGTCTGAGCAGCGAAACATTTTCTCCAGAGAGGTCCTGTGCGAAGAGCGATGGTGCGGAAGTACCGCTTTTGGGAGCAGTAGTTCTGTAGTACAGTAGTACTGGCGTCTATGGAGTGATACTACCGATCTTCCCAGAAAAACAGGGTTTTAGGAATTTGAGTCATGGATTGAGTTGAGATGACCTAGGCCATTGGATTAAGGTTGTATGATACATGTCTTGGTTAATGTAGGTCAAGTTGTGAAGAACTTGAGCCTAGAAATGTTTTCTTTGTCTTTGGATGTGTAGAGTCGCTTGGAGTCAATTGTGGTCAACAGCGATGATCGGGGCTAGGCTCATGGAGGAGTTGAGGCCCAGAATGATTAAGAATGCTACGTGAGACGGTGAACTCAAGCATGGAACGAGAAAGACGAGAATTGTTGAAGGCGAGTTCGAAAGGCGGGATGGCACCATGTGGCTTGCACAGGCCAAGTGAGCCGTGGATCGGTGGAACAAAGACAGAAGAGACTTGGCGACGCATTGGTGCACCTACACGTGGTAAGCATGACGACTGCTTGCAGTGGTTGGTGTTGACCAGGTCAAGGAAGGGTATTTTTGTAGTTTGACCAAAGTACCGAAAACTATCTTGGATCAAAACCACGATGCATAGACGATGCATTGAAGAGCTGGTTAGGTCAAGATGATGCTGGTTTGATTTCTTTTATGTTCTTACATTCTAGTACATATGGGAACATATCTAGAACCATCTTGACCATCATCTACCCACGAGCAAGTTGGATTCACCGTTTGGGGTTCAAATGTACTTCCGATTTTGCTGATTCTTCTCCAAAAATTTCAGCAACTTCTCTTGCTCGTCTTGTGGTGATTTCTCATCTAATCTTTATAGCTTTGTAGCTATTGAATTGAAGGTGTGTTGAATACTTGATGGAAAATTAGAAGGCACTATTTATCCCTCTCAGTTGCCAGATTCGGTCTTTCATAAACTAAAACACATTTGTTGGATTATCCATATAATACTCAACCAAAACTTTAGATCATTATTTCTAAATCTTCTTGGGGACCTCTCATTCTCTCAATATGGAACCACCACCTCCACGCAACCTAACCCTAGCCTCCACCACTCCCACCTTGCCGCCACCGGTAGGCGACGTTGTGGCACCGCATCGGCACAACCCACCTCTTTCACCGCCGATCCGTCATCCTACATTCTTCCCCGCCTCTGGCGTATCACCCCCTACTGGAATTGTCACCGTGCGCCGCCTCCTGCCGCTCTAACTTAACTCACCAGTGACCAGTCTTGCTCGTCACCATCCTGCCCTACACTGCCGCCCACCATTATCCTCTATCCTGCAATTGGTTCTGCCTCTTCCCCCCTATTTCTGTAGTCGGGCCCAATGAACCAAAACCCAAACTCTAGCTAACCCCACCACGATCGGTGAAGACGCCACCGCTGGAGACGAAAGCGGAGAGGACCATGACGAGAACCATGCTTGCTTGTTTGGTTAAGCTGTCACATCGTTGTTGCACATGAGGAGGCTTCATGTAAAATGCCCTCCAGAGGTCCAGCCGTCCACGTTTGCAAGTGATCAACAACTACCAACAAGCGCCCATGGTGGCAGCATCTTCCAAGTTCTAATTGCAATCTTCACGTTGCTGCTATCTACATGCAGATTCATGTGATGTTTTGCCTGCCTGTCAGTCATGGGGAGGCAAAAGAAGAGCCGAAAAGATCCCTGTGAGGTTAGAGACTGTGCGTGTGGCATGCATGCACCAGATGCCTATTTTTTTTCCCCTTGATCCGGGTGACGGCAGAGACAAACAGGAGTGTAAGGAACGAATGATGATGGCAAGTCCGTGAAGTGAAATGGAGGAGATCTAGACGTCTTCCTCCGCTCCGAGTTCCAGCCCGACAGTTCCGGCTTTTATTTACCCCACCACCGCGTGCGACAGTAGGAGAGGCCGGCGGCGGCAGGGGAGACATCATCGACCAGCGAGGCAGAAAACAGGCATTGGAGTGTTAAATGATCCCCTGTTCCCCTTCTCCCGTGCAATCATGTTTCTGACCTGCCACCAAGTGTTGCGTTTGTACTCGGATCATCAGGTGCAGTCGGCTTAAATGTTCATCTGAGATTAGTATCAGAAATTAAATATGTTCATTTATCTGTTGAGAACATAATAAACTTTTCTCTGGCGATCTGGCCATCCCATTTTTAGGAGCAAGCGCCGGCGGAATTTACTACTTGTTCGTTTCAAACTCAGTTGGACAATTACGATTTTATCTCTTGTGAGATTTGTACTAGTAGGATACCAGAAGTATAACATAATTCTAACCAACCTGATCTATTAGATAAAAACTTTGAACAGTACTTGTCGATTTGACGGTACCGTAAAAGAGCTCAAATACAGACATGCATGCAGAGTTGTTTGTTCAGTAGAATGCAGAATTTTACTACACAAACGCGTACGACTTCTCCCTGCGTGTATGGAGTGGCCAGAGCCCAGATGTGTGTGTATACGTACGTGAAAAATCTGTGCGCAGGCCTGTATACAGAATCATATACGCAGACGTAGAACGACGAGCTAGGTGGATGGCATAGAGAATCACAGGGACGTAAGGTTGCAGGTCATGATGCGCCGTATGATCCGCTTGGTTTGCCCTGCACGCCATGATGAAGGCTATCCTGTGCGAAGAACTGGGGGACTCTAGAACTCAAGCACGCATGTGAAAGTTTGTGCTGGACCAATGCCAACTAGTGCTGCTCTGCTTATATATATATGATCCACACAAAATTTATAAACATGATATTTAGATTTGTATGCCGCTTTTTACAGCACTACATTAATCTCTTTTCCTTTCTCTTTTCTTCTCTTCAGTTTCAAAGTGTTAAAAAGTCGGATGTGTGCTGCTCGGTTTGATCCTTGTAGCAGTACTAACTTCAGACTGGGAACAATATTGAATGCTGCAGGTGTAAGTAACAGACTGTAATCAAACCGTATCCAATGAAGTGTTCGCTGATATCTCCAGTACTGTGTCGCAAGGCTTGTAGATCGATCGATCGATCGATCGTCAGGAACCAAGCCACAAACGATATAAAAATCCACAGTCACTTTTCTTTCAGAGGTCGATGGATTCTTTGATGCCCCAAGTTGAAAAGCCCAGAATTCTGCAGCGAGGCAGGCCAGCTAGGGCATGCAAAAGGAATTTCCGCAAGCAGCCAACCGCCTCGACTGTTCGCCATTCATGAAACATGTATTTTCTACCCTCGTGGGAGAGGGTGACAAGATGAGCACCTCTTTTGTTTTTTGTTTTTGCAGGTTGCTTTCGTACTTCTTTTGCCTGAACATGCTTTCTTCACTCTTCAGTTACATGGTTTCCATTTGCTGTGATATCATGCTAAAATGACAAATCTTAGGATCATCTTCTTTTATAAATTCGGCATGGATGGAGAGTTATATACAGTGTTAAGGCTTCGCTCTAAACGGCTTCAGTTTCTAGTTTTTTGGACTTTCAGCTTATTTAAGTCAAAAGCCATTTGAAACACACCAACTTCTAGTTTTGGTTTAATTTGATTTTTTGGCATTTTATTGAATTTTTTCTTTTCTTTTTTTCTTGTTTATTTACATTGCCTGTGATGATATAATAGTTTTTTCAATTTTTTTCTCAATTTTTTTTAAGAAACTAACAGCTCTTATAGTACAAGTTCGTACTATAACTGTTCGGTTTTAGCTAATCCGTATGAGCATGGTATGGCATCGCTTAGGTGTTACCTCATCAGTTGTTCACGTGGTGATCATACGGTAGAGTCAATATTTCTGTAAATTTTATATGATAAATATTATTTTTGCTGATCGTACGATAAAAATTACCCAAAACAATCCTTCCCTTCACTCCTGTCCTCTTCTCGCTTGGGGTCAACAGCTCTGCTCCAATCTCATAATTACCCCCCTGCGCCAAATGGCATGATCACATCTAAGACGCCTGAACAGCTCTTTTGTCTCCAACCATTTGTCTCTTCCTGCCCTTTCTCTCTCCCCCTCCTGCACTTCCTCTGTAACCTCCTTGTCCTGCGAAGAACAAAATGCACAGGCTATTCATTGATCGCCTCCTTGTTTTGTCGAGTGTTTGGGTGCGTCCATATATAAGTTTGGTTCTGTGTGTTTGTTAAGGCTTGTAGAGTCAGTGTGCAGCTAGCTCTGAAGAGTGTTGGTGATCTTGCAGATATGACCATGGTGAGGAAAATGGTGAGAAGGGAGAGGATCGAAGGGGTGAGGCAGTACAACAGATCTAAAGTACCTCGCTTGAGATGGACGCCTGATCTCCACCGTTGCTTCGTTCATGCCATACACAAGCTTGGAGGCCAACACAGTACCGTCTCTCTGAATCTCTGTGTTTTTTTGTTAACTGTCTTGCTTTTGATCTTCTGTTAGTTAGTTGATATATGCTTTCATACGAAATCTGCAGTTTTGGCAGTTTTAAACTGGTATTTTTTTTTGTTTTGCAATGTGCGTGTGATGGGCATATATGATTCAGAGGCTACACCAAAGCGAGTTCTGCAGCTGATGGGAGTGGGAGGCCTCACCATATCTCATGTCAAGAGCCATCTGCAGGTTTGCGTGCTAAACAATATTACTGAGCTTTGATCTTTGCGAAATGTTCTGTCGGTGTATCAGTTGATAGACTGTGTGTTCAAAGCAGATGTACAGAAACATGAGGAGTAATGATCTGGACATGCAAGGTATGCACTGATACAACAAATTTAATCCTTTTTTTAGTTTCAAATATCGCAGGTTTAATCTTGCGTTTCTTGTTATGAACTTCTTATTTGTACGTCAGTTTGTCCTAGGTAGACTCTAGCTAATCATAGGCGCCTAATCATTGTTAAAGAAAAACATCATTTTTCCTTCTGCTGATCACGCCAATGATCATAACCATGCACGCTACCTCGATACACGGAGGTACATGGTGTCATCGTCTTAAAAAAAGATACTTGGAGGTAGTACTCTCTCCATTGATAAATATAAGAACTATAGTTTAAAAGATTTTATTGATAAATATAAGACTTGTATGTAGATTTAACGGGACCTTTTCTTATATATCTATATTTATTTTCTTGTCTTTCTAAGACAGTTACAAAGAATAACTAAGTCATTTTTGCACATACTTTTCTCGATTTTACTATTTTTCAATCTTTGTGCGAAGTCAAAACATTATAATATCATATTCCATGTGTGCACGGCTGGCACATTTCTCAACAACCATCTGTATATTCTTTGTGCGCTATAGAAAAAGCTTCCAAATGGTAAATGCTATAAAAGGTGGTACTTTATTCTCCATGCATGCACCTGAGCCAAAAGCTTAGCCATTTTTTTCCCAATCTTGTGACCAGGCATTCAGCAAATCGATCAGGAGCATACATTTGCAGGAGGCATGGAAGTTTGGACAGATATGCAGCAAGATCATCATGACTATTGCAGATGCCCCTCTCCAATGCATACAAAGGGGTCACTGCTGCACCACCCCAATCTGAAAAGGTCATTGCCTTTTCTTCTTCTTTTTTTCTTTTCTTTCTTTTTATCTATGCTGTGCCAATATCCATACCTCATCAGTCACATCAGGAGCCATTCTTTGACAGTTTCACCCTCACATGGTAGAATACATGATGACATATGTACAGCAACAGTTGATACTGCAGAAACTTTGCACTCCTTTTGCATGCTGAGGGCTTCTATCAGATATTCCCTACCTAGGCTACTAGAAGATACATGCTACATGTTGGATGGCGTTTGCATGCCTACATTAGAAAGTGAGGTAGCTTTCAGGAATTGTACACTTGTATCGGCCTATTTTTTTTGCTTCCACTTATAACGTTTAGACATTTCGTAAAAAAGAGTATAGAGTAACTAAAATCTACATACGATAGTAATTTGATCATAATTAACAAACGTTTGTAACTGTTCAGAGGGCGGGATAGTGGAGCGGTTCGCTGGTTAGATCGATTAGGGGCGCACGCTTATTCTACGCGTAGCCACTGATTAGTATATACGTACGTATGTATGTATGTATGTATATGTTTAATCTACTGGTTAAAAATGGTCGGTATTACGAACTTCGCAATATTTCTGTCGTGTAGACCATCGCAGATGGAGACCACACAAGAGGCAAGGCCCCAAAAAGACTTTCTCAGAAGCCGAGAAATATGTGAGAGGGACGTGTCCTCCGGCCTGTACGGCCTCGCAGTCTCAGGCGGCCAAACTGGCTACTACATGCAGGCCATGGTGGACGAGGGCCTGCGCTTCCGGACATGGCACGGCGCACCTGCAGCAGATGGTGGTGGCGAACACGCTGCGGCTCCCAACAAACTCCAACTCGTGGTGAGAAGGCGTGGCCCTTCTGAGGTATACCCAGCTCGCTGACCTCTGAAAAGCGTTTTGATCTCTCCTCTGCAGAGTTGCATGCGCGGCATATGGATATGAACCTCTGGTCTTTCGTCCGTTGGTCACTGCATTTTTTTCCCTCCCCGTTTAACCAGTCGGTAGCATGCATGCACTTACCTGCCCTCTTCAGTATGCTGATTGAAGCGTGTCGCGGTTTGCAGCAGCAGAACGGCAAAGTCGATGACCCGGCGATGGAGCGACGCGACGAGGACGGCGAGCTGTCGCTGTCGTTGACGTTGGACTCAAGGTTCAGCAGGAGCAGCGGGCGGTGCTGCACCAACAGCGAGGGCAGCTTCCTTTCGTCGCCGTCGACGAGTTTTAGCGTCTGCTCGGGACAACAGCACGGCGGGCGCACTCGGATTAGCTTGGACCTGTCCTTGTCCATGCACAACTAACACCTTAGCGTCTAGCGAGGGGAAGACATGCAGATTTCAAAGAGATGGTGTGTCCGTGTGTGTACGCATTAGGCCGTTTGGGCTTTCACTCCGAAGCGAAATTTGTCAGGGAGGACGACTCGGCGGCGCCCTTCCAGCTATCTGCAGTTCTCGGCACAGCCCATATGCGACTGCATTGGTTGGTTTCCCCAGTTTTTGTCCTCTTTTACGTGCCTACAGGTACAAAACAGCCCCAATTTTGCGGTTTCCGCTTTGATTTGTCGACGCCGCGCGGGCCGAACGCCAAGCCGGCGGCCAGCCGCACACAAGAGGCCTTAGGAAACGTCATTGCTAACTTGCTAAATCGATACCATCAAGAGCAACGCCGCGCGCGCCCACCTGCGCCGCCGCCGGCGCAACAGCCGCGAGTGGCTCCCTGGGCTCCTGCGCAAGGTCGGCGGGCAGGCAATGCTGGCCGTGTGGGAGGTTGTTGGACGCGCGCGTACGTACTCGGGGTATCGCAGGAGAGCGGGCGTCAGGAGGGTAGGAGGGAAGATGACGATGGATTTGGCGGTGGCGTGCGTGTGGGCGTGGCGGATGGCGGCAATCGCGCGTCAACCATGTGATGCGGCGGAGCCGGTAGAATGGGCTGGTCACGAGCTTATCTTAGGGACCGGAAGAAAAGGGAGCACTACTTGATGTTGGGATGGGACGTTGGGATGGGATTACGACTACTCGGAACACCGATCTCAGTAGTCGTATACGACTCTACGACTATAACAGGTGTTGGGAGTGGAGTGTTTCGACCACTCAAAACACCGTTTTCAGTGGTTGTAACCCGTTTGCCCTTAGCAGTCATAAATCTCACCCGAGGTTGACCCTGGCTCTCTCAAAATGTACGTTTTGGCTGTGGACTCTGATACAAACTGTCGTAGACAGCTAGCCGGAGATGGGAACGATAAGGTGGAGCTAATTACAGGACTGAACACAAGAACTGAGGCACGATTATGCGATGCAAACTGACGCACCTTTTCCAGTGTGTTTTCTCTGTTATTTACTGGCTCAATTCTTTCAACGACTTACAGAATATATATAGACACAGCCAGCCACTCAGGCCACTCACTCACTACGGCTCCTGTCTCGCGCTCAACTTCCCACCCACGATCGCTACGAGACCAAACTGTCGCCCATACCGCTTCGCTCAGCTACCTGAGAGTGCTTCAGTGATCAGCCCATGTCGATCGCTACAGTGACCAGCCACTTGCCCATACCGAGCAGTTAGCCGACCGAGGACGACCTGTGTCAGCCATGACCACCCGTGCTGACACCTGCTACCAACTGCTACAGTGATCGACGTACGACCACGACTGCTGGCTTCATCCTCGGCTTGTCTTCGACCACGCCACTAGAGCTTCGACCACGGACACGCAGGAGCTACGACCATAACACTAACAACTACGACTCTGGTCGTTACGACCACACATGCTTCGAGTCCTTCGGGTACTTCAGTACTTATACGAGTATGACGTCCACTGTACTCCTCCAAGTATGATACCCACAGTACTCCTCCGAGTATACACCGACGACTACCGACCATCGACTCTCGACTGCGACTATCAACTATCGACCACGACCATCGACTATCGACTACGACTATTGATTATCGACCATGGTCGTTGACAATCAACTACGACCATTGACTATCGACAATGGCGTTACGACCACGGAGTACTCGGAGCTACAATACTCGGTGTAGCTTTAGTACTAGTCGTAACGACAACAGATACAGAGTGCACGCACACACACAAGCAAAACACATATACAACAAGATTAACCCAACACTTGAAGGGTCCTTCCTGCAAAATCTCTTTTGAGTTTTTTTCGCCTCCATCTAGACTACAAAATCGATCGTCTCTAAACACAGCCCATGGCATCGGAGGAGGTCAAATCGGAGGCAGCGGCGGAGGCACACGGCGTAAGGTGACTACTATGTTGTGGTATCCGAGTTCCGACCTGAACATCCAACGACACACCGTTGATGACGACATCGCCTCCCACGCTAAGAGAATCCTCTTCGGCGACAAACTTCGCTGCATGAAAAATGCCACAGACGGGGATACTGTAACAACCCTATTTTAAGATGAGGCACTCTGAAGTAGAGCAAAATTGATTGACTATTATAACTTGAATTTGTACCAGAATAAGAATGTCGGGCATTGCTCAATTACATTTTGAGTAATCCAATGCTAGCCGGTACAAATAAATCATTGCCTCAACAAAATGATTAGCCTACATCTCAACCAAAATTTCAAAATGATTCTACACGGCTTATTCCGAGACCTATAGCTCAAAGAGCGGAGCAAAATTTTGACGAAGCAACAAGAAATAACAACATATCATACAACCAAAGTTATGGGGGAAAACAGGATTAGAGAACTCAGGCATTACTGTCAAGAGCACCCTTCAGCATATGTAACCCTTCCATTGAAATGCTTCTTCGTACTCGGTATCTTGGGATCTCGATTTGCGGGGGTGGATCTGTTGAGAAGCATACAACCACTACAGTTAAGTTATCGCAACAGTCCCGTCGGAGCGCTTCTTGGACAAGCTCTCTCGAGCATCTTTCTGGATCGTTGTGTTCCATCAACTCTTTCCTTACCATTGAGACAGCACACTGGCTGGTCATCACATCCCAAAGGCCATCACAGCCTATTATCAAGAACTCGTCTTCCTCAGTAAGTCTAACCTGCTGAAACTCGGGTTCCGGAGTGAGGGGGCTTATAGAACCTTTGGAACCTTTCATGTGCCAATCACCGATTGCCCTCGATACAGAAAGCTGACCATTGAGGTAGCCATCAAAGATGGTGCCACCAAGGTTTTCAATTCTGATCTTTTCACTCCTGCAGCTGGGTTTGTGGTCTCTTGAAAGCTCAACAGTTCGGCCTCGCTTTCCTAATACAGCTCGACAGTCACCTGCATTTGCAACAAGCAATGTCCTGTACCATTCGAATGAGGTGGGTGAGAATATATCATAAGATGCAAAAGAACACAATCAATCTAAAGACTGAATAGAATCCAAGTTTTGGTCTTGTAATTGGTCAACCAATAAAGGCAAGGAAGCCCCAGGAACAGCTTGGTACAGCGAAGAACCTTGTGCTTGGTTGTGATATTGGAGGTTGAAGCAATAAATGTGAAGTAGCCGCCAGATATAAAGGATTACGAAGAAAAGCAGTCTATTAATTCACAATACATACAGCAAGCATGGTGTCTAATTATGAATTGAAGTTGAAAAATACCTTATCTTATCATCAACTCAGTAAACTCATCTAACCAAGAATAACACATAACCTGGTTACTTTAAATGCTTTAGTTTTATTTGTCACCAAAATGATTTGGATTCTAACTAGCAGATGATTACAATATCATACAACGAATGGCAAATATTAGTACACACTGGAGCAACATTTGATATGAAAAAAGCATTGGCTAATGACTTACTGCAGTGCCTTTGGATCACAACAACAAAGCATTTTGTCCCAAATAAGATAGGGTAGACTAGGATTGAAACCTTTTCAAGATCAAAGAGATATGAGTCTTGAAATAAAACATACAATACTAAAACCCTAAACCGTACAACCTGCTATCTGAGCCAAGAGCCTAAACACTGTCCCAAACTTTCTTATGGTTCCGGTACGTGGATCGCTAAATTCCATGCGCTCCTATCCACAAGTTAATCCTTTAGATACATTCCAATCCCTCAAGTCTCTTTTAACTGCTTCCTCCCACGTCAGTTTTGGTCGACATCTGCCTCTTCTTTTATTTTCAGTATGTCTTCAAATTTCACTACGTATCAGTGCCTCAGGAGGCCGTCGTTGAAGATGTCCGAACCATCTCAAACGATGTTAGACAAGCTTTTCTTCATTTGGTGCCACCCCCACCCTATCACGTATATCATCATTGCGGATGCGATCCCGCCTTGTATGACCACAGATCCACCGCAGCATCCTCATCTGCACTACACTTATTTTCTGTATATGTTGTCTTTTAGTCGCCCAACATTCTACTCTATATAGCATTGCGGGTCTGATCGCCATCCTATAGAACTTACCCTTTAACTTTTGAGTGACTTTTTTGTCACGCAGGACACTAGATGCTTGGCGCCATTTCACCCACCTCGCTCTTATCATGTGGCTCACGTCTTCATCAATCTCACTGTCCCACTGTAGCATCAATCCCAAATAACGAAACACGTCCTTCTTAGGCACTACTTGTCCATCCAATCTAACATCTCCATCATCTACCCTAGCACCACTGAAATCACACATCATATACTCAGTTTTAGTCCTACTAAGTCTAAAACCCTTCAATTCTAAGATCTTCCTCCATAACTCGAGCTTCCTATCAACACTTATCCTACTCTCATCAACCAGCACCACATCATCAGCGAAACGCATAAACCAAGGGATATCTCCTTGTATGTCCCGTGTGCCCTTGGATCACTAAAGTAAACATTTTGAGATATGGGCACCAGAATTCACCTGCCAAAAATAAAAGCTGTTAATGCTGTAGTTCCAGAATTGCGGTCAAGAGAATGAGAATCCTCAATTGCATAATCAGCCTTCACAAATGCACTTCTGATAGCCTTCTCCATGCTGTTGGGGAAGTGACTGTCTTCAATTATGAACTTTAGTATGTTCTTCCGAACAAAACATGCCGCGTCTGTACCACCATGACCATCAAATACCTGGGGAAAAAAAAGAAACATCAATCATCTGCTGTGTAGTAGAGTTAAATTCCACCAAAATTTCTTGCACAAAATAAACAATTGCTGAGCTCAAATAACAATACACAGGTACCTGTTACACACAATGCATAGTTTAGCACACACAAATTTAACATTTAACACCACGGTACAGTGCTTACTGTTTACAGAGAGTTTTTCCTTTGCTTTATGAAAAAACCATCCTAACATGGTTGAGGAAATGTATGGTTCGCAAAGGTTTCTACTGTACTACTACAATAAATAAGGAAGAAAGAAAAAACATCTATCCTTGCTCATAATGAACTGATTCGCTTCAATGCAATCATTTCCACCATGAGGAAGCCTTGACCACACTAATATGTAATAATGTCCACCATCATGCGTCCACACTCCACAACCACACTAATTGTGCAATTCCAACTCCAAGCTGAACAAATGAACACACCTAGAAGCTATCATCGCAAGATGATTACCACTCACAGGCTGGCAGCAGAATAAATGCTCCCTCCGTTTTTTTTTTTCTAGATGTTTTTTTATTTTTTATGGTCTTCGATATTCGACTTTATCTATTACTTTTTTTAACTTTACATTGATATATAAAATTATAGTATTATAAAAATATTTTTAATAATAAATATAATGATACAATTCTCATGTAAGTCAATCTAAATAGTTTTAAACATACTACGTCACGTAAAAAAGAAAGAGAGTAATAATCCATAATGAACACATACATTGCTGAACATTTAACAAGACCAAGTACAGCAAGCGACCGCCGGACCTCCAAAATTTATGGCAAATGCTATCCAACTCACCCCGTAGAAGGCACCCGGTGCAGGGATGCCAGGGGTGCGCATTCCGAGGTGCTCGATGAGGTTGTCGACACAGACATGCTCGTCCTCCATGTACGATTTGGGGCCGATATCGGCGCAGCTCCCAGACCGGAACACCGGCAGGAAGCCTGGACGGATGTCTGTGGGTGAGATCAAGCTCAGTGTCCCCGAATCCAGATCCTGCAAGAAAACAAAAGACAAACGTCAGAATTCGTTTGGGGGAAATGGCTGGCCAATGAGCTGGAGTGGTAGTGAGCGTGCTTACAAAGTTTGCGGAGGCCGCGGCGATGCGCGCGCTGCTGGCGCAGTGGCGAATGGATGTGAGGTGGTGGAGCGGCGGCTTGCCACCCACCGGGTTGCTGCCGCCGCCGCCGCTACCCGGCGGGGTCTCCGGCTCGACGCCTCCATTCATGTCTCGGGCTCTTCGATACTCTGTTCGTGATCAGAGACAGTACATGAAACGAAACCATTTGAGAAAAAAGATTCAACTTTTGCATTGGCTACCGTTCCCTGTAAGAGAAGAACGATTAGAGGAGAGAGAGAAAATCGGATTTACGAATGATAAAAACGTTCCTTTCAATCGGGCATTATTGGGGCCGTACCACGAGGAAATCAAGCGAAGATAGAAACATCCATAACATCAAAAACAGGAAAGAAATGAAATTTGTTCTCCCTCCGTGCAATGATTGGAACCAATAAAAAGCCCAAAACGACGCCATTATCGCTGCTCCGAGGCTACCGCGGCAAGAAACGACCAAAATCCCTCGCTCTCCACTGTCCCGACCAAGATAGATCCAATTTTTTTTTCAAACAACGAGAAGGAATCCAACCGAACGAACGAAAGATGCAGACTTTCAGCCAGTATCAGATCAGAGAGAGGTCGGGCTGGAGCGCTCACCACCGGGGAAAGGTCGTCGCCGCCGCCGTATGAGACGCTGGGGAGGAAGCGGAGGCGGGATGGCCGGAGGAGGAGTTGGTGGCGATGGGGGAGAGCAGGGGCGTGAGGAGTTCGTGGATTTGAGAGGGGAGTCTGGTTGGGGACGGGCGAGGGGGAGGAGGAGCTGGTCTGGGTTCGTGCGATCCCATCTGCCGCAGCTGTGCACGGCTGGATGTGCTGTTTACATGTGGGCCCCGCGGGTCGGTGGGCCCACGCACCCCGCCCTCCGGGTGCGGCTCCGGTGTGCGTTCCGTGTCTCTGTCGGGTCCTCTCGTCCGTCCGTCCCTTCGTTTTCTCCCCCCTTTTTTCTTCCCTTTTTTTTTTGGGTGCTTCTTTGCTAGCAACGGTTGCGCCTGTCTTCGGTGCTTTTTGCCCTTTTCTGCTGGCTTAGATTTTGCTTGTGTGCACTCTAATGTTGCTTGTCGAAATTGGAAACCTGAAATTTGTGAGGAGTCATTCTGAAGTATCTGAGAGCGGGAGCTACGCCACACATGTTTACCGGTGTGATCGAGCTCCTTTTTCACAGGCACGGTGTTCTTCCCCTCCACCCTATCCCACGATGCCGCCTTGTCCCTCACCCTCTCCGGCTGAAACAGATTTTTGGCGTCCGATGCGCTCTGCGGATGTGTAAAAATGCCTGCAACAGTGAGCCAGTGATTGCCAAAAGCTGCCTTTATTGATCTAACAAACGGTAAAAGCCACTGTTTATCCCAGGGCAAAGGTACTGCGTTTTGTTTCTAGCTCGGTTGGTGTCTGGCACAATCCCTAGGAATGGAAAGGGATCGATCCCAAGTTAGTACGGCGGACAATGACAAGAACGGAACTGGAGGCCGCTCCTGGACGAAGAATGCAGTGTACAAGGGGTGCCCTCTGTCCATGTGTTTCATGCGGCGTGCCTGGGCGAAGAATGCAGTGTACAAGGGGTGCCCTCTGTCCTTTCTGCTATGTTCTCTTAACATATAATTTATTAGTTTAATAGATAGTAATTATTAAAAAGTTAAAGCTAAAAGTCGACCGAAAAGCTGAAAAAGGACGAGCCGTGATTAATGAATCCACTAGGCCAATTGGACGCCATGTTTATCAGGATGTGGTGCTTTCTTTGCCCTCTGCTTTAGTCGGCTTCGCTTTGCTTCACGGATCAGGTTAATTTGCTGCTGCTGTTTTATAGCTTTAAAATCTTCTCTCTCTCTCTTTTTCTTCCTTGAACAGCAGCAAGCTGCGGCTGAAAGCGGCGAAATGCGATGAATCTTAGCTCTGATGTGACGAAGAGAAAAAATCTTGCTTCCTAGTGGTTTCTACTGGAAAATAACTGATACTGAGATTGAAGTGTTGTTTCAGCGGTCTATAAACGGTAGGTCGGCATAATCTAATCTAACAGTGGAGTGTCAAAATTGAATTGTTCCAATCATTAACTAGCAATTAGGTTGCAATCACTGACCTAACAAAGACGGAGAAAACCTAAAAGGAATTGCTGAAACCTAAAACCCTTTTTTTTCGAGGAAGAAAAAAACCCTAAAAACTATCTTTCTTTCTTCCTTAATTCGCATGATGGCAGCGAGCAACAATTGAGTGACCTGACGGATGAAACACCACACGAGAATAAGTAAAATACATCACGCTACCGAGTTTAGGTGAAGCATAGCCGCATAGCTGTTGCTTCACGTGAATCTGCTCTTCCCATCGTACGCGCCGAAAAGAACCCACTATCCCCTCGCCGACCATAGGAAGCCATTCTGGTATGTGAAGTGTGAACAGCCTCGTGGACCTGCACAGTGCACAACAACTGGTGCCCATTTTGCGTTAGGCAAGCTAGATGGCTATAGCATAGCTGTGATTCTATTCCGGAGTCCAATTCAATTTGTCTCTAGGTATAGAATATGTTCTATTCTGGTGTACCGTTTTGGATTTCAAAATTTTATATATATATATATATATATATATATATATATATATATATATATATATATATATATATATATATATGCGTAGAAGGTTAAACGAGCGTGTATTTATATAAATAAAAATAACTGGTGAGATTCAAATCACTTCATTTTGAGAACAAGAGAATCACATGATAATCCTAAAAAGAAAAAATTCTAAAAATTCTTATATTAATCGAGAAAAAAGAGAAGCATCTCTACCACTTATTTTGGTGGGATCAGATTATAACGGTGTAGATTAATCATATATATATATTAGAGTTGTATACCAAATACAATTGTATTTTAATTATAGATAGTAGAGTTGTATACCAAAGATAATTATATCATGATATCTAGCTCTACCTCTAGGTAGTTCTCTCCCATGTGACGAATAAAGCACGTGCATTATTTGCTTTTAATCGCACGATGATTTTGCCTTATGTCTCTGACAACAACCGCCCTGCGGTTGTCTCCTTGATTCTCTCCTACTGACAATAACCGAAGATCAGTTATTGTCATATCTCTCTCGCTGACAGCAACCGTCCGCTCAACCAGATGAGACGATTCAATAAGGTATATGTTCGTATCGATAACTATCACCCCTTCGACGCTATTTAAGGTTTAATGAGGGAAGATAGAAGAGAAACATGAAGACAGACAAACACAAAAAGAAACAACAAGAGGAGAATAATCAAAACTCGAAGAACAACGGACAAGACAATCATAATCGTCTAACCAATGGAAAGGTTATAGAGATTAGGACTAGTTAGTCCTTTTGTAATCTCTTAATGAAAGTATCTTATAAATGGTTTATAATAATAAAGATTATCTATATTTTCCTCCTAAATCCTTAGAAGGGACTTAGTCTTTTTCCATGGTAATTTGTAAGACCGGCGACAAATATTGTTTTTGCCTTCGGTTTTTTCAAAAGGTAAAACAAAATGAGCCGACTTCTCTAAACAAATATTGTTTTTGGCGTGCGAGCCTTTTAACCTACCATCGTTTGGATGCTGAGTCATCCTACATTTCACTCGGTCCTCGTCCTCGGTCCCTGTGCGGATTCTGATTAGCTGCAGTTGGTCGACTGACGTGACCGAGGCCTGCGAGTGTGCCCTCTTGGGGCTTATCGGCGGCCTTTTGCAAAGGCGCATCTTCGCGTCGTCGGACGTGGTCTCCTCCTCGGCGCTGGCCACGGCCAGGTCGCTGGTCCGGGACGGCGGGCGGAGGACAGAGAGAGACGCCATGTGCCCATGTGGGCTTTCCCTGTAGATGAGGCAGCACGACGAGCGGCAGCGGCAACACGGCACCGGCTTTAAGCACCGCAGAGGAGTACAAAAGGAGAGCAAAATGCACTGGGCGGCCTGGTGCTCCGAGGCCCGACTCAAACTTCGTCAAAAGGGCCCACGGCCGTCCTCTGGCAGCGTGAGCGCCTACGTCGGCCGCCGTTTGTCTCGTGGTTAGGCGAGCCGACGGTTCGGAGGCGAGGAGCAGGGCCCACCAGCCAGAAACAGTTAAGTGCTTGCTGGTGGTCCGTTGGCTAAGTAAGGCGGCTCCTCGCGGGCTCCCTCTTGGCCTACAATTACCAGTGGCGGCCCACAAAAGACTCCAGAAGCGCTGCCAGGTCCTGGCAGCCTCTCTCCCTCTGCTTCCCGTCTCCGAAAACCTTACACGCTAGACCTGCTCCCCCACTCATACATACATACATATGGTTTTAGGATACGTATAGTCGAATTTTTAAACTTTTAACTATTGATATCTTTTCAATATTTAAATTAGATACATCAAAATTACATATATATAAATTTATCTTGAAAAGTATTTTATAATATTATAATTTTAATCGATTGTGCAATAGCAAAACCGTTAATACGCACTCTGGATTCCCTTTTGATGCTTGTTGGAGTGACGAGGAGGAATACGAGGAGGGCAACGATTCTGGATCCCTTTTGATTCTTCTTGGTGTGATGAGGAGGATTACGATTAGGGCGACGTTTTTGGATTACCCGTTGTCCCTGGTAATGGGAGCGATGATGAGGACTGCTAAAAGAAATGCCAATTGCACATTTGCATGGTAGAAGAACTACCTTGATGAACTACCTTAAAGACTCAATCAAAAATCGATACTGGAGGTAATAGAAGTTCTTGTAGTTTTTCTTGTGGTTGTTCTAACTTATAACTATCAATTGAGAAAGCATATGTACTCTGAAGTCTTTTTGGACCCGTTCATTCTAAATTTAGCTTCTGGTTTCTGGTTTTCAGAAGCTGAAAGTCGGAATGAACACGTTAGTTTCTTAATTTCAGTTTTTTTGCTTTTCTTCTTATTTTCTATCTTTTCTTTTTTCCGTTTTTTTTCCTTTGCATTATCCGTGAAGACATAATAATATTTTTATTTTCTTTAATTGAATGACTCAGAAAAAGGTAACACCTGCTACGGTGCAATTTCAACCAACAACCGAAAATCAAAAGTCACTAAAACGCCGGAATGAACGGGCCCGCTCCAAGTGGTTTTAGCTTCCAGCTTCGCGTCGACTTCTTAATTTCGGTTTTTTTTCTTTTTTGCTTTTTCTTGTTTTGGTTATTCTTTTAAATTGTCTGTAGAGATATAACGATATTTTTTATTTTTATTATTTTTTTAATTGAATGACTCAAAAAGGTTAATATCCAGTACAGTGTAATTTTAGCCAAAAGTCAACAGCCGGAGCCACACCCTAGTTGGAGCAGGGTTTTTGGTTTTCGACTTTTTTGTTTTTTTTTCTCTTATTCCTTTATATTATCCGTAAAAATATAATAATATTTTTATTTATTTTCTTTTTTCTTTAATTAAATGACCTAGAAAATAATCAAAAGTCAATAGCCAAAAGCCATAGCCCCGGGCCTAAGAGACTTTCGTTTTTGAGGGCAATGCATTCATACTTCAATGTACAACTCGAAAGATTCCACCTTAAAACTGCTGTTCTTGCACCGATCGAACCGGAGATTCGCTGTGACTCGATCAATCCTGTTCGTAAGTTTATTCATCCGTCTCTGCGGTTTGCGTGGGCAGAGCCGTTCATGGCGCAGGCGCAGCGCAGTCCACTCACCCGCGCTGGCACGCTGCACGCGCAGTAGAGGCCGCTTGCCTCACCAAGCCCGCGCCCGATCGACCTCCCGGCTGCCTCGCGGCGCGCACTCCGCCGGTTGTTCTCCGTGCGCCGGTGCGCGCGTACTCTGTCACCAGATCGCAGGGATTGAAAGCGAGAGCACAAGACGATCCAAGCAACTGATCGCGAATCTTTCGTGTAAATTACACCTGTCCCCAGAAAAGTCCTGGATTGCCGAGACAAAGGGTCTGTTTTTTTCCTTGGAAGCTGATAACTTTTGACTTTTACTACAGTATCTAATTTTTAACCGGATTATTTTTTTAAGACGAAATCTACAAGTTAAATGATCTACATGTTAAAAAACCTAACATCTGTACAAGCAAAAATCGCAAGTGAGTATCTATCTCTCCGTAATCTGTAACGTAAATAACCAAAATTTAAAAATTTCAGCCAAAAATCATAAACCGTAGCCGCACCCAAATAGGCCCAAAAGTCATATTCTTTTCAGCTTCTAAAATATGCTTTTTAGCTTTTTTATAGTAACTACTTTTTAAACGCAATATCTTTTTAAGATAGGATCTACTAGTTAATTGTAGTACATACTGTACCGATTTCATTTATATCGACAAAAATCACACGTGAGTTTCTGTTACTCTGTAATCTCTCGTACGAATAGCTCAAAAGCCACAAACCGTAATCAAAAACCATAAACTTCAGCCAAAAAAACAGCCCCAAACTCGGGTTGCCGCGACGGTGCGGCGTGCAGTGTCAGTGGAGTAGCTGCACCCAGCAACTTGTCGGTTCTGCTGCACGTAAGACACTGTAGTGAAGTATACGGTCGGCCGGACGACTTACGAAGAGGGGCGCGCCGGTGGATGCCCTGACAATTGCTCTGAGCGAGTCAAGGTCTCCACACCGGCCTTGCCTTTTCATCGGGCATGCATGGCCGCGTTGTATGGTTGTTTCTACTTTCTGCTTCCATACCTTTGCACACGAGCAAACAGCAGCAGTTTGAGTGCGTGAAGCGTTGCCGCGTTTTCCGTTGAGTCGTCACGACTCGGCGTGGAAGAGTAGCACTTCATAAAATTTCCCTTGGTTAAGGAGCACTTCGCTCGCCCTCGGTCTGCTGTCATCTTTTCTTCGGTTCGACGATTTTGATTTTCTTCAAGATCTTAACTTTAAAGTAGTATTTTTGAGACAGGGTCTACAAATTAAATGATATACACGCTAAAAACCCAATATTTATATCATCCAAAATCGTAATTGAGTATCTCTCTCCATAATCTGATCGTAAATGTACCAAAATTTAAAATTTCAATCAAAGTTCATGTTCGTATCCGTTGCCAAACAGAAACAACGAGTGCTGGGGTCGAGCTGTTGTTCATTTGTCAGCTGGTGACAACTGAAGTACATTCCTAGCCCTAATAATTGAAGATGAACGGCTGAAATTGCGCTTGGACAATATTGCAAACGTACAGTATGTCTAGAGACTAAGGCACAACATACATTGGTTACAACTTACAACTGCCCTTTTCTCTTGCATAGAATAGCTTGCTAAAACGAATTTACGCTCAACTAATCCCATAATGGTAGAGGACATATTATTTGGGGTATGTACGTACTACAGCTATGAAATTTACTTAGTTGGCTGGTGTATCGCTGTTGCTGTTGCCGTGGTTGCAATTAGTATCCAAAACCCATAATTAGCTGGCCTGTTTCATACTCCGTTTTGACTGATTTGATGTGTTCTAACTTGGGGTTAAAACAAAAGCATGGTACATCTAGAAGACTGCTAGGTCGGTCCATTTTCTTCCTCTTCAAACTATCAGCTGTCGTCGTCGATTGTCATCGTGTCATGTTCTATGGCCATTATCCTCGCAATGCTGACAAGAAGCTTGGCGGTGGAGCGACGTGACACGAATCCCCAAGAGCTGTTTGTCCCTTCTTAATTAAACTTCCCAATAGAAATGAACCGATATGCGTTTCTTTCTTTCTTTTTTTTAAAAAAATCTGAACACTCATCGAAAGAGCATGCATAATTTGCGCGCGCGCACACACATACATATATATATATATATATATATATGCATGCTGAATCGCAAACACATGAGTATACAGTTGTAAGTGAAATCGATTTGTGACATTGATGGGCACAGTACCGACACAATACAGGCCATGTGCCGTGCCTATGCTGTTGTAATCCATGCATCCAGCTGCGTGTGCCGCCTAACACGACCTGACTGGCTCATCGTGATACGAACGATTTCATGAAGCCATGTGATATCAATGTTGACCTGTAAGAGACCGGTCGGAAGTGACGGACGTAGGGGTCGGTGGGAAAAACAGCTTTTGCAGGGAGGTTCGTTGATTCGATTTAAAATTAATTTAATTATATTTATTATTTTGTTAACACATTGAAACGAGTTGATTTTAAGTAAATTTAGATTTTACTCTAACTCAGCTCAGATCGGCTCATTAGGTCGCTTTCTAAAAATACTTCCAAACTATATATAAAATAATATTAAGTTAAACTATACTATTTAAAAAAACATCGATAAAGTAAGAACTTAACTGATATGGCATTGCTCATTTGTGCTTAGGCTTTTGGCTTTTAACTTACTTTTTTACTATTTCTAAATTTTGTTTTTTCTGATTTTTTGGCTTATTTTGAGCTTTTTTGCTGATTCTTTTTCCGTATTCGTTTGCATTGTACGTGATAGGCTAACCCATTTTTTCTATTTTATTTTTTTAAATTTAATTATGCCAAATAAGCCACCATTAGCTACGATGTAATTTCAGCCAGCTACAGTGAAAATTCAACCATAAACCGCCAAAATTCAGCCCAACCAAGCAGAGAAGTGAAAACACAGTCAATCTGTCCTCTATGACAATAATACAATACTCTACTAGAAGATTTGACAAACCATTGAAAACTGGTGGAAGTAACACACCAAAGAAAAATCAACAATATAACAGTAGAATTGAAAGATCAAACTTCCAACTTTTACTTTCCACATCTTTACATGTACAAAAAAAAACACAGCCTCTCCAAATCATCGTGAAGAAACCCCTGCTCGGTTGGACTGAAAAATAATGGCTTATTGCTAAAATTGCATTATAGCTAGCTGAAATTACATTGTAGCTGAAGGTGGCTTATTTGGCGTAATTAAATTTTAAAAAATTTAAAAATAGAAAAATATGTTAGCTCGCCACGGATAACACAAACGAATACGGGAAAAAAGAACCGGCAAAAAAACTCAAAAAAAACAAAAGTTCAAAAAGACGAAATTTATAAATACTAAAAAATAAGTAGAAGTCAGAAGATCAAGCCGAAATAAACGGGGATACACCTCTAAACGAACGACATGTATAACTCGAGCGAGTACCATGCCCACCCTATATACGAGCTCAGGATTCTGCAACTTTTGCTCTAGTACGCGTGTGGACAATTTACCATGAGAGTTCATGACGTTTGTGGCGTAAATGTGCGCTTGGAGACATGCTTTTGTTTTCACCGGACCATTCCGTATCTGTTGTTGCTTGGAAGTAACCTGCCCATGATTGCTTTTCCAGCTCAACCTTTTATTTTTTTTAAAAAAAGTAATTTTTCAAAGTAATTTATCGATATTCGATTTGTTCATACAAACACTCATGTTAGAACCAAAAGCCATTTGACGCAACCAAAAAGAACCTACCCAGTGGTCAATGGGTTCCAAAGTTCAGGTAAGAGTGAAGATATGGTAGTAAGGGCTGTTTTTTTTGTGTATTATTTTTTGATTATGTTTTATTAGTCTAATAAATAATGATTGCTAATAAAAATTAAAAATAAAAGACGCTAAAAAATAAAAAAGAACCGTAATCTGGTGGCTGTGAGACCATGGACCAGTAGTTATTTGCGTGCATTTAGTATCGACCGGGCCGGGCCATCCACGAGCTATTAGCATGGTTCCCGTGAACTGCAATTCAAGGAATTGTTTTCTCCTTAAGAACAGAGCAAACAAGATTTTTTTTTTGAATTGGAAGATGTCATGTAGATCCCCAAGCTTAGGGTATAATTCGAAAGTTCAACATTTGGTGAAGTTAGTGCAAACAATGCAGTTCTTATGGGCATGTTCTTTAACAGCTTCTAAAAGCGGTTTTAGGCTTTTGTTACAGTACCTAATTTTTAAACGAAGTTTTTTATCAAGACGGGGTCTACAAGTTAATTGTAGTACATGTTAAAAGCTTAACATCTGTATTAACTAAAATCACAAGTGAGTATCTCTCTCCGTAATCTCTGTCGCAAACAGTTAAAATTCAAAATTTTCAGCCAAAAACTATAAACCGCAACCATATCAAATATACCCATGAATTGTTAAAGTGCCAGCTGGCTAAATAAGACCATGTGTTACTTTAAGGAAAAAAGAAAAGATCTGAAGAAATATCATAATTCAATAAAGATGAAAATGATTCAATTACATCTCTTATTTCCCTTTATGAAAATTTTGAAGGTGCAATACCAATTTGTGGTTTGAGAAAAAGCTTCAGCCACAACGATAGTGTGTACGTATCGCATCATCAACACGGCTTCATTTCTTTCTTCGTCGCCAGAAAAAGGCAACTAGCAAGGCATTGATTTGAAATACGGTAAATCCAGTGGCAAAGCCAGAAACAAAATAAAGGATGAGCTAAGACGCTAAGCTAGATTGTCACAAACATAATATTTTATTCTTGTTCAATTCAAATTCATTCGTGAATAGAACAGAATCATAGCCAAAAAGAGAGAAATATAATGAAGTACCTCAGTAATGGAAAGCACAACCTAAAAATTTGCAAATATGGTTCTAATCATCTGCATATCAAAAATAGCGAAATTAGTGATACGATAACTAATTGTAAATAATCATGAACATTCAAGAAAACATAACATAACACTAGCACGTAAGATTAAATTACAAGGTTTCTTTGGTTGAGTTGTGCTCTCATTGGTTGAAGGAGTATTACTTGAATTAATTGTGAAATAGTTACACAAAGTTTATTTCTCTATTATTACAATTTATAAATCTACAAACAAATTATAGAATTCATCACTAACAATCCAACAAACACTACATAATATCTAACAATTAACAAATAATACTAAATATTAAATAATAATTCACTGAACACTAAACGGTAAAGAGATAATACTACTTAAATTAAGAGATAATACTACTTGAATTACAAATTATATACCTTGAGGTCCTTCACCGTTGGCTTGACCAGTTGACCTGTGTCACCCGTCGGCCGGTGCAGTCACCCCCACTGGGCCTCACGGCTCCTTACTTCTCAGCCCTCCTCCTTCACTTCACCTCCTCCTCAGCGCCTCAAGCTCGGTCGACAAATCCCCCCGACTCGGCCAGCGGCCACTTCACTTCTTCTCCCGACTCATGTTCTCCGGTTCTCCCTAGTCCCCTCCCCGAGCGCGGCTGGGCGCCTGGGCCCCTGGTGGCTCACGTGGTCACGCCCCCTGCCACCACCAGCAGATCTACCCTGGCCGGCCTCACGTCCCATGTCCCACCAACATCGTCTTGGGGCCTGGGAGGTAGATCTGCTCGCGCATCCCGCCCCTGGCAGATCTGCGCCCACCTCCCTCCACCAACTACAGGGACTCGTGTGGTGCCCCCACCGCCGCCAGTATGCCTTCGCCACCGCCTTCCCACTCACCGACCACCGATCGTCAATGCCTTCGAACCTTAGCCTCCCTCAGCCCTCAGGGCCCCAGGTGCGATTCGGTTTACACCTCTAGATTTGTTATGTGGTGTGTGTAGTGTCAAACTATGAATGTGGATAGTGGATTGCTACTTGCTATTATTGGTTGTGGGCCTTGTGGACTGGTTATTGCTTTGTGGGGCCGAACTATTGAGATAAGCCCATGTGTAGTAATGTGTTCTTCTTTCTCGGTTCTTCCACGTAAGGGTTTGCTGAGGCTGGTGGCTAATCGGCCAGTCAACGGGCAGGGAGGGCTTCCTCCGACGGAGGGTAAACTGAAACCTACTGAAGCCCCCGCTGGATTCGCCCTCAGATAATTCCTTTGTTGCAACTAGGTCGTAACACGTTTCAATCAACAAAGGGAAGCGCAAGCAAAGAGCCCACTAGATGCCCATGGGACATTTTGGAGTTACTGAAAAAAGAAAGGAGTAAAAATGAACCAACAAAATAAATAGGTACCGATCATGTAGGTCAAAGACCATGGTCACTTTTCTCATAGGCCTTTTGCTTTTTTTACGGACCTCGTTTGAACTCTTTAGTGTCGCTCCACCGCATTTTCACTGCGGCTTGCGTATGCGGCTTCTCGTTTAAAGCTAAAATTACACTGTAATGATGGTTAAATTTTTAATCATTTAATTAAAGTAAAATAAAGAAAAATAAGAAAAATAAAACACCATTATATCTCTATGGACAATATAAAAGAAAAAGAAAAGCAAAAGTAAAAAAGTCAAAAAAAAAATCAAAAAAGCTAAAATTAAAAGTCAATGCGCAAGCGACTCCTAGCTTAAAAAAGTCGGAAGTCGAAGCCGTTTGCAACGAAGCCTTAATGGATCTGTTATTTTAGTCTTTGGTTTTTTTATTTTTGCTACTCTGAAAGCTGAAATAAACAGTACAAATGGTTATAACATATTTTAAAACAGTTTTTTAAATCTGAAATTATATATGTTATTTATGTCAAAATCTCTATTGTTTATTGGTATCTAAAAAATATAGGTAAAAACATCAGCCAGCCGGGTCAAAATAAAAAGGCATTAAACACGCTTCTGCTCTTGGCAGCTGTGCCCGTCAGCTCTAATAAAACACGCGTCACTGCGGGGGTTTTAGCCATTAACGCTGCAAGCACAAGCACAAGGGAAGCAAAAGATGGGCGGCGATGGCAGAGCCGACGGGGACGGCACGAGGGCGCTGGACCAGACGCCGACGTGGGCCGTGGCGGCCGTCTGCGCCGTCATCGTCGCCGCCTCCATCCTCCTCGAGGGCCTCCTCCACCACCTCGGTCAAGTACACTAGCACTTCTTCCCTATCGCCCCCGAATTTTCTTGAACCACTTCACTCGCCTAGGGCCTTTCCTTCCCTCCCCTTTCGCCGCATCCTGGCTTGAGTTGCTTATTTGTATCTCTCTCTTGGGTGGTGGTGGTGATGCTTCCAGTGGTTCAGCAAGCGGAGGAAGAAGGCGCTGTTCGATGCTCTGGAGAAGGTTAAATCCGGTACATTGCAACATGTTCACCCCCAAAAGTTGCATTCCTTGCTACCGCGAGCGTGATCGATAGCGCTTGCGTCGTCTCTGGGTGAGGCGGAATTTGATGGGTCTTGGGGTTTTGTACATGTTCAGAGCTGATGACTTTGGGGTTCATATCGTTGTTGCTGACTGTCACGGGGAGGTACATATCGCGCATCTGCATCCCGGAGGGAGCCGCCGACACCATGCTGCCCTGCAACCTCTCCAGGAATTCAGAGCTTGAAGAGGCCAAGGGTCATGGTCGACGGCATCTATCTGTAGATCCAACCAACTTTTCATGCCCCAAAGTGAGTAACTACTGTGTAATTCTACATAGTGTAGTAGCAAGATTTATTACATTGCATTTTTCTGACAAAAAACTTATCACATTGATATCTTGGATACCCGTGTTTGGAGGTCAGGGTAACGAAATAGTTTGGAAAAAGTCCATATTACAACCTTCAACTATAAAACCGTTTAAAACACAACCCTCAACTATCTATACAAGACCACATCACCCCTTGATTCGGTTTTGATCCAACATGGCAGCGGTTTTGTAGTCCATGTCAACAAACTGGACACACAAGCAGAGACAATGCACCCCTTCTTCTTCCACCACATCGTCTCTCTTCTCCCATCCATTTCTTTGCTCAAGTCCAAGCTAGCTGGGCTCGGCTCACTGGCCACCACAGGCCACTGCTCTGCCTTGCCACAGCCGCCATTTCTCACAACCCTCATCATTCCTACCAAGTTCAAGCACGAGAAGCAGCATGCTTTGAACCAATGGTGTCATGGGGCCCAGCCTATGCTTTAAAGAAGAGGGAGGAGGAGATGTGGAAGAAGAAGGGGTTTAGTATGACATGTGGGACCGATAGGGCCTACAAATACTATTTACTCTTTATTTTATTTGTTGCTGCTGATTATGATGCCACATGAATGTAGACTTGCCTACTAGGATGCCACGTCATCTAAAACCAGGTGGTTTAGAGCGCCGGGGGTGTTTTGCTCTGGTTTTGAGAGTTCAAGGGTGAAAAGTGAACAGTTTTATAGTCGAGAGTTGAAAATTGAACCGTGGTCATAGTTGACGGTTGAAAAATGGACTTTTTCCAATTAGTTTTTGCTCGATATGGCAAATCATTTCAAAGTGTTTGTTTACCTCTGTTAATCCAAATGGCATGGCAGGGTATGGTGTCGCTTGTTTCAGCCGATGGTCTACACCAGCTGCATATCTTTGTTTTTTTCTTGGCCGTCTTCCATGTAGCATTCAGTGCTCTTACAATGTCCCTGGGTAGAGCAAAGGTAAGATCAGTTCGGACTTCATACAGGTTTCCTGTTCGAAAAGCATATAAGGATTTCGTATTTATGCTAGTACTTTGTGAAAAAAGAAGCTTGCAGTCACTCTGAAATTTTTCTATGCAGACGCGTATATGGAAGGAGTGGGAAAGGGAGACTTGCTCCCTTACCTATGAATTCTCAAATGGTAGTATCTATTTTTATTAGCTATTGTTTCATATGCTTTAGGTGAAATGCATAACATATTGTTAGTTGTTCTTGCTTTCTTATGCTAGAAGTAGAATTCATGGTCCATACTCATAGAGATATCTTGGTTTTCCTCCTTAAGCTGGTTGAATATACTTCATTCTGTTGATTTGCAATTTGATGCCATATTTAACTTTTGCAGATCCCTCAAAGTTCAGGCTTACTCATCAAACATCTTTTGTGAGGCAACATGCGAGCTGTTGGAGCAAAAACACAATTCTGCTCTATGTTGTAAGTTGGCTCATGACTACTCCTATGTATGCTTACCAAGGCAAGTAGGATATCATTTGTTTCAGTAAACTGCAATTTTGAATTCTTCTCAAATTAATATACATCGTCAAAGCTTGAATAAGTGAGGCATATACTACTACTTGGTAAATACCATTCTACTGAATACTGAATATCAATGACGTTTAAACTTGAACAGATGATTTATTCCCAGTAGAAATTACTGAATCAAGGAGGCGAAAAGGTTTCCCATGATTATAAAGTAAAAAAATAATTAAAAAAATAGTAAGCTACATGTGACTAACTATTCTAACTAAACTTTAAAGCATCTTCTCATGATATTTCTGCATATTGTAGCTAGAAATGAAATTTAGTGGCTTGTGAGCTCTTGGGCTTGTTATGATTTGATATAAAATTGTAGGTGAGCTTCTTCAGGCAGTTTTTCAGATCTGTTCGGAGGACAGACTACCTGACTTTGCGGCATGGATTCATTGCTGTAAGTAGCTTCTGATTTATCAGTACTTTCCTGCTATTAGTTTACACTGCTGATAAATCTTTGTATAGGCTCATTTATCTCCAGGGACTAGGTTCGATTTTCGGAAGTACATTAAGAGGTCATTGGAGGATGATTTCAAGACAGTTGTTGGCATTAGGTAAGGAAGCCTGAGAATCTAGTGCGTGTACTTATACACCTTTCCTGGACTTCTTTAAGTCACAATTCATAACAAAAATCAATCATTTAACTGAGTTCTATTCTTTATACATGTTTTCACATCAAATATATTCTGAGTCAGACATCCTCATTTTAAATAACTTGTGCATAAACCAATAGACAATGTCAGCTACAATTTTAGGATGTTCGATTTTTCATGAAATAAGAGCAACCGCTTTCTTGCTGTAGTTTCCCACCAACCAGAAATTAGTCTTCATACCACTAGCCTAATGTTGAATAATTTGGGAATAATTGTGTGTTGTCCCCCTACACCCTTTATTTATAGTGCCAAGCTTACAATTGGACCCTAACACGGGCTCTAATTAGACTACGGGCCCAAACGTTATTGGACCCTAATTCTTAATTTATAACAACACTACCCCTCAAGATGGGCATGAGATGCAATCGTGGTCATCTTGTTACATAAAACAATACGCTCACTAGAATCTAATACTTTACTAAATCTATCGCCACTTCCATAGCAAATACCACCCAGGGTTCAAAAACCCGGCGGTTACCGGTTTTACCGATGGGGAGCGGTAACCGAAAAAACTAGCCGAATTCAAATGTTGTTTTTGAATTTTGACTGGTTTTTCCGGGTTTTCCAGTTACCGGCTGGTTTTCCGGTTACCGGTTTCAAAACATCCCAAAATTTAAATTTTGTTTTTTGAAGTTTAACCGGTTTTTTGGCTGGTTTTCCAGTTACCGTTACCGCCCGCCGTGCGGGTTTCCCCCGGTTCCGAGATTTATATCCTTGATACCACCACCATGACATCCACATGTACTAAAACTGCCTTCAACGCCATGATCGACACCACCCTCAAGACCGTCGTCTTTGCCGTTCACACCACCCACGCCATGAATAACACCGCCACACAAACGCAATCTCTGAGTACCATCACCTACACCACCATCGGCCACAGTACCCACTATGAACATCACTTGACCCTCACCACCTCTCCCAGTACGCCCTAATCGCCTTGACCTCCACCTACCAACATTCCTCAGTAACGCCACCTCTTGCACCTAGACCAACATCTCTATAGTACCACTTGACACTACCAATGCCATCATAAACATGATCACCAAATCCACCGCTCGAATAGTCTTCTCCCCCTGTTTTAAGGCATCTCTACACCTTGCCCTGAACCTCCATCTCCGTAATACCTTCCAACACAACCTCTGTTACCATCATCACCTAAGCCTCTCGTCCCCATAATCAGCACCCCCTATTGCCAATTCCTTCTCAACCGTCACCTCCACAGCAACAACTCCTCTCCAATCAAGATCCAAAACCTCCTCTCCAATCCATATCCAAACCTCCTCTCCAATCCATATCCAAACCTCCTCTCCAATCCATATCCAAACCTCCTCTCCTTTCACGAGCAAAGAACCTCCAGACCCAACATCCTCTACAACACCTGATCTCTCCTCTCTGGATCTACACGCCCTAGTCACCAACCTCTGCCGTGCGTCTTTCTCATGATCACAGCAATCACCTCAAGCAACAATCACAGCCCACGCAAGTGCCAAAAACATCACCATCACCATCACCATCACAATAACAGAATAATAAAATATTATTTCTATGTCAATCTCATCCTCCTTCCACTCTCTTCCTATTCTGCATATACAGATCAGCAGCAGCACACAGCTATCTCTTCCTTTCTTCTTTCTTACCTCACACCGATTCATATCGGGATTGGGATCCCAACAGCAAGTGATGCAGTGCAGCTTCTCTTCCTCTTCTCTACTCTTCTCGAGACGCGACCCCGAGCACGGCAACCTACGTAGCTGCGACGGCCAGTGGCGTTGGCCCACACGTCTACACCCCCAAGCGGCAGTGGCGAAGGCCCGCTCGCCCGCACGCCTGCACGGCGGCGGCGGCAGTGGCGCGCCCCAAGCCTTTCCCACAAGGCGCTGCAAGGCTGCTCGGCGGTGGCCTCACGAGGTGGCATGGTTACAGCCCGTGCCCACCCACCCATGAGGGGTGACGGAGGTGGCAACCTGGATCTGCAGCCCACAACGGCAGCGGCCCATAGGATTGCGACACACGGTGGCAACCCCACGCAACCCAGTCGGCCGCGGCTCGCTCCCGTGCGACGTGGCCGCGGCAGACCACGTGCGAGGGGGCAGCGGCGGCCAGCAGATCGACTGAGGAGCGGTGACGATGATCCTTTCGGCAACTACGCGATGGATAGGATGTACGATGGCGGTAGCGGGTCTAAGGTGAGGGTTTGGGATGGATTGGCTCTGATACCATGTTGAATAATTTGGGAATAATTGTGTGTCGTCTTGTAAGACCCCCCACACTCTTTATTTGTGGTGCCAATGTTACAACTGGACCCTAATATGGACTCTAATTAGACTGCGGGCCCAGATGCTATTGCACCCTAATACTTTTATTGGACCCTAGTTCTAACTCACACCAGCACCTAAGTTACAATATCTTATCTTCTGTTTGTTTCCTTTATTATCTCTTGCTTCGTCTTCCTAATAACTGAATGACTAATAACTCATTTGTGTCATCCATTAATTTATCAGTCCACCTTTATGGGCTTCTGCTCTGGCTGTCATGCTCTTCAATGTTCATGGTGAGTTATAATCTTATTTCTTAATCACCAACTTCCAAGAAACTATTAACTATATGCTGCCAATTTATCTTCTGTAATTCACATAACAGTATAACACACCTCTACTGAAGGTGCGTTCTGTGCTTTGAAGTGAACACTTAGATTTCCCAAAAATTGCCAATACTACAACAGGCGACATCCTTGGTTGGAGTTCCTATGCAATTTTGCAGTATATAGTGCTACGAAATGATGTTAACTTTTCTATTCAAAATATGCTTTCTTCAGGATGGCACAACGTATTCTGGTTCTCTACAATTCCCCTTGTGGTAAGTACTTGTGGATTGTTTGATGGTAATATGTTTTATATGACGAGCTGACAATGCTTTCCTATATATATGTAGGTGATTTTAGCAGTTGGAACAAAGCTGCAGGCTATAATTGCAATGATGGCTATTGAAATTAAAGACAGACATACAGTTATTCAAGGAATGCCAGTGGTGAAACTCAGTGATGAACATTTCTGGTTCGGGAAGCCTCGTCTTGTTCTTCATCTTATCCATTTCGCATCATTTCAGGTCAGTAAAGGGCCAGAAAAGGCACCTTATCAACAAGAATGTTACTTGAACGAAAAGCATGCAGGCAAACTTATGCATAACACTTTCAGCCTTTAGCTGTGTACATTAATCAAATGATGATTGTAATGCAGAACACATATGTTCATAACAGTGTCAAATTGAACTTCAATTCACATGGTTGCCAGAAAAGAAAATAGTGGTAACTAGTGAATATATCAATGCCATAGAATGGTTTAATCTCTAGTCCCGCTTGAAGATTGGATTTTTGAATTGACAAAGCTGTCAGAAAATAGGTGTTCACCCTTGATCTAATAGCTGTTCTTTGGCCTTGCAGAATGCGTTCGAAATTACATATTTCTTTTGGATTTGGGTAAGACTATTTTTGAGACCTGGACGCATTTTTTATGGCACTATTGTAATTTGTCTGTCAAGACTTTGTAATTCTAAATTAATTTCTGTGCAGTACGAATTCGGGTTGAGGTCCTGCTTCCATGACAACTTTGAGCTTATCATTGCAAGAGTCTGCCTTGGGTAACTATCACATTTATTCCTCAGAATTTTCTATTGTGTGTTAGCTATTAACTATTGCTTTTCCAACTGATATGTGCAGCGCTATCGTCCAATTTATGTGCAGCTATATCACGCTTCCACTCCATGCCCTTGTATCTCAGGTGAACACTTGTTCTCATTGCATGCTAATGTTGTGTTCCCTTTATACTTACATTAGATTGTCTATGAAACTCCCTATGCTTTCAATTACATGGTTTTGATCCTGTCGACCACTTACTGGGGAAGCATTGCTTTCCAGATGGGATCACAAATGAAGAGAACAATTTTCGACGAGCAGACGGCGAAGGCCCTGAAGAAATGGCACAGGGCAGTGGTGAAGAAGAAGCAACAAAAGGAATCATCGCAGGACCCTTCAGACACTCCAAGCACGGACACAACAGAGGCAGGCCAGTGCCAGTTTGAGGTGCCGGTTCGGCACCTCCACCGCTACAAAACCATAGCGCACGTCGGCGCCACGAGAACGCTCTCCGATTCGGACTGCTCTGACACGGACACTGAGATGCAGTTCTCATCACAGACGAGGCAGTTGATACCGCCTACGAAGCAGAGGAGCCTCGATTCTGGACGGGCAGAGGTTAGTGTAAATGTGGAGGCTGCACCAGATCACCAAGATAGCTTCTCCTTTCCGAAACTGCCTGCTCAGTGTGCCGGATAAATGACCAAACGATCTGTCCTGCTTAGTACTAACCTATATGAGAATGCATTTTAGATTAGAGGAACATCTCTGTTGAGTCTGTAGCATGTATACCAGTAACTGATGTATGAATGGGAAATGCGCTGTTTACTATGGGGATGTCTATTTTCTAATGTGGCCTGTATTTTCTGAAGTACAAGTCACATTTTTAAGCCACTAGATCAATCTAGAATAAGATACACATATCTTAAAGTTAATCCAAAGGCAAAAAAAAAACCGTTTTACTAATTCGGGTTTTGTGATGTGGTGTGGCTATCTGGCTATCCGTTCAGAGAGATCGCTTTCCCGGCCCAATCTCGTTCCTTTCATGGGTAAGAAAACCAACACCTCGGCAGGCGCAGAAAAAATATCCATGTCACCTCACCAACCCGTTGCAATGCCTACCTCTCTCTCTCTCTCTCTCTCCTCCCAAGCTGGACTCCGCCACGCTTCCCCGCCGCCGGGAAAGGCCGACCCGCCGCCGACTGCAACAGGACTAGAGGAAGAATGTCGTGCTGGTGACGTGCCAGCCCGCACCTCGGTTTTGGATCGCGGATAAAGGTTCCGATCAAAAGTGCGTGATTCTTTTAGACTAAAATGTTATCGTGGTGGCTATTAGTTTTTCTAAAGAATAGAAAATAAAAAACACCATTATATCTTATAGATAATAGAAAATAAAAAGAAAAAAGAGAGAAAAACACTATTCCAAACAGCTTATGTCGGACCTGGTTGGAACGGATCAAAATCTGCTATCAAATTCGGCAGATGAAAAGCGTAATTATAAAGTAATCGGAGGGTCCCGTTTGGAAAACACCATCTGCTGCATTACAGCATCCACAGTGGAGGCTACCACAAGGTGCTGGTCTCATGAGAAAGAATGTCGCCACATCAGTTCAAACCACCACATAAAAAAATTTCCTTCCACAGTGCATGGTGGATTGAAGTGGTAGCTTCAGTTATATAGCTCAACTTTCTATTTTTTTTACCTCACCTCACTCATCTCCTCTTCCCCACTGCACTCATCTTCTCTTCCCCACCGCACTTTTCCACGCGGTTTGCGCTTCCCACCGCTCGCTCGCCATGGTCGGCGATCACAAGGAGGGGGAGTCGTCGGCGGTGCCGGCCGAGCGGGTGGCCACTGCAGTGGAGACGGTCGAAGAGTATCGGAATGCGTTCCGACGGCAGCTGCTAGCGCTGTCTCGTCGGATTCAGCTCCTCCACCCCTTCGCGGAGGAGCTCCGTGAGCGGCGGGCGCCCACGCGTGGAGGAGGAGCAAGCGGCACCGCCACGACGACCTTGGAGAAGGCCCTCGGTGGCGCGCTGCCGACCTTGCCATCGCGAGCTCGGCCGGATCCGGTCAAATCTGGTCGGACCTTGCAGTCACCCTCGTCCGACTGGATCCAGCGACCGACGACCTCGTCCAAGCCTGGATCTGGTCGCGCACAGCTTCAATACCGCTTCGTCGCCCATCCAACACCGCCATCACCGTTGCACCCCTGTTCGCAAGCCTCGGCGCCGCCACCCTTTTCTCCCCTCCCCTCTCTCCATGGACCACCTTCTCTCTCTCCCAAACAACCACAGCTTCTCTAGACGCCTCTGACATATTACAAGCCACCACTTTTCCTCCTCCCCTCCACTGTAGCTCGGCTCTGACATGGACCAGCGAGGCCCGGTCCAAAGTGAAGCACTGTGGATGCTCTTAGGAGCTTGAATCTGAACCGCACAAAATGATCGAACCGTGTGCCCGCTGATATGTGGGGCGCGTTTACTGGTAGGGCCTATTTGTCGGTGGTCTCCTCTCAGCTCATCTCGCCGTCCGTCCGACGAGCCCAACCGTGGCAAATGCTATGCACCTGCCCGCCTTCCTCGACGACCCGCGCCGCCTCCGCCGCCTCCTCTCCTCCTGCGCCGCGCTCCGGACCCTCACCCGCCTCCACGCCCTCCTCATTGTCTCGGCCTCCACCTGCCACCACCAGCTCCTCTCCTCCCTCGCCACCGCGTACGTCCGCGTCGGCGACCTTGCCGCCGCCGAGTCCACCCTCACCACCGCGGCCACGTACTCCCCCTCATCCATAGCCGCGTGGAACGCACTGCTAGCCTCGCACTCCCGCCGCGGCTCCCACATCGCCGCGCTCCGCGTCTTCCGCGCCCTCCCGCCCGCCGCGCGCCCCGACAGCACCACCTTCACGCTCGCGCTCTCCGCGTGCGCGCGCCTCGGGGACCTCGCCACCGGGGAGGCCGTCAAGAACCGCGCGTTCGAGGCCGGGTACAGGAACGATATATTCGTCTGCTCGTCGCTGCTCAACCTCTACGCGAAATGGGGCGCCATGGCCGATGCCATCAAGGTGTTCGACCGAATGCCGAGGAGGGACCGCGTCACCTGGAGCACGATGGTTGCTGGGTTCGTGAGTGCCGGGGAGCCGGCGGAGGCGATTGGGATGTACAGGAGGATGAAGGAGGATGGTGTGGAAGGGGACGAGGTGGTTATGGTTGGGGTTATACAAGCGTGCGCGGCAACCAGGGATGTCCGAATGGGGGCCTCAGTTCATGGGTACCTGTTGCGGCATGGTATGCAGATGGATGTTGTCACCTCGACGAGCCTTGTAGACATGTACGCAAACAATGGAGTATTTGATGTGGCACGCCGGGTGTTTGAGCTGATGATGTGCAGGAATGTTGTGTCGTGGAGCGCACTGATCTCTGGGTTTGTACAGAATGGGCATGCAGACGAGGCACTTGGCTTGTTCAGAGAGATGCAGGTTTCTGGTCTTCAGCCTGATCCAGGGGCAGTTGTCAGTGCACTGCTAGCTTGCTCTCATATCGGATTCTTGAAGCTAGGGAAGTCAATACATGGCTTCATCTTGAGGAGGCTTGAGTTCAATTGTATTCTGGGTACAGCAGTCATTGATATGTACTCAAAATGCGGCTCCCTAGCAAGTGCCCAAATGCTTTTCGGTAGGGTTGGCTCGAGAGACTTGATTTTGTGGAATGTGATGATTGCATGCTGTGGTGCTCATGGACGAGGTGGTGATGCCCTCTCTTTGTTCCAAGAAATGAATGAAAACGGAGTAATACCTGATCATGCCACATTTGCTTCTCTTTTGTCTGCTCTAAGCCACTCTGGTCTTGTGGAGGAAGGGAAATTCTGGTTCGATCGCATGGTTAACGAGTTTGGGATTGAACCTGCCGAGAAACACTTGGTCTGTATAGTGGATCTTTTAGCCCGCTCTGGTCTCGTGGAAGAGGCCAATGACCTGCTCACATCAATGCAAGCTGAACCAACCATTGCCATTAGGGTTGCTCTGCTTTCAGGCTGTCTGAATAACAAGAAGCTGGAGCTTGGAGAAAGTACAGCAGAAAAGATCCTTGAATTGCAACCTGACGATGTTGGCGTCCTTGCACTGATCTCAAATCTTTATGCCGCTGCCAAGAAGTGGGACAAGGTCAGGGAAGTACGAAAGCTAATGAAGGACACTGGCAGCAAGAAGGTGCCTGGCTGTAGCTCGATAGAGATACGCGGAACGCTGCATGCGTTCGTGATGGAAGATCAGAGCCATCCTCAGCATCCGGAGATTCTAACAATGGTCGCGAAGCTTGATTTCGAGATGAGGAAGATGGGCTACGTTCCGAAAACTGAGTTCGTATACCATGACCTCGAGGAAGGTGTGAAGGAGCAGCTTCTCAGCTACCACAGCGAGAGGTTGGCGATTGCCTTCGGATTGCTGAACACAGGTCCGGGAACAAGGCTTGTGATCGTAAAGAACCTCAGGGTCTGTGGTGACTGCCATGATGCCATCAAGTACATTTCAAAGATCGCAAACAGGGAGATTGTAGTGCGAGACGCGAAACGCTTCCACCATTTCAAAGACGGGGCCTGCTCCTGCGGTGATTACTGGTGAAGGCATCTTACATTCTTACTACGAGACCACCTGTCCACCGCCGCAGAATACCAGTTGCCTTGTACAAATACTGATTCGATATTGTGCAATCGATCTGATTCGATAACAAGGAAAGGATAAACAGAATGAGAGAGGAAACATCGATCGTTATCCGTTTGAAATAAGTGTCTCCTCAGAGATGCAGGCCCAAGCTTGTCACGTTCTCTTTTCCGGTTTTTCCCTTTCTTGTCTGTGGAATCGTGACCGAGTCGTAGGCGGCCATAACTCTACATACACGCCACAGTCGCAGTGTTTGAGGTCGTCAGAGTTTTACTGTCTTTTCCGGCACCAGCTCCACTACAGCTCTACTGGCGCTTTGCCTCCCGCGCGCGCCGGCCGCTCGATCGTTCCACCGGCCTGCGGGCCGCGCGCGACGCCGTGCCATGGGGGCGATACGGCGAGACCACGGAGACGCACGCGTCGCGGGGCCTCGCCACGGCAGCGCCCCGTCGCTGGCACGCGCGTCGCCTTCCCGGCGCCGTGCCTTTCACGGCCGCGAGCATATTCTGTCGCAGGGAAAACGACCCAAAGGTGGCAAAGGCTGCTTTGCTTGGGTTGGGCGTCGTTGCCATTGCTAGGAGTCTTTTAATTCCGTCGAGGCAATATATGTGTCTACGATCTCTTTACGTCTAATGGTATCATACAAGATTATCTCGCTGGCTACAGTGAGTGAAGCATGTGTTAGAAATTGATCCATACGAGTAAGGCTCATTTCCTTAATCCTAAAGCATGTATAGTTTAGTAGCATATTGCTAAGTCAAAATGAGAAAGACCAATTTATAAGATAGAGTCCTCACTACTCCTTGAATATGGATAGAGATGGTACGAGGAGGGTACTGGCTAATCACGCACGTGCGCGCGTATTCGCGTGAAAATCACGTGACTTGTGACGCGCGACCGTACCGTGACGTGGCGCGCCACTTGACAGACCAAGTCCATTTTTATTTTTTGTTGAACCCTGCACCACTCTCTCTCTGTTTGAATGAGATTCAAACGTTTGAATTTGAGGTTTTATTGGGGTGTTGATGACAGGCAGTTACCAGTAGGTAAATAGCTGGTTAAATATGTCAGTTATCAAAAGGTAAATACCTGTTTTAATTATGTCAGATATCAATCTGTTTATTTATATGCTTGGAGACGTCCAGAGTATGTGTGAGAACCTCACTGCCTTCGTTTCCTTCTTCTCTGCGATCTTATGCTTTTGTACTGTGCTGTCTGGACTTCGCCAACCTTTCTTTCCGACGTGCACCTGGAAGGAGGGAGAGCGGCTATCTCCGAACCATTGCCGCAGAGATTACCTACATGGGACGACAATAAGGTTTCTGGGCAGCGCACATCTGCACGACTGCTCACTTCACTGCGTCATCTACGTTCTGTACTGCATCAAGCCTGCGCTGCATTCTATTCTTCATCAAGCCTAATTGTAAGTCGTCCGCGCGTTTGTTCGACTTTGATACGATAATTTACTTGTGTATTTTCTGAAGTATGATGAGTAGACTGCTGTTAGTTGCGAGTTTCCATTCAACTGACTGACCGAAGGCTCGTAGAGCAAATACAAAAGGGATAAATGGGTATCTGACACTATCCGTGTTCGACTCCAACTCTGAGGAAAAATATGAAATATGATATGGGATGAGTGATATCCATCTGTGTGTGTGTATATATATAAATATATGTTATGATTTCACTTAAGAATAAGATAACAGATAGGTAGATTGCCGCATCAAAACAGGCGAAGAATATTAAATGCTCTTACTTCGATATCTCAACGATTAGTCTTTTTGTGTTTGCTCTAATTGCATTTCTACTATCCAATGTCTTGTGTAGAGGGTGCAAAAGAAGCGGATAATTTCCGTACAACCGACCGTCCAAAGGCTTTTGGAACAAATATGGAATGAAAAATAGATATCCAGCACTATTCGCGTCTGACTCCAACTCCGAGAAAAAATACGAAATAGGATACAACATGAGTCATATCCATCCATATCCGCTCCGATTGCACCTCTACTGAAAATTTCCAAATCATAAAAAATCAAGTCAAAAACTTTCAAATGGAAAACTTCACATCGATTTTAGAAAATTTCAAATAAGGAAATTAGGGTTAGAGTTCGCCTCTCTCTACCGGTCCGCGGCTTGATGGCTGGTGTGGGCTCCCAGACAGCGGCACGTGGCTCCCAGATGGCGACATGGATTCCCACCGGTCACAGTGGCGGTCACACGCAAGGATGAGGTGTGGCGGTGCTACAGGCACTAGCATCGACGAGGTAGCACAAGTGGGAAGAGGAGGGGAAGAGAGAGCTAGGGAAGTGAGGAAGGGAGCGAGAGGGGAGTAGAGGCGAGGGATGAGCCTGCGTCCTCCATGTGTCACGCACAGACGTCCTCTTTTGATGCCCCTACACCCCTCAGATTGGCACGACGTGTCCCCTCAGATTGGCGCCGCGTGTCCCCTTGTGCGGGGCGACTGTAAAATAAAGATTTCAATGGTGAGCTATCTGTACTGTCACTACCATACGATTACTTAGTTGGAAGAAAAAGAAAAGCTCCTCGCCGTTCACTTAGTTGGACACTTGGATTAGATTACAATTGTGCAAATTAATGACACATAGGCAATATAGTTCCATAAAAATACGCCTCTACTAGAGAATATTGTAGCATTTAGGCACATGATTACATGAGATTTACCGGTAGTTACACAAACGTAAGGGCCAATAGAAAATGTTGCTCAAACTAAAATAATTTTGTTCTAATTTATTCCCCAAGTGCCAAGCAAGGACTTGCCAATAGAAAATATAAGAACGTGAGGGGCACAATCGCAAAATGTACCCTCCGCCGGTCCGCCCACAGTGCAGACACCAGACGGCTTCGTTAGGATGCTTACCCGTCCGTAATTAACAATCCCAAGCTTCCACCACCATTTCGCTCCTCGCACCATTCCATTTTACAAAAAGGACCTCCCAACAACCCGCGCGCGACCAACGTTGGCGATGCTCCGGCCGCCGTCATCGTCTCGGCGCCTCCTCCAGAGCAGCGGCGGCAACCCCAACCGTATCCCGGGCATCCCCCCGGCCGATCCCCCCTCCGGCGCCAACTCGGATGTCGTCGTCATCCTCGCGGCCCTGCTCTGCGCGCTCATCTGCGTCGTCGGCCTCGCCGCCGTCGCCCGCTGCGCGCGCTCCCGCCGCAACAGCGCCGCCGCCAACCTCTCCTCCCCGTCGAACAACCCGGCCGACGCTGTGGCCTTCGGCGGCGGCGGGAACCCGTCTACTACCGGCGCGTCGGGGGGCAGCTTGACCACCAGCAAGGGACTGAAGAAGAAGGCGCTCAAGGCGCTGCCGAAGCTGGCGTACGCGGACGCGGTGGCCGCGGCGGCGGCGGCGAGGGGCGCCGTGGCTGGGGAGGGGGAGGAGGGGAAGGTGGAGGAGTTGCTGGCGGAGTGCGCCATCTGCTTGTCGGAGTTCGGCGAGCGGGAGGAGGTGCGCGTGATGCCGCAGTGCGGCCACGGCTTCCACGTCGCCTGCGTCGACACCTGGCTGCGCACCAACTCCTCCTGCCCCTCCTGCCGCCGCCCCATCGTCCTCGACGACCCCGCGCCTCCCAAGCGATGCCGCAAGTGCGAGGCCATAGTCCTGGAGGCCGTCGTCGCCTCCTCCTCCTCCTCCTCCGCCGGCGGCAGCCGCGGCGGCGGAGGATTCTTGCCGTAGTAGCAGAGTGGTTGTGTGTCGAGGGCGGTGTGGGTTGTTGGGCTGTTCCTTTCTGCTAATGGCCTACATGTCAGTAGCACAGTAAAGTCTTCTTCTAAAGAAATGGAAAGGAGAATATAATTAGAACTGTGAAATGTTATTATTTTTTACACTTTTTATTCCCGTTTGTTGGGACGTCGGGGACATCAGATACAGTTGTTGTTGTTGTAAATTGTAAAAACTTGTGAGTGCGGGGTTTAAAAATTTGCTCGTTCTAGCATGTACGTTCATCACAAGACAGTCCATTAACGTCCCTCCAGCGAACCAGCCGAGTGTAGCTTAGCAATTTTCTAACACGTCGTGGTACAGATGTGTTGGGCGGGGCCTATGCATTAAGGCTGTTCGGCGCGCGCCTCCTAGCGGTACTTGTCCGTGTGACGGCTCACCAACCGAACCATCGCGAATTGTGAATCTCCGGCTCGGGTCACCGTGAATGCCCCGTAGTTTCCTCCTCCCTTGCGTCGTATGTGCGTGTGTAGGCGCCCGAGACGCGAACGAGTCAGTTGGCGCAGCGGAAGATGGCATGTGGTTGGTACGAACATGACGAACGAAAAGACAGCGCTGTTCAGTAATGAGCGGTAGTACTGTTCAGCTCCCAACTGCCGCAGTGTGGAACAGCTGGGTCTTCACGCGCTACTTACTCCGATGCTTATTGCTTCAGCTGGTTAAAAAATAGGGCCACATGGCTTATTGCAAACACTGCAAGTCTGCAACGTTTAGTGCTTGTGGGAGACAGGGACGTGTTAGGTCCGCTTATTTTGATTTGAGTTTTTAGCTTTTAATTTTTTTTTATTATTTCTAAAATTCGTTTTTTTGGTTTTTTTAGCTTTTTAAAGCTTTTTTTGTTAGTTTTTTTTCATATTCGTTTCTGTTGTCTATGATAGGTTAACATATTTTTTCTATTTTTAATTTTTTTTAAATTTAGTTACGCCAAATAAGCCACCATCATCTACAGTGTAATTTCAACAACTACAGTGCAATTTCAGCCATAAGCCAGTTTATTTCAGCCCAACCGAGCGGCACCTTAAGGTGAGAGACCATGCACTAATAAAAAGAAAAAGAAAAAAAATTTGGTATTCGAACATTTGTTTTTGCAAATCTATCTCCTTTCTCGAGCTTGGCAGCTGTGGCAGGAGATATGTGTCTCCTGTCGTGCTACTGTAGCTCAGCAGGAGGGTGGCAGCGTGGGAGATCAGTCGAATGCGGCAGAGCAAACAGATGTACGACATTTCGTTTTTACAAATCTATCCTCTTTCTCGAGCTCGGCAGACGATACGTGTCTCCTGCCACGCTACCGTAGCTCAGCAGGAGGGCGGCAGCATGGGAGATCAGTCGAACGAGGCAAAGCAAACGGCTGTGCGGCATCCGACAGCCTCACCGACCTGTCGAGCTACAGTGGCTCGACAGTCCGGCCAAGCTGCCCGAGCTCAGTAGGAGCTGTCAAGCATTCCAGACATGGCAGGAGTGCTCTTGTCTTCTACTGTTTCCCTTAAATGCTATTTAAATCGTCTCATACAGTTTTAGTCGCTATATATTATCTTAAATCGTCGCGTACTATTTTAAATTGGCACGTCCTATTTTAATCGTCATGAACAATTTTAAATTTCTATACTAATTACAGGCTTACTATAATTTATAAGCGACCAATAAAATTAACTGCGTCTTCAAATGCACAACAGAGCGATCTAAACGGCAATACAATTATTATCAACTAAATTACCATTAGTTTCTAAACTAAAAATTCAATGATTTCAATTGCTATCCTGCCATGTTTCAAAAAATAATTATACAAAAAATACAGGAAACTCACCATCGTCGAAGCGCAGATTCCCTCTCCTCTCTTCCCCTCCCTATCCTCCTCATCTCTTCCTCTCTTCCCCTCCCTCCCCTCTTCCTCCTCTCATCCTCCTCCTCTTTTCCTCTTCCTCCTCCCCTCTTTCTTTTCTTTTTTCTCCTCTCCTTCTCTCTCTCTTTCTCTTCTCCCTTTCTCCCCCTTCTTTCTTCTTTCCTGCTCTCGGTAGAATGGGGGAAGCGCGTACCGTCGGGGTAATACCCCTCGTCGTCCAACGGTTGGACGACTAGGGGCAAAGTCATCCAACCATTGGGCGACAAAAACTAGTCGTCTAACCGTTGGGCAATTTGGCCACGTGTCGCCCAACGGTTGGGCAATTAGCCGAAATTGCCCAACGGTTGGGCGACATGAGGCCAAAAGTGAAAAAAAACTCATGTATACTTTTGTAATTCAGAATAAAAAATTATTATTTCAAAAAATTCACTAGAAGAGCTAGCTGGTAGATTAATACCAAGGTAGCAGTGTGGAACATAGAAATGACAGAATGTGCGTCAAGAAAAGAGGGGAACAGTAGAAGAACACGAGAGCATTGCCATTGAACCGAACAAGCAACAGTGCCGAGAAGGCGACCCATGCAAGGCCACCTGCCGCGCCCGAGATGCTTGGCAACTCCTACCTAGCCTGGGTAGCTTGACAGGAGCTATTGAGCCACTATATCTCGGTAGGCCGATGGAGCCCGCCGACCGCCGCACGTACTCTTACTCTGCCGCATTTGATGACTTCCCGCATTACCTCCCTTCTGCCGAGCTACGGTAGCGCGGCAGGAGATACATGTTACCTACCGTGGCTATCGAGTTCGAAGAGAGGGCTAGATTAAAAAAAACAGATGTTCAGATACCAAATTAAAAAAAAAAGTTCATCAGGTGACCACTAGGGGTATCCACTGTCAAAGTAGTACACCACATTTGATCTTTTAATAGCACGGCCTTTATCCTTCCTGCCTCCGAATAATAATGCAAGTCCAGCTGTAGTAATGCAAAAAGTTTCTGAAGTCTGAACCAATCACCAATCCAACGCCATTCGTGCCGTGTGCACCCGACAACTGACATACATGATAGATCTTGCTCTACTTATCTGAAAACGAACAAACGAGAGGACTTTGGCTTCCATCGAATCTTCCCCACATATTCCTAAACCTGTAGCCCCACCAGCTTGGGACATCGCTTGTATAGCAACCTAATCTCGGAAGGCACCATTGGAGCACGCCACCTTTTTCGCCTGCTTTTGGGTCATCAAAACCACCATGAAAGATCCAAGAACAACAGCTTTTAGATTCCACTATGACAGCTTCTAGGGTTTCTACTTTCCATCTCTGCCTCCATTGGAGACAAGTCACCTGGCCAAAGCACACCTTTGTGAGAGCATTTGAGCTTCTTTTGATGGTGACCACTGGCCACTTGGCCAGCCAGAACATAAGGTATTTTCCTCAACATCTGGAATTCGAAAGCCCTTTTTGCTTTTGCGGCTGGCAATAAGGTAAAGAAAGTTTGGAGCAAGAGAATGAGGAGGGCACCATTTTGGCATCTTCACTTTTCACCTTGTTTTTCCAGTGTACTGGTGTTCTAGTACTACTTAATGAGCACTTTTCACCTTGTTTTTCCGGTGCTGGTGTTCTAGTACTACTTAATGAGCTTAGTGTGTGGGCTTTAGCAGAAAGGAACTCACTATCCCATACAGCCAGAAACACAACTACACTACTAAGTAGACTGACCAGAGGAGAAAGTAGACTGAGCAGGACCAAAACATAAACATAACTGTGATAGACCACTAGTTACAGAGGCAAGAATTCCAAAGAACACAAATAGGCCCTGTTCTTTTCAGCTTCTAAAAGCTGCTTTTCGGCTTTTCTACAGTAACTAGCTCTTTAAACGAAATATCTTTTCAAAATAGGGCCTATTAGTTAATTGTAGTACATACTTTACTGACTTCATTTATATCGCCAAAAACCGTACGCGAGTTTCTGTTAATCTGTAATATCTCGCACAAACAGTCCAAAAGTCACAAGCCGCAGCCAAAAGCCATAAGCCGCAGACAAAAAGAACAGGCCCAGAAAGTCACCAAGCGAAAAGAACAGATGGTCTAAACATCCTACCTCCAAAAGCCGGTCTATAACAGGATTCAGCCTCACCATGTACAGTCAAATCATCTCTTTAGGCCCACTGTCTCTGCTCTCTTAGAAGTTTCCTTAACAAAGCATCACAGGTCTAACCGCGGTGTAGTTTGGAAAGCACAAAATTACCACCAGCAACGCCGATGACCAGATAAGAGCAACTAATCCCTAGCTTCCTTAGCCTGCTTTGCTCCAACTGAGAAGAACTCGGTGATGACCTCCAGGGGCATGCCCTTTGTCTCTGGCACCTTCATGAAGACAAATACGAGAGCTAGGATGCAAACAGCAGCATATATTCCAAAAACTCCAGCAAGCCCGATGGCATTAAGCATCACAGGAAGAGTGTATGTCACAATAATATCACCAATCCAGAAAGTTAGGGCGCAGATGGCTATGCAGATGCCACGAACAGTGGTGGGGAAAATCTCTGCACAGAGAATATTCGGAATAGGCCCAAACCCCATGACGAAGAAGCAGAAATAGACTATCACGCTGATCGTTGAGAGTGCGGCATGCAACATGGTTCCCACATTCAATACATTGACCAGAACCAAGATAATTAGTGCCACTATCAATACAGGGATTGTTGCAAGGAGAAGAAACCTGAATAAGAAACAAGGTGGAAGAATGATTACTCTTTTACTTACACTCAACAATAAAGCATTCAATCACAAGTAAGCAATACCATGCGAAATATGAAGTCTAACCTTCTTCCAGACATATCCATGAGCCTCATGGCGATACCAATGCTGGGAAGCATCAGCAGGGTTGTCAAGGCACTAATAAGGAGAGATGCAGAGGAAGAGCTTAGTCCAATGTTTGAAAGAAGTACCCCAACACCTGCTTGCTCAAGTATTTGAGGGGTGTAGTAGAGAACTCCGTTGATACCAGCAAACTGAGAAAAAAAATAAAGTTGATAATCAACACAACATTTGGTATGCCATATTTAGGTAAAAACATATACAAATATGAAACATACAAGAAAAAAAGGAAGTGTAGGCCGTAGAGACAGGTGAAAAAACAGAATTATGTCGCAATGTGAAATGTTGTGCTGAGCATTTATTCTTGGAAGGCTAGAATCATATTCAGCAAATAGATTCACGAATGCCCTTACAAGTGAAGGGAACAAAGAAAAAAGCCAGCCTATTGTTTCCATGCTGCTTATAAAATACCCAATAATCAAGTTGTGTGACCTAAACAACGTCCAGGGGTCCCACAGCCCACTCCCAGCAGTTCCTCAGATCCACTAGTATCTTATTTAATAGAATGTATTTATGTGTTATACAGAATACCACAGCATGTTTCTTTATACTGAATGCTGCAAGATGTCAAGATTGACTTGTGTTAAAAACTAAAGATATACTGGCAGCATTTGCAGTCTGGTCAGCAAAACTATGTTATCCAAATAAGCATTCATCAGATCATCAAGTTTATTTGCTTGTTCGAAAACATATAGCAAAAAAATACCAGAGTTGCATACCACATACTGCTAAACATTTTTTTACGGGAAACTGCTAAGCATTTTTTTAGTAAGGCCAAATGTAAGAGCTTTAACAAGAAAGTCTGGCAGCAGACAACAGCAAGATGCTTTAATTTTAACCTTTTAGTTTGAAGAGAAAGAACTCTAATTAATACTAGAACTAGAAGAAATGCTTTTGGTATTTCTGAAGTGCTAAATTAGGAATCAAGTACACTTAGCAATACATATGTTGTCATTTATATGAGATACGAAGGCAAAAACTAGTTCACCTGTTGCAGGATCTGTATTCCTATGCCAACAAGCAGTGCATGCTTCACTCCAGGTTCAAATAGGTCTGCCCATCTTGGACCTTTAGCAGTTGCCTCTGATGGATGTACCATGGCAGGGCCAGCAGGACGCTGCTCCATCAGTTCCTTAGAGTAAAGAGCAGGTTGGCTCACTAGTGCGGCTGCCTGGATGAACTCACTACCAGGAGGAACATCACCTCCTGGCAATGACAATATAGAGCCCCGTGTGCCTGGCACGCCCTCTTCATGCAAGTAAATACGTTGGAAGCCACCTTCTTTTTGCCCATCTGCACCTTCACTCTCTGTCCATTTCCAAGCTAACTGCCAACCCCCACCAATGCCCATGCTGCTTACTGCCTCCCCTCCCTGCATAAGACTACTACTTCTTCCCACAGCACCCATGATGCTGCCATGCGGCGCAGCAATCTCTTTTCCTTCCATGCTTGTCGTTTGACGAGAAATAAGCGGGCTTTGGAGGCTATCCTCAATGTCATCTCCACCATGATCTGATGCATAATCTTCACCCTCCCTTTGACTCTCAGTATCCCATTCAGCTTTAGCCTGCTGCTGTTCCGCCACACTAAACATGCTGCCGAAGTTAGGAAACAATGTGCTCCGCATGCTCCCCATTATCTCGGGCATCTTCTCGTGGACACTTCCAAAAAGAGTGACAACAGGGTCCACAAGAGACTTACCCTGACTAACCGTACTCCCATGACGAGAGATGAGACCTAACGTGCTTCCAAGTGCACTTTGCCCTCTAATAGGACGGGCAACCCAAGATAGGCCTTCCTCAGGTCCGTACAGTTTGATCTTCTCTGGATCTGGAGCCAGCCCTTCATCAGCAAGCTCATCATCAGGACCAATTATGTATTCCTCAATATGTGTGTCTTTTCCGACACCCAATCCTTCAACAAGAAGGGCCATTTCTCCTGTACAATTAATCCAATATGAGAAATAATCACAGAGATTGTCTGCTTATTACAGTTACATTAATAGTATCTAGGAAAGACATACAAACCTGAGACATCTTCCCTTCCCCGCAGTTTTTGCAACACTCGCTTGGCCTCGGCCATTCTTCCTTTGCTCACAAGCCATCTAGGAGATTCAGGCAAGTAGAAGACAGTCAATGCAAAGTATACAAGCGATGGGATTGATAGAACCCCAAGCATGATCCTCCAATCAGGTTGCGGCATGAGGGACATGCCAAACACCATGCAATAAGAAAGGAACATCCCTCCTGACCCACTGAACTGTGGCAATGTGTTCAGCAGTCCTCTGATGTCCGTTGGGGCAGTCTCCGAGATGTACAAAGGGATAAGCGTGACAGCCAAACCAATGCCGAACCCATCAATGAGCCTCGCCAAGAGCAACACATACACGCTCGGCGCCCAGAGCATCACCAGCCCACTAACAAAGTAGAAGACAGCCGACGCAATCAGCATGGGGCGCCTACCAACAGCATCAGCCACTGCCCCAGAGAACGTCGTGATGACCGTCGCCCCAATGAGTGACATGGCCACGATGAGGCCCTCGATAAGGGGCTCGCTCTGCAAGTTGAATTCCTTTTTTATGTACAGGACTGCACCTGTAGAGATCATCCCAGCAAGTCAACAGGGTCAGCATAAAGTCAAACTATCGGTATCAATTCGAAATTCTGGAACATTTTGACATGGATGGTATTGAGTTTCAGATACAGTGACCATGTACGGGATCCATACATTCATTTAATCCCATTGAAAAAAAATTCGAAATTCTTGTGAGAATTTCCGTTGCTTGGTCAATTCAAGATCGAAAAACAAGAAAGAAATTATTTCTACTATAAGCAATTCCACCAAATCCATCATGATCTCGACAAGAATCCCAATAATTGCTACCTAACACGGGCCCTAGCGCAACATAAAGACATGGCATGCAACTGTGCCAAAAGATTTTTTTTTTAACATGAGTTACCTGCAATGGTCGCATTATCCCACCCCTGCAGCAAGTTGCCGATGGAGGCCGCGACGGCGACCAGCACGGCGCCCGCCATGGCCGCCGAATCTACCACTGCACAATCACCACCAACAACGAAAACAACGTCATCACCCATCAGCACGCCAACTTGTGAAACTCCTCACGAACCAAAACAAGGGAGACAAATCAAGATTCGAAAGAACCAGCCTCCTCAAATCCACACAGAAGAGTATCGCTCACCTCGCCTGCGCGACCGAGCTTTGGGATCTCCGATCGGGCACGGGACCTTGCAAGGAGGCGGTGGGGGAATCTGGGGAGCCGATGAGATGGCAAGATGGGTGTATAAGGGGGAATTGCTGCCAAATTCGGAAGCTTTTCTCTCGCTGTGTGAGCGCACGGTGTTGGATTTGGAGAGCGAAGGGAGAAGGCACGCAGGGCCACGGCGAAGTAGGGGGAGGGAGGTGATTAGTGTCAGTTTGGGGGAAGAACTCAGATCGTCCGACTTCGCAAAGAACAGTGATTGTGATTTTGGGAAATTCTCAACTGTCGAATCAAAAAGATAGCTCAGGCAAGATCTACTGTACCCAAGCTGCGTTATTTCCTATAATTATTTTTGTTACAGGCTCGGATCGATCTTAGCATTTTTTTTTATCCGATAGTTACGAGGCAAAGTCACGGTATGAGCCGGCAAGATCTACCTCATGTTGGACAACTCGCAATGTGTACTTGCTATTCATAAAGAATTTTTGATGCGTTACCATGTTCACTCAAAGAATTAAAGGGCACGTTCTTTTCGTCCGGAATTGGCGGTTTTTAATTTTTGCTATAGTATCTAACTTTTAAACTGAGTATTTTTTTAAGACGGGGTCTATAAGTTAAACGATATACACATTAAAAATCTAACATCTGTACCATCCAAAATCACAAGTGAGTATCTCTCTCCGTAATCTGTACCATAAACAGCCAAAATTCAAAAATTTTAGCCAAAAGACATAAACCGCAGCCGTTGCCAAACAGACCCTTTAGCATACTCTCTCAAAGGAAATTTAAAGCATACTAATTTTTAATGGAAGTGCTAGCTTGCAATGAGATGTATACCTTGGGCAGGTTCAAAAGCATTTTGTGCTTTTAGCTTATATACGGATAAACAGTAACTAGTTTAAAATTGGTGTGTTTATTCAAGATGGTATTTACGGGTAAATTGTAATACAAATTATAGCGAGTTTAGCTGTACCGGCCAAAATCCCATACGACTATTTTTTCTACATACTACCTCCCACAAACAGGTCAGAATTCAAAAACCACAGCCATAAACCTCAACCCAAAAGAACCCATCCCAAATTTCATATTCCAGGTTCTATATTTGAATAGATTTCAATATCTATATTTCAAAGTTGACGTGGTTTCAGAACAACTTTTGTAGGTTTCAATATTCAAAATCAAGTTTCATGTTTCGAGGGTTTCAAGCTTGGATTTTAGGAGTTTTAAACAAGTTTTTGATAGGGTTTCAACATATATTAGGGTTGGGTGGGGGATAAAAACCTACAGTTTAAGTTTAGCGGATCGGCCGATAAGGATGGCGGCGGAGACACATTGATCTGGCTTGATGCACTCACAGCATCATGTTGCTAGCCGCTTGCACCTTTGACAACCTCTTCACGCACCCTCCTCACAATTGGATTAGATCCAACTGTGGCAGCGCCATTAGATCTCACTCAAGAAGGGGAAGGAGGTGGCGGCATGCTGATTTGATCTTGCTAGCCATGCCCTCCTTCCCAATTCCTAAATGGAGGAGAGTAGAGGCACTAGAGGCTAGAAACGACCAACTAAGGAGCGTGGCGACCATAACCATGCAAGAGAGAGGGGGTAGGTACGGGAGAGAAAAGAGATTAAGGGGCTGCGAAATTAGAGTTGCTCTATTTGGGGAGTCTAAATAGGGTAGATAAAGAAGACATTTTGATCATGTGCGAAGAGGAGAATCAGACGATATTCATGTATCCTGTTGGATGGGCATCCAACAGGTTCTCAATGGTTAATGTAGACCAAACAAATTTTTTCTCTCTTTCTTTAGTCTTCCCTCCCCCATCACGACCTCTCCTCAGGAACCTAATCCCTCGTAATACTCATTCCACACTTCGTCTGCATGCCCGTCTATAGTTGCTAACATCTACATTTGCCTCCTTGTCGGCTTTCACCTCCTATTCTCCTAAGGTGCCGCATGTTGCCACCGTACCACCACACTATTCTTACCACCAACCTTAGTCTCATTGTCCCTTTCTTATATGGTCGGCAACCATCACTTGTTATCCTACCCATTGCCATGGTCACCGCAACCTAGTGAATCTATAATCGAGGAGCTGGTGAACACTCGATAACATTAGCACAAGCCTATGACATATGATGAGATGTGAATTTAGAAGTATTTTATCCAAGCCTATGGCAACTTGCACAATAACCTCCTCACGGTTATCTCTACGATTCTCTCCCACTAACAATAACCATCGATAGTTATTGTCAGGCTTCCCTCACTAACAGCAACAGCTTGCACATTTAGACGCGAGGAATCAATAAGATGCTTGTTCAATCGACACATCTTCAATGCTATTTAAGCTTTACAGGAGAGGACAAATCAAATCAATGAATGAATGAATGAAAAAGGCGATCAAGAAATAGACATCAGAGGCAAAGAATAGCAAAGTTTGGACTAGTAGAATTCCTTTGTAATCGCTATACAAGAGCATACTGTAATCTCAATATAGCAATAAAAATACTCCTATTTTGTCCTTTTCAATTCTCCTATGAGTTTGATTTTTTTTTTCTACGATTCGTAAGACCGACGGTGCCATCGTCAAAACTTTTCCAAGAGCCGTACATGAGCCACTGTTTGTTGTATTCTCGTTAGTGAGTTATACGAAAGCAACGTTCAAGTATGGTGATCAAATTTTTGTTCCAGGACGGTTTCCGAGTACTGCTATAACTGTACAACAGCGACCTTGCCCGGAGCAACGTACGTACCGAGCAAGAGACACATCTGAAAATACATCCAATCCTTTTTATTATGACCTGTAAACATATATCTCTGATCAATACAATAGCATTCTAGGCTGTAAAGCAAGCCATGATAACGCTACTACACACACTGACAATTCTGCAACATATGTAACACGAATACACGATTTTACGTGCCTACATATATACTACATTAATTACTACTACATCTGTGTATATATCATGCAATCTAGTGCAACACATGCACTCACGCACATTACAACCTGTAACGTAGCAGCTGATCAGTGTCGTCTCACCTGCTGCCGGCGCCAATTTTCACGTCCGGGTTGCGCACCGTCTTGAGCCACATCCCGGCCAGCATCCTCGACGACAAGCTCCACACGACGTCGGGCCGCTGGCTCGCCCTCGCCTGCGACGACGTCGGCGTCGGCGCCCTCTTGCCGGCCCGGGCCGGCCCGTGGGCGAGCGTCCACTGCATTGCCGTCAGCTTCTGCCTCTCCGCGCCCCAGCTCGCACGGCCGCCGACTCCTGACGAGCACTTCATCTGCACTCCCCCGACGTGCAGGCTCCTCACCTTGAACCTCCCGACGCTGTGGCCCGCCGCGCCGAGAAGCCTCGCCGACTGCACGACGGCGACCATCGGCGCGCCCACCGCCTCGTAGCGCCGCGACGGGTCGCGCAGCTGGATGGCCGCCACCAGCGTTACGCGACCGTCCGAGCTGCGGGGCTCGGACCACTCGTCGGACGGCACCAACGAGTCGAAGATGCTCGTGTCCCCCGCGGCCGAGGCCACCTCGAACGGCGCGTCCTCGTCGGCCATCTCGGCCTGGATCATGAGCGCGTCCACGGCCATGGCCTCCAGCTTCTGCAAGGAGAAGGCGAGCACCTCCTCCAAAGTCTCCGGGTCGTCCCTCGCGCTCCAGATGCCGGTGGCGACGCGCTCGCTCCGGCCCTCGGACACCGCGGTGGCGAGCTTCCGGACGAGCCGGACCGACCGCGCGGCGCTGGAGCTCGCGCCCTCGGTGCGCCGCCCACCAATGACCGCCTCCGCGATGCCCTCGAAACCCATCTGCTCGGGAGTCTTCCCCGTAAGGTTGTCCATGCCCCCAAGCGACGCCACCTTGTCCCGTACCTCGTCGGTGCCGCCCGTCGCGGCCATCTTCTGGAACACGTCGAACCCAGTCGCGGCCATGGCGCTCGGCAGCACGAACGGCCTCGACACCTGCATGGCAAGCTTCGGGGGGGCATCTCTGCTTGTAAGAGGCTGGTCGAACGGGCTCATGGACACCAAGAACCCCCCGTCGCGAGTTTGCACTACCGGGCCAAGGCCCCGTCCCAAGTCCGGCACCACCGTCGGAGGCGTCGCCTTCTTCTCCGACTCACTTCTTGGCGTCATGGGCTGCTTCAGCTTCTTGTCTTCGTCCACTTCGAGCTTCCTTAGGTACTCCACCGTCACCGTCTCTTCATCCGCATCGAGGCGCTGCTGCATATCCACCGCCTTCGGCGACTTCTTCCCGCCGTTCGTCATCAACGCCTCGATGGCCTCGATCTGCTCTGCAATGGAGTCGAGCTCCCGCAGCACGTCGCGGTGAGCTGGGTAGTGAACGGCCTCTTTGACCGTCTCGACGCCCTTGTCAATGACCTCGTACTCCGGGAGAGCGTACTCGACGTCGCCGGCGCCGGTGGTGGAAAGCTCCTCGTTGCCACGCTCGTCGACGCTGAGTCTGTCGGGTAGCTGCTTGTAAGCTCTCATGGAAGGTGAGATGGCCGCGTCGGATGCTGTAAGTCTGGGCGTACTTGAAACACTGAATGAATTCTTGTTGTGAACCCTCGCACGAGCCGGAGACACGGCCCTCTCCGCGGCTTGCGTGTAGAGACTGAGCCCTGCGTCTTCCATGAGCTGAAACCCCAGCTTAAGCAGAAGCTCGCCGCCGGCGGCCTTGCCGGAGAGGTCGAACGCCTTGTCGAACCACCGGACACGGCGTCCCTCGGAGCTCTTCTCGAGGGAGTCGAGCACGAGCGTGCTCACGTCGACGGTGTGCGTCCCTAGACGGATGTCCGGCGCCTCGATGGCCATGACGGACACGACGAACCGCCGCGGCTCGAGCTTGAGAGGCTTCCCGGTGCCCGCACCGCCGGCGAAGTAGATGTTGCATTTGACCAACAGTGTCTCGTCGAAGTCCGCGGAGCCGTCGCGCACCCGGGCCGGCATCGTCTGCACCGCGCCGTCCTTCGTCTCCGCCTTACGGACGGTGGCGGCGAGGCGGAGGCCGTCCATGGAGGCCGGCACGCCTCGGACGGTGGCCACCTCGATGGAGAAGAGGCACCCGGCACGGCGCTTCCCGAGGCGAGAGAGCGCGCGCACGGGCTTCCAGCCCCATATCGATCCCTTCATCCAGCCACCGTCACCCGGCTCCGCGGTGGAGTCTCGGATCCTCGAATCCACGGACGACGTCTCGCCGACCGGAGGTCTAGAGCGCGCCCCTCTCCACGACGACAGCGAGAGGCGGCGAGACAAGCTCGCCCTTCGATCCTCCCGCCCGGCTCCATCGACGATGCGCGGGCCATCCGCCGCGCCACCGGAACGCAGGATGGCGAGTGACGCGGCGCGTCGGTAGATGACGTTCGGCCGGTCGAGGTAGTCGGTCAGGTTGGCGCCCGAGCTCGCCGGCGCCGTCTCACCGCCCGATCCGGCCATGTGAACGCAGCTTGCTAGTACCTAGCTAGGCTTCGCCTTTCTCGAGTTGGACCAAGAACAAAAACTCAGGGAGTTAAAAATCCTCCTGCGCCTTCCGTCTTTTAGTTTTTAAAAGAAGTAACATTTTAAGATATTTTCTTAAAATTATTTATAAAAGTTGTTATAAAAATATTTTATATGAAATGATTTCTCTACACAAATATCTCTTCATTTTTGCTATTGCACAGTCGACTGAAATTTTTTAGGATTTTGTTAAACATCATCCGGATATTTTCTTCCTAACTATCATCCAAATTTAAAACTATTGGATTAGAGATCCAATGACCACGAATTCTTCCCCCTCCCTCTTGAATTCTACCCCCCTTAAAAAAATTTCCTCTTAAAAAACAAGGGGTCCCTTGATCTCTAATCTAAAGATCACAAATTTGGATGATAGTTAGGAAAAAAACATCCAGATGATACCTAGACACTCCTATTTTTTATCTCTCAGTCACCTGAAATTGTATTCTCAGTCATCTAAAGTTGCAGTCTACTAATTCACCTATCTGAAGTTACACTCTCAATCACCTAAAATTACAGTGTAAAAAATAACTGAAGATAAAAAGAAAAACAAGTCGCCTGCACATTGATCACTCCCATTCTCTTAATTCTCCCCTCTCTCGCAAATATACACGGCAATTTTGGCCAGGGCCAAAGAGCGATAACCTTTAACCTTCGCACTGTCGTGCGGGGCGGAGGGACGGTTGGAAAAGGAGGCCTACCGGCCACCAGTCCGGCCGAGGTGCACACCGTCACCTCCATCGGTCGGCTCCGGTTCGTCCCGTCCGCACGTCGTTGGTTCGATCGACGGCTCGCGATGCCGCACACGTTTCTGTTTCCGTTCGATGGCCGCGACTTGTCCGCGACGTGAGGCGGACGGGGTTTGGTCACATGAAGCTAGCCACGTTGCATGGCGAGGAAGCGATCGAGCCGAAGCCACGCGATTTGGTCATGGCCTTGCGATCAGGGCAAGGACGTGGCTTTACCGCTGGGGCAAAGTTGATGTGATCCGGCGTCAATGCGAGGGAAATAAATGTTCGCCGAGAACGCAGCGTTTTCTTGCCTGGATGCACGCGTGTAAGCGGGAACTTCTGGGATGGGAGAGGTGGGCGCGTCGACTTGCCTACGAGCCCTCGTAGTGCCGAGCAACTTGGAACGTAGTAGTACGGAGCGCTAGCTAGTGGTACGTCGGTGTGGTGCACGTTCAAGTACTAGCTAGTGGTACGTCAGTCTTGGTGCGCACTCATGTATCGAGCGAGCTGTGGATAGGAACTAGGGACGTTAGGTCTCTAGCTGACCGTGTCGTCTCGGTTCGTTTGCAAGTCGTTTCAAGGAGCAGGGGGTCAACTGAGTAGCGAACTGTCGTCAGGACTAGACTCTGCACACCGATAAGATTGGATCTTTAATCGACTATTCTTCTCTGTCGTCCGTTTACAAGTCGTTTCAAAGAGCAATGGATCGATTTTTATCTCTTTTTTGTTGAAGTTTGCGTTAGGTCAGCACCTCCTTTGGTCCGTCTCGAAGACTGTGTACACTCTCAAGAGTGGTATTACTAGTTATTTTTTTTGGAAAATTCTTTGATTTATATCCATAATAACTTAATGAATAAAGTATGTAAGTGCCTACTTTTATATTAAAGATTATAAAGGAATAACATGTCATCATCAAGTCTTTGGATCGATAAATGTGATGGACTTTTTTATCTTCCTCGCCATCGACTCCATGTCCTTCTGTGCCTTGATCACTGACAAACACGATAGCGGGCAGTAGATTGTGGATGATCTCCATTGATGTACATGACCTACGCCTCACCTAGAACTGACCACCATCGCCTTTGCCTCGCCCAGACCTGACCTCCGCAGAACACACCTCTATCTTCATCTACTCAAGGCACTGCCTCCGCTATCTCTCCCAAATCCGGCCGCTGCCGACCTCGTTGTTGCCTCTCCCTGCCCCAGTGTCCTTCTATCCCTGTGCCGCCATCTCCTCCGCCTCCACCGAATTCGAGGCCACAAGATTCGGTGCATGTGCCGGCGACGGGAAAGGAACCCGACTTACTTTTGAGCCTGATGATGAACAGGAAGCAGTGCAGAACGTAGATGGCGCAGTGTAGTGAGCGGTCGCGCAGATGTACGCTGCCCAGAAACCTTATTGTCGCCTCGTGCAAGAACTCTCTGCAGCAATGTTTAGGAGATAGCCACTCTCCCTCCTTCCACGTGCACGCCGGGAAGAAAGATTGGCGAAGTTCAGACAGCGCAGCACAACAGCACAATCTCGCAGAGAAGAAAGCAGTGGATGCAGAGAGATTCTCACACATATTATAGACGTCTCCAAGCATATAAATAGACAGACAGATAACTGACATAATTAAAACGGCCATTTACCCACTGGTAACTAACACATTCAACCAGCCATTTATCACTAGTAACTGTCTGTCATCAAATCTCCAATAAAGCCTCAAATTAAAACGTTTGAATCTCATTTACACAAGTCACACGATTTTCACGTGAAAATACGCGAATACACGCGCGTGTGACAAGTCAAAACCCTTATATCATCTCTATCCATATTCAAGGAGTGGTGCGGAGTCCACCTTATAAATCTATCTTATTCACATTACCTTAGCAATATGATACTAAACCATGCATGCTTTGGAATTAAGAAAATGAGCCATGTTCAAATGGACCAATTTCTAACAGGATTTCCCTCAATTCTTTGGAATTAAGAAAATGAGCCATGTTCAAATGGACCAATTTCTAACAGGATTTCCCTCAATTCGAATCAAAATTGAGTTCGCGGCATTTTTAAATATTTCAATATTTAAAAATAAATAAACGTTACTTTTGGATTTTCATTACTTCGTTTTAAATAAAACATAGGGGTTGCACATAGCGATGTCATGCAACGTCGCGCTATCAGGTGGGTTATACTTCTAGTATAAGATTACTAGTTAAGTACCCGTGCGTTGCAACAGAACTCATTAAATATATAGATAATCGTGCTATAGACGAAAATTATTTTGATCGGTAGAAAGTAGAGAATTGTGAGAAGTTAAGAGAATAGAGCGGTTAGAGTTAAAAAAGTGGAGAATGGGTGTTTTAGGGCCACATGTCAGCGCTGCCTTTTGTGAGAAGGGGTGGGAGAGGCCGAACCAACCACCAACTTATTTTTTTATAATAGTAAAGATTAGATGGACGCCCTGCAGCCAGTTTCCTTTTTTTTTTCTTAGCGGAAGCAATAGTTTCTAAGGCAATTGATCGCAAGCGGGTAACGCCGGCCCAATTGATCCCCTCCAAGGAGCGTTCTGGTTTCCTCCCAACCCAGCAGAGACACAACGGGGAGCCCGCGGCCCCGCAGAACAAGAAGCCCACGGCCACCTCCGTCGCTTTGCGTGGTGAGCACGCGCTCACTCGCTCCGCTGCTCTGCTCCCACCCACACACGTACCGCATCGGCGCGTGCGCCTCGCACGGCACGGCATCCCCAGCCACGCGAATCGAGGAGAGCGCAGCAGGAGTGAAAACGGGATACCGCTCAAACAATATATGTACCTATATTTTCATCTCGAGTCAAATATGGATCAAATAAACATTGAATACGAATATAGACCGAATAAATATCATATACAAATTCTAATCGAATATCTACTTAATTCAATCAGATTCAGATATCCTTATTACTTATATAGTATGAAGACATTAATAATATTTTATCCTTGTACAATCACGTTTTATCATTCTAATTCACGAAGGATAAAAACTGTTCATCGGATAAAAAAATCTATACTATATTTGCATTATATTGAATGTAGTAACTGAATAGCACGAATAATTTGTATATACTTTTCACCTTTAGCACGCAGACTCCACGCAACGCAATCGGCAAAAGCAGCGGACGCGCACCCGCCCCGCCCCCGCCCCGCCCGTCTCCTTGCCGTGTCCAATACCGCGTGTCGCGGCAGAGCAGGGCGCGCCCCCTCGGCAAAAAGCCAACATCGCCGGCCCGCCGATCTGCCGACTCGTCCGCGCGGACGTTCGCGTCCCTCCTGCGAGTCCCCCGACCGGCGCCCGCACCTCGGCGACCCGGCCACCACGGCACGGCCTTCATCCAGGTTACGGACTCGCGTCTCGACTCAGTCTCTCTTTGCAGCACCACGTTTCAATCGAATTGAATAATAACCTAGGCTTCTGCCATGATCACGCGGTCTTTTGTTGGATTGTTCGGTGTCCGTGCATACACAGCCATGGCAACCCGGTTCACTTGGACCACTTGCACAGATGCACTTGCACAGACCTGACTCAAAAGTCCTGATTTTTTGTGCTGGTTGTGAGTACCGACTGACCGCCGCGACGAGGATCACATAAAACAACTTGCACAGTCGCCGTGGCGAATTAAGAGGCTGCTGCTTGGGAACAGACTACAATAATTTGACGGCCTAGGTTGTTTCCCAGGTACGCAGTAGCATGTCCCAGGCTCCCAGCAGAAGCCAAAGCCAACTAGCTGTACATGACATGCAGTCCTGTGAACCATAGCCCACAAAATGCTGCAAGAACAGCCTGGAACCACCTTCAGATCACACAGAATTTACCCAATTAACCACTGGATGACAGGAGATAAATAAAGGAGCAACATCAACACAGGGGAAAAGAGATATATGCTATCAACCGGGTGCAGTTCTTTTAGTATTTTTAAGTAGCAGGGTAGCGACCAAACGAACGAACTTACTACTGGTCCATATATGATCCCCACAACATTGTCTCGCAGTCACAGACCACACTTACATACTACTAACTTACCAAGTACTAGCCAGCCTTCCGCCACTGCTGTAGGATGAACACTGCCAAACGATCTAGACTTGGTTCTCTTCCCTTTGATGAACAAGATGAGCGGCCGAAGAGAACAAAATCTATGCACCACAGGAACGTCAGTATACTTGGGGTGCCTCCCTCATCAAGGTTACATTCAGGCTGCTCTCCATTGTTTGCCACCCAAGTCCAAAGTTGTTGCTTTGCATCATTGTGACAAATTCAGCATAATCAATTTGACCATCCTAAAAATTTAGAAAAAGGGGAATACATATTAGATTTTCATCAGTGAAAATGTTTCCAAAAAGAACCTTTTATTGTTTAGGCAAAACCCATGCCTTGCTTTCCTCGCAGCACTAACCAGAATAAAGACAGCTATATTTCCTTACAACACTATGATAAGATCATGTTGGCACAAACGGGATGTCTTTTTCTAGTCATTGAAAAGGACAGTGTGATATTAGGTGAGAGTGCAATCTCTAAAATAATGTCATACAGGACCTGGTAGTTCTTCATATCGTATCACCGAAGGCAGTTCTGGAAGTGATATCATTTAGGATGAAATGTATTATTTGTCAAACATGAAACACCGCAATAACAGTACAAAAGGCCTACGATGTACATGTTACTAGTCCATAACCTTCTGACAGGAAAAAAACTGATCTCATAGCTTAAGAAGAACCCAGAAGATAAACTTACGTTGTTTTGATCAACCTCCAAAATTATCTCTTCAAGGAATGTATCTTCCATGTTGCGTTCCATGCAAGCTTTTTGAAGCTTGTCGACTGTGATATAACCACTTCCATCTTTGTCAAAATATGTAAAGGCTGCCATCAAGTGTTCTTTGCGTTCTATTTTATTAAGAGGTATTGTTGCAGCTATAAACTCTTCCCAATTGATGGTGGTGGTGGTGCTGTTATCAGCCTGAAGTAGAGCCTTAAAAGGTTAAATAGATAAAGCACTTCTGTAATGCTGATAGTATTTTACCAAAAATACATGCTATACTCCGACGCAATGATGAATTTGATAAAGTTGAGTAATTTTCTGACAGTATTGTGTTATCTGACATTTTTCACAAGCATTTAAAACAAGACAAGGTTCTGAAAGCAAGGTAACTATAACGTAGACAGACTACTACTGCGACCTATTTACTACATATGTCACGCATGTGGTTTCGGTGTTTAGTTGCGAAAATAAAATGGAAAAGACAGAAGTAGCACAAAATAATCAATTTCAATAGGCAATTTGACAACACAATAAGTACTGCTATGATACATTCTATTTATCTTCTTTTCGTATTGACAGTATTTACTTACCGCTTCCATTAAATCACTAATCTCAGTATCCTTAAACACTGAATTATATCTTCTCAGTCCTTCTTTAAGCTCACCAAAAGTAATCACACCTCTGTTTTTAGTGTCCATTGACTTGAACATTTCTCTTAACCCAGCAATCTCCTCTTCTGAAAGACGTTCAGCAATAACCTGGATGTACAGCAAATTAGGAAGATGGATTACTGCATTAGTGATAAAAAATGTAAAAAGGTGACAAATGGACAAACAAAGTAGTAACTGAGTGAAGTTTGGCGTCTTAATGCCATCCTAACACCAAGTACTTTGATCCTAGCATAGCAAGTTAGCAACCCTACAAATTATATCCAGGTCAACCTTGAATGGTAGTTCCAGGCAAATTCAATCAAAGTGACATTGTCGATTACTCTCTAAACTTGGAAGCAACAATGGAACACATACAAGACCAACAATAAATGTGCACAAACACTACTGATGACAGATTTATATAGAGTCAAATATAGCCAAACTCTGCATTGTCAGGGTTTAAGACCCTAAGAGGAAAAAACTGAACTGAAGCAAATCACTGTGCCCATGATGTACACCAGATGGCTTATCCAAGGACAGAAGTACTAGAAAAACAACCTCTCCAGACTCCAGATGTTTTTAAATGCATGACGATGCTTCATTATGATGACAAAATGGCAACAGGTAATAACTTTTGTGTAACAACATGCAAACAATTGAAAACATACCTGTAGAGCCAATTTCTTTAACCTATTCATTGCAGAGAACTGTTTGAGACGAGAGAGAACACTTGGATCCAGAGCTTGATCAGTAGCCACTCCATTATCACATATCCAGGGATGCTCTGAACATTAAAAATTAAAAAATGAATAATAAACTGTGAATAAGTGCTGTTTGTCACACTTGGATCTTACTATAGGCATAGTGGAATTTCCTGGATGGAAATTTTTGGTTTGAAATTCTATGGCAAAGCAAGAAGCATCAACATAAGGAATTGAAATGAAGAAAAGTGGTACTTAATGAACAGAAGTTAAATGATACTAACTTAGCACTTCATGGGCTTTCAAACGCTCTGATGGACAAGGGCAGAGCATTTTTCTTATAAGATCCTTTGCACTGTCAGATATTGAGGGCCACGGGTTTGATTCAAAATCAACATGTCCGTTCAAGACTTTGTCAAATATTCTGTTTTGCGTATCTGGTAAAGAGTGAAACAAGTCATCTTTAGCAATTCAGCACAGCCAGTGAACCAGAATTTTACAAATCAAGTCAAATCAATCACCTGCCCAAAATGGTGGCACACCACTTAGCAATACATAGAGTATCACTCCAGCTGTCCATACATCAGCCTCCGGTCCATAGTGCTTATGCAATACCTCTGGAGCTATGTAATATGGGCTTCCCACTAACTGAGTGAAAACTTGACCTGATAATTTTTAACTCTGGATTCAGACAAAGCTCAAGAATAGGTGGTGCCTAGCTACTTATATAGCCCTCACAATGTAAATTATAGGTGGGTAGATATGATTCAGTTAGGGAAACTGACAATAAAAAGGGGCACAGACCATATGCAAAGAATATATTTCCATCCATTCAGTTCAAGCCGTAGAATAAGCAGCAACAGCAAACTAATGTTTTCCAGGGCTAACTGGCACAAAGAAAGGCTTAAAACGTTCTATTACTACACCATACTTGACCTGAATCATTGTTTGCATTGAATGTATTTACCACCTAGCTAAAAATGTCAGTAGAATATCACGTAAGTGACATAACTAATTCATCACCTGACAATATAAACAAAATAGCCCCTTAGAATATATTGACTCTGACATCATACCTGGTTTGAAGAACACAGAGAGACCAAAATCGATTGCTTTTATCGACAAGTCATCATCTTTATCTACTAAGAGGAAGTTTTCTGGCTTGAGATCCCGGTGCATCACACCAAGTGAATGGCACTTCGCTACGATACCAACAATAATTCTAATGAGCTCCGCAGCTTTCCGTTCACTGTAATGTCCCTTCTGCTGAAGCCGGTCAAAGAGCTCGCCACCTGCACAGAGCTCCATGACGATGTGCACGGCCTCCTCATCCTCGTACACATCCTTGATCGTGACTATATTCTTGTGGCCCGAAAGATGGTGCATTATCTGGATCTCACGGCGCACATCCTCAATATCTTCCATGGTGCAGAACTTTGCCTTCAAGACAGACTTGCACGCAAACTGGCACCCGGTGCTGATCTCAGTGCAGAGGTACGTTGTCCCAAACTGACCCTGCCCAAGCTTCCGGCCAAGGGTATAATGCTCCCTTATGTCTGGAGTCTTTCGTCCAAGGACAGAGATGGACGTTAGGCTCAGCCCTTGCCGCAGAAGACCAGCGACACTGGGCCTAGATGAGCCCGAGTAACAATCCTCAGTATCATTCCCATCGCCATACCTAGAAGCCAAACGCTCGTTCTGGAACCGGTTGTAGTTGTAGTAATCGTTCCCAAGGGTTCCATTTTGGCATGAATTTCCCATTCTCAAAAAAATGTATATCCTGCAGGATACAAAATAAGTTAGATATCTACAAACTGTGCACAGAATTGGAAAAGTTCTGCAAGAAGAACATTTACAGCCTAATTTCTTTTCAATCACCAATACTTGATCAGAACTCTTACTCACAAGCTATAATTATAGTACAACAAAATTAGAGCAAAATCTAGCACAAAACAAAGCACCCAACAACCAAAACTTTATCCTACCAACACAACCAAACAACAAACACCTGCAATAATTGCAAGATTACCCACTGTTTCGGGCTTTCCTAAGCTCCTAGGATTAACAATTCCCCAACTCGATGTATCCTATAGCTTAGACCATCACAAATTTAGAAGTTTCTCCCAAAGGCAGCTCCTTCAAGCTTCCTACGGCTCACAATCCCCAACCCAGATGTTCTCAACACCGAAATAAACCAAAATTTCCACCGAATCCTACACTGAATAGCCCCTCAAAGCCACTACAGCTCCCCTACCCAACGCTTCAAGACAAGCCATGACTTCTACAAACGAAATCTGGATCAAAATCACGAGCTCGATAGGAAATGCATGACCAGGTGAGTGCATAAGTGCTCAGAAGGATCTTACCTGAAGCAGCAGCCTCGATCGGAGCCGGGAGGCGGGAGAGCCAGGGAGAGGGACCGGAGCCGGAATCCCCCCTTCCCGAGGGGCTAAACTGCAAAAACGATGGGAAGGAAAAAATGGAGAGGAGAGCACTGAGGCGTCGGAGGTGGAGGAGAGGCCCTTTTATACCGGGCAGAGGGGCGGGTTGGTGCGCCACAGTAGCGCGCGGCGTCTCACAGGTCTTGCCGAGTTGGATGTTTTCCCACACCGACAGAAACCAAGATGAGCGGCTGTGATGTCCCAAGTAAAACCACACATTTTAGCCAACTCTTGTGTTCTTTTGTTGAACTTTGCCCAACTTTTGTATTGGCAGAAAGCAATGTTGTTGAGGTTTTTTTGTTCCTTGAAATATTAGGTAGCTCAATCAGTGGTAACAAGTAGACAACAGTTGGGTTTAGTCGGTTAGTGGTATGTTGTATGTGATGCTGTGTGCGGTGTGAAGACTTTCAATAGCTTCGCAACAAGCAAAATGTTGCAAAAAAAGATGAAAAGTTCTAAAAGTAGCGGCAAAGAAAAATCATTTTTGGCTGTGATGCACTAATATGTTTCATGTCCTTATTACCACACTTAGCTATATGGCGTTTATGCGTTTCAAATACCGCAATATTTTGTTAAGTGTTAGAAGCTTAAGGTGGTGATCGGTTCAATTTGAAAAGTGAAGGCTTATATTTGAAAACTCTTGTGTTGGTGGAAAAACATCTTTATGGTGAGAGAGGCTTATTTGACATAATTAAATTTAAAAATTAAAAATATAAAAATATGCTAGCCTATCACGACAACGCATAACGAATCTGAGAAAAAAGAACCGCAAAAAGCTAAAAAAGCTAAAAATTCAGAAAAAGACGAAATTATGAATAGTGCAAAAATAAGCTTAAGCCAATAAACTTAAGCTATATTGAGCAAGGCCTAAATGGCTTTGCGGCAAAATCCGATAGCGTGTGAATGGGTATAAGTTATGTTTGCGATAGGACACAACCTTATGTAAAATGTGAGAAGTTACGATTGCTTCTACGGCAGAAATGCCAAGACTTAACCTTACGAAAATCATGTGGATTCATATGCTTCATAAGACAATTAAATCAAGTAGGTAACCATTTCTCACCCTTTTTTTTTCAGTGAGTGCAAGTTTTATTCTTGAAATGTGGTCAAGGACAATCATATTTAGATGTGCCACACATTGACACATATACGTTGGAAACGCAGGTTTTTGTAAACTTTTGATGATCACTTCACTTACTCGTACACCTTTTTTGTGTAAGGTGTGAGAAAATATCATCACAATGTAAAACATGGTTTTGAAAAACGTGAGATATTAAATGCTTCACAACAGAAATACTGAGATTAATGTAGGTTCATGTATAATAAAAAAAACAACTATGTCGGGTAGGAAATCTTTTCTCGTCTCGCTTTTCAGTGTGAAGTGAGCATTTTTTTCTGGAAATGTGGTAAAGAACAATCACATTTAGCTGTGTCACATTGCCGTATTGGTATGTTTTGAACATAAAACGTAAAAACATTTCTGATTACCTCTTTACACAACGCTATGTAAAGTGTGAGAAGTTTTGGTTTCTTTTATGGAAAACATTAATATTTAACCTTAGCAAAATTATATCGGGTAGTGCCGTTTGAATTGTGTTACTAATTTTTTTTTTTTTTGCGAGGATCTTAGTTAGAAACTAGAGAGGTGAGCTTTGGATGGAACACCTTGAGAAGTAGTTTTTGACCTGACCCTTTCAGCACTCTTGCCAAACTTAGAAATGACACAACATCTGTGCATTAAAAAAATGGTCCTGGATTTGAGCGTCAATAATCTTACATACCTTATTAATCAGTCTGCAGTCAATTTGCAAAATGTTGTTTATAAAATCTTGGACTATTTAGTCATGATAACATGTCCACCGTACGATTATTAAACTCAACAAGACCGAACAATTTTTCGCGATAGCGTGGTTATAGCTAAATTAATCTTAGCCGTGAATTAACGATGGTCGCAATCATCCATAGCGCACTTAGCAGAACAGCCATCGCAATCGGAGAAGTGGAACAGTGGGAGATAAGAACTTGCGGTTTGCAATGTAGGAAGAGGTTCGCTTTCTAACCGTCTAATTTTTAGTGTCGGTTCTTTACGGTGTCTAAAAGCGACTTTTAGTTTTTGGTACAGCATCTAACTTTTAAATTGAGTATTTTTTAAGATAAAATCTACAAATTAATTATAGTATACGTTAAAAGCCTAACATCTGTATCAACCAAAATTGCAAACGAGTATTTTTCTGTAATCTCTATCGTAAATAGTAAAAATTCAAAAATTTCAGTCAAAAAGAATAGACCTTAGAGTCCAACAACACAACTCCGGTTCGGCCGCTACATTATCTTGCTGCAGTTAGTGAAAATCGAGGTTTTCTCGTGTGCCGCTGCCGTGAGTTCCTGCGGGCCGCGCGCTAGAGTAGAGCACAACACAACAAGATTTGCCTGGTTTGGTGGTGTGCCATGCCGTTTTGTACTGCATGCGCGACGTGCGGCTCTGGCGTGTCCACGGGTCACTAGACTCGTCTCGGCCGCGCCGTTCGCCGTGACAACGGACGATTTTGTTAGGTTTGGTGGTGTTCTTACTTCTTACTGGGGACGGCCAAGCTCTCGTGGAGTAGGTGAGGTGTCCATGTTTTTGGTGGAGTTAATTTCTTATTTACCTTTTTGCATTCTGCCCCCTTGCTTTTGTGAATGGATTATCGGGTAGGTGAAACGTCCTGTCTCAACATAAGGAGTGCAAATGGAGCGGATATTTCTTGACCGTCCGTCTGTCTATTTTAATTCGGATATAATTCCGAGCAAAATTTAGGATATCCGAAGGTTTTATCGGATACGGAAACGAAGTCGGATATTTTCTGTCGGATACGAAAACGGATTCGGAAAAAGTATTATCCGATGGATACGGAACTATTCGGATATTTTTTCGGGTAGTTACCGGATACGGAAACGGAGTCGGATATCGGATACGAAGGCCTTTGTGGAATCATTTGCTAAATATTATGAAGTTAAATGAACTAGCGATGTACTTGACTACTTGGCTATAGGCAATTCATACTTTTGAACCATGTGACATGTAGCTAATTAGCTAATACTTGTTTAACTAGTCTATAAAAGTATGTGAGAACTACATGTGCACATGTGCCTGCTAATTTGCACAGAGCATCTCCATACACACAAAATCATTTGCAACACACTTCAATCAATTACGTAAAACTTTTGTAGTGTGAACGCGATGTTAAATTTCAAATATCGGAGTTTTACAAAAACTTCTTATAAAAAGCATGTGAGACCCACGATACGTTTAGCCCTGTTAATCTACATGTAGAATCATCTTCAATAAAATTTAATTGATTTCGAGTACCTTTTACGGTGTGAACGCGAAGTTAAAATTCTAAATACCGAAGTTTTACGAAAACCTCCCATAGAAAGAATGTAGAACCCACGTGTACGCCTAACTCTGCCAATTTGTACAGAGTATATTCCCTTCACGTAGAATCATTTGCAATAAATTTCAATCAATTTTGTAAAACTTTTGTAGTATGAAGCGAGGTTGAAATTTCAAATACCGAAGTTTGACGAAAGGTTCCTATAAAAGCATGTGATGCCCACACATGCAACTAATCCTACTAATTTGTATAAAGTAGCTCCTTTATACGTATAATCATCTCCAATAAATTTTAATTGATTTTAAGAAACTTTTATAGTGTGAACACGAGGTTGAAATTCCAAATACCGAAATTTTACGAAATTTTCTATAAAAGCATGTGGAGCCACGTGTATGTTTTGCCCTGATAATTTGCACAGAGTAGCTCCCCTACACGCATAATCATTTGTAATAAATTTCAATCGATTTCGTAAAAAAATTATAATGTGAATGTGATGTTAGAATTCAAAATACCGAAGTTTTAGGAATAAGTGGGTTGGTAAATGGCTTGAAAAATAGGTTGAAGCCATGTTCAGGCTGGGTTGTGTTTAAATGGAAGGTGGATTAGGCTGAGTTGGGTTTAAGTAGAAAACAGTTTGAGTTGGATGAGGTTATGAAAAATCTTTTGTGGTTTAGATTGGAGTGGGATGTTAGCTTTGTCTCATATAGATTTAGTTTAGATAAGTTTTAAACCCATTAACAAGCCTACAAAAAAAAAGAAAGCAATTAACCATGGGCTGAGCTGAAACCTGCTTCCCCGGCCGCTCTAATTATTTTACTCGATCGTTCTTGCCGTTAATTTATCCATCCACGCAAGCACAAAGCCGCACGGAGCATATACGGCCGTATTATACCACAAAAGTAGCCGTATTATACTCCACTACGAAAGCTTTGTTCTGCTAATCTAATCAAGGCTACCTTCTAATTTAGTGCAAGTTGCCAAGCACGTGATGGCCTGATGGGACGGCCTGCTTTGCCGCGAGACCTGACATGATCATTCACCGTCGAACGATCTCTCAGTATTTATTTATGTTAGAATCAAAAGCAATCAGACACGTCAATAAACCGTCGAACACAGCCCAAAAAACCTGACGTATGTGCAGTGTCATATAAATCTCCGTGCACAAAGTTTCTCTTGCGGAAACCGTGAAAGGGATGGCCTGATTGGCTTAATCACTTTTTTTTGGGTGCATCCAAAACACAAAAGAGTGGACGCGGCATGACAGCGCGAGGGGCCATTTTGTGGGCCGTCGGGCCCACTGGCCACGGCGTTGGACAAAGCGGGCAAAAAGCTTGGCACGTGGGACTCGTGGGGAAGGATCGTACTGGCCGCTCTTAACTTCTCCTCGGGGCCCATCGCGCGTGAAAACGAAATGGACGGTGGCCAGACAATGGGCTACGGCCCATTCGTCAGCCAACCCGGATAGCTCGAGGCCTATCTGCTGGCCCATGCTGACTTGTGCAGTGTGGAGTGTAGACACACCAGATGCTTGTGTGTAGGTTGAAGGTACTGCTCCATTGGGCTGAAAAAGTTGAGTTATGGCTGAGATTACACTGTAACTGATTGAAATTACACTGTAACTGATGGTGATTTATTTGACATAACTGAATTTAAAAAACTTAAAAATAGAAAAAAAAAACATATTAGCCCATCACGGGCAATGCAAACGAATACGAGAAAAAAAGAAGTGGCAAAAAAGCTAAAAAACCAAAAAGCCAGATAAAGATGAAATTTAGGAATAGTAAAAAATAAGTCAAAAGCCAAAAACTCAAGCTGAAAAGAGCAGGGCCAGCCGTTCGAAACACATGATTTTTACATAAGTTTTGAAAGGATTCTATAGAAATAGTTCCATTTCTCCGATATAATTCAGTGACCTAGAAGATTCTAGCGTTCCAAACTGGGCTAGAGTGGTTGGAGCTTTGGGCTCCATAGCGCGTTACGGAGTAGTATTTAATCTGATAGAGGCTACATAGCCAAGGATCACAATCCTCTCTCTAAAAAACATATTAGGGATCACAAACTTCAAAAAGCTCATTATAAATTTGGGAAGAACTGGTTGCGCGAGAAGAAGTTTTAGCGCACACATATATATTCACATTGACTCATCGAGAGAGATTTAGAGCCTGCTCCAACTAGCTTTTGATTGAAATTGCAATGGAGTGGTTGTTAGTTTTTTCTGAGAAAAAATAAGTGAAAAAAATAAAAAAATCGGTATATCATCACGGTTTTAGATTGAGTATTTTTTTCCCGTTGATATGAGGACGAAGCTGTTAATGATAATGTTTAAAAAAAAGAAGATGAGAAGGTGACTTTTCCATCAAATTCTGTAGCCCTTACATTGCGTAGAGAAAAAGAGTGAAAAAACAGTTTCTTATAAAAAGAGAAATACAAACCTGTCCTATCCAAATGAACAGGCCCAACCAAGTGATACCCCTCCACGTCATTGATCTGCACTTCCTCACTCAAACCAACACCCACCCTCCATTCTAAATCCAACGCCTAGGCACCACCCTCCCACGAATTCACCCCCTTCTCCCTGCTCTCCCAGCCTTACCGATCCGCACCGAGCCCTCTCGACCAATCGAACGCATCCCACGGATCAATCCTCTTGCCTCTCCTTCCTATAAATACCCCGCACACCCTACTCCCTAATCCCCATCTCAACAAAATCCCCAATCCCCCTAAATTCGCTGCACGACTCGAGCATGGCACACCTGCCCTGGCTCGTCGTAAGCATCAAATGTAGGTCAAATGGAATCATTTGCGGAAATAACTGGTTTAAATGCGTTATTTATAAAAACTAGCATCATTTTTATGTCAATTGCAAAAAAGTGTTAGGAAACATTGGCCTGGGAATCAATGCACATGACCCGCCGACTAGTAAAATAAATAGAGAAGTTCAGAAGATCATTGATTTACAAGCATTAGCAAATCAACTGTCTGACCACTTTAGTGATTTGAAGAGTGTGACCAAGTCGCATATGCCTATACGCAATGCACTGGAGATGGTTGAAATATCAAAGAAAGTTCAAGGTAACGAGAACTCCGACCCTTCAAATTCTAAGTAACTGGGGACACCTGGTGAAGAAGGATAAGAAGGACTTGACACAGCCGATCACTAAAGTTCTTCAGAACCAGAAGAGGAGCCGGTTGAGACCTGGCATCAGTATGACACCATCAGAAAAGGGCATACCAGATCTGAACATTCCCATAGGAGGAGAAATCGGCATGGATGTGTGCACACACACCAGAGCCGAAAAACTAAAGGGACCTGCCACCGCAACTGGAAGAAGCGATGAACAAGGGGAAGCAGCGGAAAGCAACTCATGATGAAATAGCTATAAATTATGTGCACAGAGAGTCAATGAATAGGACAACAACCAATGTTGATATCTACTTTGCAAAGAAAATTGCTACAATCATCGATCTTTGATCCAGAGCATGTATCGCTCGTTGAATGTAAGAAAAAAATCAGATTGGGAAGATTGAAAGAAGGCAATAAAAACTGAATTATTATCTCTGAACAAAAGAAGGGTGTTTGGGCCCGTAAGCCGCACACCTCCTCATGTGCATCCTATAGGGCATAAGTGGGTATTTGTTCGAAAGAGAAATGAAAGAAATGAAGTTGTAAAATATAAAGCAAGGCTGGTTGTACAAAGTTTCACTCAACATCCAGTAGTTGATTATGAATAAACCTACTCTCTAGTCATGAGTGGAATCACCTTTAGATATTTAATCTCAATGGCAGTAAACCTAAATTTAGAAATAAAATTTATGGATGTGGTAACCGCATACCTTTATAAAAACTTGAATTCAGAAATTTATATGAAGGTAGCCGAAGGTATCTTTGTCCCGAACCAAGACAGAGCAAATAGAAATCTATATAGTGTGGAGCTTAGGAAATCACTGTACGGACTCAAGCAATCAGGCAGGATGTGGTATAATCGCTTAAGCGACTTTCTATGCAAGAAAGGCTACACAAATAATGAAAATTATCCCTGTGTATTTATACGATGATCCCAGCATGGATTTTGTATAATCTAAGTATATGTAGATGATCTGAATATCATTGGGACAATGAAAGACATAAAAGAAGCAAGTTCTTACCTAGAGTCAGAATTTGAAATGAAAGATTTGGGTAAAACCAAATATTGCTTAGGCCTGCAGCTCAAGCATGTCCCTGAAGGAATATTAATACATCAGTCAGCCTACGCCCAGAAGGTGTTAGAAAGGTTCGGCTTTGAGAAGGCATACCCATCAAAAGCACCGATGATCAGGAGGTCTTTACAGCAAGAAACGATCCATACCGACCTAGGGAAGAGGGGGAGGAAGTCCTGGGACCGGAATTCCTGTATTTAAGTGCAGTGAGAGCACTTATGTATTTAGCGAACTGCACTAGACTGGATATTGCATTTGCTCTAAACCTATTAGCAAGGCATAGTGTAGAACCTATCAAAAGGCATTGATAGGGAATAAAGGACATCTTCCGATATCTCCAAGGAAGCAAGGACCTTGGGTTATTCTATAGAAAGAATCAAGATTTGAATTCGACTGGCTATACAGATGCTAGGTAGTCGGACCCGTATACTGCAAGGTCACAAACATGCTATGTATGCATATGTGGTGGAACTGCAATTTCATGAAAATCGTCTAATCAAAGTCTTGTAACGACTTCGACGAACCACTCAGAAATTATAGCGATATACGAAACCGCACGAGAATGTTCTTGACTCCGACGAATGATTCACCACATGCAACAGTCATGTGGGATGGATATTATGCAAACTCCCACAATTATCTATGAAGATAACGCAGCTTGTGGAGCACAAGTGCAGACGGGCTACGTGAAGAGTCATCTCACAAAGCATATCAACCCTAAGTTCTTCTATGCTCATGAATTGCAAAAGATGGACAAAATTAAAGTACTGCATACTAAGTCATGTGAAAATCTTGCATATTTATTCACTAAGTCACTTCCAGCATCTAGTTTTGGAAGGTACGTACGACGAATTGGAATGATGAGATTTAGAGAAGTGCAGAATTCAGGGAGGAGATTTTTCTCCACCTTGTTATTAAAACTTGATCATGAAGATCAAGTACCCAAAGAATAAATCTTACAGATTAAATGAAATTGGGTGGATTGTACTCTTTTTTCCTTGACGAGTTTTCCTGAAGTTTTTCGGCTAAAGTTCTTGATAAGGTAATTCATGCAACGCAGCATAACACGTATCATATACTTTTTCTCTAAATTTTTTTATTTGACTTTTATGGAGTTTTGAGGCTTTACATGCATTGAGAACCTGCAATCCACTTGCCATCGTTTTTTCCCCTCACTTAACGAAGCAGAAGAGAAACACGCCATTACGGAATCGATAGCCTCGCTAATCACGATAACCACCGTCCTTCTTCACCAACAAAATCCTGGGCCGAGCCGGCCGAGTACCAACTCCCCTGGATCCACGCCGGCGCACGTACGCGCACCGCACCGACCACCCCAACTCCAAGCGCCAAAGCGCCGCGGCGGAGGCAGCCCCCCACCCGCTTGCCGTTCCGCTGTTCCCATCCGCCGACCCCCCTCTGCTCCGCTCTCCCCACCCTGCCCAACCCCACCAACCCACCACGCGACGGGACGCGACGCCCTCCGCTCTACTTCTCGCTTCCGCTCCACGCCGCGCCGGTCGATCGCTCTCCCGCCCGCCCGCCTAACCTTCTCCTCCCGCGATCTCTTCCCGTCCTGCCAGGCCCAGATCTGGTCGCCTCTTGCTCGCGCGCGCGTGGCCGGCCGGTCGATGGTGTCCGCCGCGGCGCAGGCGGGCGTGCTCGCAGCGTGCGTGGTGCTGTTCGTCCCCATGGGGCTCGCGGGCTGGCACCTCAGCCGCAACAAGGTGCTCTTCTTCTCTGGCGCGCTCTTCGTCTCCCTCGCCGTCGGCGTCCACCTCTCCCCGTACCTCCCCTCCCTGCCCCACCTCCTCGCCTCCTCCTTCTTCCCCCACCCCGCCCCGTCCTCCTCCTCCTCGTCGTGCATCCCGTTCCTGCACCGCGTGTCGTGGGCGGACGCGGACGCCGCCGCCGGGGGAGGCGGCCGCTCGTGGTCGTGGCAGCCCTCGCTCGCGGCCTCCTGCGGTTTCGCGCGGTTGTCGCGGGACAACGCGTCGCTGCTGCTCAACGGCTCGTGGGTGATGGTGGCCGGGGACTCGCAGGCGCGGTTGCTGGTGCTCGCGTTGCTGCGACTCCTGCTCGACCCGGCTGCGGCGGCGGCGGTCGAGCCGGAGCTGTTCCGCCGCCACAGCGATTACCGCGCTGTCGTGCCGGCGCGGGGCATCTCCTTGGATTTCATCTGGGCGCCGTTCGAGGACAACATCACTAGGCTGCTCCACGAGGATCTCCGCCTTGCGCCGCGCACCCCCGACGTGCTCATCCTCGGATCCGGCCTCTGGCACGTGCTCCATATCACCGACGCCGAGCAATACGGCGACGCATTGGCGTCCATTGCCAGTGCCGCCAAGTCCCTCCGGTCGCCACTCCCCGTGCCGCCGCCGCACATGTTCTGGCTCGGCCTGCCGCGTCTCGTGAACCACATGCTCAACACTGATGCCAAGAAAGCGCACATGAACGACACCATGCTGCAAGCCTACAACCGTGAGGTCGATCAGAGGTGCGTCTTGCGCCGTGATGGTGGCCCATTCCTACTGCTTGATGTGGGAAAGCTCACCCGGGGATGTGGGCCGCAATGCACGGCTGATGGGATGCATTATAACGGCGAGGTGTACGATGCTGTCATGCATATCATGCTCAATGCATTGGTGATTGAATCACAACAAACGATTTGAGTGGGTGGGGATTCTTGAAGCAGGTGTGCTCTCACCCCCCTGTTCTTTTGGTCCAGTGCAATATATGGGTAATTAGAAATTGTTGTGAATTAGGGAGGTTCTTTTGATTGCTTCAACATTTTGGTCGTTTGCCAGAAGTCACCGTTGTATTGCTCAACCTTAGATTGTAATATAGGGACATCTTAGAACCACACTGTTTTTGGCTAATTGGCAAACTGAGCTGGTGTATTGTATACCTTTTTCTTGGGTAATAACTAAGATGGTGATTCTGACATGTAGGAGAGAACAGATACAGGAGTACTAAGAACTAGTCAACTTTTTGTCTGGCAATTGGAGGTATTATTTTTGTTGTACATGCAGAAATGTTCTCTAAATCATGTGTGTGATGTTTGATGATGCTTTCAACACTCAGAATCATTGAGTTATCCAATTCAATAATCTTAAGGTGTATGTGTAAATGTCAAATTGAAGCTTAAGTGGACTGTAAAGTGAAGCTGTACTATGACCCTTTCAACATAGTTATATACTTTTCACCAGTAGTTGAGGCAGTTCTAACCTTCACACAGGGTTGTCACGGTGTCGCCTAGGCGACGCCAAGTCGTCCAGGCGGTTGGAGGTGGATGCCGTGGGCAATCGGCTAGCGCGGGGGAAGTTAGGCGGTGCTGGGCAATGCCCACTCATTCGGCAAAGAAGCGGGGTGGGGGCTTAAAGGGTTACACGGCTTGACTCGACAAAGGTGGTCACCCAGTACTTTGGTAGGGTTTCACGGTCATGGCCTCACCGGGAGATCTCCTGCTCTCGGCGCCGATCTGCACCGTCCTCCTGCCTCCTCCAGTCCTTCGGCACTGATCTGAAGCCTCCTCCTGCCAACGTTTTGTGGCCTCCTCTAGTCTCCCGTTGCTGATCTGCTGTAGCCTCCTCCAGTCGTCCCGCCGCCGATCTGCTGTAGCCTCCTCCAGTCCTCCCGCCCCTGATCTGTTGCAGCCTCCTCTAGTTCTCTCGCCACCGACGCCCCTCTCCAGTCCACTGCCACTACCGTGCTCAAGTGATCAACTCCAGCTTTCTTTTGCTTTTATATGCTTTCTTCTTTGGCTTCCCTCTCCCGCCGACGCCCCTGCAGGGAGGTCGGATCGCAACAGAGGGAGGCTGGAGACCAGAGGTGCAACAGAGAGGCCGGATCGCAGTAGAGGGAGGCCGGAGAGGGAGCGAGAGGCAGGAGGCGGTGCTAGTGGAGGCCAAGTTCGGGATCCGGAAGGTAGAGAGAGAGAGAAAGAAGGGAGATCCCAGCCATTCGAGCAGAGCAAGAGAGAGGGGGGGGAGTAAGAGAGAGAGAGAAGAGATAAGAAAGTGAGAAGGACATGAGTGGCTTCGGCTGAGAGTTGGTTTGTATCCCTGGGTCAAGAGCCATATGTGTACATGTGCATTTGCAATTAACCCCTATAGTACATACAAGTAATAGAAATAGGTTATGTTAATGCTATTTGCTATTATAGATCTTGTAACGTAGATAGTTTGTGCTATTATGTTGGATGGTTATTTAATTTTAGGTTATATAAGATGTTATTTGTATTTATTATTATCGTCTATCTGTCACCATGGCGGGTGCCTAGTCGACTAGGCGTCCAGGCGCCCCAGTCTCGCCACGACTTGCCGGAGCGCCGTGACAACCATGCTTTCACATGATTTTGAAGCTATAAGCCTATGACTATACTGCACGCTTAATGCATCACACATAGTTAAACACATAGTTGATAGAATGCATTGACTATATTGTAAAGAAAGTACACCAAGAGTGCAAACGATGGTTCTACAAATGCATAATATTATAGTACCTCTAATCGCTTTACCCTTTCTGCCCTAGAAGAAATAAGATTTAGTTGCCTGCTTCGTTTAGTATTTGGTCTTCGTTGTGCACCATATGTGGTGATCATCATCTTTACTTCCTGGTTATTAACTTGTCCTGAGATGTTTAAATGTTTCCTAGAGAAAAGTAGGCCTTTAAGATTAATTTAAATAAGTCTTCTTTATGAACTATTAACATGTGGACTTTATAACAATGTATGATGTATCCTCTTTATCTTGTCTGGTTTATTCCATTAGTTGGTGTCTTCATTTTGCAAACCAACCTAGTGCCATTGGAATTGCCGACGAGCTATTGCTTCATCGTTGTTCAGTGTTCGCAAAAGTACTACAGAAAGTTCCCGGTGTGTGGCAATCCTTGTTATGGTGATTTATCTTAGTAGACACATTATTGCTATTTCCTCTTGCATTTCCCTGTTGTATGGCCCTGCTAGCAAAAGTTTCAAGCTAATTGCGTCTGCTAGTTTAACTCACTCTGCTCAATCCTGCAGTACAGGTAATCCATGTGTGCCTGAAGGTATTGTTTGGCCTATGTAGCATATAGCAGTGTTTGATCATTTGAACATGACGAATTAAACAAGCATTGCAATATTTTACTACTGCTTTGCTTTAGTGAATACTGTTTACTTATGTCTGAAACTTATAATTGTAGGGCATGGTTTCATGGCCCATAATCCCATATGATGTTTCCACGTGTCTGTAGTATAGATTGAAATTGATCAATTTTATTCCTTTTTGCTAACATTGCGGTATATTACAGTTCATATATTAAACTTTCTTTCTAATATATCATCCTGCTGGCTTTCAAAAAAAAAATTAAACTTTCTATATTAGTCTTGTTGAAATGGATATCTTGGAAGCACTGCTTGACAGAGCCTCAGCTCTTTCACTTGTAGTGTTCTAGTATTTTTATGAGAACAACAACATCAAATATGGTATACTTTCATGACTGCTTGTCTGTTCTCCAGTTCTGGTTTACCCTGTTTTGTCTAGTTCACTACATGGTTGGTTAAAGCGCAAGTGTAATTCTAAAAAAAACGCGAGTGTAAAGCGGCTTTGATTGATGAAAATAGTGTTACTGCGTGAGCTCGTGCGTGCACACAAATAAGTTCGTGTGTTACAGGTTGCAAGATGGCTTCTTTAACCATACTCCCAATGTTGCTGTTAAGAGTTCCACTGTCGGCGGTCATGTAACTCACTGTGTTGTCATATTTGTGTTAGTCCATTAGTCGCCCTTGGATCGAAGAAGTTGCCAACTTTCTTGACAGTAATTAAGTAAACAAGCTTTGAAGCGAGAAGTTTGTTTTATAATTGTGTTTCTAAGATTTAAATCATATATATGGTGTGGGGACCCAGGCGTGAGAACACCCAAAATTATCATATTTGTTCTGTATTAGTTCCATTATCAGTAGCTAGCACATATATTCACATCATTGGATTCACATGTATACACATTGTACATAAATAATTTACAACAAAAGAGTGATATATAGGCGATGCATAGTACATTTTTTACACAGGGCTGATCGGCTAAATAAACATCAGAGTCTAGAACAAAATACAACGAAAGACTAGTAAGTAAGTAAAAGTATTCAATGGTACACCATCATAGCCCATAGGCAACTGACTGGAGTTAGTACCTAGAAAGGCTTATCATCGAATTCCCTGGTGCTGGGGCAAAATAAGTATCGTCGGGCATGTAATCTTCTTCATTCTCTGATCAACAATAGATTAAGCAAGGTTGAGTACATGGCACATAACCTTCTTCATTATTTGATTAACAATAATTTAAGCAATGTTAAGTGTATTATGTGTTCAGCAAGACTTGTAGTGTATCGTAAAATTGTACATATATGTAAGGTTGTCAAAAGATGAGGCTCTGAACTAAGTTGTTTTCAGCATGAAACAAATTTCATTTGCAATATCAATAGGTAATAATTTGCAAATGGAATTATAAAGAGCATTTGACATGTAATGAAATCACATTTATATAACTTCCATAACAGTAGATCAAATCCGTTCGCAGCCTTACTCGGCTGTGAACATCGAACAATTCCAACCTATGGGCATGGCACATGGAAGACGTGTACATGCCATCCCATTATGTTCAGTGAAATAGTTTTGAAAAGGAAAACTATACCTATTATGACTGCATCCAAGCATGCTTATGACTGCGAGCATAGCTATTTAAATAATTTTTAACACTCTACAATGGTTGTACAACTTTACCCACACGAAATAATCAATTATACTGTCGACCATTACACGCTTCCTTGGGCGTGTGACGAAAGTGATTATCATATAGCCTTTAGGTTATCTAGTCCTAACCTTGCACCAGCCCAATGAACATCGAACATCTCTTAGAACATCGAACATCTCTTAGGTCCATCTCCTAAAAGAGCATTCAAATCCCCAAGTATGCTGCTATAGCTCTCAACTTAGCCTCTGCACTCGAACGGAAAATTGCAGTCTGATTCTTTGCTTCCAGGCAATCAAGGAGGGGCCAAGAAAAACATAGTAAGCAGAAAGAAAACGACGATCAGAAGGATCACTAGCCTAGGTCGCATCAGAGTACGCTTGAAGCTGTAATGAGGTGGAGCTAGGGGAAAACAAGCGACGAGAGATTTTACCACGCAAGTAGAGAAGAACATGAAGGGGTGACTGTAGTGAAGATGAGTAGAACTAGCCATGAATTGACCCAAGATATGAACAACATAAACAATATCAGGACGAGTACTCACAAGATATACCAGACTCCCGACAAGATGGCGATAACGGGTAGGATCCTCAAGAAGATCACCATCAGTAGCACGAAGCTAAAGGGAGAGCTCCATAGGAGTCTCAGCAGTGCGAGTGTCAGTCAAACCAGACCGATCAAGAAGATCCTAGACATACTTCTGTTGGGAGCGATAGTAACCCTCAGGCGTGGAAGAAACCTTAATCCCAAGGAAGTATGTAAGCAAACCAACATAAGTCATCAAAAACTGCTCACTGAGATGCTTCTTCACGCATGTGATGAATAGAGAATCGTCACTAGTAATGAGCATATCATCCACATATAGAAGTAGTGTCCTACCTCGATGTGAGACATGGACAAAAAGAGTAAGATCGTGGGCACTGACAGGGAAACCGGTAGCGGTAATCAGTAAGGTGAAACGCGTAAACCAGACACGAGGGGCCTGTTTGAGTCCATAAAGAGCACGACGAAGACGACAAACATGGCCATATGGAACATAATAACCAGGTGGTGGCTCGATGTAAACCTCCTCATGCAAAACACCATTAGGAAATGCATTCTTAACATCCAACTGAGAGATAGACCACCGGCGAACAGAAGCAACCGCAACAAGAGTGCAAACAGTGGTTATATGGGCAACATGGGTAAATGTCTCATCGTAATCACGACCATACTCCTGCTGGAAGCCACGAGCCACAAGACGAGCCTTGTAGCGCTCAATAGTACCATCAGATCTGGTCTTAATCTTGTACACCCACTTGCATGTGATAGGACGAGCATGAACAGGTATCGGTACAATATCCCAAGTCTCCATCTGTCTAAGAGCATCAAGCTCCTCTGCCATAACGAGCTGCCACTCAGAATGAGAAGCAGTCTTATGATAAGAGCTGGGCTCAATGACAGAGATAGTATGAGCGGTCGAAATAAAACCAAGACGACAAGGAGATCGAATGGATGTCCGGTCACGAAGGGCGTAACAAGGACCATCATCAGAGGAATCAGACGTTGGTGTCGACAAAATACCAGAAGATGAGTCTGGTGAAGGACGAGGACGTCTAAAGTAGTGCACCTCAGAGAAACGAGACGATGATGCTACAAGAGCAAGAGACGGTGCTGCAGAAGGTAACACAGGAGATGAATGTAGGTGAAGGACGAGGATGTCTGAAGTAGTGCACCTCAGAGAAACGAGATGATGGTGCTGCAAGAGTAAGAGACGGTGCTGCAGAAGGCAATACAGGAGGTGAAGGTACAGAAGGAACCACTGGAGACAGGTTAAAAGAAGGTTGTGAAAAAGGAGAAATGAGTGATCGACTGCTGCTCTGCATCTGGTGAATCGACATGCCCGGTAGTTCTACCAAGCAGAGTGGAAGGTAATCTTTTCTGCACGGTGAGGCCTGATTTACGACATCCGTCTCAACAAAATTTACACTTCAAGCAAATGTTACGGATTGTTCAGTTTTGCAGTGTACAAGACTCTTTCCAACTTTGTACAAAGACTCGCAACTTTTGAGGGATAACTGAGGAGTGAGGACTCGATCTTGAGTGAAACTGATACAACATTCATGCACTCCTGAAATACAACTCGTTCAGTGCAATGGTGAAAAAGCATGGGGTCAAAACAAATATGCGAACAACAATTGTTGTGACATGCAGAGTGAAAGCAAAGAAAAACAAATGTATATATGTTATATTTTCTAAACCTATAACAGCACGAGATTGTAGTTTACACACAATAGTAACCTGAGATCCAGGCCTCCTCATACAAACTAACAAAAGCTGGGCAAGCTCGACAGCAAGTGTGGTATTTTTCACATTGCCTTCTATGTATGTACCACGCTGTATTGACTATGCGTAAAAAAGCATTCGTCTGTCTCCGCCAGGGGCTGCTCTAATGGATAGGATGATACTGTGTGATCCCCCGTTTTGGTGGCAGCTTTCTTAGAATAAACAGAACCAAAGCAGAAGGTACGATCTCAACCAGCTGCAACAATCGGTGAATTCAGTTAGTAAATCATAAAAGAAATTTGGTTACTAATGATTTGTCTAAGAAATGACTGGAAGGCATAACTGTATATTTCATTGAAATAATAAAAACACAACTAAGCATGATATATGATATTTCTGGAGTACTCCTGGAGGATTTAACTTATTTTCTGTCTTTCAAAATATTTACATGCAGTGCCCCTGATAATCCCTTTTGTCTGATCTGCTGTCTCTACAGATGCCCTGACTGAATAATTCCTTTTGTCTGGCTTGCTGTTACTAACACTTCGATCCACATTGGGGCGTCCATTCATTGTTCATATCTACGTAAAACTTATTATTGCAAGCTCTTGTAGAATGGTGGCATTTCTAAGTGTTAACTCAATTTTCATGATCTGCTATAATAATAATAACGATTAGGGTGAGGTGGACTGATGCCATCTCAGGACAATCTGAGAAACACAGAACTCATCTGGCCAAGTTGCACACACGAAGATCTTATGCATGACGCAAAGAAACATGTCCAGGATGACTCAACATAGTCAGGCACTATTCAAAACTGAGCAACATGTAGAAGTATACTACACGGCATTCGTGCAGCATTTGGACAGACATTGTCTTGTTTCTCTTCCGCAAATTCACAAAATGTATCACATATACACCTAAGTATCCATGTTTGTTCATTTCCATTTCCTTATCAATGCTGTTCTATTTTGCAAAGATATCAGTAGTTAGTGACATATATGTCCTGCAATCCTACTCCTTGCGGCTATTAGCAAGATGGGAGCTCTGAATTTCACATCCTAAGTTCCATCACAACCTTAAACCTTGAATGAGGCCAACCTCAATATCTACAAATTGGTTGTCTAGCCATGAACATTCAAGACATAGCATGGGAGGCAGATAACTTCTCCATCCAGCACAAAACATTAAACTATGAAACAATGTATAGCTGACATTAACATTAGCTGCAACACAGTCAAGTCTATTGCGATTTTTTGGGTATGTATCTCAGAATATTTTTTCACAATTGTAGTAATGGAAGTGATTAAGTTACGTCCATATCTCAATGCCTTAATACTAGCTTGGTCATAGAAAAATCCACATCTTGATGTAAGTCAAACTGCATAAGGTGAATTGCTCAACATTATATACATTAGACAACATAATTAAATGAAGGCATACCAAGTAATAAAAGAAATTCAGAATTGGATGGTTCAGAACATCAAGATCAGCTGCTTTATCAAATGCATTAAGGCACATCTGCAAGATACATGCTCAAGTTAGTGGATTTCTCTAACCTACCTACCTAAATTGGTAGTAGCATAGCATACTCCAAAGTAATTGCAAACACTTACCATGACGCATCTGATCAAGAAACAAGAAAAGCAGATTGTAGTCACATAGCCAACCTGCGTGAAGGTATACAGCATTACCATACAATTTGTCATAGACAAGCCTCCAAAATTCAGACCAATGGAACACAAAGTTTATACCTCCTGCAATTTCTTGCGTCTTCCTTTTGATTCTACAGGGAAACGTTGCAACATCAGGAATAACCTACAGCAATAGACAGAATGTCAGATACCATATTAGTCAGTAAAGGGTCACCGCTAGCTTACTTCATGCATGCTCATCAATCAGGTTTCATAGAGTAGGGATATAAGTGGTGCATGAGAAAGATCTTTGCATGCACCCTAGTATGGCACAGAGCACATACATGACTAACACAAAAACTCATTGCAACATATCTTGGCATTGCAAGCAAAATGGTTGTTGCAAAATGCAAAGGCTTGTTCCTGATCTTCACTGGTGAATTGATACAGTTTAGTATCCAAATTCCAACCAATAGAAGACAGAGCTGTAGTCCACAGGGCAATGCCGTAGTAATATCATGGTGCCGCAAGCATGTAAATTGTTACAGAGCGCAAAGGATAGATCTGTACTCTGGATTTTCAGTGGTGAATATATCCAGTTAAAAATCACACAGAGCTACAATTTATTAGGACAATGGCTTAGCCAGGAAAGCATTACCTCCCACCATAGAGAAGAAACCCAAAAGCTGCAAATAATGATACACCTGAAAAATATAGCATATTATTAGCTGAAAAGATCAAGAAGTTAACGACGTCAAAAATTGCAATGTGTCTCGAATTTTTCACTGCTTTATGTTAGTCTCCCTGACCATTAACAGATACCAGGAATGAAGGTTATATGAAGACGGTTTCTGAAATTTACTTAACATAATTTTTTCTTATTCCTACTTCTCCTGGCCCACATAATTTTTTCTTATTCCTACTTCTCCTGGCCCACACTCCACAGTAGATCAAATAATGCTTTCCATAACTTCTCAAGTTAGATAATACTCTGTTAGTTGAAAATCAGCACTGCATGGCATGTCAAGATAGATACGCCAATGATGCTCTAGAAAACATACGGGTAGATGGAGAATGGAAAGGAAGTAAGCATTTCACCTGCAAAGAACATCTTCGACAATATGACCATAACACGAACTGGTTTCCACCACAAAACCAACCACAGAATTATCTGAAATTCATGCATATCAAGTCATCTCATGGGGGTGCAGAATGTTCCTAATTTGCATGTGCCAACTTACAAGGTATAAATATAATAAGCCAGAGTGTGATTGTATTTCCTCAACAAATGGTACACACTAGGAAGGCTGCATTGATGTGGGTTCTCTAGATGGAACGTAACACTGTACTTTACAGTTTAATCAAGAGATCAAAGGATTGACAATTATAGCATGTACTTGATATTTCGGGGATATTGGCATAGCATTTGCTTTATTTTCTCTATTAAGCATATGTACCCTAGGGCAATTAAAATAGAATATATTAAATAGAATACATTTTTGCCAACAGTACATTATTACTTCATCATGTATCTTTCCAAACAGTCATCAGGGTAACGTTTCATGTGAGTTAATTGACTTAATTCATGTAAATTATGAAGTGCAATAAGAAATCTAATACAAAGTTAATTACCTGAATTGAATAGACCACACCATTGATCCAATAGAAAGTTGGCCTAAGCCCATCGGTTGACATTGCACGTGCCTAGAGACCAGCATCACGAATTAACAGGTGCAACGGCATTGATGAAACGTCACAAGAAACTATGAAACACAAGCCGGTCTAGCACCTGATAATAAATCTCAGCCCAGAATAGCACCAAAAGTGCATATGTCGTGAAGAACGCAAGCCCAGGCATATCGAGAAGCACATGTTGAAGTATCTGCGGTACCACATTGCTTAAAACCATTACCCCAATGAATTCAAACACCAATATAGTCATCGTCAACCACAAACCTCTGGCTGTATAAGTTGCACATTTCGCCGCAGCACAAACACGACGGACCGCACTGCAAACACAAATAGCAAGCATACACATATATCACTCAACCAAACCAAACACCCAACAGAAGCAAAGCAAAGCAAACAGCACAAATGCGTTACCCACCGCCGTTCACGAGGAAGTTTAGGAAATGAAACACCTTCTGCGTCGTCCACCCATACTCGGGCACTCTACACTCGATTCTGATCAATTGGACCTGCAAGAGAAATCAAGCTCCAGAAATTTAAAATTTGTGCAACGCTCATGACTCAGCCTCAGCCTCTCAATTCCTTGCACACTCCCCAAGTTTGAAATCAAGCACCCACGGATCAAACGCGCGCAATCGAGGCAAAACCAGCCAAAACAGATATGATCGCGCAATCGGATCCAGGTGCCACAGATCGGAACGTATTGGGGTGGGGGCGAACTTACAAGCGCGACGGCGGAGACGAGGCCGTAGAGCACGGCGAGGGCGTGGAAGATGCGGTCCTGCCACTGCGGCGACTCGTTCACATCTTTCCACCAATCCACCGCGCCGTTCAGCGCCGATGAGGCCGCCGCGGCCGCCTCCACCACCAACAACCGCCTCATCGAGAACCCCGTGCGGCTCCGCGCCTGCTGCGACCAGGTGGTGGGAGACCGGAGATGGAATATTTGGAGAGGCGGATTGCGCGGCGTGGGGAGGAAGGCGACGTGAGCGTCTCGAGAGGATTCGAATCGAAATAGATTTGGGCTTCGGTTTCGCTCGCGTCGCGTGGAGGCCGCCAGAGGGGAGAGAGAGAGAGAGGAGAGGAAAGTTCGAGCCTTCGGCTTCGTGCTCCGCGGGAGGTGACGGTGACGGGGCGGTGAGCCGATCCTTGGGAGGCGGGTGAGGACACGTGTACAGTAAGTGCTTTTATCCCTGGAACGAGTCTATGGTGGTGGAGTACGCGGGGTCGGCGGGGAAGTGGGTGGGCGAGGGTGCCGGTGTATGGATCGGGTCCAGGGATCGGTAAGCAGAAGCGGCCCTGGGTCCAGCTCGGCGTGATTAGTTTACTTTGAGATGAGGTGGCCCGGTCGGACACAGTGTATGATAGATAGGAGTGCCATTTGGAATTTTCTTTTGCCAGTTTTGGCCATGTTCGTATGCCTATTTGTGCTAGTTTTTTTTTCTACCGAGTAATAGAAATTTATATGTAATTTTAATTGATATAAATAAAATACCTACAGTATATTGTAGTTAATTTATAGACTCTATCTAAAAAATATTTTATTTAAAAAATAGTTAAGAAAAAAAAACAAAAAAATAGTTTTTATACGCAGAAAAGAAGAGGATGGCAAATCAGTAAGGATGTTTCAGGAAGCATGGGAGAATAAAACAGTGCAACTATTGTTCAGAACTCCGGGGAAGGTAATTAGAGAGTCAGCAAGTAGAGGATAATCTGACTAGTGTCCATGTCATCGCTTTCAACTAGAAGCTTATCTTTGCCTCAAGAAGAAGAACGAGTCCTCGAATCCACAGCCAGATTTCTATAACCTTGCACTACATTGCTAAGATCTATCGATCAGGTTGGGAGGTAGATTGTGCTATTTCAACCAGTTTCTATAATCATCTGTTAGTGTACATGAGAGAGAGAGCTTGCGATGATCGCGTTGGAAAAGAAAAGGAGAAACAGAAACAGGTACATGCTGCGGGAAGATCAGGTTGACTCCATTCATTTAGCTCAAATTCCGATGAAAACGAGAAAGAAAGACCACGAGACACTGGGCCGTGACACTGAGTAGCCCACAGTCTCTACAGCAAATTCACCATCTATAGGCCCAAGCCTATAATCCAAAACAAAAACAAAACTAGATCCCCGCAGGCCAGATGAGACACAGGCCCGGCCCATTCCGGCGACCCAAAAACTGCAAACATTCTAGTCACATCACATGATGGTGCAGGCGTTGACGTCGTCGTCGTTGAACATGTTGCTGATGGTGTCGGCGCCGCGGACGGGCTCGCGCATGCGGCAGTGGCGGTCGCCGTCGCCGTAGCCGTGGCGGTGGTAATTGTAGCTCCCGCGGTACGAGTCGTCGTCGCGGAAGTAGCCCTTGGCGGACGTGAAGCGCAGCGGCGTGCCGCCGCTCGGCCAGAACTCGGCCTTCTTCCCGCTCCGCCGCACCTCCCGCAGCACATTCCCCCTCTCCACGTACCCGGTCACCCTCACCTTCTCCGTCGCCACGTCCACCTCCACGCTGTCCACTCCTGCGCTCATGTTACACACCACAAAAAGAAGCCAAATGAGTCGCGTTTGCATCGAAGATCGTGTCTGATGTCAGAAACAACATAGGAAGTACGATTGCACGCACACCTCGGAGGTTCAGAAGAGCGCGCCTGACAACTCGCTCGCAGCCCTCGCAGCACATCCGCACCTTAAGCTCCACCGTCTGGAGGTGGTGTCGGTTAGGTTTCTGTCTTTTCCGTGATCAAAATGCAGAGAAATTTGCAAAAAAAGTAAGCACGCACCTGGAGAGAGACGGGCCTGCTTCGGCCGGCAAGGCCCCCCGCTCCGTGGTGGTGATGATACACGGCGTTGCCGTGCGTGCCGACGCCGCGGTGGCCGCCGGGAGGGTAGACGCAGCAGCAAAAGAAGGACAGGAATACGTCGGAAACCACGTCCGCCATCGTGTGGTTCGTACGAGAAGCAAGCGATCGACCGACCGAGCTCTCGTAGCGCAGAATCGTCTTCTACAATCTAACAACAGGTCAATATATAGGTAGGTACGGGAGCTTGTCAGGTTGTCATTGAGATCGATCTAGACGAACAGGCATGTGTGATGTGCTATCTTGGAACGCTAGCTCGTGTTGCTCAAGTACGTACCAGCTGGTGAAACCAACTTCGGACAGCTAAATGCCCTTCATTTTTTCTGCCCATACCAGTGCTTCAAGTGTTGGTCTCACGTGTGAGAATATGGAGGATTTTGTTAGTTTAATGACGTTTACAGGATTTATTATGTGCTGTGAAAATTGCAATTGCCAGGTACAAGGCCATTAACTGATTCCGAATTCCTTACTGCTGAGAGGAACCTTTGTACATCAGTCTTAACCTTTTGAGCTGTTGCTGGTATACTAATGGAGATTAACAGCTAGTACGTATTCTTAAGTTGCTAATGGTTGTGATAGGAAGAGATTCGAAGTGTGGTCCTATTCTCTGTAGCTGTGACTTTTGATTTTTGATTGAAAATTTTGAATTTTAACTGTTTGTGACAGACATTATAGAAAGAGAGATACTCGTTTGTGATTTTGGATAGTACAGATGTTGAGCTTTTAACATGTACTACAATTAATTTGTAGACCTCGTTTTAAAAAAATACCCTAAAAATTAGGTACTGTAACAAAAACCAAAAACCGATTTTAAAAGCAGAAAACAACATACCCTATAACACATACTGAGTGAAAGTACACGCTCCATTTCAAAGAACCGTGCGCCAATCCAAAATGGTCTCGCTAGTTTTCGTCAGGAATCTGATGTGAACCGTAAAGGGGGGGTTTGTGACAGGAAAAAGAGAATGCGCCTATGGAGAAACAACACTAGTACGATGCAATAATAACAATATCCTGATTAAAAGCAAGGGAATAATACAGAAAGCTAGCGATAAATTGAGGCTTACTGACGAAGCAATTTCGTCGATGCATGCAATGCTTAGTATTTCTTCCATCGTCGAAATTTATTTATTATGAGGGATCATGCATGCATGCAACTTAATTAGTATTTCTTTTCCATCACCACACGATATCTTAATTTATCGCCACACCGTGAAGAATATCCTTCTCTCCTACGCCCGCATGTCGGCATATCCTACCTTCAGACCATAAAGCAGCTCAATTACAATTCAGAGGTCAATATCAGTCCAATGCTATGCAATTCGATTAATAAGTGGCTCTGTGGGCCTATATGTATGACTCTGTTAAGAAGCATGTTAGACTCTGTATTACAATACGATATATTAAGAAGCACGTCAGACTATGTTAATATGATTTTAACTGGAGAATTAGCAACTATATGTATGCCAGTTGTTAGACATGGTCTTAGAAATAAAAAGACGAACTGGATAGTACCAACAGAAAAAAATGTGCTTTGTGGCATTAAATGGTAAACAAGTCAGCATATCTGTGTAGATACATGCGATTGCTCTATACTTTTGTAGAAATAGAGACATGTGCAATTGTACGAGTTTCGGTGAGCATATTATTTGATTGGGATACATAGTTGTGCTACTTAAACCAAAGAACATTTGTACCTGATTCTGATGGTTTCATTATTTCTCACAATGTTGAACATATTCTTGGTGAAGTTTCTGATAGTGTTCCATACGGCATATACTCTGTGAATCACTTTGGTAACTTTGTGGATCTACATCCCTTAAGATCAGAGAGCTCAAAGTCGATAGGTGAGAAGCATCCAGGAACTTCTCAAGAAAGGTCAGAGGCCCTCTCTAATGCTTTTGGACTGTCAGTTCAGCAGTAGCAACAGGATGCCTTTGTGAGTAAATTTCTTGATCACATTGGTGCTGAAGACACAGGACATTATCATCTGCGACAAGATTTGAATCTGTATCCTTCAGGCTCTGCATATGGCAAATACATGACGCAGCTTTCGTCATGTTCAGATACAGACTCCTATCCTGTCAACGCCATCTGCCGATTCATCTGAAGTGGCCGAATGGTTTCAGCGACGAATGACACTTTCAGGGAAAGTTCTTTCTCCCTTTCTCCATGTATGGATCCTTGTATAATCAGTCTTGATTATTTTGATTACATGCGTAGTGAGCAAACATCTTGGATATCAGACTGCTGATAAGTACCATGGAAATTGGAGCAACTCTGTGGGCAGTATGAGAACAGGGAGAAGTCAGACACTCAATTCATTTGGAGAGAACCATCATAGTCGTAAGCCTTTCTACGACCGCATAGTCATAAGTCTTACTACGACAACTCCTTGATCGTAAGTCTTACTACGACAACTCCTTGATCGTAAGTCTTTTTACGACCACATGGTCCCCGACTAGCTTGTTTACGATGACATACTTCATCATGGGGTCGTTTGAGAAGGCGGTTAGAACATGCGCTTATTCCTAATAACCGCACACGATCTCTCTCTGACAACAACCGTCGCATGGCGAACGGGCCACTATGTCTCTCTGACAGTAACTTCCATTAGACGGTTATCACCCGAAGCGTTGAGGCGTCTTTTGGCGCGGGACAACGGCCACCGCTTCGTCGATTATATAAAGGTTGACGTCGGAAAGGAGAGGGGATCGAAACACAAGAGATCAGGAGATAGTGCTAGGTATGTCGCATTACTCTCAGTTGTAAACATCTTTCTGAGCAATAGCTACACAGGACGTAGGGTTATTATTCTCATAAGAGAATGTTCGAACCTGTATAAAAATTTCTTTATACAAGCCATGGACGTATGCAAGCCACTGGCCACACAGACACAATCCATGGTGCATATTGGACAATACAACGACCGATGTATCTGCACTCTGATGATCAAAAGGGAAGGAAAGCAGGACAGCATCTGATCTACGTTGACCCTAGCTAGAGGAGAGAGAAGCCCAGAAAGGAAAAGGATGCCGTGCAGACTGGCAGTAGTACGGTGTCACGCCGGACGTACGACGACCATGCGTACTGGGTACAAGTGTACAGCACCTATATGGCATAGTATGCATGCATGGCACGGGACCCAGGGGGAGCCTGCGCTCCGATCTGCAGGCTACCGGTGACGACAGTGGCGCATGCAGCGCGGCAGGTGCAGCATGCAGGAGGGGGGCAGAAACGGCGGCAGCTTTGTGCCTCCCTTGCTGTGGTGCGCGATGATGCACCGGGCAGGCAGCGACGACGTTGCATAGTATGCATGCATGGCTCGAGTTGGTGGGGGTTAGCTGCCCCGCGCGCGCTGCGAGAGAGGGCAGGGGGACATGCCGACGGCAACAAGCCAAAACTAGCCGCGCGCGCGAGCCGGCCAGTGTCGCGTAGTGCGCGATGCGCCCACTGCGGAGGGGTCCCGTGCGTGCCGGCCGGTGCCGATGGCTGCGGCGCGTGCAGGGTGGGGGATCGAACGAGACCGCGGCGGTGCGCGCGGAGAAATTAAAATTGTGGCGTCCCTCGTAATTGCTACTCCCTCGATTCAACAGTCGTCATCGGTAAGGATTAGGACTAGGTTCATGAAAGAGCTGAGGTCTAGAATGATCAAGAATGTCGGATGTGATGGTGAGCTCAAACATGGTACGAGAAAGACGAAAAATATTAAAGGCGAGTTCGAACAGCGAGATAGCACAATGCAGCTTATACGGGTCAAGTGAGCCGTGGTTCTGTGGAACCGGAACGGGAGAGACTTGATGGAGTGTGGCGAGCTAGTGGTATACCTACACGTGGCAAGCATGGTGATTGCTTGCAGTGGTTGGTGATTACCAGGTTAAGGAAGAGTATTTTAGTAGTTTAACCAAAATATCGGAAACCATCTTGAATCAAAACTGTGGTGCACGGGTGATGCGTTGGAGAGCGGTTTAGGTTAAGGTAGTGCTGGTTTGATCAAGGCGGATCAAAGCCAAGGATTTAGCGAATATGAACTTATGCGCTTTGAAAAGTGTACATAAGTTTACTTATGTGAGGAAAAACCCGTGTATAGGGTTAACGGATTTTTTCCATTCTAATGGTGGATAAGATCCACTAAGGAGTGTAGGTGGCTGATTGCCTACCTATAAAAGGGGGTTGGTATGGAGACATGTGTAAGGGGATCTCATTCAACCCATCTTTTGTGCTCTTTTTGATGTAAATAATCTAAACTTAATCCTAGGCTTGAATCATGAACACAACATTATGCGGAAGCGTCAAAACACATACCCGAACCGGAAGTAGAAGCCATAGGGAGATGATTGGAGGTGTGACAGTGGGGTTCGGCCGGAGGCGATGAAGAAGAGGTTGTCGGCCGGTGGAGGTGAGGTGGTCGACGCTGTGGTCGTGGACGGTAGCAGTAGGGGTGGCCGGCGGCTGCGGTCGTCGGCCTTCGTTCACCGTAGCGCACGTTATGATCGTGTAGTGTTGGGGTTCTTTGGGGGACTAGACAATGCGTGAAACAAGCCCCTGCCGAAAACCCTCTTTATTTATGTGGCGCTAGGTGACCGGGACCGTGACCAAATTTGTTGGTAACCGCCTCCGATCAAGGCGCGAGTGGAGACTAAGTCTCCCTGAAAAATCTCGGGTGGTTAGCCGAGATCAACCCAACACTTTTCTCTAGGGTTAGGGTTTGAGAGTGAGTGCTCTTTGTCCTCCAAGGTGGAGTGGTTGTAAAACCTAACTTCTTACGTAAGCAATACGTTAATTGTTGTGTAACTCTTCAGTCTCTTATGTTTTGATTGATGTGCTTGCGATTTTGGTTGGTTTTGATCTCTCCTCTTCCCTTCTTGTGACCTTGCCGTATCAAAGACGTGTAAGAGATGAAGATGATCCTTGGGAAACATCTCCATCTATCTAGGCACTTTGATAGCAAGATTCACGAGAAAATCCGATTTTTGCTTGACTTTGGCCTTTATGATCATCTCATGATCCGTGGGTTTTTCGCTTGGGTTTTTCGATGATCTAACTTGCTGTGACATGTGGGAATACCTCTAGACTATTCTTGGTCATCATCTACTTACGAGTAAGTTGTATTCGCCAGTTTTTGTTTAGACTCAGGTATGGTGCATTTTTCCTTCAAACTGAAAAGAGTCTCATCTTTAGTCATGTTTTTCATGATCCTTTGTTGGAATAAGATCACAACACCCTAGAGTTGATCTCTGCCAAGTTTCATGATATTTGGATCTATGAGTCAAAAGTTCCATTGATTTTCGTTTTAGAACTCGGGTTGTTTCTCCTTGTTCATTGGGGAGCGGTAGTACTGCTGGTACCGTAATGGTAGTATCGCATCGCGGTAGTACCATAGGTAACACATCGGTAGTACTGTTTGTGCTGATTTTTTCAGAACAGTCAGGTGCATATTTTCTAGTTTGAGGCTTGGCTTTCTAATCTGATCTTCATGGCTCTATAGCTACTGAAGTGAAAGATTGGTGAATAGCCAAGCCCCGAAGTCACTTTACTCTCTCTCACTCTCTCCATAGCAGGTTCGTGTGCAAGCAAAATCGGTTTAATTGCACGTACTCATCCAGCACCAACCGTGCTCCAGGTGATGACGGTGCTGGCCACACCACGGCAGATGGCCGGAGTTTACCATGGCCACGATCGAGCTGCCGCACTCAGGCGCACAGGCGACCTATATATTCCACCGGAGGGACGGTGGCGCGATGCAGAAGCTATCGCCGAGCCGACAAGGCCGGTAACCATGCTGTGCTGAGCCCTCTGAAGCAAGACCCAAAACAGCCACGTTAGTGCTAAAATCGTAATGGGTTCATTGAGGCGCCCGCTTGCTTGTTAAACTCCGACTGCCCTCTGCACGCTGCTGATTACATTTTAATGCCTTGTGGGATGGATATGAGTTACGTAACTACGTAACATACAGTGGCAATTAAGTAGTCCTCTGGCAACAGTTTTGCAAACGCATGCTACTGTGTAGCACGCTCTCTTGGAGTGAGACTAACTGGTACAATTAATTTACACAAGTATCCGGCACGACATCCTGGAGTGATATCTAACTGGTACAATTAAAATGGCAATAACTCGGCGGCCGTACGTCCGATTCGATCAAGGCCAGCGCCGTTGGCTCAAGGACTTACTCCTCTACAGTCATGCCAAGTTTCGTTAAGAGCGGATTGAAGACGGGTGCCGGCAATACATGTGGACACTCCACATGGTCTTACAAATGGAGATATATTCAATTTACATATTGCTTGATAAACGCAATCATCAAAATCTGTTCACGAGACATAGATGTGAAAGAAATATTGGATCGTCGACGACCAAACCAAGCAAATTAAATTCTTAATTTCTGCTGGACTTTCTCTTGCATACACTGGATCTAAGTTTTGGGTGATTTCCCGCAAGTGAGTAGATAGATGGTCATGAATCATGATGATGTGATGGACTCTTGTTTCAGTGCTACTTTAAGCAATCTCATCAGTGCTATAGGCTATTTTCTTGATGCTTTGCGTATGCTTAGTAGTGCAACATATAGAGTATAGACACATGGCATTTACATAGAAGATGATCAATGATGAAACCTGAGAAAAGCAAAGGCTGTTCCCTTAAAGATCTAGAGGCCTAATATGAGTTGCTCCCAGCATGAAGGCATGCAGCTCCTGATCGATCTTCTGAGTTCTGAATTAAAAAAAGGCTGCAATCTTCTATTTTTGTACCTCCTACAGTTTTTCCTCTCTCCTTGCTTTACATGTGCAAATTAACAATATCTTCATCCCAATCTATCTTTGTATTAAGCAGCCTGCTCTAGTGCCCTGCCCCCGGCCTCCAGCTTCTATAATTAACCCATCGATATGTATGTACGTTATGATCAACGCATGGTTCATCTCTGAGCATTATGATTGCAGGTGTTGGGCGTCCGGAACTGATAACCTAATACAGGCATGCTTGAGACTGCAAAGCACACAGCCATGCTTAAACACTGTTTATTTCTGTACATTGTGTCCACATCAAATTAACTTCTCGCATCAAATCCTTATTAGCTCGCTCATGTCAATAATATATCATGTACTACGCACTCCAGCGCCCGGTCCCCCACGGAATCGATCTGCTGGTCTTGGACTGCGAGGTGAGTTAGGGTTAGGAATTAAAATGCTGATAGAAGATAGAATTGGATGGGATTAGATGTATTGCATTGAGCCTCTCGGGCGGTATATATAGAGGTACAAGACTTGGGGGGCAAGATGGTACAAGGGATTGTAATCCCAATGGACTCTAACCTACCAAATATATTGTACTCTAACATCCCCATGATCTAACGGAGCGTCGCAGACGGTGAGACCGGAGAGGAAAGTCAAGAACCGACATCCCCGCAGTCATAACCGTCGCGCGTCGCGTATCTGTGAATGGAGCAGAACCGACGAGTAGCTCAAGCAAGGCGGTAGCCCTTTGTGCCGATGTCGAGGTAGCCGAGCGCGAGGGCGGAGTAGTCGTGGTCGAGGATGCCGTGCTGGAGATGGCCGTGGTCGACGTAGTCGTGGTCGGGTACCGATGTCGAGGCGGTCGCACATGAAGCCGCGGGCGCAAAAGAGGCGCCATGGTGATGACGGAGACGCGCCGAGGCGATCGTTGAGAAAGGGGCGATGCCGAGGTCGACGCGATCGAGGCCGTCGAGGATGTAGAGCAGCGGCGATGCAATCGAGGCGACGGACGGAACGGAGGGTCGATGCGGCCGGCGCGATCAAGCCACCAGGGCCGAGGCGTGTGCCGGGTTTGCCAGACCCGGCAACGCGTCGGGGACGAAAGCACACACCGGTGTTGTCAATACCGGACGTACTAGGGAGAGGGCCCCAACCAGGCGTGGTTGTGCTGGACGTAGAAGAAGCAGTGCGGGAGCGGACGCTCCTACCCGGCGGCGATCCGGTGGGCGCTCTGGCGGCGGCGAGCCCGACGCAAGGTACGGCGGTGGCGGTAGCGCTCGATGTCGGTGAGGAAGGCCCGATCAGCATGAAGAAGACCATGTGCAGACAGAAGGCGCACAAGAGGTTGCGCAGCACAGTCGTCGATGCACAGGGGACGGCGATGTAGATGCAACGGCGAGGGGACACACGTGCGGCGGTGCTGCGGCCCGAGGAGGCGACACAGCAACAGCCCTGGTGCTCGGAGAAGATGCGCGTAGTACTTGACGACGGACGTCACGGGAGCCGGGTGGATCGCGCACAATCGGCCGATCGATCGAGTACGAGCGGCGGGGCGACGATGGAAGAAGTCGGCGGGCGCCCCGATCTGTGTTGGCGCGACGAACCGGCGGTGAAGACGTGCGGACGGGATGGCCGAGACGCGACGTCGCGGCGTCCCTCGATATCACGTGCCCGGCCCGCCGACGATCGAAGAGGTAGGGACCGGTGTAGTCGACGCCGATGTCGGAGTAGATACGTGCGAGGTCGACAGGCGGTGGGCGACTCAACCCCGATCAGTGATCGGGAAAAAAAAAGGTACAGTAGCAGCAGAATGAGACTGGGATCCTCCATGTAACTTCACCGGGTACACCTAGCTTGATCCTCCTCCCCCAATTTTTTTTTGTTTTTTTTTGTTTGTTTTTTTTGGTGGTTAAATCTCACCACTCACCGGTTGGACTAATCCAATCGGCACCCCCTGTGCGGCCTCTGCGGTCTGCCCGAGAAGGGCGGCGATGTTGCATGAGCCGACCGGCTCGAACGGCGGGCGGGCGGAGGGCGTCGGCCGGCCGGGTGGAGGATGGCGGCGGCGGCGGTCGGAAGCCCGACGGGTGGAGAGCCGAGGCGGCCGACGACGGAAAGGCGGCTCGGTGGCGGAGAGACGGCTCGGCGGCGTCGCGGTCGAGGGTGGAAAGGCGGCTCGGCCGGCATGGGGCGGATCCGAATGGATCCGGAGCGGTGGCCGGGAGAAGGTCGGCGGCTTGCGCGGCCGAGAGGAGGCGGCGGCCTGCCGACGGAGAAGCGGCCCGGGAGGCGGCGGGCGGCTGGGGTTGGATCCGAACGGATCCGGAGCGGCGCCCGGGAGAAGGTCGGCGGCAGGCGTGGCGGCGATCAACAAGGCGGCCGAGCGAGCAAAGACACGGCGAGGCGGCGGCGGGGGCCGGATCGACGGATCGGCGAAGGAAGCACCGATCCGCGCGGGAGGCCGGATCGGTGTTGGTCGGGTGGCGGCGGCGTCGATGGAGGAGGCGGTGGCGGCCCGGCATGGAGGGAGACGCGGTCGGCGGTGGCGTCCTTGCCAGGAGGGAGACGCGAAGCAGCGGCCTGAGGGGGAGCAACGGCGGCTGTGCGGAGGTCGCGCAGTAACCCAGCGGAGAAGCGGTGGAGGAGGCGTCCCGATCTGCTGATCTGCTGCTTGACACGACGATGATGGCGGCCGGATCAATAGGATCCGTCGCCTAAACGGTGGCGCTACCCCCGGCGGAGATTGATCTCCCCGGGGGCGCGCGGTGCGGAAGCTAGCGGCGGCTAGGGTTAGGATCTAAACCTAGACGTCTGATACCATATTAAGTTGCATGCACCAACCAGTCCACCCAAAAGCTTAAGCTGATGAGGAAAGGTGGGCAATTCACTTATACTTCAATACTCCCCCTCACGTGTAGGCTCCCTTAGGCCTAATACGTGGAATAGAAGTGGACTGCAATTAATTTTTTTAATTGCGTCAGCCAGGTCTTGAACTCTAGACCTCTTGGCTCTGATACCATATTGAGTTGCATGCACCAACCAATTCACCCAAAAGCTTAAGCTGATGAGGAAAGGTGGGCAATTCACTTATACTTCAATAAATGCCACATGATCTTATCTCCATCGACCTGATCGATCTTGTGTATAAGAAAAAGCGCATGCAGTATCTCTTTAATTGGGACCTCTCACTTAATTAGCTTGCTAACAATATGACCCACTTGTGCAAATCACGCGCTTATGCTATGCTCTAAAGTGGTCAAAGTATCTCAAGTCTTCGACCAATTCGAAGGGAGTATGGCCAGCCGTATGAAGCAGGATGATGGACGATCTCTTGCAGTGCATGCATCTGAGGTCCATTTGGTCTGCAAGTGCCCAAAAGGCAAGCACTTCACCTCTTTGACTGAAAATTTAGATGAATCACATCTATGTTGCAATATATATATATATATATATATATATATATATATATATATATATATATATATATATATATATATATATATATATATATATATATATATCTTTCCCGGAGCTAGCTTTAATTCCATCTTACAAACCGAATCTCACTCCTCAAGGAAGATGAGTTTAGACTTTGGAGACTACAGATTAGCATTGTTCCTTAGTCCTTACTGTATTCAAGATTCCAAGTATGTTCAACACATGAATGTGTATATGCTTGTATAGTTGTATGTACCCATAAAATACAATGCTTCTGTCAGCCCAGGGGGCGAATCAGGCTAGCTCTGCAGATTAATTACTGTATTAGCACATGTCTACACCGGACAGAACGCAGTCAAGTTTACGTAACCAAGCCAGCACATGAATATTGATCAAATTGAACTGGCTGGCATAAATAATGATGTGTTGACAGTTCGAAATGGAGAAGGGAACAATGCGACAGCGTCATATCATCAATACTTATCTGCAGGTTGATAGTTGCATCAAATAAATACTCAGCAGTCAGCAGCCACTGGATATATATAGTACTGATTTATGGAGAAGTGATCGTGAACAATGTGCCGTATAAAGGTTTGTTCATTAGTCATTCAGATTCTTACAATGTGTGCAAACCGCGGTCAAAATATTTTCAATTTGACCAATAATATCTTTATGAATATTTAGATAGGCTACATACACGAAAATTATATGAGTAAATTTGTCTTGAAAATATTCTCTTTTCATAGTTGATTTTCTATAATATTATAATATTATTAGGTTTTACAAATATGTTATAACATAAATCGATGGTCAAGGTTATGTTTTAGAGACAATATTAATGTCTAAAACAGCACTTAAACTTGTGAATGGAGCCTAGAGATTCAGTTCCAATATCTTCAAATCTAGTCTACTATATCTACATAATTCAAAATATTCATGAAACTCAATGTATGCAACTCTTAAAAATGACATGTGGTCATACATACACATGAAATAGAATCGTATGATCCAAGGCCCAAGGAGAGCACTACCAGTACAATTACACCTTTTTAGCCAATCAACTGGCTGAATTATGGAGCTCATAACATGCCTAACTCATGTAAGCTAGGTGGCCGGGTTTACTATCGTACGTTGCTGTACGAGTTACGACTATACAACTGGGGGTTGCACAACTTTTCAGCTATCCAATCCCATGATCAACTATTAGGAGCAAAGCTTTGATCAAAAGCTTAAAATATCCTACCCTATTTTTCCACCGTGCGTAGGGTTTGTTCTTTCTAACTTCGATTTATAGCTGCGGGTTATGGTTTTTTGGTTGTTCATTAGATAGAGTACGGAGTACCAGAAACTCATGTATGATTTTTATCCACTATAAATGAAGTCGCTACAGTATATAATATAATCAACTTGTATACCCCGTCTTGAAAAGTCCGATTGAAATCTAGACATTGTAGAAAAACCAAAAATTAGCTTTTAGAAGCTAAAAAAGATGCCCTATTAGTATCTTTTCCACCGTGCATGGTTGATACTGACATAGATTTTTATCCTGCGATTTTCATCGATCGCATGCGTTCGGCACACAGCTGTTAAAGGACCCAGTAGGGATGAGAGGGACGTGCTCACATGATCCCAAACCATATGGCTTGTGGGCCCCACCCCCCCTGTAGTTGATCCCTCTCTCACCTTCCTATACTTAAGAAAGCTAGCTAGCTAGCAACTTGTATTGCTCCCAGCCTTTCTCCTACCCTTCCTCCCATCCCTCACACACTGATACCTACAAATACAGTGCCCTTGGTCACAGACCAGATGCACCAGGAACCTTCACATTGCTCCCATTTCTTCCCTCTCTTCATCCATTCCAAACCTGTTCCATCCATCCAATATCCTCCCAAAAGACATCTTCTAGTTAAAGAAAACTCCCCATAAGCTAATTAACAGCCTTAATAAACCCCTTCTCTGAGAATAGTATCATAGAGTACCGTCCAGTCCATCCCAGCTCCCGGAAATAGCGTACTAGTCAAAGTCAACAGCTAGGAGCTTGAGCTCGAGAGGCGAGAGCCCATGGAGTTCACGCCAATCGCCCGCAGCACCGCCGCCTTTGAGGATGCCGAGAGGGCTTGCGCCACCGCCGGGGCGTGGACCGCGGCGTCGGCGGTGGAGAAGGAACACATGTTTGAGAAGGTGGTGACCCCGAGCGACGTGGGGAAGCTGAACCGCCTGGTCATCCCCAAGCAGCACGCCGAGCGCTACTTCCCGCTCGACGCCGCGGCGGCGAACGGCGGCAAGGGGCTGGTGCTCAGCTTCGAGGACCGGACGGCGAAGGCGTGGCGGTTCCGGTACTCCTACTGGAACAGCAGCCAGAGCTACGTGATGACCAAGGGCTGGAGCCGCTTTGTCAAGGAGAAGCGCCTCGGCGCCGGCGACACCGTCTCGTTCGGACGCGGCGTCGGCGAGGCCTCCCGCGGCCGCCTCTTCATCGACTTCCGCCGCCGCCGCCAGGACGCCAGCGCCATGATGCTCCCGCCGTCGGCGTCGCACCGCCTGCCGCTCCCGTCCGTGCCCCTCTGCCCGTGGCGGGAGTGGGACTACAGCACCTACGGCTCCGCGGCGGGGTCCAACCGGCACGTGCTGTTCCTGCGGCCGCAGGTGCCGGCCGCGGTGGTGCTCAAGTCGGTGCCGGTGTGCGTCGCGGCATCCGCGGTGAAGGCGACAAGGTTGAAGCGGGTCCGGCTGTTCGGCGTGAACCTCGACTGCCCGGTCATGGAGGACGCCGAAGGCGGCGCCAGAGCTACGCGGATGGCCGCGTCGACGCTTCTGCAGCTACCCTCACCATCGTCCTCAACGTCGTCGTCGACGGCGGGGAAGGAGATGTGCTCTTTGGATCTTGGATTGTGAATTCAAGGCAAGGAACAGCGAAGGGAAAAAGACTAGTACTGACACGCGAACCGATCAAGAGACGATGTTTGGAGCAGCTGCGTACGTATATAGCTCCAGTACTGCATGTGTCACACAGTGAGATGAACTATTTCTTGATGATACCATGCTCATATAATTTGCTTGCTGTGCTAAACTAGTTTGTTCTTCTAGTTTGTTCTTCATTTCTACTCGAGTCTAATTTGGAGAATATGAGAGCTACAACTGTGGTTTCCTATCTACACTTTCAAGCCTTATAGTTGTAAATACTCTGATCGAGTTCAGTAAGAGCCACAGGAACAGCACTGTGCTCCCTGCATATGATAACAATCAGTCCCCAACGTATGTATATCTTGCTTGGCTAGTTGGCTGCAGTATACATGTGGACATGGATTTGTCTTTTTTTTTTAGTTTCTTCAAGCAGTCTCTGGGCAGATCACCAGGCTCTTCTCCCTAAGCAAGCTAGTAGTAGTTACTGGAGGAATACTAGAGGTCTGATCATAATCCTTCGATCTCCTACTCAGATGCATGCATGCATCACGCATATATATCCACATCGATCTGCTACTGGTATTATCCTGCTTCTTGGTTTGGTTCTTGTGCAATTCTTTCACTGCTGCATCTGATGTTCTGATCCACTTCTGTCTCTGTTCGCTAGCTGCATGCTGCAGTGCTCTGTAATTCGTGCCAGATTCATCAGATATATATCCTGCCGGTTCAGTTCTTAAATTAATATCCTGCCTGATGGATATATCATGCTGAAAGTACAAGATATTATTGTCCATTGGATCAGTCAATCAATAATAATTTAACTGTGTGAAGAACAGCATATGTAGCAAATGTCTATATATAGTAAGTGGTTAATTTGGGGGTAGAAGGGATTTTCAGCGTGCATCCATACCATTACCCAACGAGGATCTTCAATTGCTCGAAAGGCTTAATTTTGATGGAATATCCATATAGTAGCAGCGCGCATATACATGTTGAAACGTGCATATATATATCATATAATGATTGATCGATAGATAATATAAAGGGTTAAGTTCTCTCTAAAAGGGCTGTTACAGAAATGGGTTTAATGCATAGCTGATATTTGCACATAGTTATTTTATTACTGTAGTTCACTCCCAAATTCATTCTTGAATCAAGCATGCATGAGAAATTTGTTGTCCTTTGTTTACCTTTAGGATGAAAGGTGCCCACACTAAGGACCTGAATACTCTACATCAGCCAGAGTACATTTACTTTCAGTTAGTCTTTCTTCTAGAGAGCTCTTTGTTCGACTCAGATTTCATTTCAAATTCTCGCTGCCTGATAAGCTCAACCTTGTACGTAGTACTTTGAATGATATACGACTGTCATACATGTAAAACTAGCTAGCAAAGTTGCTGGGATCCCAAGTCCTAAGTTTGCCCATTCAAATATTCTTCATGGGCTGCATATAACTTCGGTTTGTAGGAAATTGAGGTGCTTATATGTTCATTTGGTGAATTTTCAAATTAATTGCAACTTCCAATGGTGACTGGTTATGTTGTAATGGTCCTAACCACCATATACAAGAAAGGATGGCCGCGTGCCATATTTGCTGGTGTCATTATCTTATCAATATATATGGGCATGGACCATCCTATATATTTTTGTAGATAAAGTATCCTATATATATAAGAAAATTGACTGTTCAAAAAATTATACAACAAAATTGCGGATATGCACCCCGACTTATTTCTATCTTAAAGTATGGCACAAATATGTCTTTGATGGATCTACATATGTGATAGTTACTAAACCTAAAATTGATATGTATATATCGTAGCTAGCTTAGTTTTTTTTGTGTAATTGCATGCTAAATTGGGTGCTATAAAACACATATATCTTGATGTTTGAAAATAAAGTTGTATTTGTTATAGTGCAACTCTAACACTTATAGGTTATACTTGTTATATATTTTTGAGAGCACTAGTAGATATTTAATTACCATACACTTATAATCAGATCCCACCAGAAAACAGTGTAAATTATTCTCTATCTTATTTTTTTCTGATTACGGTGAGAATTTCTAGCCCTCGAAAGTAAGGAGGCCTCTTTAATATTGCAGGTTATTTATATGTAGATATATAGATAAAGTGACACGCTGAAGAGATTGATCAGGTGTTATTTGGACTGCTAATATAATTGTGCACATGGATTATCTCCTATGATATAGATAGTTTACTCATGCAAAATATTCTTATCACTAACTCACAAAGATATTCTAATCACTACGTTTTCTTAACACCTCCCCGGCACACACACACAAAAAACCTTGTATCAATATTTGGTGAAGTCCAAAATGTGATAAATGTGGTCTTTAAAATAACAAAGAATTAATTAAGCATGCACATAGTATTAGTCATTGTGACATCGATCCAAAACTAGATGCATTGTGTTCTATTTTCAGCTGTCTCTGTCAAATCTAGCTAGCCTGCAATTTAGCTCGCAAGTTGCACCCAAAAGGTCCCAAGAGCCGCTCAAAGCGGCTTAGATTTCTTGCTTATTTTTTACTATTCAACAATTTCTTTTTTTCTAGTGTTTTGGGTTTTGTTTGAGCTTTTTGTCGGTTCTTTTTTTCTCGTATTCGTTTGTACTGCCCGTGATTGGCTAACACATTTTTTCTATTTTTAAATTTTTTAAATTTAATTATGTCAAATAAACCACCATCCGTTACAGTGCAATTTCAGCCAGCTACAGTGCTTTTCAGCCATAAGCCACTCAAAAAAGCCATTTTGAGTCTCTCTCACACTGAGATATACCCTTCTGTGGTCTAGAATCCAAGCATTATTGGCATCCCTTTTAGCCAAATAAATGGAGCAGTAGTACCACTTGAGAACCAGGACAGATCTAGACCTATGACAGTCTAAATTTTAGCATGAAGTGTGAGATATTTATCGGTGCAAAACCTAGATAAGTTTGTAACAAAACCTTCTCTCTAGCCTAGATAATCTCCACAGTCTAGAGCGAGGTGAAATCCTGAATCCACCATACCACCACTGCTGAGAGAACGACAACTCGGTCGTACGTACCGATGGCTAGCTCCAACGTGCTTCCTGTTCCAACGCACGAGCAAGCTAGCTAGCCGCAAAGTGAGAGAAAGAAAAGTTAATTGCATGCCAAATAACGATAGCGAAGGCCCACTTGGTACTGCACCCAATTCGCATCCGAAGCCAGTGTTCTAACAGTACATTACGTTCCTCGACAACTACGTATCTACTGTGTAGATTGGGATAGCCTTTTTGGTAGGGGAAGCTCACGTCGATCGTCCTTCGATAGCTAGGGCAACGGACACACACTTCACAACGGCCAGCGTCTGCATTGAGATCCAGAAAAGATGGTGATGGTATTTTCTCAAATATTTTCTCAAATTAAGGCCACCAAATTCATTACATTGTTTTTAAATACTGTACTTAGTTAAATACTTTATGTCGCATGCTCACAATCACAAGCAATGCCATAGTAAGACGTTAGCCAGGAGATCGACACTAGCTCTCACAAAGCGAACCCACAGCTATGTAGTGCCATGGACCACTCACCTTGGGAGAAATAAAAAGGTGAAAGTAAATAAAGCTATATTTCAGTAGGCAATAAAAGATTGATTTTGAGATCTATTTCAGTAGGATACGGAGAGTGTAGCTCATGAATCTCCTTCCATAAGGCCAAAAGAAACTTGCATTGTGCAGTTGGGAGGGCACAAGCACCGTCGTGTATTAGGCAGCTATTTCTATCTAATTAACAAAGCTCTTTCTATTTAAAAACCGTTTGATCGATGCAGGCAATTAGAGAGGACGTGAATGATTATTTGAAAAAATTTCTCTTTGGTAATCTCAAATCTTTTACTCATTTAGCTACAAAAGCTAAGAAGATCATATTACTCCACCTATTTTAATTTCAAAAGCTAAAGGAAGCTATGAATTTCAAGGCCTAGACACTCACAATGAAAACTCCAAAAAGATCAAACTAAACAAGGTTTTACCTCTCAGTGCAGTACTACCATCATGTTAGGTGCGGTTATACCATCAAGCGATACTATCGCTATGTAAGGTGCGGTCATACCATACCGTTTGATCAGCATTGAAAATTCAACCCGAGCAAAACTAAAAACCACACAACTTTTACATGAAAACTCAAAATGACTTGAAACTTTAAACACAACTTATCACTACTACAAAAAAAAGTCATCACATACAGTTCTTTGAACAGTCTGACTTAACGGGTTTGTAATAATAGAGGTTATCATAGACGGTTTTTAAACCATATGTGAAAACCATATCACAGATGGTTCGGAATTAGAACCATCTGTGGTCACCCGTTATCACAGATGGTTGAAAACTAGAACCATCTATAATAGTCAGTTATCACAGATGGTTCTTGGTAAAAACCGTCTATGATAGCTATACCAGAGCTAAAAAAGTGGGTAATTTTTCATGGCTTGGATGCCCAAGTTTTAGCAAAATCGGATAGATGAGATTGAAGAAGAGGCGAGGAAAGGAGAGGAGGAGTAGAAGAGAAGAGGTGACAAGATAGAAGAGGAGATGAGGAGAAGAAGAGCCGGCCGAGCCTTCTATTTTTAAGGGAAATTTTGGTGAGAAGAAGTGAGGAGGAGAAGTGAGAAGAGAGAAGAAGAGAGGAGTGGAGGATGAGAAGTGAGAAGAGGAGATGAGGAGAAGAACAGCCGAGCCTTCTATTTTAAAGAACAAATCCAGCATGATGAGCGAGAAATTCAAATTTGGCGAGATCAGATAAGTTGAAATATTATCACAGATGGTTCTAGATAAAGAATCGTCTGTGATAAATAGATCATTACAGATGGTTTAGAACAAAAACCGTATGTCATAAGTACAGACATCACAAGTGGTTTTTGTTTTGAACCATCTGTGATGTATCACAGACATTTAGGAATAAAAACTATCTGTGGTAAGTAGGTCATCATAGACAGTTTCTTTCCATCATGGTGAACTTAAATGGTCCATCTTGTAAAACCGTCTGTGGTAACTTTATCACTGACAGTTTGTGTTGAACCGTATGTGATGAGACATCCAGAATGACCTTTTTTGTAGCAGTGTATCTAAGATGTTAGAAATCAGATCATGACAAGAGACACGAGGTTCTTGGACTTTCCATCAATTTAAAGGAAATTGATCCTAGGCCTCAAGAAAACTGAAAAAACCTTAAAACCTTAAGGTGTGAGGTTTTCTAGATCTAGTCCCATATTTCCTAAAAAGATAATCTAGGCTAAGATTCGGACTAAAGCTACCTAGATTATGATTTCAAATTTTTTGCTCAAAAACGTAAAAACGAAGATAAGAACAAATGAAACACCAAGAGGGAATCAAAAAGTTGATCTATTACTAGTAGAGTAGGTGATTCACGAGTATATATGTCGTCAATTCGAGACTGGATAGTAAACTTAGAAACACCCCCGGTCGGATGTGGAGACCATCAAGGATGTGGAGGAACTCAAGGAGAAGCACTTAAATGACCTAAGTGTATTCAATATGAGTGTCTAGGGTTACAAATACCCCCTTTACCATTACATGAGATCCTATTTATAGAGGAGGAGAGGGAGGTGAGTGAAGTTACAAGTTTGCCCTCGGGGCTCAGCCTACTCCTAGGGGTATCTATGTCATTCGCTCGACGTGGCCCTGCCATGTTCTGTACTTTGGAGTTGGTTTGTGGCTGGCTCGGGACTCCATCCGGGGTTGGCCTTGGACCTCCCAGGGGTCAGCCCCAGACCTTGCTCAGGGTTGGCCTGGACCCCTTCTAGGATTGGTCTTGCACACCTCGCGTAGGGTTGGCCCCATACCCCTCCAGGATTGGTCTTGCGTACCTCGCCTGGAGTTGGTCTGGCAAACTTCACCGAGGTTGGCCTTGTGATCCTCACCGAGGTTGACTTGTGGACTTGGCTCAGGATAGACCTCCCAACCGGTGTCGTTGCTCTGAGGTGGTTGTGGGTCCGAGGTAGCGCAATTTTGTACACACGGATGAACTCCACCGGGTCGAAGCTCCCTGAGTACTTTGTGACCTTGGGCATCTAGAACCATGTCAGCCATGGCGTGGCTTGCAAGACCATGCTTAGTGGGTTGGAACGGTCAATGGAACTAGTAACCTCGTGGGCGGGAGCCCCTTGAGGTGGAGGACACGAGGGAAGTTCGGTGCGGAGTTGGGTGCGAGGTCCTACACTAGGCCGACCCAGGGCAGCTCAGCCCCTTGGTGTCCACGGCTCATCCCCGAGCCCTCGGACGAGGCTAGGGCTTCCCTCTGCACTTGGTCTTGTTGTGCCCAAAGGTCATTGGCTTCTTGGGCTCTGGCTGAAGGTGGTGAGTTCGCTCGGTCGCAGACTTCGGCTAGCTTGGCTCAAAGGGGTTCGACCTCGGGAACCTCAGTGCCAATGCTCATGCTTCCTCCATTTGATTCCTTATCTCCTCAGCTTCCCAAGCTTCTGCAGGTGGTAGGGGTCTTGCTTCGGCTCTTACCATCTTGAGTTGCGCCTGGAGTTACCCCGCTTGGCGAGCCTCGGTCCCGGACCACAAAGTCTCGGTCTACAATTCCCTCAATTGCCTTCAAAGGTCGTCCAACTCCCGCTCCACCTCCTCATAAGCATTTGGAGGGTTGGCCTCCTAGGAAGCTACCATCTCATCAGTGACCTGGGCTTCTGTGGAGAAGTCTGACTGTGCCTTCGGCCCCAAGGCGGTGAGGGCTGCGATCTGGCTTGACTTCAGCCTCAGAGGGGTTCGCGCCTCCCACCTCGGCAACCTTCCATGCCTTCCCATTCTTAGGCGGTATGGATTCTTGCTCGAGTCCCCATGAATGGCGCCAACTGTCATCGATACAAGACTGGACAGTAGACTTAGAAGCACCCTCGGTCGGATGAGGAAACCACCGAGGATGTGGAGGGACTTAACGAGAAGCACTCAAATGACCCAAGTGTATTCAATCTGAGTGTCTAGGGTTACAAATGGCCCCCTTCTCCCATTACATGAGGTCCTATTTATTAGGATGGAGAGGGAGGTGAGTGAAGTTATAAGTTGCCCTTGGGGCTCAGCCTACTCCTAGGGGTATCATGTCATTCAGCCGACGTAGGCCTCGGTACGTTCGTACTCTGGGGTTGGCCCCGGACCTCCCTTGGTTCGGCCTCAGACCCCTCCGAGCTTAGTCTTGCGTACCCCATCCGGAGCTGGTCTTGCGAACCTCACCAAGATAGGCCTTGCAAACCTCATCGAGGTTGGCTTGTCGACTTAGCTCGGGGTAGACCTCCCAACGGGTGCCATTGCTCCGAGGTGGTCGTGGGCCCGAGGTGACGCAGGCACCCTCCCCCAACAATATGTATGGTTAATAGGTGCTCCCAAAGCACAACCCTTACTCACCCAAGTTTTCTCTCATAGGCTTGGAGGAGGAGAGAGAAAACTACACAAAACTTAGCTAAAATCCCTAACCCTAGCTCTCCTCTCTCATTCCTCATATAACATGAACCTCTTAGTGGGTCTCAACCCGCTAAGCACATGCGGAAAACTGTCAACCCTACTATCATGGGTTTACACATTCACACACTTAAAGCATTTATAAAATTCAATCTACTAAACCATTAGCGATTGATCCACTTAGCCATTCTGGCGCACCTAGACCTAAACACTTCTCCTTTGCGTCTCTTCGCGTCATAGTTTTTCCCAAGGCTCAAACCCAATATTTTGGTATACTCCCAAAATACCCCCGACGAAGCTTTCAGGTATCTTCCCTTGACTCCATCTTCATCTTCACCACGTGCAATCCCATGCACATCACGTGTATGTTAATCAATGACTTCCCTTACATCGATAAGTCTCTCCTATTTTTGGCTCGCACCGAATCATGCCTCACTTGAACCAATGGAGCCTCTTGAACCAACCCGTTGCTTGAACCTTTCCTCCAACGCATCTTAGTCTTCCTTGTGCCATACTTGAGCTCAACCATCTCACGTGACCTCCTTGACCGCTTTGGACCTCAGTTCACCCTAACCAAGTCTCGGTCCACTGTTGTTGACCATAGTTGACTCCACACTTTCCTGCACATTCAAAGACCAATAATTTATTTTTTTAGCACAAGTTCTTTACAACTTGATCCACGTTAGCGAAAACATGCATCATGGTTGATAGAAAGACCAATGGTCAAGATCACCCCATGACCATTTCCCACTATAAATCTCCTCAGCTCAAATTCAACATATAAACAACCTAAACCTCTATATAATAGGGGATGCGGTATGACCTCTCGCTCAATGTTGGTACTATCGCCTGATAGGATCGCCACACAAAGCCTGATATGCCCGCTTGAGTTCAACTCCAACTCGACTCAAAACATACCTGTCTGGATTATCGCTACCACCATATAGGGGCTGGTCATACCGATCTACGGTAGTAGCGCAGTTTTAACTCTGGTACTGTCGGACCCAACCTCAGCTCAATTCCTCGAAAATGACCCTCTCTGAAAAATTACAATCGCCAACATTCATCCGGTTATATCGCGCCGTGGTAGTACGCCGCTCCAACACCGACACTACCGGTAGGCACAGATTCTAAAGATTTACATGCCTAGTACTACTGCCATTGTTAGGCTGGTAGTACCGTTTGAAACTACAGCAAACCTAAAATTTGTCAACTTTTGCCAAATCAAAACCAAGTCAACAAATGTGTTATTTGTTCATCACTAAACTTTTCACATGGTCTTTTAAAAACGGTGACCTTTAGATGGAACATAAACTCCCACAAGGAGAAATCGTTTTTTAATATATAGGTTAGTGAGACCATTTTAATACTTGGTATACGAGGGCATTGCTACGAGCAAAACCGAGCAAAGAAATTTCTCTCAAAGCTCCGCAAATGACCGGCACAAGCCCAGGCCGGTGGGGTGGCCGAGAAATGCCAGTGGGGCTCACGGCAATGTTCTAAGATCCAAGTAGATGTGGTCCCACCCGGCAGCGGCAGCGGCAGCGGCAGCAGGTACAGTAGCAGGCATGCGTTGCGGTGGCAGACGTGGCAGTGTAGGCTCACAACCCCTTTTGATACCCACCTGTCTCCTGTGACGGCATTAATTCCACCAAGCCGCGAAGAACAACGACTTCCCCCGCCCTCCGCCATATGGGCCCAGCAGTACTCCGGTCCCATCTGTCGTCGCACACAAGCCCAGCAAACGAGTGGGAGAAGGCTTCAGTCGAGACAAAACTGTGACCCTAGCCAGTGCGCGATCCAACTGCGACCTTGTCATTACTGCACACCACGCGACGTGGGATCGAGGTGTCGCCGGGGACCACATGTCGGCGACCCGGCGTCGCTAGGCGCCACCCTCGAGAGCGGAAAAAAAATTCTACGTGCATCGCTGCGCTCCTCCTCTGCTGCCAGGCAGCCTGCATGCTCGCGTCGCGTGTTTCCCCACAGGCAAAGGAAACGGGAAACCCGCCCTGCTGGCATGCATGCATATGCAAGCATGATGGCTGGCTATAAACGGTTGTCCCCCAAAGGCTAGCTATAAGATACCTTCATATGTATCCTTCCTTCTTGTTGGCCTAGTTAGGAGGTGGAGGTGTGGGGATGCACCTAGTGGCCTGTTACTATTTGCGGGAAGGAATAAATTAGAGTAGGTTAGTTCCGTGTTGTATTCATCGGCGCGTGCATATGTCGGTTGGCAAGAATTATTGGTTTGAGTGTAATCCACGTGAGTCGATTAAAGCAGGTCACAGATTATCTGTCTTGAGGTGACCGAGAGACTACGTGATGATAGCTTTCCGTGAAGGTCAGGCTATTCGTTGCCCTCTACTAACTCGAGCCCTCATAAACCGGATATCATGATGGTCCAATTTATAGGTTGTGGACATTTGAAATATGATCTAGCCTACTTATAGGTCGTCGACCTAAAATTAAATCACCAGTTGTACTAACAACATTTTTTTCCCTGCACGACCTCAAAAAATTTAGTGCCTTGCCAGCGTCAGTACATAGTTTCATGGAAATTTAGGTAGTATTATGATTTTACCATGCATAAAATAAGTTTGCTTACAAGTTTTAAGCCTTTATCCAATGGATAACCCACGAAATAAGTTGATATCCAGATAGTTAATTAACTGAAAGAATTTTTTAACAGATTGATAAGGACCTGAAGTTTGTGCAAACACGTCTTGACTAAAAACATGAACAGAAAAACCTTAAACTTGTGCTGTTAGTTTTTTTCAGCCTTTACATGTCATTTGGAAAGACCAATATAGATTTGGTCGTTAGAAATTTAGAGATGACAGTTTTTGCATATATGACAAAAACTTAACTAACCTTTCTTCATACTCATAGCTTATATTTGTTGATTAAATTCGAGTAGTGTGTCGTTTTGATGGAAGGGATCGAGACCACTGGACAAAGGAAAATTAAATAGGTTCTCATCATGACATCCACAGGAAACACGGCCAGGCTGACGTTGATATGTTACAAAATTTTGCTACACACGGAGAAGAATGCATGTCTAGGAATAGGAGTACCGCCATCCGACACTGCACACTTTTTTCAGGCAGCTGAGACATGCATGCACCATGAAAAAGGCTGCTGGATCTCTTCACCATTCGTTGATGCATGCATGCAAAGCGTATGACGCGCGATGTACCACATCTGCATGCGATGTGAGATGCCCAGTTCATCGGTAACAATCATCTGTAATACTCGTTTTCTCTACACAGACGGTGTCTAAATTAAAATTGTTTGTGTTAGTGTCGGTCACAGACGATTTTGTCAAACCATCTGTGATTGGCCGTCTAGTATTAGGCTTTTTGTAGTAGTGAAGCCTGAACTCTGGACTACTGATCACTACACTAAAACAGCCATATGATTCTTTTGTTTCAATCAACAAGTGAATGGTAAAAACCAGTGAAGAAAATTATTCGACATCGTTCAATTGTGGTATTCCATATGCATACATAGTACGTACTAATTTGATCAGTTAGGGCATGTATATATGCAGGCGGCCACCGATCGACCACCGGTGACCATACCTAAAGACTTGTACAGCATATCGCGTGCCATCCTACGGTATATATATCTACATTTCCGTACGTATCGTGATTCCTGAGCAACCTGATTTTTCCTATAGTAGGTTAGTTATGGCGAGCTGTAGCTACATGTACTTGTTACTGTGGTGTACAGTATATGTGTACAGTATATATTAAGAAATGAATGGCTTTATGGCCTGTTCTTTTGGACTATAGCTTATGGCTATGGTTTATAACTTTTTGCTGTTTCGTGAGAGAGTACGGAGTAAGAGAAACTCACATGCGATTTTGACCGATATAAATAAAATCGATACACTGTGTACTACAATAATTTGTAGACATTACTTTGAAAAAACACTCCGTATAAAACTAGTTACTAAACAAAAGTTAAAAAACAGTTTTTAGAATCTAAAAAGAAAGATCCACCTAATGGTGCTCGGGTACGCATTGTACTCTGGTAACCGCATGCGCGATACGTCAGTTAGGTCGTGATACATGGCTCCGTCAGAGCAATACGAAGGAGTACATGACAACAACAAAAGAACAAAATTAAGTACGAATTGAACGAGATCGATCACTCCATAAATAAAGAAGTTCTCCATGGTCCAAGCTGGCACGCATGCCTGCGCTTCAATTCAACTATACTTTGATTGATCTTATTAAATAAAAATGGTTTCGAATACTGTCGATCGCTTTGTATACATAACTGCATGTTGAATATTGGAATATCAGTAAATTAAGAAGCTTCTGCACATGTCTACATGCAATGATGCAAGTCAAGTACGTCAACCACAGGCAAATGGTGGTGGTGTTTTCATGCTTGCACTGACAGTATATATAAGACCCTAGTGATTTCTAATTTGTAAGCATGCGTCGTGCAAATCGATGAGATCGATGCTCAGTGGACACTGGAGAACAAAAGGCCATGACCAACCGATCGAATGCATCAATCAGGTACTGCGTAGAAGAAAGGAACGACGACGCCAAGATCAACACGGCCCAGCCCGGTACCATAAGCCCTAAAGGGTTTCTTTAGGAGGACCATCGAGGGCTTGAGGCCTACACATAAGGCCATTACGTCCAGCTCCTAATTGTCTAGCCTGGAGGCCTGATAGCAGCCCACAAACTGATTCACATTTGAGTACTGATTTACTAGTCGACATTTAGGCCCCTGTTCAAGGAACTAATAAGCCAAATCCAATGGAATATCTGATGCAGAGGCATCAACTTACTGGCTACCCCTAATATGTTGGCACAAACTAGTTTTTCGGGTATTTATGCATGCTGGGATTTACAATTAAATTGAATCATATATACTCTGTTCAAACTTCAAGCACACCCAGAGTTGATAATTCGAGCTGAAACAATCGGTTATACCTTTTTATTACCAAACAATTAGCCTTTTATTAAGCACCATTTGGCACATGAAAACTTAGCTAGTTACACTTCTCTCAGAACTCAGAACACACACACGTACACACACCAGCAAAAGAAGAATACAGGTCAGCCAAAGAAAGAGCTCTCGTACACGCGCACACAGCCAGCGTACGTACATACAAGCTAGTCACAACAAGCTAAGCTATCACGTCCAATGCAAACCAATCGCCACTCTACAATTGCATCGATCGATCGATCAGGCGACCCTGCAGTTGGCCCTGATCCGGCCGCTGCTGCCGGTGAGCACGCCGACGGAGCCCATCTTGACCATGGCGGCGGCGAAATCGCTCTGGAAGGTGGCCGGGTCGTTGGCGTAGGTGACCACCTGCACGGCGGTGTTCTTGTCGCTGAGCAGCGCCTGGTCCGAGGACAGCAGGCCCCGGTTGGCCATGACGCCCTTGTAGAACCCCTCGTCGAAGGCGTTCGGGGTGACGGCGTCCATGGGCACGAGCGCGCCGCCCCCCGCCGGCGCGGGCCCCTGCGGGCACTGCTGCGCCAGCTGCGCCACGTACACCGGATCCATGGTCGGGTCCTGCCCCGCCGTCGGGCTCGTCCCGTACAGCCGGCCGCTGAACGAGCTGCAGTGCGACGCGCCAATGGTGTGCGCCCCCGAGAGGGTGACCATCTCCTTCTGGGTGAGGCCGTTGGAGGCGAAGATCTGTGTGAGCTGGTTCACGTTGGCGCCGGGAGGAGGCAGGTTGCCGTTCGTGTCCTGCGCGCGGGAGACGCTCCCGTCCCTGCGCCCCGCCGACACTTGGTACGCGTTCCCGCCGGTCTGCACGAGACGATCAGCGCCATCAGTAACAGGTAATCAGTGAACAATGGCGTGGTGATTTTCATGGGTGCATGCATGTAAAGATCGAATTTTTTTTCTGGCATCCAGGTGCAGCATCATGTGGTGCAGGCAATGTGTGCATGGAAAAGTTGGGGACACAGATCAGATAAGATTTCCGAGCCCTACGTGCTAGCTTAGCTTTGGATTCCACTCATATGATCGTGTCTAGTTCAAAAGGCCCAATGCAAGATTACTTTAGATTCTGCAGTATTGTGTGAGCTTTAAATAGTTAATTGATTTACCAGTGCGACGCTGTCCCTGGCCGCGAACGCGAGGATGTCCGCGCACGAGACGACCCCGAAGCACGCCTGCTCCACGCGTGCCTTGATGCGGTCGATGACCTCGAAGCCTCGCAGGCTGGTGTTCGGCCCCGCGTCCTTCTCCGCCGTGTTGCCGTTGGTCGAGTCGATCAGAACCGACGCGTCACACCCCTGCAAGATCGCAACAGCATCTATATACGGTCAATTCGATCGATCGCTGATAATCGCTGCTGCATTTGCAAAACTGATCAATAATCGATGGGGTTTAATTCGATCGTTTGACTGACCCCGACGAAGCAGTCGTGGAAGTGCAGTCGGAGGAGTCCGGCGGCGAGGCCCGGGTTGGCCGCCACCGCCTTGCTCACCTCCTGCTGCACGATGATCTCCGCCGCCGGGCACGAGTTGTCGTAGAACCCCACCCTCAGCTGCGCGCGCAGCCCCGTCGCCATCAGCAGCACGGACACCGCCGCAACCTGGAAGTACATCGCGCAGCGTCTCCTTTGCACTTCCATTGCCACCAGCTAACACTAACTTTGGCACTAGTCTCTTTATGGCACTAGCTAGCTAGCTCCTATACAGGCACATCACTGGCAGGCTAGCTATGCTTCTTGGTTAAGGAAGGCGAGAGTGGAGGAGCATGTGTTATATAGAAAATAAATTTGGAGAAGGATTTAGGCGAATCTTGATTGGGCCGGGACAAGTGAGTGTGGCATATGCCGTGCATGTGCAGAGGGCACAGGTTGGTAGTGGAAAGGTGTGGCGCCAATTGGGGGCCGGGCTTTTCTGCCATGATTGGGGGCAATGGAAAGGCAGCGAGATCTGTACTATACTACAATGTTTTATCTGCGGTAGATGGAGCGGTGGACAAGTGGGCAGTCCGCAGAGCACAAAACTCAGAAACTACACGAGGGATTCGGTTTGGGCGATACATACGGTGCGTGCTGGAGCTACCACTTGTGAACTGATTATTACATCTTTTGTTTTCATGTAACGTTGTAGTCATGGGTTCATACCAACTCCTGCGACGCCACAGTGACACGACGGGTTGTGTCCTTCAGGTACAACTAAAATATTAACGGGTGTTTGGCCTTTCATTAGGCCTTTCTGCCAAGGTAGAAGCGTGACTTTTTTTTTATGAGCTGGAAGATAGAAGTGTGACTTATGTCTCATTTACAGTAGGTGAGCTTGTCTGAGCTGGTAGTCATGTTCTTTAGCGAAGTAAGGAATTATTAATTTCCTGGACAGACAATGGTCCAATTAATCTTGTATATAATTCAGAATGGTCCAATTAATACCTTTACTCTATTTAGATGCTACTATCTGTTTGTTTTCTGCATGAATCAGGCAATCAGCGCGGCGCCAGGAGCATCAGATGCGCGCGGAGTAGCAAAGCCTGATTCCTGACAGCCAAGTTCCAGGCAGTGAAGCTGCAAATGCTTCACAGCTCGAAAGAATCCAGCAGGGAGCAAATGATTGATTCACCACTAGGTTCATCAACGCTTGCTAGCTAATTAGAAATGATCTTTCGTTGATGTGCACTCTTGTAGAGGTGGCCCAACTTCTATGGTGAATTCTTGTAACTAGCCTAAATGTAATAGACCTAATAACATAGAAATATATGTATAAAAGAATATATCAATTGTTAGAAAATGATCACTCCGACTTTGGTTACGACCACTCAATGTTGGCTACGCCCACTCAGTGGTGTTGGCTACGACTACTCAATGATGTTGGCTACGACCACTTCAAGTTTTGATCACTTCAAGAGATGAGTGTTACGACCGCGCCTTCTTGAGTACTCGTAACCTTTTTACGACTACTCCTTCTGAGTGCTTTGCACGTACTCGTAACCGAATTTTAGTGGATTACGAGTACTCGAGACTTTGACTGCAAACACCTGCGCCTTCGACCACGACAACTCTACTGCTTGTTCGAGTACTCCAATTGCTCGTGATCTTCCGAATCTCTTGGTACTTGTTATCTCCAAGCAGATTGCACTTGATACTCATAAACTCCAGGAACGACCGGTCTGCACTCGAACGTTTCAACTTCTTCGTTGTGGTACTCATAAGTCACGAGTGCTACAGTACTCGTAACCTTTGAGTACACCGAACACTCGATACCCCGAGCACTCATATTTCCAATACACAGCTCCTCCGATGCTCGAATATGCACTAGATAAAACACACGAACATAGATTGTTTTCCCGAGTGCCAAAAGCACTCCGCTTTCCCACTTTTATTTCTCTCACTCAACTTCTCGATCACAACCGATCGCTCTCGTTCGCTTGTCTCTGATTACACAACTAGACTACGCCTTAAAAAGGCTATTTATAGGACTCATAAATGGACTCAACAATACGAGTCGACTTCTACTACGGACTCGTATACAGACTCAACTCAAACACTGTTACAGACTTGGATACGACTAAATAAAAAACAAGATTAATTCAAACACCAATGTACAACTACCTTTTTATAATTATTAAGGGGGTAGGATAGGGATTTTTCATCCTACCCCGTTTATGTATATAAGCCTCCAGAGGGGTACGAAGGGCCAGATCCACTCATTCCATATACGAGCACTCTCTCTCCTGTCATTGGCTCTCTCTAGCTAGTTCCCTCATATACTGTTTGGTCAGTAGCTACAACAGTTGGCGCCGTCCGTGGCGATGTGCAAGAAGCTGCACAACAGAAGGTGCTAGAAAGCGACGGCAACCAAGCGAAAGTGAGGTGCAGCGGCAGCGACCGTCAAGTCTAACACGCGACGGCCGGTGGTACCCCATGGCAATGACCGCGACGCCCGCGCAGGTACGATTGCCGACCGCGATGCCCACACTAGTACGACTGTCGACCACGACACCCACGCTGGTAGGACTGTCGATCGCGGGGCCCGCGCTAGTACGACCGTCGACCGCAACGCCCACACTGGTATGACCGTCATCTCGACACTACAGATTCGGCCTACGAACAACACCGGCGAATGTCGGGTCTCTCTGGCGGGGATTCTGCATGGAGCGCGCGCGCTCCAAAGGCTTCGCCCCACTACCAGCTACGTCGACACCCACGACCACGCTGTGGTCGTGACTTCAGCGACATCTCGTTGCCGCCTTCATCGACCGCGAGTCCAGGGGGGACGGGCTGTGCGCGTGTCAGTTTTGTCTCACCGCCGACTTCGTCGATGACTAGTTCGATGGGTGGGGACGGACCGCGTACGCACTAGTCGTCATCTCCCTGTCGGCTTTGTTGACTCCAAATCCGAAGGCTGTGTGGGAAGGAGCGTGTCTCCACTACCAACTTTGAGCTTCGTCTGACCACCTCGTGGTTGAGACTTCGTGTGACCACCTCGTGGTTGTAGACGCTTAGTCCGACCACCTTGTGGTTGTAGACGCTCGCGTGCGAAAGTGTTCAGCTCGCTGCCAACTTCAAGACTTCGTCCGACCACCTCACGATCGAGACTCTATCCGACCACCTCGTGGTGGTAGATGCTTCGTCCGACCACCTTGTGGTCATAGACGCTCGCACGCTGAAGTGTTCGGCTTGGCGCCAACTTCATCGACTCCCAGTCTAAAGGGTGGGGACGCACCACGCGCGCACAAGTTTCATCTCACCGCTGACTTAGTCGACGTGAAGTCCGAAGAGTGGGGGACGACCCACACACCCTGTAGCTTTGTCTCGCCATCGCCTTCGTCGACGCCTAGTCCGAATGGTGGGGACGGGCCACACGTGCTGTAGCTTTATCTCACTGTCGCCTTCATCGACCCCAAGTCTGAAGGGTGGGGGACAGACCGCACGCACGAGTCATCGTCTCGCCGCCAACTTCGTCAACCCCCCGTCTGAAGGCTATGCGGGAAGAAGCATGTCTCTGCCGCCAACTTCGAGACTTCGTCTGACCACCTCGTGGCCGTAGACGCTTCATCTAACTATCTCGCGGTAGTAGACATAGTCGTCAAAACTTCATCTGACCACTCGTGCTCAGGAATTCATCGACACTTCCTCCGATCGCTTTGGGGCCGCGACTTCGTCCATACCTACGACCACCATGTGGTCGCACCTTCGGTGACCATATTATGAGAAGCATCGCTATCCGGCCTTCTCCGACTGTGTCGGAGGCACCAACCCGATGGAGCACCCGGCCTTTCGGCATGGGACTTCGCCGCCCGCGTCTACGAGTCGTCCGAGGCTAGGGCACGACCTATGTGTGCTGGCTCGGTTTTTGCTGGGAGATGCCATAACAGCGTCAAGATCGGTCAAACAATCCTGCTTCGGGAGGTTTATAGCGTCCACAACCCCTGGGATTAGGAGCTACCAGTTGCATCAGTTCGTCCATCGACACCTGCGTGCTTACTGTCGGGAGACGGGGGCGGGGCCAGACTAGGCCACTTGTTCACATCAGCTCGCCCATCAGGACCCTACGCTTGCTGTCGAGAGAGTACTGTTATAAGGGTGGCCCAATCCCATGTGGCGGGACCTTGCAACTGGCCCAATATGTAATAGTCCCAATAGTATAGGACATGTGTATAATGGAATGTACTAATATATTCTTACCTTTTGTAATTATTAAAGGGTATGATAGGGATTTTCTATCCTATCCTGTTCATGTATATAAGCTCTCAAGAGGGGTATGAGGTGCTAGATTCATTCATTCCATACACAAGCACTCTTTCTTCTATGGTTGGCTCTTTTTAAATAGTCCTCTTATATGCTATTTAGTTAGTAGCCATAACATGCACCGTTGCTGCTTGAGCTTAACAGTAGAGTGGGAAAGCATTCGGTTTGGTTGGTGGGAGGACTAGCCAAGGAAGATTCCTCGTCACATTGTTACAGGGCATGAACTTATTTTAGTAGCTGTCCATGATTTCTGACAGACTTCAGAGTTCAGAGTGATGCATATGAAAAATTAGAAATCCTACATATGCAGGAACATGAGGCTATTATTAAGTCAAGTGGAGTGTTATTTTCACCGAGAACAAGTGCAGATCCACTCGGCAACGGCTAAGCTAGCTACTGGTTGATTTGATCTGATCGCTGGGAGTGACTGAGTGGCGTCTGTAGTGCACATGCAGATCGTGTTTGGTAGAACTCAAGTCGTGCCAAGATCCTTCGATGTTATGGACTATAGTCGTCTAAGTTTGACCTCAGGGTAAGGAATCAATCGTTAGAACAGGTTGAATAAAGTTAAGTTGTTCCTCCGTATAAAATACAAATGGGAGCAACTAGCTAACACTATATCATTGAAAGTATTTCCAATGGTATAAGGAAGTTTTATGGAGTTTCAAAAGTGCAGCAAGTTTTATAAAAGTTTCAGCGATACAATTTGGAAGCTTCATGTTTAAAAATTCAAAGTTTCAAAATGGTTTTAACAAAAGTTTTGGTTCACAAATTTGAACAAGATTCATAAAGTTTCGAGGAAAGTTTCAAAAATTCAAGCCAAAATTTAATATTCGTTTCATCAAGTTTTACTAGGTTTTAGAGAGTTTTAGTCTATTTTTGAGTGTTTCAAGCTTTCAACATGTTCCAACGAATTTCAAAATATGAACTTGATTGAAAAATAAGTTTCAGAACAGTTTCAACAAAAGATGCAAAAACAAACTTCAATGTTTCGTGTAAGTTTCATGAAGATTTATGAAGTTAAAAAAGAGCAACGATATAGCAGTTTCATGAGGTTTAGTAAAACTTCATGAAGTTTCAAAAACTTCAGTCAAGTTTCACATTGGTAACAAACCAATTTGATATGAGTTTCATGATGTTTTTTGCATAAAAGTTCCGCAAAGGTTTCATGATTCGAGTTTGAAGTTTCAAAACAAGTTTCAACGTGTTTTATCAAAAGTTTCAAAGAATAAAGTTCTGAAAAATTCAAGCAAGTTTCACAATGGTTTTAAACCAGCTTCATATGAGTTTCGTGAGGTTTCATTTGCATAAAAGTTTCACGGAGGTTTTATGATTCGAGTTTGAAGTTTTAAAACAAGTTTCAGTGTATTTCATCAGAAGTTTCAGGGAAGTTCCAGGTTTTAAGCTTGATGTTTTAAGCATGTTTCAAAAAATTGAAAATTCAAGTTTCAGAAAAGTTTGAAAACAGTTTCAAAAAGCAAAATTTAAAATTCATAGATTCTCACCAAAGGTTGAAAAATTCAAGCGAGTTTAAAGAGAATTTCACTCTCAGTCTCGTAGCAAAACATACAAGTTTCACAACAAACCAAACATGTTTAACAAAAAAAGACCATGTTTCACTTAAATTTGATGAAAATTTCATGGAATTTTAAAAATTTTAGGTGAATTTCACATATTTTTAGGCGCTGGGCTTGACGGTAGCCGCTCATATCGGCTTGCCATGTTCGACACTTGCCCAATTCGATTCAATGCGCCTACAAATCTACAATCGTGACCTCCACCATCGTCACTGTATGGGCGCGCGTAGTCATTGTTCTTGCGCCCTCACTTGACGCCTTCATGGCATCACAAACCGTCACCCGCACGCTCGCATGTTGCCTCTATAGCCACGGTAGCCGATGGTCCAGTCATCGTCGCTCGGCTGCCGTGCTCACCCACGGCTTGCCTGATTGTGCTCACGTACCAACTTGGTGTGCTTGCATGCCTTGTCTTGCTTGTGCGAGCCTGCTGTGCCTGCTTGCCACAGCTCGCTGGCCACTGGAGAGAGAGAGTGGATATTAGACAAGAAATGTGTGGACTGCATCGAATAGATAATGGAATGTATTTACCTAGGTGGGTTTTATATCAAACGTACTTAGGTTATCAGCGGGCCGTAGGATGTTGTACTATTCTTTGGCTGAAAAACGCTATAGTAGGAACTGAATGCACTTAAGTGATGAGTTTTTAGCACTTTTGACACGTTTTGAATCCGTATTTGTAAAAATAGCCGTAGTCACGCGATAATTATAAAAATATCACTTTTGCCGTACGGTGACCCGGCGGCAGTGTCATGGAGGTGACACCTGGCCGAAGGAGCCCCCTGACCGTGCAGCAGGCACCTGCCGCCCGACCACGGGGCGTCCCCCTCCCCGACCACGCACTACTTCGACCATGGCATTTCGACCACGGCGCTTCAACCATGCATTTCGACCATGGCCTTCGACCATGGCGTTTCGATCACACAGCACCACCTTTGCTGCACGGTTGCGGGCAGCAGGAGCCTGTTGCACAGACACGGGGCTCATTCGGCCAGGTGTCACATCCATAGCGTTGTCGTCTGGTGTCCGAACTATTATCATGTGTATATTGATATTTTTATAAATACAATCTTAAAATATACTACAATTGATAAAAACTCCTGAAGTGGCAGTCGCGTATCATTATATCAGTAGGAACTAGGAGGTCCCAGCTACATGTTATACCGAAGTACAGCAATGCTGAAGCAAAGCAAAAGCAGTATGAACGTTTTTTTTGCCAAACTGACCCTCTTGCAGCCTTGCTGTTTCTTTGTGTAGTACAGCTTGTGCTGCCTTTGATACACTGTCAGGTGTCAGCTACTCAGCCGCCCTTTTCTTCGAACAGTGTGCCATCAGCTCTCTCATTTATTGGTACATCAATATATAGGAAGAAATAGTGTAAATAAATAAAAGAAAAAAGAATAGGCAAAAGCCCAAAAAATAAGAAAGCTAAAACAGATAAAATTAAAAAGTTATAAACAAGAAAATAGAAACAGAAGCTCAAATGAGTAAAGACTAAATGGTGCGAATGCGCGTGCAAGTTGATCCGTTGGCCTAGGGCCGTAGGGACTTAGCTGTCGCAATTGGAAACCGCAACTCCGAGCATGTTTGTTCACACGGCCACGACGCGAAGGAGCCCAATCCGAAGCGAATGACCAGTCGGTACAGTGGTTGCCAACGCCAGGGCCCACGAGTCTATGGGGCCCATGCCTTGAAGTTGCACAATGTTTTGGGTGACGAAACGGCCGGATCGCACGTGGACCGAAATCTCAGCCGAGCGTTGTTGTGGGCTACGCTTTCGGTGGACTAGCCTGTAATTTTTAGGTTCAGCTTATTATTAAAGGTTATGATTTATAGTTTTTAAATTATTTGTAGGAGAGCTGTAGGTATCAGAAACTCATACGGTTTTAGTCAATATAAATTAAGTTACTATATTATATAGTGTGTATTACAATCAGTTCATAAATCATGCATTAAAAATATTCTATTTTAAAGGTAACTACTATAGAGAAAAAAAAAACAAAAAAATAGCTTTCAGAAGCGCAGGCAATGTTCTGGCACCCTCGGTGTTGGCCCTTTGATCTTGATCTTTTCTGGGCCGAACTTTAATGGGCCGCAAACTACGTCTTTCGGTGTGGTAACTGGTAACTCGAGTAACTCTGCTTGCACGACTACTCGATGGTAATGAGAGCTTTAGAAGCTGTGTGATCGAAGTAAACAGATGTAAGCTTTAAGGGTCGAATCCAATATAATATTCTGGGAAAGAGCTTACAGTGAGCAAAGACCGAAGAAAAGATCACGAAGCAATGAATTCAATCGAGCCGCTGGCGTCGTGATCACGCACCAACGCACCGGTTTGGCTATATATATGCTCATCACGTCCTGACCTTGCTGCAGTTGACGCGGACCTTGCCTGGGTTGCTGCCGCGGATGCTGCCCATGGCGGTCGCGAAGCTGCTCATGAACAAGCCGGGGTTGCTCTTCAGCTGCCTCACCCTGTTCACGGTCTGCGGCGAGTTGAGCGCGGTGTCGAACTCGAATTAAATTAAACAGGAGGCAATGAAGATCAATCGATTTCTTGGTGTTCGACTCGGCGTTGCAACTAGCATTACACATCTTACGGAAGAAATAGGAAAGCTATATTTCTTGGAAACATTGGATCTATATTATTGGTATAGAAGAATTGACGGCAAGTACTGCTAAACTGCAACGGTTGAAATGTTTACTTGGTCAGTTTTGTATAATTGATGCCGTAGAGTACCTTTTTCCTCTTTTTTTTTGGGGGTGGGGATATGACCCTGCTCAACTCATGTTCCCGTCTCTGTTCTGTGTAAATCTTCTGTTCAAATTTTCATTCTAGATCATCCTCGTCCCAAAATAGAAAAAGAAATAAGTATTGCATTCACGGAGGACCCTGGTCCATACTCCTGCACCCACCTCTATCAGAAACAGGGAAGAGGCGGACATGAACAGGGAAGACACATCCAACTGAAATAAACTCAATTGTCAATCTCGATAAGCCTACCTTCTCTAAAATTCTTGTGCTCCAAATGGTAAACAGGTCATTAAGGTGTATGATAGCGGACCATATGCTGAGAGTGTGACGTCGACAATGGGTAGTAGGCAAGAAAGCACAGGCCAACGGGCCAACATGGTACAATTTTCGATCAGATATTGACTCTTGGTGTAATTTTCGGGTTTTTAATGAATGTCAGCGAGATTAGTCTGGCTCGGGAACTAAATTTAACAGTGGTTAGTACTTTGCGGCACTCGATGCAGTAAATATTAGCACGAAAAAAAAAGAGAGATGATTAAGATGCAACTTCACATGGAGTCATGGACATATCACTGCTTCCCGCTGAATTTACTGCTAAGAAGCATTGACATAGGAAAAACGATAGGAGGAAATTAACTTGATCGTTCTGGGATATGATGGCTAAACAGATCAAATGTTATTTACTGGTAATGTCCAACTTAATTAGACATACACTGACTAAGGATTAAATTAGATGCTATGCTGAAATATAGTACAGAGAATACAGTGGTAGTCTCGCTTGAATTGAGCTTCTCTCAATTCGGATGAGCTTGTGTAAACGCTTCATCTGTTAGCCGCTGATTATATCCTCGTAAATGTCCCTAACCTTTGCAAAGAAAGCTTCCCTGAAATCCATTACAGTTGTTTGAGCATCTGGAGTCCTTAACTAAGGATCTTAAAAATTAAACATAACAACAAGTAGACCAGCTGAATCACCAAACCGTTTACTTGGGAGATCTACCTACTAAGCTTCATTTTAGTGTATGTTGGATCAAGGGTTTTGTTTTATGGTAGTATTTCCTATGTTTGACAATTTTTCTTATGGGCGGATTTGTTCAGAAATGGCTAATCTAGATTGGTTTCTCACGGCTCACTACGTAGTGATGTCAAAGCACCGGCGAAAATAGCTGTGTTTCATTACCTGTCAGGCTTGAATATCAGGTTCCTGTACGCAAACCACTGCATTACAACAGCAGATCAGAAGGTGAAATTCGGTAGAAAATGATAGTAAGGAAAGCAATCAAGACTTGTACAGCTTCTCAGAATAGTCAGATGAAGCAACTATCGCAAATCCTAAATGTTCACATGCAAGCAAATCTGAATATATTAGACCTCAGTGCAACATGGGCGTGCCAATCCCCTGCCACATTTGTCATGATGCAGCAATAGGTCACACATTCTAATGTGAAGTTTTGTTCAGAAGTACATCTTACCCCACTGTAGCCAATGCCAACAAGCTCCATCAGACCTGGAACCACGGGAAGCCTGTCGATTGCCTGCAAGGTAGCATCAAAATCATCTTTAGTTACTCCATCAATGCAGAGAATTTCAGAAGCTTCTTTATAAAAAAGATAAAAAAGGAGACTGTTGAGTACCGATACTACTCCGCCGGCGCTCCACATCCCAAGCGTGGCAGCGACCGCGAGCGTGGTCACCGCGTACTTGTCCTCGATCCTGTCCCACTAGACGCGGCAACGAGACGGTACAACCAATTTACACACACCTCGCCGGTTCTTCTCATCACAGAAAAAAATGACATATCTTACGTACCTCTTGTTTCAAGGCGTTGATGAACTCGGTGAGCTCAGCATTGGCGGCCATCGGCGCCGCCGGCTCCCCTGCGGCCATGGCCACCACATTCCTCGCAAGCCTCTTGCCTGAAAAAACGCACGCGCACACGTACATCCAAAGTAAAACAACTCCATTCGTGGTCGTGTCGTAAATGTTACGCCATGCCACTGCGCAAGCTCCAAGGCACTCACAGAAAGAAGCCACACGGGGCTGGCCGTGGGACGCGAGGCCGGGCAATGGCGGCAGCGCGGGGAGTCCAAGTCCGACGGAGCGCGCGGCAGCGGCGGCCTTCCCGTCGCTCGTGACAGGCGAGGCGACGGCGCCCGTGGCTGGGGTGGTGACGGTCGGGGCCATGTCTAGCTTCGACGCGCGCGGTGATCGATGTTTCAGTCAGTGTCTAGCCAATTGCAGAGGCCGGGTTTTGGCGCGCGCAGATAAAGTGGGGATGCGCGGGATGGGCACCACACGTTGCGTGCGGAAAAATGATAAGATGAGGTTGGGTATTGTATGGCCGTCGGCTTGGATGTTGCTGTTTGCGGTATCTGAAATTTCCGGCGTTTTATTTTGGGATGACGATCGATCAAAGTTTTATCTATGACTGATGGGTAAGTGTGACCTTTTCTATGCTGCATTTGTCGGAGGACATGGGCACGCGTATACAGAGGTGGAGCTTGAAATTTTACACGAGAGACCAGGCGGTGAGAGATGAACTACAAAAAATAGCGAGGCGAAAACTTTCTTTCATATCATGGCAAAATGTATGTGTAGCCTGATCTTCTCAAGAAAAAAGAGCTCCAGTAGTGCCTGTGGTTCATAAATGGCCTGGATTAGCACGGAGAGGCTGGGGCAGTTGCAGTCAGAAGCACTGTCCGTGACAGCAATGATGGATGATCCAAAGCATTGCTAGATTTTGCTTGTCAGAGAATATTAGTAGATTCCAGTAGCAGACGACGGTGAGCTGGGTTGTAGTTAGAGCCGTCATCGCTCCTGCCAACGCGTGCAGTTGAGGCACTCCTGCCAACGGTGAGCAACGGCGGCACAGACGACATCCACGCCGCAAGGGATCGTCGGTGAGGGAGAGCTGCAAGGGAGAGTCGTGTGAGCTTAGGGAAGAGCTGAGTATGCTCTGGGAGCAAGGGATTAGGCTAGATCTCATCAAAGGGGAAGTATGGCTGATGGATGGTGGTTTTGGCCGACGACAAAGACGATGGCTCAATCCCGATGAGTGTTTGCACAATTCATAAAATTAAATGAGGGAAAAAGCTCCAGGGGATATGGAATATAAGATGACACGGTTGAAAAAACAAGGGGTCCACTGGAAAGCTCACGCCATAGTGGAGTTTGGCGGAGCACACTCACCGGTGAAGAGGAAGAAAATGTGTTCTAGGCGAACAAATGAGCTAGAGACTTGGGTTTTTGTGGAAATAGAGCGAGGCCAAGATGTAGAAGGGAATGGCACGGTTAGGAAGGTCCTATAGGCATGGGATGGATGGCTATTTCTTGGCGAGTTCTCACGAGCATGGCGGAGATTCGCGGGCGGTTCTTACGGTGGCGTACGACATGCAAAAAGGGCAAGGTGGGGAACTCAGTGAGGCGAAGCGATGGGTAGTTGAGGTTGGGCAGGTGAGCAAGAAACCCCAGGTAGGTGTTCAAAAATCAGTGGCATCAGATATGGCAGAGCGGCACAGGCGCACATGAGGTGGAAGACAACCCCTGACACGTGGCCCCACATGGTAGTGAGAGAGAGTTAAGGTGAGCTGAGAGTTTGGGAAATTTTAGGCGCATCAGATGAGCTCCACAAATTTTGAATTTTTTTCATGCTTTTGACACAATGTAGATCATGGTGTAAAGTTTTTCGAATTTTATCTACCTTGGATTTTTCTTGAAAAATCTTGGAAGTCTACTGTTACATATATTATGCATTATTTTGATTCTAATAAACTCAAAAACATGTTAAAAAAATGTTCAAAACTTTATTTCTAATGCCATGAATATATTTGTGAGTTTTTGAATTGCTTTCTACTATAAATTCTCCTAGGCCATTTTAGGATCATCTTTTAAGATTCAATTTTGAATTCAAATTTAATCTTATCCAATGTACGTTTCTTTTGAAAAATTTGTGTTTGCAAATTACTTTTCCAAAGAAACTCCAATAGAAGCCAAGGAAACAATATGTATGCAAAAAAGTGTTAAATTTCCCTCTGTTTGCATTCCTGAAATTTGGGATGTTACATGTAATAATAATAAAAACTAGCAGAATTACCCGCACAATTGCGTGGGCTAGTGTTAATATGGTTTTATTGTGCAGAACAATATAACTTCTAGTAAACTTTGAATACTATCTAAAATGTGAAAGATCAATAGTAGAAAATTTCTCGTAGCTAAAAATCAAATCACTGCACATCTTGCATCTCCTATGTATCTTTTAGAGAAGATGTGATTTGAAGACACGTGTTCTGATAAAAAAAACTTAACAAAATTCATAAGCAAGCTCCTTATTAATTATAAGTCGTCTAAAATTCTAAATAGCATATTGCCATAGTTTACTTAGCATTATTGGAGGCATAGTGCACAAAGCTTTTAGTTGTATTGAAGTTTCCAGTCATGGCTAATCTACTTGTTTAGATTTTACTGAGTATTAGTGTTACAGTCATAGAATTAATTGATGCAACATTACAATTTTAGAAGCAATAGAAACCTGCCAGGTATACAATTTTAGAAAGATGAAGCAAATAAGAGTACCAAATATGAACTAAAGATGATTAACACTCTAATAATGAAAAAATTCATCACGATCTAACCTAACAATGAAAGTTTTTGTTTTGTTGTTCTGTGCTTCCTCGGCTTAGCTTCTTAACAGAGGAACAACATGCATGCATGCGCTAGCTACTTATTGCCATGTGTGTCAGTTTACTTGAATGAACTTGTTCCTACTCGCTCTGAAGTTGCAGCTTGCAAATCATGCTGCAAAATTTACTAAAATTAATGAAGGCTATTGTTTATCTACGGACGTATATATCAACCTATGGCTCAAAACTTACTAAACATCCAGTTGTTGGGAAACAGAATAATAAATTAATTAGACTACCAAAAATGCCAACATCGACACCAACAAACTCTAAAAGCAAAATACATCAAGGATTAAATCAGAGTAAATGTGTAGTTACCGATAAATCAGGCTGTAAGATCTGCGTTGCCTCACCGGTTTAGACAGTGCTGTGCCCGACAGCACAAGGGCAGCAGCTTGGTGTCCAATGCCTTGGTGTGTTGGGTTCTATCTGGAGAACCAATTGAGGATGATGGCAGTGGCGGCAATGGCTGGCCTGTTCTAAATAATTTTGTTTAGAAGTTATATGTAAGTTTTGGTTGTAATCGAAGTTGAGTTGAAGTCGGAATTCATAATTGTAGCCGAAACAGAGTATTAGGTGGAGTCGAAATCATTTTCGTAATCACAGTCGTAAACCGAGTTGGAGTTGTAGAATTCGGGTATATAAGGATGAGTCATGTAATCAGTTTATGTACCAAGCAATTGCGAGAAATAAAAGAAAGAAAAGGCAATCCCTGAGCGTTGATTGAGCAAACTCGCAGGCGTGGTCGAAGTCGTCCTACAACCACAGCAAACGTGGTCAGAGGGACTTACGACCACGTCAAAACAACAGCAGGCATGGTCGAAAGGTGTTCGACCATGGCAAATCTGAAGAAGACGTAGTCGGGAGAAGATACAACCATGTCGGAGAAAGTTTGAATGTGATCAGAAGTCGTATGACTGCAACAAAGGGAATTGAACATGGTCGGAGAAGGCTACGACCACGTTGTGGAGTTGAACGTGGTCGAAGGAAGCTACGACCACGTTGTGAAGTCGCTGAACATGGTCAATAGAGGCTACGACCACACTGAGAAGTTTACGACCACGCTGTAAAGACTCGAGAAGACTTCGATCACGACGTGAGTGGTCGGAGGAGGCTGCGACTGCGCCGTGAAGCTCTGAACGTGGTCGGAAGGGACTCCGACCACGTAGAAAAGAAGTGAACGTGGTCGAAAAGGGTTTCGACCACGGTGAACAGTGATCGCTAGCATCACTGCGTGATCGTAAAGGAGTTCGATCACGGTAATTTGAGCAGCTAAAGGAAGGGCAGCGCAGCGATAACAATTGAGCGGTCGAACGGCAACAGGAGGTGGTCGAAACCGGTCATAAGCTCGGAATCGATCGTAAGCGATTACAAGCGGTCGTAAAGGTCCTGAGAAAATCGTAAGACTTCCAACATGGCCAGCCGTGGCGATGACGGAGATGGCGCAAAGTATTCCAGTAATCCATGAAGAGGTGACCAAGGGCGGCTAGCCGCCAGTGGTGTCAGAAGCACTCCAAACCGGGCATCAAGCGGTGGGGCCAACGTGGCAATCAGGGGATCGACCTCTGCCAGAGCAGTCGCTCACTGGTGTCCCGAGTACTACTCTCCTGATCCCTCGGCATGGCCATGTTCTTTCGTAGCCTCCCGCCAGACATGGGCTCCCACAGCTTGGTCTGCATGAGCCCCGCCTCTTAGAGTACTCCGGCTATCGGGGCATCAAGTATGTGCCGCTAGGAACTAACCTGACTTAACCGTTTAACTTGTCAGGATCATCATCGGTGGCACGGACCTCCCAATCCCGCGGGCTGTGTTCACCGGCAACCATGATTTACTCGTGTAATTGTACTACAGCTAGATATTATGATACAATTATTTTTGGTATATAACTCTATTATCTAGAATTAAATTATAATTATATTTACTATCTAACTCAAATATACACATATGATTAATTTGCACCATTATAAATTGGTTCCACCAAAATAAGTGATACAGATATTTTTCTTTTTCTCGACTAATGTAAGAATTTCTATGATTTTTTAGAATTATTGTAGGATTTCTTTACTCTTAAAATAAAAGAGGTGCCATGAATCTCGTAGTTGTTTTATTTATATAGATGTATTATTTAAAAAATTCGTAAGGAGTACAAGCATTATTCTGCCTAAGGCATTATTGATCAAGACAGTCACTCATGGGGCAACATCTCCTTCCTGTTGTGATTATTATAACCACGGAAAGTCTTCTTTTTTTCTCTGTAAAGGTGGAAATGTTTGATTGCAAGGTCTACGAGAACAAACGAAACAATCGCAGTCCACAGCTGTGAAATCATCACGTTTTCTGTCGACCAGCGAGCGTGCATGTGCTACTAGCTAGGTTCTGAACAGCTCCAAGCAGTGCTCCTGGTCCAGGTTCCTGCTCCAAAACCTCTTGTAGTACTCGTCGTACGTGTAGCTCCTGTACACGGCCGGTGACTCCTCGGTGATGAGCTTCTCGGCGGGGCCGAGCACCACGCTGTTGGACGGGCACAAGAACGACGCCACGGACATCCTCTCCCTGTCGGAGTTCACCACGGCACGGTGCCACACGCTCCTGTACTCGCCGTTGCTCAGCGCCTGCATTACAAACCAATGTTCAGTTAATACGCACGTACGTTCTGCAGTTTACTGAAAGATACTAGCTAGTGTGGTGTGGGACGTTGACTGACTGCAGCACCTGCAGCTGGTCGCCGATGTTGATGACGAGGGCGCCGGGCTGCGGGTTGACGGCGATCCATTTGCCGTCCTTGAGGACCTGCAGGCCGGCGACCTCGTCGTCCATGAGCAGGATGGTGAGCGCGTTAGGGTCGGTGTGCGCGGGGAGCCCGTAGGTGAGCTCCGGCTCGGGGCACTGCGGGTAGAAGTTGACCGCCATGTGCTGCTCCTGATCGCCCAGCGTCTTCTTGATGTAGCCTTCCTCCAGCCCCAGGCTCTCCGATATCGCTCCGTATAGCCTGAACCCGAGCTCCCTGACCTCTCCGCAGTACGTGCTTATGACCTCCCTGCAGTACGTGGCAGTGTCAGGACGACTCAGATTTGATCATAGCATACAAGTTTATAACATGCAAGTTGTCACTGCAATGTGTTGCAGGAGGAATCAATCTACAGTGACATGACTAGATTTTGAACAGGTTATTTTCACAGTATTTCTGCACGTGGCTAGTTTCGCTGTGTTTGTTCTTCTCCCTGCCCCCTCGTTCACATGTGATTGTGCATGTGCTTCTTATGACTTGTGGCTGTTAACCTTGGATCGATCCAGAGTGAGTGGACCACTAGCTTGGATGTCAATGTTGCTTGCTGTATCTATCTTTACCTAAACTAACTAATCCATGTGAAGTTTGTGCGAGTACCATTCAGCTACCTCAGCACGTCCCGAACCTGATTCACGTGGGTTGTTTACCCCTTTTTTTCTGATCGCTTCCTTTTGATTTTCTTGGTTCGTGTCGATCTTCACTATGACGAGAAAAGGAAAGGAAGCATCTCTCTTAGGCTGGCTTTAATTTAATTAGCTAGCTGTCTACACGTACTTGAAAGCGTCACCCAGTGCATATATACCATCAAAAGTCGTTTGTTTTGATGCTGTACGCCGCAACCTCAGAATCTGCATCTTTATGGACGCATTTCAAGGGCAAATTTCTCACTGGAAGACTTGTTTTAAGGGAAGGCACGCACGGTTAACTAACATTATGATTTGCCTCCTATATGTGAGTCCCTAGCTTTAGGCATGTTTGATATAGCTGCGGCTTATGACTTTTTGTCGAAATTTTTGAATTTTAGCTGTTTGAGACAGAGATTACAGAGAGATACTCGTTTCTGATTTTGGTTGATAGAGATATTGAACTTTTAACGTGTATTACAATTAACTTATAGACACCCCGTTTGAAAGTTAGGTACTGTAACAAAAGCCAAAAGCTGCTTTTAGAAGCCGTTAAAGAATATGCCCATAATATAGAGGTCAGAAGAACTAAGCATATATAGTCCCAATTAACGCAACTTATTTAGCTGAAGACACTGCTTCGGTCACCACAAAAGCAAGGTCCATTGACAACTAGTACGTAGTAAATTATACTTTCTGCAGTAGAGTTGCCACAATCTGGTCCAAAACTTATTTTGTGACAATGGCCCAAACTGGTTAATTGAGCACTAGACACAGATCGAGTAGTGCTTTGATGCTATTCAACGTGAACCTTGAAGCACTTCTAAAATTGATATATAATAAAAGTCGATTACATGTTATTTACAACTGCTAAAAAAGAGAAATATACTAAAATCCTAAAAAAAAGAAAATCATCTAGCCCTTAATTTTTTATTTGATGCATGGATCATGATTTTAAAGGCTTAAATTTAACATTTTACTTAGTGATATATTAATTTGTGAACGATATACATAAAAAAGATAGGCCTTACCTATAATTCAAAGGTTGAGATTTGAGGGTATGTAAATTTGCTAGATGGATCCACCTTCCAATCATCTCTTTCACACAGGGAGAGAGATCTCAAAATAAATTACGTAATTGAACATGAAATCAAATATCGCAAATGTATTTTCTTTGTGAAATAGGAATTTCAAATTTTAGAACTGTGCAAGGAAAATTTTGTACCTTATTCTATACCACACTACACCACACAATTACACATACTAGTCGGCTAGTTAAATTAAATTCAGATAAAAATGGTATTTGCTATGGAACACTAGTGATTTTTTCAGGTAGGAGGCGGGTAGGTGAAGTCAGTATATAGGAAGGAGGGGAAGTGATGAGATCCACTGAACGAAGTATCTAATGGCAATTTTAGTGCTCTTCAACGAATAAACACTCGGCGGTTTGCTATTTTTTACCCTTTGGATTATCTTTGAGACGTATGTGTCTGTTAACGGCCTGTTCTTTTTTACTAATATTTATGGTTTTTGGTTGCGATTTATAGCTTTTAGACTATTCGTGCGAGAGATTATAGAGTAACAGAAACTCACGTACGTTTTTTGCCGATATAAATAAAGTCGGTACAGTACATACTATAATTAACTAGTAGATCTCATCTTGAAAAGACACTCCGTTTAAAAGCTAGTTAATGTAGAAAAGTCAAAAGTAGAAACCAAAAGCTGAAAAAGAATATGCCCTAGATTTTTATCCACTAGTTCAAAATATGATTTAGTTCAAAATATGACTTATATTTAAAGATAGGTGATGTCTAGAGAGCACTCAAGTATTTTTTAGGATTGAAAGCACTCAAATTTTTTCGATATTGAATCTCCATCTAACATCCCAAATTTAAAGTACTCGTACTTTTTTTAGGAGTGGTACGGAGAGATCCGTTAAATAAAGATCTCTGGTTATTTTTTGAAGGAGCGAGCGCTTTCCTTACCAACGAATTAGGATAGCTGTAAACCTATAGTTCTGGTTTAGTGATGTGAAGTCAAAGCAAGAAATGACTAGACACAAAATACTGTACTTGAAGGTGGCCGGGTTTGAGGGCCAGTCCGGGACGAACTGGTCGAGCGGGAAGCAGTGCAGCCGGAGGTAGTCGCGCCAGTTGTGCACCGTCTCCTTGCGCACGTTGAAGCTCGTGGACAGCCGCATCTTCCGGGCCGGGTCGTCGGAGTAGAGCTTGGCCTTCTCCTCCGCCGGCAGCCGGAAGAACTCCCGCGCCACGGCCATCACCGCTAGCATGATCCTCGCGTCTATCCCGTGGTTGAGCACCTGCACAGCACGTCAAATTGACACACACCAGTGCCGACACGCATGTTTGGTACTTGTTACGCGCGTTTTGCTCACCTGGAAGAAGCCGTGCGTGCAGCATGCGGCGCCGATGGCGGAGACGACCGCGGCGCGGTCGGGGGACGCGAGGTCGACAACGGGGATGCGCGCGTCGGCCACGACCTCCGCGAGGCGCGGGCGCTCCGACTCCGGCCGGACGTACTTGCCGGGCATCGTCTCGTGCAGGGCCGTCGAGAGGAGGTGCCCCGCCATGCCGCGCGGCCGATTAATTTGCTCCCCTCACCACCACCAAACGCCGCTGGGTACGACTCGCGCGTGTATGTGGCGACGAGCCGGGCGGTTCGACATGGCCCTCCCGGAGGCAGTCACCACGCACTCTTATATAGTGAGAACTGGGCTCGGCACCCCCATGGGCCCCGGCCGTCAGCCGAGGTGATGGCCTGCCGGATCGGAGCTGAGCCTGTAGTCGTCGTCGGTGGTTCCGTGCCTAAGCGGCTAAACGCTCAGTGGAGCTCCATGCGACGTCATCGCCGTGGCCGCGCATGACATCACCTCGCTTCGCGTCAAAAACAGGCGGCCTCGGTTGTCTCACGTTCCGTTTGTCGCAGCGCCGTTAACTGCGGAACCTAGGCTGAAGAACGGCGGCCACTAGGCAGGTCAGGCTTGTGCGCGCGTCGTCTCTGCCGTTATTTTTCTTTGCTGCGATCCATCCAACACACCATGTGGAAAGTGGAACATTTTCTGTTGTTCTTCTCTTGTGACAGATCGCAGAATCCGAACCTAAATGACAGAGCTGCCGCACAGTTGCGTGGACTGAAGTGTGCCTCAGTGTAGTGGAATTGCACGAGCGGTGTAGTTCGTGTTGGAACTCAGCCCAATCTCATACTCGATTTATCCGTAGGCACATACCACACGGGAAAGAAGATAAACTATGAAGTATTCTTCCTGGTACGAACTCGACTTACGTCACTTTTCTCTTTTCTCTATTATTCACCACTACACATTGCTCAACAGACTAATTACAAGGATATAAATAGACATTCTATGATCCAGTTCTACCGGCCACGACTCCACGTCTTGCGTACATCGCGCACCACGGCTCCACGATTTACGCACATCGTGTACTACCCGAAAGACTCGCTCGCTGAGACCAAGTCTAGACGCTATCACCATTCACACAGGCTACAACCACTCACAACGTTACGACCATTCACACAGGCTACGACCACTCGCAACGTTACGATCACACACGATTCTGTATGCGGTACTCGTAACGATCGCTCTGATACTCTTGCGGTAGCGGTCATTATGACTGCTATAGCTATGGCAGCTACGATCACGACCACTTCGACCATGGTCACCACGCCTTCGACTACAGTTTCAACCACGTCTTCGATTGTTACTTCGACCATACCTTTAACTGCAGCCTCGACCATCTCAAACACACTCAACACAAGCAACATGAGTCAAAATTAGTTCCAACAATCTACCCATAATCTTGACTTGCTAAACTTCACAAGACAAAGTCCGATCTCCTGACGCATCTCCAAGGAGTTTTGTTTTCTTCTTGTTGACCATGTTGTCGGTGACACAACTTGTGCTCCCTCACTCATACTCAATTCGGTCCGAGAGCCGAATATACTTGCAAGTCATTTGGTTTCTTTTCAGCTTATGATTTATGACTTCACAAATAAACGGATGGCTTCTTCGCCGTTATTTTAAAGCGGCTTATCGATTTATTGGCATTCAATTCGTTCACATAAATACTCACTTTAAAATTAAAAATCATCGATCGCAACTATAAGCCGTCAAAAAAAAAAGCGTCCAGCAAGTGGCAGCGCACGCGTTACTCGGCGACCGGCACCGTCGCTCTTGCTCTCTGCAAACGAAACAAGTGCGCTACTTGCGTCGACAGGAGTGAGGTTATACGTAACTAGCAGCAGCATGAGTACACACATATGTTACCATCATCGATTACTTTCTCCTTTCCCTTCTGTCAAGCTTTCTCAGTTTTTTCTCCGTCCACTCAAGAAGAATGGCAGTTAATTAGGTTCTCTAGTCAAGTGCTGTGCCTGACAGTGGTTGAAACTTTGATTTGCATATGCGTCTGACGACGTGGTAATGACTATGAGCTAGCTGCTGGGAGTTCGACATTTCGTCATGGTCAAAAATTCATCGCGGAAATCTCGCCGGTTGAAGTGCAAATTAAGCGCAAAATCTAGTGAGGTCGTTGCCGGCCGGTGCCAAACACCGTGCATGGATCACTGCCAACTTTTGACTGCCCTCGACAGAAAATGACACTAGGCCTCGTGTATAGTTTAGAATTTTAGATAACAAACATGTGTGTTTTTTAAGACTACATATGTTTTATGAGTACAGGTAAAATTAGGGGTGAATTCTTTTGGACTGTGGTTTTAGCTTTTGACTTATAGTTTTTGAATTCTAATTGTTCACAAGAGGTAGTACGCAGAGGAAAACAGTTGTATACGATTTTGATCAGTATATCTAAACTCGGTACAGTGTCCACTACAATCTACCTATAAACCTCGTCTTGGAGAGACGCGTCATTTAAAAGCTAGTTGTTATAGCAGGAAGTGATAAGCCAAAGCTTGAGCCCAGCCGAACCCACCTTAGAACAAAGCCAGCTCAAACTTTGGCTCACGCTGTAATAATAGTGTGACAGCCCAAAATTTTAAAAAAATTGAATTTGCTCTAATTTCATTTGAATTTGGAGGTTTGTGCCAAATCCAAAAATTCCAACCAAAAACCCGTTTTCTCCTATGTGCTCACCTGCCATGCGCCGCAATGCCATTCTCACCCGCACGCTCCGCCTCGCTCGCCCGTCGCCAATGTCCATGCCAAAAACTGCACAGCGCCCGCACCACCTCGCCGACCACCCATGGTATGTGAATGATAGCCTTAACTGTGGTAAATAAGGACTAGACCCTTGTGCCAAGTAAATAACACAGAACTCGCTCAATCACAAACTTGACTTGTCAACCTGGTCTAGTACACTACTCGATTCGATCAAACATCTGAGGGTGATGGTTATCCTAGGATCGTTTGAATAACCCGTGGAGAAAAGGTGTAAGATAGAAGTTGGGCTTTTTACGCCACTTTCCAATCTTTATAATGATAGGTCAACTCAACATCAGGCCGCTTTTTCCGCACTGGCCAGTGGATACCCGCAGGTGATTGAATGGTTTCTAGCCTACTAGGCAGAAGCTAGAAGAAATGAGCAGTGAAATGACCTTATTATCTCATATCAGTTGCACGCTATCATGTTGCATGCCTACAACTTGACATTATGAATCTGAGATATCTTGTAGGTAAAGTTACATAACTCTACATAGCATAATAAATGATATCCAAATATGCCATACTCCTAGTTGATGAAGCCGTGTTTTATGGGTGATTTCTATAACAAGTCATAAGTAGAATTTGAATGGTTTAAATGTGAAAATTATGGATGACAAAACCCCCTTGTTAATTAAATAATGTTTTACTATTTTAAATGTAAAGTTCTTTACCAACAAACTTGCATCTGTTCTTATTATATTACAACATATGACTCTATCCAGTTGAATATCTTGTATATTAGTTAAATAGTCTTTTCATGTGATTTGCTGAGTATCTAGTATATTCAAACTTACTTATCTTCATCATAACAAACACTTGAAGAAAAGATGCATCAGCTAACGTATTAGGGTTACGACCACTCAAACATTCCTGTAAAATTTCATCGGTTCTTTTGAATGTAAAGTTTTAGGTTTGGACGTACATAAATAGCAAGCTATTGTAGTTTAGCCGTTAAATTATATTTTAATTAAGCTAAGTTTTTTTAAATACTCGTAAACAAGTATGATACTTTTTTCACTTACAACTAAACCTCTGACTGTTGCAAAAAAATATGACAGTCCTACTGTAAGAATTTGGGTCGTCACATAAAGTACAAGCTCAAGCAGGGTGTACAACACTACAAACTCTATAATACTAGCCTGTAAAACTAGTTCCATGCTGTCCTAGACTATACAACAACTGCTCCCTTGAATTTCTTATTCAACGCATGGGAAGCATGCACTTGTCGCCTAATTCTAAAACTATACGGTTGACACCGAGATGTCAATGATTGGTGCCCTAAATTAATGTCCACTTCGTTAATTATTTTAGCGCGTGATCGGTGCGTCTAGGATTCGTATCGCTTCTCGTTTATATACAAGACTCAAAGACTAAAGTCAAATCAAATGGCTCCGTTTTTCTGGGCTTTTGTTTTTGGTTTTTCGAAAATCAAAATAAACAAGGCGGTTACTTCAACTAGATTTTTTAAATGGCTTTTTGAGTTTAAAATCATATGTATTGTTCACATCGATGTCTTCGTCACTTGCTGCTGTCTCAAAAACACAGACAAAAAACATCAATCGTATAAAAAACAATACAATATACTAGTATATCCTTGCATGAGCGTAGTTTTTGCTGATTGCGTGCGCTCGCCTATCCAAGAGCCGGTCGTCACCATCGGCACTAGAGGTGGGAGTTGGGCTGGGCCATTTCGTGCCGTATTGGCCGGCCGATGCGGCACGCCACATGGCGGTCGAGCCGACACGGCCGAGCAGTGGGTGGGTTGGGCACGAAAGCCGGCCCATCGGGCGGTACGACACAGCCCGACATAGCGTTCCGTGCTCGGACCGGCTCGACACAGAGGGCACGGCGGGCATGGCTGGCACGATAGCGGACACGACGACCACGCGCAGCATGGCGGCGAGTCGGCGACCTCCTCGCGAGCCTCCATTTCTTTTTATTCCCTCTAGACTGCTCTTCTCTCTCCTCCATTTCTTTCTTCCACTGCCGACGGCCACTCTCCATCTCTCGACGGACTGCGTCGAGTCCGGCCGCCGGCCACCGCGCCATGGGCCTCCATCCACGCCGCTCGGCATGGGCTCTTTTTCTTACTCGGGTAACCCCACTCTAGAACGTAAGGTTTTAACGAGATAGTAACATGTATCTTTAAAATTCAAGGAAATTTCACTTTTCCCGAAATATGTACGTCATTGCATGTCTATGTTTTTACGCAACTAATTCAATTTTAACTAGTTTTTAATAAGACGGGTATGAGAGAAATAAAGATGGTGGCAGCCGTCACCATCGTCGTGTATAGTTACTTCAGGCTAGGCTTGGACTGGTACGGCATGAACGCTGGCACGATAGACTTTGAGTCGTATCTAGGCCTGGCCTAAAGTGAGACGGACTGACACGATACGACACGATACAATGAAATGACGAAACCGAACCGGTACAACACGTTGTGGCCCGAAATACGGTGGGTCCGGGCCGTGCCCAATGCCCACTTCTAATAGACACCCCGGCTTACATCACTGCAGGTGACGTCCGCCTGGAATTAATGCGTCTGCACCCGCCAAATTCCTCGCCTGCTTTAAGATGTGTGCAGCTGAGTTTTCTACTTCCGAGTTTCATTCTTTCGAGGGGTTCTACGGCTGAGTTTGGCTTCTAACTGTGGCAGAAAAGAGAATTCACAATCCCTTAGCCTGGGCTAAGACGAGGCCCGAGGGAAGGTTGATGTGGGCCACATTTAAGCTAACAGGGCCAGGGCCGGCCATGCCTGCACGACTCCGGACCGAGCCAGGCGACACGTTTGAACTGGCTGAAACTTCTAGCTTGCTTTTGACTGGAGTTTTTGTTTTTAAAATAATAGCAGCTGAAAGTAGAAATGATTAAAAGTAAAAGTTGTTTAATTGGCTGAAGCTTTTGGTTGAATTGATTTGATAAATATCTGAATTGCCCTTAAAGTAAATGATGGCTTATTTGATATAGATAATTACACTAATAAATCTTAACAACAATCATCACATCACATACTAAACAACTAATTAATTTTACTATTAGACTAGTAATTAGTCTATATCAGAAAAAAGGGAAGATGACAATAAAAATTAGATCTACGTGGGCTACAGTACAGCATTCCCCACAGAAAAATGAATAGAAAATTTTAAAATTATATTCAAAACATTGTAAAACACTTCTAAAAGTTTCAGAAGGCCTTTTGTCTGATTCCACTTCTGGCTCGTCGAAGTGTTTCAAACGGCCTAAAGGTGCCCAGTTTCGGCAACAAACATGCGTGCAGCGAGCAGCCGTGACTGGACGTGACATGCTGACATCCTTATCCGAATCATCGGCACATCTTTCGCGGTTGTGATACTCGCACGTACGGCCTCGAGAACGCTAGACTTCGATATACGATAGGCACGTCAGATTCGCAGCTGTAACAACAGCACGACATGAGCATCGACAAATGCGTTCATGCAGCGGCACAACACGAGGAGATGGATGCTCTGATGCTCATATCTGGCAAAAGCCCTCTGAAATCTCTTCTGATTTTCTCTGCCTTCTCTCTTTCTTTTACTCAGTCTTGTTTGCCTTCTACTTAAATCTTCAGCTCCTCACGATGTGCATATATATATACCTCGCAAGTCGCAACATCTATGTACATGCAAAGCCATGAAGGAACAATATACTGGGTGTTTCACTTTCAGATCTCAGAAAGGTTTACAGATTTGTCGTCGCGGCTGTTTCCCCGTTGTTTAATTCACCTTTGCAAGACAAACAATACAGACTTGTAGACACAACTTATACTAAACGAAACACTGAAGTGCAGTGCAGTGCCTGGGTCCTTCATTCTGCATGCAGAGAACTTATTCTTATGAGCTGAACCCGCCGATTTGGCGTTGCGGCTGTGGTTGCCTCGGTTTTCTTAACCTGAATCCCGGTTGGAGGAGCGATCCCTGCCGGGCAATCCTATGTAGAGCTCCGTCTCCACGTCCATGTCGTTGCTGCTCGGCTCCAGCACGCCGCGTGGCGGCGACGCCATGCGGTCCAGGGTGGCAAACTCCAGCGGCGCCTGAAGATTGCGATGCTGCAGCAACAAGACCGATAGTGACTGATCAGTTACAGGTGACGTGTTTCATTATCCATATATACATGATGGCTGTCAGATTGGTGCTCTTGCACATAAGATATCAGGTACGTACTATGCAGTTTTACTTGAAAAAATACTTAATTTGCAGTATGCACTGTTATTCTTTTATAGGAAGTGGTTCATTGTCTTCACCTTTTCGCGTAGATCTTCATTATCTTTGAGCAGTGTCCTCTCCTGATCATAGAGATGCAAAAAAGATAACATGCAGAATTAGAAAAGTGGTCACCATAGGTTATTGAGGGGTTATGTATGCATCAGTTGAGGTATACCACTGTACCTTTTCTTTCAGCTTAGCTATCTGCTGCTCCAGCAGCTGGGTCTGGTGGCATTGAAGAGAACACATAGAAGAATGCATGTCAATTTGCGTAAAAACAGGCTTTATTGTTTTGTACTAGCAATCCAGGAGTTTTTAAATAGCCAACCTTCTTTCCTCTGACGTTGTGGAGGCTCTTCTCAAGTTTGACTTCCAGACTGTGCAGTTCTTCAGAAGAGCATCCTCCCAAATTTTCGCCCAAGATCTTTCTGCATCTCATGTAACTCAGCATCAACTACTGTGTATTGGCTCTGCGGATAGTTTATGGTCTTCAGAAAGTGGCACAATTGCTTACCGTTTCGAATCTTCAAGAGCTTCAAGTTTCTTTGCCAAGCTTACGGCATCAGCTTTGACTTGCTGCACTTCAGATGATTCAGCATTATAATGCGTGCCATCACTGCACATGCTATACTATATTGCTAAGAACAAGTCTCCAAGTTTTGAAGTCCTTTCTATATGGAAAACCAGCGGGCAATCTCTCTGTACTTTTTTATTCTACACGTGTAGGTGATATGGCAATGGAGATTTGGCATAAGTTGTTTAGAAAATATTGATGGCTTCTGATTTTTAAATTAATCATATTACAATCCTGTCCAGGGTTTAGATATAGACTACTTGAGAAAGTCTAGAATTATATTATAATGAATCATTGCCAATTGAGAAGAGTGAAAGTTTAAAATTGCAAATTTCTCGATTTTTCAGACGCCTGCAGACCAACCGGTTAGACCGGCCAAGGGGTAGTCAAACCGACCCTCCTAGCTGTCAAACCGCTGGACACCACCAGTCTGACCAGCCCGGCATTCGGTCAGACCGGCAGGGTTTTTCTCTCGGCTGATTTTTGATATTTTGGGGGATTCAGTCATGGGTTGAGTTTGTTTGAGGTAGGTCAGTGTATATATGTTGTATGAGGCATGTTACATCTAACATTGTTATGAAGAACTTGTGTCCGAAACGATTTCTTTGTCTTTGGATGTACATGGGTTGCTTGGATCCAACCATGGTCAACGCAAGGATTGGAGCTACGCTCATAGAAGAACCGAGGCTCAGAATGATAAGAATGTCAAGTGAGATGGCTGAACTCAAGCAAGCACGAGAAAGACAGGAAATGTTAAAGGGAAGTTCGAGCGGCGGATTGCGTCATGTAGCTTGATCGGTCCAAGTGATACGTAGTCCAGTGAGACCGGAATGAGAGAGCTAGTCGACGCGTCGTAAACTAGTGATGCATCTACACATAGCAAGCATGATGATTGCTTACAATGAAAAGCGAAGACTGGGTGGTATTTTGGTAAGATGACTAAAATACCGAAAACTATCTTGTATCAAAACCGCGACTCTTGGGAAAGCGGTTTAGAGCAACAAGAAGCTAAGATGTTGAGTTGGATCAAGGCTAAGAACTTAGCGAATTCAAGCTTATGTGTCGCTAAGTCCTTTGAAAAACGTGCATAAGTGTAATGTGTGACTAAAACCCGTGTTGTGTGGATTTAATGGGTTCCCCTATTTGTGCTAAGTGGATAGTATCCACTAGAATTAGATATGTAATGGTTGTCTATCTATTTAACAGGTTAGGATAGAGACTTACAAGTTAACCATCAAGTTATCCAACCTTGTTAAAAAAGCCAAATGCTCTAGGGTTAGATTTAGAGAAATTGAGTTGTGTGGTGTTCGCTTGTCCTCCAGGTGCAGTGGTTGTTAAACCTTAATTTTAAAGTAGCAATATATCAATCTTTGTTCATTTCCTATGGATTCATCTTGTGTTGATTGATTTGCTCTTGATTCACTAGTTTTGTCCTTCTCTCCTATTCTTGATCTTGTTGTGCCAAGGACGTGTAGGAGATGGAGATGACCCCTGGAAATCAATCCCTGTCCATCTAGGCATCTGATTGGCAAGTTCTTAAAGTAACACAGTTTTGCTTGGATTGACCCTCTTGAGTGATTTCTTGATCTAAATGTTTTCGGCTCAATTTCTTTAGTATTCCTACTTATTATGACATGTGGGAACACATCTATAGCTATTTTGGACATCATTCACCCACAAACAAGTCATATTCATATTTTTAAATTTTAGCCCGGTTTTGGTGCAATCTTATTTAATCTTGACAAAAGTCTAAACTTTGACATGGATTCTTGCAATTCTTGGCTAGAATAGATTTCTGAGACCTTAAGTAAGGTGTGTGCAAATTTTCATATCATTTAGACTTGTATTTTTAGAGTTACACCAAAAGTTGGATCGACTCATTGTTTTTCAACACGGGACGGGGTGGTCGGACCGCTACCCCTAGCGGTCGACCGGCTGAAGGCGATGGTCGACCCTTGAGGCAACCCGGTTAGATCTTGCCTCTTAAATTTTGTTTTCTCGAGCTGCTCCTTAAGGGTTTTGGCTTCCAAATCTAATCTCGATAGCTTTGTAGCTATTTGAGTGAATATTGGTGCCACCCCCTATTGCCTTTCGGTCCTACAATATATAAGCATCACGTAGATATTAATTTGAGCTTAGCAGTACCAATTGAAGATGCAGAAGTGTAATATGTGTTTAGCCCACCCATCAAACAATATGGCAAATCAACACTCTCAACAATAGGATATTATTCTATTGCTACATTATATTCCATGTACAAGGCTCATGCAGATGTTAATTTTAGCTTAGCTGTACCAATTGAAGAAGCGGTAGTGTAGGAGATGTGTTTAGTTCACACTTCAGTCAGTGAAAAATTAATTGATATACTCTCAAGATGAGCAAATTACGTCATTGCTACATTATTATAGTATCTTCTGAATAACGAAGTCTCAATATAAAAATGAACAAGAGTAGTTATCATCTATAACTTGATATGAGATAATTCAAGTCTTCATCAAGCAGGAAGGTCATACTGAGGATGTTCACCTGTATATCTTGTTGTGCTGTCTTGTTATTGACATTATCCTTTGTATATGCCTTATAGCGGTCAATCGTTTTTTGCAGGCTGAATTGCAGATACAAGCAAACAAAAAGTTAGAAGATAATAACAGTTTTTGGGACAAAAAGTCAAGATATTAGACATCTTTTGATTGAGCGCCAGAAGTGCAATGCCTTGTCCTGGAGTTTCAGAACATGCACATCAAGAAATATAGAGCTTGGAATGCTACCAATCTCTTTGTCACCAATAAATATTTTCCTAGGACAAAAGAAGTCAATAACAAGATACTAAAGAATATAATATCTGGCTTGAACCATGCATCTTGTGATGTGCTTTTAAGTAGCTCGAACTAGCCAACTAAAGCCAAATGTTTGCCAAAAGTAGAACTAGCAAGAGATGGATTTATATTCTGTTTCTATAGTGTGGCTGTTATATAGATCTATAATGACAATGTCAGTGTAGATATGAGAGGTGTGGTTCCAGTGCTCTTTGAACGGATTAAACCAATATCAGCACTAGAACATTGGATCTAACTATCCCATTATCCGACTTGTCATATGAACAGGAAGCAATCACAGTTCTAGATTTCATTGAAGTCATCATCACAGAAGTTATCTTGCCCTTATTAACTAGTAGTCCAGCAATCGTAGGAGTCAAAATAACATATCAATAAAGATAGACACATATTGATCTCTGACTTGGAATGTTACATATGGAGTCTTATGATTAGTAGAAAATTTAACCTATCTGACAAATATTAGAAAAAAAAGAGCACAAAAAGAATTCTATCCAAATGTTAGAAACAAGGAATTTAGAAAGCACAAGAAAAGAAGCATACAAGAATAAAATCTGACTCAATTCTACCAAATCTATCTGAAGAAAAGATGCAGAAAGTACAAATCGTAGTTACATTGTTATTGTACCCTGACGGGGGTTAGCAAGAAAATTGATAACAGACTTGGCTGAGGTTGAAGGAAAAAGGCTACGAGGTTTGAATAGGGCAACTCTTCTAGTCAACTACGGGAAATATTATTTTTGAGACCTGGTTGCATTGAAGTTTTGGAATACAGTATAAGTTTCTATAGGCCCATACTTTGAAGGTCAACATCTAATTGACAAGAATAGGAGTGCTATATGGACAAAAAACCATTTGGGATTGCACATCTACCTAAACTGTGCCAATGTTCAGTATTTTAGTTGATCAAACCATTGTATTAAAAAACCACTTTTCAAGACAGACTTATGGATGTGGTTGTCATTAGGATTAAGTAAACACTTATTTGTCCTAAACATAAATCGTGCTACAGATGGTTGGAGAGGTGCACTATTAATTTATGGGCTGCAATGAATGGTACCCAACCCTATAACTAACGATTGAGCATCACTTCACAAAATAACCATGAAGCAAGGGTAGGAGGCAATGGGTAACTCTGTCACAGATCTGGAGAAAATTTCAAGTACAACGCATGCATCAAACTTATACTGATTTATTAGATCAGCTTTGACAAGGACTAGACTTCGGTACTCTATGAACCATTGTTAAAAAATATAGACTTCGGTACCCTGCGAACCATTGTTTAAAAATAATAGTATTATCTTTAATTGTTAATTTGGTTTTATACTATCAATGGGAGGGAGAGGAGTGAGAGTTAAACTTTTTGGGAAGCTTGTGCCTAGCCAACTTAAAGATATTAGGGTTCTTGGAAAGAACCTTTAGAAGATGAGTTGTGGCTCTTTGTATGTGAGCTTTTTGCCATCCTTAGACTTTGTAAGTGGCTGTAAACATATATCTCCAAATATCAATATATATCCAAAAATAGTATCAGCCTGACGAACTGGCGATCAGAGGGAATTCACTGGATTGCTTCCATTCTACTTCTCTAATCTTTTCGATCACCAATGTCAGCAGAGGTCCCCCACAAAGATTAGGATTTCCCTTCTAGAAAGGTCTTTGCGGATAGCGCTCTTTGGAGGTATGGCCCATCTGTTCATCCTTAGTGTTCTTTGGAGGTATGGCTCATTTGTTCATCCTTTGTCTTCTTCAGCGAATCGTTTTCTGGTGCTTGCAACCTTCTCTCATTTCACATTTTGGTTGATGGATGATTCTGTTGTCAATGTTCTTCAATGTTGTCTTGCTTGTAATGCATTGGGATTTCAAGTTAAAAGAGCCTATGATTATAGTTTTCGTATTAACATCAAGTTAGAAGAGCCTATAATTATGGTTTTCGTTTTCCAGTGGCTTCTAAAGCAGTTGGTTTTCTGGCCTATTCTCAAAAGCAATGCATTACCAAACAGTTCACTGTTCACTTTCATCTCTGGAGTGGAGGTGCAAATTTTCACAAGGAAATATCAATTGTGGTTGAGGGAACATGATGCGAAAGAAATCTTGTTCTCTGGATGTTGTTAGATGCAAAAATCAAAAGCATGTTTCTTTTGCAAACAAACCATCCATCAAAATCTTTGATAACTCCGTGTCGATCAAAGTTGGTTCGGTTTTTTTGCGGATCAAGCATGATCTTCATTTGCATAGTCCTTCCATTGCGTCGTTCAAATTGTTTCCGGCAGAATGTCGCTTACATCCAAACAAGGAATCCTATCTGGCCCGGCTGGATCACCGGGATTTGAATTTCAAACCGGACTCTGCTACGCAATCTTCTCCTTCAGTTGCAGAAAAATCTAACTTGGTTTCAAAATGTGGGCGTTGTTTGCGGACTAGTCACATCTCTTTGCCATGCTTGAATCAAATTAGGTGTCGGGTTTGTTATAGCTACAGTCATAAGGCAAGTCGATGTCTTTCTATCAGGAAGTCCAACAAGAAGATTTGGGTCACTGTACAACCGTCTAACAGTAAAAGGCCGGCCCGTGAGGTTGGTGGGAACTTAGAACGGCCTGCAAGATTGGCGGGGACTTCCATGCTACCGACTCTTCGTCTTCCTCCTCTCTATCTTCCATCTTCCCGAAAGCACCATCTCCACAAAAAAGTTCCTCACAAAACCCTATTGCCGCCGTCTCCCGCTACAATGGCTGCTTTTGAAGTAGACAATCCTGGCCGCTTCATCTCGGCGGGGTTGCAGATTGAAGATGGAGGTCACCTCATATTGCCTCGAGATGATCTCATCTTTCAAGATTATCTGCCAGAGTAACATAAAGATTACGCCATTGCAATGATGCATCCATCACAATAGGACGAGCAGATTGCACTGACGGTGCTAGATATCAGAGACTACCTAGAGATTTGGAATTACATGTTGTAAGATGCTCCCCTCATCTCCTTGGAGTTGGCATCTTTCAATTGAGCTCAGCAATCCAAAGAGATATGCTAGTTTTTGGCAACCCACATCATGTAGATGAACGTCACGAGCTTAGATTTCTTAGACATAATGAAGCTATTAACTGGTGGGGAGAAAATTTTGCCAGAGTTAGGTTGGATTATGATGTTAGAATACCCCCTGGACTACATTAATCAACACTACATTGGCTATGCAGTCTCTACTTTTGGCAAGCTTTTGGATTGGCACTCAAGAGATAAGATTAAGGGTCATCAACTTGTAAAGGTACTCTACCTTAATTCTGAGTCCGTCCCCCGGAAATTGGTCTTAAAGAAGAGAGCTGGGATGGGTGGCGTTGGGGAATCCTGGACGGTTTCAATTTTTATTCTAAGTTCTGAATTTCCAGATGCTGGGCCAGGAGATGAAGACCTTCCACAAAACCTCATTGATTTTAACCAAGGTGGAGTTCAAGGCAACAATGAGGCTGTGGGAGAGCAAGAACTTCCACCTGATCATCATTGGGATGATTGGGTGCCCCAACAACAGAATCATGGAGGTTGAGACCATTTGTTGGCTCAAGCAGCGATGGATCAACAGAAGTCAGCTGCTATATCCTCTACTCTCCATCCCGACCTGACCTTGTCGATTCGACTTGAGGTCGATGAGTGGAGGTTAATATGCCTTCTTAGATAGATATGTCCCTATTGCATTTCATCAATTGTCAGGACTTCCTGCCCAAACAAAGACTTAGGCCTGTGCAATGGAGAAGCTTGCTTTGACCAAGCCTGGGCATCCTCAATTTGTTCCCTATGGTCAAGAGCAAGTTCAACTAGTGATATCCCACCTTTTTGAAATTTTGAATCCAAGTTTTGAGAGGTTACCTTCATCCTTGCATAGTTGGCCAGTACCTCATCACCACGTCAGTACCGACCTTACGAGATTCAAACCAAAAAGAACTAGGCACATAGGTTTAGCCTAGAGGTCTGGTCGACTATTACCATTAGCCTGCCAGTAGAGACTGGATCCCTATGTGCTGAGCTTGTCGCTGCTCCAATGAAGAAAACTATAAGGAAGCTACAGTTTGGGGAGTTTCCCAACCACCCACGTTTGCTTGGCAGGCTCTTCAGAAAGGTGGTGCAACTGCCCCCCTTACCCCAACGTCCAAAAGGAGCAGAACGCCAAGAACATCCATTTCAGTTAAAGAACTTCGCAGGTGCCCTTGGATCAATGAGACAACTGGTGGGTTTCAGTATGAAAAACACACTGATCACAAGTGGAGATGCTCAAAAGTGTCACCTAGCTCCTTGTAGATACAAGAGTCAGTGGCGCCAAACTCAGCAAGAAGGTCAAGCACAGAAGTAATCACGATCCAACAGCTCCAGGAGCAAGCCCAGAATGCATTCAAGTCATCGACTCAATCTCCCAGCGTGCATGACAAATTGCCGATGGAGTTGATGCAAGAATGGGGAGCCTAGGTTGGAATTTTGTTAGTATTGCTATGGATACTCGTCCTCAACATGCTTTCTTGCGTGCGAAATGAATTCAGCGAAACAATTTAGAAGTTGAAAAATCTTATGTTGGAATATGAGGGGATTAATTCAGCTGATAAATGGAGATCAATTTGGGAGAAAATCAAAGAAAGTGGTTGCTCTATAGTCTGTCTTCACGAAACCAAAAGAGAGCTTTGTGTTAGAGATAGAGTCTTGATTTGATAAAGATAGACTGAATCTGTTAGAGATAGCCTCAATCTCCTGTATTTAGTAGCTGAGCCGTAAATCAAGGATGGCAGGTCTGGTTAAAGATAGAAAGTTTAGATTAGTTCCATGTAACAGATAGAATCAGATTACACCTCTCAATCCTTAACCCTTATGGCTCCTTTGTAACTTTGTTTTGGGCTCTTCACCCTATATAAACATGAAGGGGTCGGCAGGGATCCTTGCGGCCAATAAGCTTCACATGGTATCAGAGCCTACCCCATCAATGGCGAGTGCCTCTAGTTCCTCCTCTGTCTTCCCTTTTGCCGTCCCGGTAACTGAGAAGCTCACCAGATCCAAATCATATGCTGTGGAAGGCGCAAGTTCTTCCCACGGTGCGTGGTGCTCTAATGATGGGGTTCCTTGATGGAACTGCCAAAGCGCCGCCAGAAGAAATTGAAGCGAAGCAAGGCGAGAAGACAGGCAAGATCTCAAATCCGGACTACATCCAGTGGCTGGCCAAGGATCAGCAGATTCTTGGCTATCTGTTGGCATCTCTGTCCAGAGAGATTCTGGTGCATGTCGCTGATAAGAAGATTGCTGCCGAAGTATGGCAGACAATTGAAGCAATGTTCTCCTCACAAACACGTGCGCGGTCAGTGAACACGCGCATAGCGCTAGCCACAACCCAGAAGGGTAATATGAGTGTGGCTGAGTACATTGGCAATATGAGCGCTAGCCACAATCTCAGCAGATGAGATGGCATCTGCTGGAAAGCCTCTAGAAGAAGAAGAGCTGGTCTCCTACATCCTCAGCGGCCTCGACATGGAGTACAACCCAATTGTGTCAACTCTTGTGGGGCGTGCTGAACCAGTCTCAGTTGGAGAGGTCTACTCCCAACTCCTCAGCTTCGAGCAAAGAATTCAGCTGCTGCAAGGTGGTCTGTCGCAGTCCTCTGCAAATTCTGCTATGCGTGGACGTGGAGGTTTTTAGCGCAGTTTTCAAAAAAGCCGCGGGCGTGGTCGTGGCATTGGTGGTCACAGTAGCAACAATTATACATCAAGTCGCTCAAACAATGGTGAAGACACTCGTCCTAAATGCCAGCTCTGCAAGAAGAGGGCACACGGTTGAAATCTGCTGGCACATATTTGATGCAAACTTCGTCCCTCCAAATGAAAAGATGGCTGCAACTGCCACTACTTCCTATGGTGTTGACACCAATTGGTACATTGACACGGGCACCACTGATCACATTACCAGCGAGCTTGATAAGCTAACTGTCCATGACAAGTATGGAGGTGGTGATCAGATCCATGCAGCAAATGGAGCAGGTATGGACATTATGCATATTGGTCATTCACACATTCACATCCCTAATCGTGATCTTCATCTTAGAAACATTCTCCATGTTCCTAAGGCTGCGAAGAATCTTGTCTCTGTTCATCGCTTTGTTGTTGATAACCAAGCTTATTTTGAATTCCATCCTGATTGTTTCTTGATTAAGGATCAGGCAACAAGGCAAATTCTGCTGCAAGGCAAGAGTGAAGGGGGTCTTTATCCCCTCTCATCCATTAGCTCAAGAAAACAAGCCTTTGGTGTCTCAAAGCCGTCCCTGTCACAATGGCATAGTCAACTACGCCATCCCTCACCATATGTTATTCAACGTGTCATCGATCACAACAATCTGCCTTGTTCCTTAGAGTCAAATAAAGACTCAGTTTGTAATGCCTGTCAGCAGGCAAAGAGTCATCAGGTCCCGTTTTCAAGATCTCCTAGTGAGTCTAGTGTTCCTTTAGAACTTATTTTCTCTGATGTGTGGGGTCCTGCCCCAGAATCTATGGGCAGAAATAAATATTATGTCAGTTTTATTGATGATTTCAGTAAGTTCACTTGGATATACTTGCTAAAGAACAAATCTGAAGTTTTCTAGAAGTTTCATGAATTTCAAAACCTTGTTGAAAGGTTGTTTAGTAGAAGAATTCTCTCTATTCAAACAGATTGGGGCGGTGAATATGAAAAACCCAATTCTTTTTTTCAAAAGATAGGAATCTCTCATCGGGTTTCCTATCCTCACACCCATCAACAAAATGGCGCAGCAGAGCGAAAACATAGGCATATAGTTGAAGTTGGTCTTGCCCTCCTTTCACATGCCTCTATGCCCCTTAAATTTTGGGATGAAGCTTTCATTGCTGCCACTTATTTGATAAACCGCACACCTAGCAAAGTCATAAATTGGTCCACTCCCTTGGAGCATCTCCACAACACTTGTCCTGATTACTCCTCTCTTCGTATCTTTCGGTGTGTGTGTATGTGTTGGCCTAATCTTCGTCATTATAATAGCCACAAACTTCAATTGCGCTCAAAACAATGCACTTTTCTTGGTTATAGCAATTTACATAAAGGTTCAAGTGCCTAGATATTTCAACTGGAAGAATTTACATCTCTAGAGATGTTGTCTTCGATGAGCAAGTCTTTCCCTTTGCCAAACTTTATCCCAATGCAGGAGCAGGACTTCAGTCTGAAATTCTCCTTACCAATGAATTGTCTCATTCTGTTGATCAAGGGGGTGAACATGTGTTTGATCAATCTACTGTTACATGTCCTTCTGATAATCCTGACTCGGCTAACCCTATTGAACTAGATGAGCTTTCAGGAATGATTGATGGAGAACAGGAACACACAGCACTGGTTGATGATGTTGTATCACCTGCAGTTGTCTCTGAACCGTCGTTTCCCTGGCGCCACAGAAGCCACCCATAACTCAAGTCTACAGTAGACGGTCTAGAGCTGCAGCATCTACATCTGAGACGTCTTCTGTCCAGGAAGGAGCTGCTGGTAATAGTGAGCCCTCCTCTAACAGCACGACATCACCTTCATCTGATAACAGCACGGCATCTGATAACAGGACATCTCCACAAGCTTCTGTCACGACAACTTCTCAACATCGTCCAGTCACAAGACTGCAAAGAGGTATCATTCAACCCGCAGCTTTTACTGATGGTAGAGTCAAGTATAGCTTTCTTATTTCAAATGGAGAACCACGTACTGTAGAAGAAGCTTTGAAAGATAAAAATTGGAAAGAGGCTATGGATGTGGAGTACATGGCACTGAAAGATAACAAAACATGGCATTTAGTTCCTCCTAAGAATGGAATGAACTTGATTGATTGCAAATAGGTCTATAAAATTAAGAAGGTTGATGGCAATATAGATAGGTATAAAGCTCGCTTAGTTGCAAAAGGTTTTAAACAGAGATATGGGATTGATTATGAAGATACTTTTAGTCCTGTTGTTAAGGCAGCATCTATTAGAATTGTCCTGTCCATTGCTATTTCACAAGGCTGGAGTCTTCGCCAACTTGATGTACAGAATGCATTTCTTCATGGTGTCATTGAGGAGGATGTGTATATGAGCCAACCTCCTGGGTATGAAGAGAAGACGCTTAAGAACTATGTTTGTAAACTGGACAAATCCTTGTATGGTCTTAAACAGGCGCCAAGAGCATGGTATTCCAAACTCAGTGAAAAGCTGTAGAAGCTTGGTTTTACTCCCTCCAAAGCTGACACATCTTTGTTCTTTTACAGGAGAGGAAGTACTATTATTTTCATGCTTATCTATGTTGATGATATAATTGTTGCTAGTTCAAATCCTGATGCTGCTGCTGCACTACTTGAAGACTTGAGATCTGAGTTTCCTCTAAAAGATTTGGGCGAGCTACATTATTTTCTGGGTATTGAGGTCAGGAAAGTACATGATGGTATCCTTCTAACTCAGGAGAAATATACTACAGACTTGCTCAAGAAAGTACAGATGTATAACTGCAAACCAGCAAATACTCCTATGTCGGTAAGTGACAAGTTAACAGCACAAGGAGAAAGAATTGGGACAGAAGACAGCACCAGGTATAGGAGTGTTGTTAGAGCATTGCAATAATTGACATTAACAAGGCCTGATATCTCTTTTTCAGTGAACAAAGTATGTCAATACTTGCATGCTCCAACTGTTTTGCACTGGATGGCAGTCAAAAGAATATTAAGATACCTAAAAGATACTTTAGGTATTGGATTAAAGATAAGTGAATCATCGTCCATGCTTGTCTCGGCTTTCTCAGATGCAGATTGGGCTGGTTATTTAGACGATCGAAGATCGACGGGGGGCTTTGTTGTTTTCCTAGGAAAGAACCTTGTTTCATGGAGTGCACGAAAGCAAGCAACTATGTCAAGATCTAGTACAGAAGCTGAGTATAAGGCAGTAGCTAATGCTACGGCTGAAATTATGTGGGTGCAGACTCTTCTCAAGGAACTTGGCATAAACAGTCCATCTGTGGCAAAGCTGTGGTGTGATAACATTGGTGCAATGTATCTTTCAGCTAGTCCTATTTTTCATGCCCGAACAAAACACATTGAGGTGGATTATCATTTTGTTCGAGAAAGAGTTAAGAACAAGTTGTTGGATATTGAGTGTGTATCTTCAAGTGATCAAGTTGTGGATGGATTTACCAAGCCACTTTCAGTAAAACAGCTTGAGGAATTCAGATACAATCTCAACTTAGATAAGTTGTGATTGAGGGGGATTGTTAGAGATAGAGTCTTGATTTGATAAAGATAGACTGAATTGTTAGAGATAGCCTCAATCTTCTGTATTTAGTAGCTGAGCCGTAAATCAAGGATGGCAGGTCTGGTTAAAGATAGAAAGTTTAGATTAGTTCCATGTAACAGATAGAATCAAACTAGACCTCTCAATCCTTAACCCTTACGGCTCCTCTGTAGCTTTGTTTTGGGCTCTTCACCCTATATAAACATGAAGGGATCTATTATGAACCTTAGTTCATGAGAGATAAATACCACCGAGAGGATGGCCAGGTGGCGTCGGCGTAGAGGGAGAGAGAGACTAAAGACTATAAAGACTTTGTTATTTCCTGCCCTCACAATAGCATGCGGTAGCCCTCTTATATAGATGGCTCCCCCCTAACAGATGTTATTTAACTCCAATCATATCTCTAACTATATCTCTAATACAAGGAAACCAATCTCTAACTCAAATAGAAACCAATCTCTAATTCCTAATAATAACCCGGCTGGGCCCAATGTCCACGCCTATAACAGGATCAGCAGGGATCCTTGCGGCCAATAAACTTCACACTTTGGCTATGCTTTGTGAAAGCCAAAATAGGTGCAGCTGCACCTATGTGCGTAAAATCCACATTAAAAGATAAGATACTCCCCCTGTTCGTGAATGATTGTCATTGTTGGCTTTTACTTCTTAAGCTTTTACCAATAATAATTTTGAAATATCTAGTTAGGTAGCATGAAATGATTATGTTATATTTGTTAGGAAAATATTTTAATAATATTGTAAGTTTATAGCTACTTTTACAAGAAATGGTCAAGGAGTCAGCAGAGCCAGTTATTCACGAACGTAGGTAGTACTATTGACCACGGATCACCTACTGCCATAAAAGACTACATATCAGCCACTCAGTGCTTATTGCTAGTATAATCTTTCAATATTAGTTTTTTTTGGTCAGATTTCGAGTTTAATATGCTATCTTGTTCATAAAACTTACAAGGTTAGTACCTTATGATTAATGTTCCAGAAAATTGGATGGTAACAAACAAATTGAACGGCAAAATCAAAGTTTAATTTTTTGGTAAAATACACAGAAAATTGACTGACAAAAGACTTCTATTTTAAAAACTAATATTTGACATCTTCATCCCATATATCCATGTTTCCTTAGAGGGATATATTAATTTTGAAAAAGAAAATTACACTAGAGGTTCCTAAACATGTAGATAAGTGCTGCTCACTATCCAACAATTGAATTTAGCTTGGCAAGCCTTTAAATGCAAATTATACCATTTGTCACCTTAGCATTTTTTACTAAGCTAAAAGAGTTGATAGGTGGTGGAATAAAGGTATCAAGCTATAAGTTCACTTTGATTATCATGTGACAATCAAGGATTCAAAAACCGATTATGGAAAAAATTACCGGACCCGGACAGGCACCGGTTACCACTGGTAACCGGTTTTCTACCGGATAGTTTTAATTATCAAATTTAAACTTAAAATTTAAATTTGGACATTTTGCGGGCAGTTACTGCCATTGTTGTCATGGCGTCGCCTTGGCGACGCATTTGCGTCCAGGCGCCGGGGAGGAGACACTGGGGAGTGTAGAGACACACCGCACACCCAATCAGGGGGGGTGACCTTCATTATATAGCCTAATAGGCTAGGGTTACAATGTACAAGGCCAATGGGCTGTTCACCCATATGGGCTGTTACTATTACATTCTAACAGGGAGGATCACCTCGCCTTGGCAGTCTGTCGTCCCCTCTCCTCTTGATCACGCTCAGCCCAGTAGCCTTCCTCCCATGCGGCTTCCTCTCCAGCTTGCTCCCGCCATGGGGGGGGGAGGCGACTCAGCAGGAGGAGGCGTCGGGGAGGAGGAGGCCGGGGAGAAGGTGGGTGAGGAGGGCGTGGTGGGAAGGAAGTCTTTGGAGGAGGAGGCGTCGGGGAGAGGCGGGAGGCGGCGGCTAGAGTAAGGAGATCAGGCGTGGGGCTGGAGAGGCGGTGGGGAGGCGAGGAGGAAGGCGGGAGAGGATGCGGCGGATGGGGAAGGCGGCAGCGGGGAGAGGATGCGACGAACGGGGGAAGCGGCGGCGTGGAGAGGAGGCAGAGAGGTCAGGAGAGGCGAAGAGACGGGAGAGAGGAGATCAGGAGAGGCGGAGAGACGGGAGAGATGGAGAGGTCGGGATTCGGGAGAGATGTATGTATGTGACCGACTGACCGTATGTATGTGACGAGAGTTATGGCGCTCGCCATGGCGTCGCCGCGGCGTCTCCTAGGCGTCCAGGCGCCCCTCACTCGCCGTGGTCGCCGATTCCGCCGTGACAACCATGGTTACCGCCCGGTTTGACTGAATTACCACAAGTTAACACCCGAAATTACTATTTATCAATTCAAATTCAAAATTTAAAACTTAAACTTTTCAGCCTGATATGTTTTTACCGGTCTGGGCTGGTATGGCCGATCCGCCAATATTTTTGTCCTTGGTGACAATGTATTTCGACATCATTATCCATCTAAGTTTTGTACATCCTTTCAACTGCTACGTCAACACATAAAAAGTCAAAATGCCCCCAAATTGCGACCTAAACCATGCATCTAATTATTTGGACCGATTTTGCAGCACCATTTCGCTGCCACATTTGTATTTTTACCTAGGTTAAAGTTGCCACGACCTAAATGGGCGAACTTGTCTAAGGGGGGCATGCCAACTTATTTCAAGTTTGCAAACCTTGCAGGTGCAATTTTCTCTTATGGAACAAAGATGCATTTTATACTTAAATCAATAGTTCTTGACCACAATAAGTCCATAGACTGTATCTTTGAACATATTAGAAAAGTTTCTACTGGGAAGTAATAATAAGAATCTAGGTCAAAAAGGGGGATATTCCTCCAAAACATTGCATAAAAGCTTCGCATTTAGCAAAATATTAGTGTTCGCGCACACGCAAGCCTTTTGACATATAGAATATAACCCTTTTTGTCAATTCCATGATTGGTATTTTAACTTTTTTGCAATCTGGCAGGCCAGTTTTTTCTAATTAAAAAAATTAGGCAAAAAAAGAGTTGTTATATAGAAGAGAACCTTGCATTGGGCACTTGGGCTAAACTTGGTGATGGGAAGGACTCATGTGATAGGTATGTGGTCCACCTTTGCTACCACTGCCATGTGTACCATGTTATGAATATTGTGCGTATATTCATACGGCCCAAAGGGGCAATATATATAGAGAGTACAAGGGGATATACAGATGAATATGCCATATACAAATAAGGAAACCATAGCGTATAAGTAAATGAATAATAATCTTATTCTATTCTTAACACCCCCCCTCAAACTCATGGTAGATCACACATACTGAGTATGGAGAGAAAATACAAATGTTGTGCTCTAGTTTGAGACTTCGTAAAGAAGTCAGCAAGCTGTAACTCTGATGGCACAAACTGTAGAGCAAATACTCCCTCTTGTACCTGTGAGCGAGTGTATGAAGCATCCACTCCAATGTGCTTGGTGAGCTCATGCTTCACTGGATCACGAGCAATACTGATAGCACCTGTATAAGTGTCATAGGTCGCCTCATAAGTACATCAAAGTCTGTAAGTAGCCACCTCAACCAAGTAATCTCTGTTGCCACTACTGCCATAGCTCTCAACTCAACCTCTGCACTCGAACGGGAAACTGCAATCTGCTTCTTTGTCTTCCAGGAAATCACGAAGGAGCCAAGAAAAACACAGTAAGTAGAAAGAGAACGACGATCAAAAGGATCACTAACCCAGGTCGCATCAGAGTACGCCTGAAACTATAGTGAGGTGGAGCTAGGGAAAAACAAGCGGCGAAAGATTGTCCCATGCAAATAGCGAAGGACACGAAGGAGGTGACTGTAGTGAAGATGAGTAGGACTAGCCATGAACTGACTCAAGATATGAACAGCATAAGCAATATCAGGGCGAGTGCTCACAAGATATACCAGACTCCCGACAAGATGATGATAACGAGTAGGATCCTCAAGAAGATCACCATCAGTCACGAAGCTGAAGGGAGAGCTCCATAGTAGTCTCAGCAGTGCGAGTGTCAGTAAACCAGACCGATCAAGAAGATCCTGGACATACTTCTGCTGAGAGAGGTAGTAACCCTCAGGCGTGGAAGAAACCTAAATCCCAAGAAAGCATGTAAGCAAACCAAGATCAGTCATCAGAAACTGCTCACTGAGATGCTTCTTCACATATATAATGAATGAGAAATCATCACCAGTAATGAGCATATCATCCACATATAGAAGTAGTGTCCTACCTCGAGGTAAGACATGAACAAAAAGAGCAGGATCGTGTGCATTGACAGTGAAACCGGTAGTGGTAATCACTGAGGTGAAACGCGCAAACCAGGCACGAGGGGCCTGTTTGAGGCCATAAAGAGCACGACGAAGACGACAAACATGGCCAGCTGAAACATAATACATAGGTGGAGGCTGCATGTAAACCTCCTCATGCAAAACACCATTAAGAAATGCATTCTTAACATCCCATTGAGATAGACCACCGACGAACAGAAGCAACCGTAACAAGAGTGCGAACAGTGGTCATATGAGTAACAGAGGCAAACGTCTTATCATAATCACGACCATACACAAGCCACAAGACGAGCCTTGTAGCGCTCAACAGTACCACCAGACCTGGTCTTAATCTTGTACACCCACTTGCATGTGATAGGACGAGCATGCATAGGTGTCGGTACAATATCCCAAGTCTCCGTTCGTCTAAGAGCATCAAGCTCCTCTACCATAGCGAGCTACCACTCAGAATGAGAAACAGCCTCACGATAAGAGCTGGGCTCAATGACAGAGAGAGCATGAGCGGTCTAAATAAAACCAAGACGATCATGAGGTCGAAGGGATGTCCGATCACGAAGGGCGTAACGAGGAGCATCATCAGAGGAATCAGACGTCAATGTCGGCAAAATCCAGAAGATGAGTCTGGTGAAGGACGAGGACATCTAGAGTAGTGCACCCCGGAGAAACGAGACGATGGTGCTGCAGGAGCAAGAGGCGGTGCTGTAGAAGGCAACACAGGAGGTGAAGGTACAGAAGGAAACACTGGAGACAGGTTGGAGGAACACTGTGAAAGAGGAGAAATGGATGAAGAGTCAGGGAGAGACAACCAGGAGATTGTCTCAATGGTGGAAGCAGGCCGAGGAGTTGAATCTCGATAGAAGAAAGGTCGAGATTCATCAAAGACAACATCTCGTGAGATCCTAATCCATCAAGCAGAAGGATCATAGCAGTGACAACCCTTATGCTTAGAACTATACCCAAGTAACACACACTCAACTGACTGGGCCGATAGTTTGGTGCGCTAATGAGACTACAGTAGGACAACAGGTGCAGCCAAAAACACGAAGTTGACTACACTAGGGGACTCTAGAGTAGAGACACTCTATAAGACTGACATCCTTAAGAGCAGTGGAAGGCTGTATATTGATGAGATATGCGGTAGTAAAAGCGACCTCATGTAAGCGTGGTGGGGCGTGAGAAAGAAGAAGAGCGGCGGAACTCAAGCGGATGATTGCTTATGTTCGGCCACCCCATTCTGAGCATGGGCACCAGGACAAGAAGACCGGTAAAGAGTGTCCTGCTCAGAAAGGAATTGTTTGAAAGCATCAGAACAATACTCTCCAGCAGAATCACATCGAAAAGTATGGATAGGATTCAAACTGAGTACGAACCATCGTGGCAAAGCTACGATAGATCGCAAGAAACTGACCACGATTAGATATAGGGACAAGCCAACAACATAGATCAAACGACACATATCCCAATCCAATTTTTTTAAGAAAAATCATTTCTAATAAGTTTTTGAAATTAACTTCATCAACTTATTTAAAAAATGAACTCTTCTTGCGATGCCACCATCTATGTTGTTGCATGTGCCCTAGATAGATCAAAGATTTTTGGAAAAATTCCTCTTATAAATTCCTAGAAGCTTATAAACCCATTCCATAAGATACTCCACCAGCTTTGGCCTCTACATATAAAAGGTTTCGAGGCCAATGTAGGCAATCAGCGATAAAATGTTGTAGAGTAGGTTTTACTTGTGAAACCTACAAAAAAACATTTAGTTGTGTATAATAAATGTTCATTTAGTTCATGTTAAATTAAATCTGCCCAAGAAAACGAGGAGATAACTCACTAATAGTAGGACTTTATATGTCAAAGGCCCATGTACCTAAGTTTTTAGTGTTCAAATTTGATGGAAGAGACAATTGTAGAAAATAAAAATAACCAACCTTCAATTACAAAACTGTAATTATGACTGCAAGAAGCTATCACAAGAAATCAAGTTTGTAACATTACTACAGAAAATCGTATTACAGACGGTTCAAAAACGTCATCACAAACGGTTTTCTGAACCGTCTGAATTTATGGGTCAGTGATAATCGAAGGTTATCACAGACGTTTATCGAACCGTCTGTGGTGTAAATATCACAGATGGTTTGTAACTAAAAACCGTCTGTGATAGGTGATAATCACAGACGGTTTTTACTTACAAACCGTCTGTGATTATCAGCTATCAAAGACGGTTTTTAGTTACAAACCGTCTGTGATATTTGTTTTCTACCCCTAGATCTATTTTTGTTTATTGGCTATCCTCAGGAAATGCTAGCCATGCCCTCTGAAATAAGCAAAACAACATATACATGTATACATACAATTCACATCTCAATTCATTTCACAAACATAAACATCCAATTCACATCTCAATTCATTTCACAAACATAAAACATCCAATTCACATCGTTCTTCATTTCACAAACATAAAACATCCCAGGGCACTGCTAAGTAAAAGCATTATTTTCAAATGCCTATTCTTTCCTAGATATACATTACTTACATATCGATGGCCATTACTTAGATATACAACATTACTTACAATAATAACACAAATGGACATCTCAACTGCATCTAAATAACCGAAATTGAAGATGGACTCACCGAGGATTTGGCGATGTTAGAGGAGCTCGGCGTGGGCGGAGGCCAGCGAGCTCGGCGTTGGCGAAGTGGACGGCGACGGGCTCGGGGGACGATGACGGCCTCGGGGGGACGGAGGCGGCCGGCGGAAGGCTCGAGGGGCGGCGGCGGCCGGGGACGGAGGCGGCTAGCGACGGGCTCTGGGGACGGCGGCGGCGACTAAGTCTCTGTGCTTGGTTGGTATTGCTAATAACTGCAGTGTACGCGCAAAACCCTAGCGGGGGGTTATATATAAAGACTTATTACATACAGTTCTTAAAATAAGAACATATCACAGGCGGTTCTAAACTTAAAACCGTCTGTGATAAGTCACATAATAGAGAAGGTTTAGAATACGAACCGTCTATGATATTAATAGCAGAGACGGTTTGAAATACGAACCGTCTGTGACACTTAAATGTTCGCGCGCCCGCCTGTTAATATTCCGATGCAAGCGGCCCTTAAACTTCACACCATTCTGGTTTTATATGCAACACGGTGTACAATTCCTTGATACCACAAATAAAATCTCTTCTAAATTGCCCTCTTCCTCATCTTCTTCACCACATTTCTGAATAAATTTAAAATTCTTTTGAACTCCTTCCTCTCATCTATCCATCTTGAGTTGTTCGGTCGTAACGTTACACAGGCAACCAACAATTTACGTCTGGAGCAGCTCCTCCACTCACGCTCTGCTCTTCTTCCTCAACTCGCTTCCATCTGTCAGCTGGACCTCATCATCCACCATCGACGGAGGTGTCTCATTGCTGCTCAGGAAAGAGAAACCGCCCTTAGCCTCGTTCTTCTTTGCAATGTGCACAAAGCGGAGGAAGCTCTTGCGGCAGTGCAGAGACACATGGATAACCTTAGATCAAGCGAATCCACGATTCGAGGAAGCTTATCATGGCATCCTCTTTGAGATTATGGGTCATGCTAATGATTTGCCCAGACTAGAGGAGGAAGTGGAGAGGGCAAGGACAATCTTCACAGCATTCGAGAACTCCGCGGCTGATCCTCCAACTCTAGAAGTCGAAGAAGCATATGAAGCCCAGAAGATTAAAATCTGAGAATCTCTTTTTTTTGGACTTTTGTAATAAATTTTCCTTGAATTTGACTCTCGTATGCAAAAGTATAGCAAAGACAAGTATAATAATGTCGAAAACGAACACTGTATGCAAAAGTTATACCCGTTTTACTAGAAGTGTCTCCAAATTGACTCAGGTGGAAATTATGAAATTTTAAGGGATTGCAAGGCGGGAAACATATCACAGACGGTTTGATATCTGAGCAAATGCGTGGAAACTTCATTATCACGCAGCGGTTCTTATCTAGAACCGCTCGTGGTTCGATAAGAAATGCGTGATAATGAAGTTTCCACAGACGGTTCGTATATCAAACCGTCCGTAAAAATATCACAAGCGGTTATTCCAGGAACCGTCTGTGATGTAAACGTCCAGTTTAGCCTCTTTTATAGTAGTGTAATTTCCTATTGGCTTGTTATAAAATAGATAAATTTTTGTATTACATGTATGTAATGTGCAAAGTTGGCATCACATGTTCACATGTGGCCTCAACAACGCAGCAAGAGTACAAGCGCTCCTCTTATTTCATTTTTTGGATAATGCACCTTTATTTCTAGCCAATGCATGTATATTGGTGGTAATATCATAGACCTAAAGCAATCTAATATGTTGTTCCCCCTCTAATTAATAAAAATTGCATCTTACAACAATCACCATTTTTGTTCTTAAGAAGTGGGTGCATTCTTGAACCTTTACAAGCTTGTCATGGAGCATTTAGTTTTGCATGGGATACAAGCTATAGGTTTGATATCATATACGGACAAACTTGGGAAGGTTGGCACAGTCCTAGGAGAAAACTCATGCATCACACTCGGGAACTCACGCGATCACGGAGGAAGAACACAATAGCGCACAGAGAGATTTTTTCGACGTTGCCACAACTTGACGTCTTTTCTTTTTTCTCTTGCTATATTTCTTACCCCCAAATCTTAACTCAACATACTCCTAGTATAGTCTCAACACATAGTCCGAACTACCAGCTACGCCTCCACATGAAGCGATCTACATGCAAACTAAACACATAATTACATGTAGAAACTCAACTCAATTGGTATATGTCCATCTACATGCAAAGACTTTAAGATGACACCTCTAATTTGTTGAGACAGTCGGTCTCAATTACGACTTAGCCAACTCATACTAGATACAGGATGGTGAACACATATCTTCAACGCCCCAGACTCAACTCTACTTACTCTACTCAGGATGGCAAACACATCTCCTTAACATCCAGGACCCAACTCTATTTACTCGACTATTCTTCATCGCCAGCCCAGCCTTCATGCCGAGTTGTGCACGATCTCCCGGGGATCGCTCGTCACCACGACATAGTAGCCACCGGCTCTGATACCATTTGTTGGCTTTCAACTAGGATTAGCACATACCCATGACGATAAGAACGTCAAGACAAATCAAGCATGAACAAAAGAATTCAAGAACACAAACAACAATAGAGCTCTCCTGTGTTCTTGTGTGTTTGTTCCAAGGGAGGAAACATGTGAGTTTTCTCCTGGAGCTAGGCCAACAAGGAATGACATCGGCGCATGCAATGCATCTCTAGATTGAGCTATATCTTTATGAGCCCATGAGGATAACATTGTAAAGCTTATTTTACAAGAAGACATCAAATCAAAACCATTTTAGCCCATTTGGCTAGATTTTTTGTGGATTAGTTGGTCAAAATGACTGCGTTCAAGCATCCCTATATTTATTGGTTCTATGTAATGGATGCCTTTCATGTGAGAAATAAGCAAAGCGCATTTGTGTATATGCCAATTTTGTCTAAAGTTTTATTGATGAGGGAACACATAAGAACATACATTAAAACTAACACTAGTTTTTTCTTCAAGAATATCTCCTCTTCCAGCTCGAGCTCTATCCCTACCTTTCCCCCCTTTTGCACACCTCTTCTTCCCCGTCGCAATCAGACCACATCTTACTGAAAGATGCCAATACAATCCCTGAACTACTTGAAGTGCACAAAAACCCGATATCCCTATAACACCCTAAGGCTCAAAACACAGTAACTACTAAAACTTTTCTCAATTCGTAAAAAAGAGTGTTGATTTGAATTAATAAGATAGCACACAACACTTTCTCATCGTACTAGTGATATGGGACTAAATATATGCATTGTTAGGCCTTGTCAGGCCAAAATGGATTGTGGTATTAAAATTCCATTTATTGTGACTTTGCATGAATTGCCTCTCTGTGCTGCTTGTCCAACATCGCTAGAGATTGTTTGGACATCTCCAATGAAGGTCTCCTAAGGCACCGGTACGTAGTGAAATTTTAAAACGTACTGAAAACGTAAGAAGAGGCAGAGGTCGACCAAGACTGACGTGAGAGAAAGCAGTTAAAAGATATTTGAGGGATTGGAATGTATCTGAAGAATTAGCTTTGGATAGGAGCGCATGGAAGTTAGCGATTCATGTACCGGAACCATAAGAAAGTTAGGGGTAATATTTTAGGCTCTCGGCTCAGATAGCATGTTGTATGGCTTAGGATTTTAGCATTATAGGTTTTATTTCATGGCTCTCATCTCTTTAATCGTGAGAAGGTTTCAATCCTAGCCTACCCCAACTTGTTTGGGACAAAAGGCTTTGTCATTGTTGATGTGTTTGTGCTGTGCATTTTGGTTGGATATATAATTAATATAATGTAGAGTAGGAGCCATCAGCTCAACACTTGTATATAGTTGTGTATTGAAGAATTGAAGCAAGAATTACATCAAAATAGACAATTTATCACCCAAATCGAACAAACAAATAAAGTATTTACATTATTTACATGTACAACATGAACAATGATAACAGCAATCCTATGGTGCAAATATTTGGCATGCCCCGTTGTCCTTTATCATGCGTGCTTTTCCCAGAGAGGTATACATGCATGCATATGGTATTATTATGAGCACGGATTCAATGTTGACTGAGTGATTTTCAACATTCAGTGAGAAAATTTCCTAGTTAAAACTTGCTTCAGAAAACAGAAAGATTTGGTTTACCAAATGCGCAATTAGTACCAGCACTAATGTTACACCTTAATGCTAGAATGTTTATTATGTAAATAAGAATTTTATAACGAAGAGTCAAGCAACGCTACTCAGATTTGGCACTAAACTATATATCTGTACATTAAACAGAAAATATTACCCAATAGAACTTTTTGTATCTTGTATTGTATAGTATGAACACTAAAGTAAAATTGTCAATGTTGGCATTTTTTTTAAAGAGGGCATTTGAATTTTTACAAAAAAAAAGATGCAGTAGTATGGACATTTTCCTTCAATATGTGGCTGCTCTGGAGCTGCTTGGAGCATTAACTTGTTGGCAAACATGTGATGTGGAAATAATGGAGTGACCATTAACACTTCCTCATGGAACGAACTTCAAGTATTCCCTAGGTGTTTTAAAAGTACAGTGTGACAATTATTCTTGAGAATCAAAAGGATGATCATTATCACATGCTTGATTCTAACAAAATTAGGCAGAACTCTATTTTCAATACCATATATTTGGACACATCAATGGACCTACAAAATATAGGCTTCTTATGAAATGTTGAACTTAATTCAAATCAAAGCTAGAACGATAATTTATAACTAGTATAAGGTAACTAGCACAATCTAAAAAGTACTATTGTTGAGGTAAACAACTGACAGGGCTCTAATGCTCTACATCTTGATATCTCAAATACCCTCATTTGTCTTTTCTAGTCCATGCCTACTACTGAGTTGTTTGAATAACTTGTTTTTCAGATTTTTCAGAACAACAAGAATTACTAAAAGAATAAGAACTGAACTGAAAAGGAATTTACTTGGCTTGCAAAGATCTGTACACGTAATGCATGATGTTCTCTCTAAACTTTCTAATTGATCAGCACTTGTTAAAAAACCAAAACCATAGTTTATCTTTTTTGAACACTGACCTATTTGAATCAGTTTTACTGTAGCTCATTCAAAACTGACGTAAATAGAATGTGTACAGTGTTGTTTGTCGGACAAAACTAAAGGGAGTATAATGATCGATCACCCCATATTTCAATACAAAAGAATCTTGGACGGAAGAAAAGAGACACCGTATAGTGTTTATAATTCTAATAAAAGGATGTTCTGATATTATCACATAAACCAATGGGGCTATCAAATATGAACCAATCTGAATGATATATTTCAATAGAAATTTGATAGTGCACAATATGGATAAGTATTCTGAGATGCCTGCGTACTTGGTTGGAAGAATCTATATGCTTAATAATTTCAGCATAAACTTGATGACTATAAGATGGAACATGTACCAGATCCGGTATAATTTTTTTTGTTTTGATCACATAGAGTTTGTGCCCAAATAGAGACACCATCTGCTCATAGATACCCAAACAGACTAATATTGATTTCATGCAGATGTTTTAGAAGTTGATTAGTCTATCAAGCTACGTACTTAAATAGTACATATTAAACCTAATCAAGAGATGAGAATTAAGATACAACACCAGTCCAGGAGAAACATAGCCTTCCTGCTAATAATTAAACCGAAACTCACTGAAAGCTAAAGATATCAGAATTTCAGATCAAATTATTTGCCGTCAAATGAAAAGTAGAAATCTTGCCGAAACTACAATATCGCATGTATATTTCTGTACTCCCAAATGATACCCAGAGTCCCAGACAACCAAGCAGCCCAACCCCAAGCAAGCAAGAAACCAGCGTACGTATGCTATTGTACCCAACGTCACAGCAGAATGACCGAAAGACACAACCCATACCTCGAACGGAACTGACGGGATTGGAGAGGGCAAGAAAGGCCCTCTTTTGGCCGATGGTTTTTTTGCTACGGCTGGCTAGTATGATGAATAGTGATTGTTAAGATGGCTAGTTTGATGAATAGTGATTGCCGAAGTGGCTAGTTTGATGTATAGTGATTACCAAAAGAAGTCAAAGCCACAAGACAACGGATCCAAAAGCAGGTCAATCGGTAGAACTACTCCGTCAAGTCGTTTTGGACATGTTTGCAGCTGCAAGGTAAGGTTAATTAGTGGGGTTTGTCACGCTACTACCCCTAATAACTCACCCCTGAATCACAACACGCTGTAATTGAATGCAGATTTTCTTGTCACTCCCACCTAATGCTATTCTAGGCGCATGCAAATACTGTTTTGAGAATAGTAGCGGTGAGTTCTGGTCATTAAGGAGAGAGTATGCATGCAATTGTAGTTATTAGGGGCAAATGTAGCCAAATGATCCCCAATATTCCCCACCGACATGCTTCCGTGAAATATTGGGAGGCCAAAACGACTTGTTTTGCTGACCGGAGGGGGTAACTAGCTCACTGACCGGACGTCACATGAGCTCGTTTCTCCATTCGTAGCCGCAGCCTTCCTTCCCCGCAATTACTGGGCACGCCTGCCTCCTTTTCCACTCACTCTCGCTCCCATTGGCTGCCCATTAGTTCCGATTCTGTGCGTTGGGCTACCTATGTTACCAGCTGCGTTCTTCGGTTTTTCAGACGCTCTTCGGTACAGGAGTTCCCGACTTCCAATAATAGCAACCACAGCATTGCACCCCTGCGGGCGTCGTCAACTGCCCCGAAATACCCAAGCAGAAACCCGATTCAACCAACCAGATAAACGCGAGTCTCAAAACCCAAATTAACCAAACCAAACTCCCCCTCAAAAATTTCAAACCGCAGCAGCAGCAGCAGCAGCCAAACGAGATTTCAGATTTGATGGGAACCTGATGAGGGAGGTTAGGGAGGAGGAAGAGGGCAAGCAGTGGAGTACCTGGTGGCGCTGGCGAACTCGTAGAGCTTGCCGCGCGGGGAGAAGACGACGAGCGCGACCTCAGCGTCGCAGAGCACCGAGAGCTCGAACGCCTTCTTGAGCAGCCCGTTCCGGCGCTTGGAGAAGGTCACCTGCCGGCTCGTTGCGTTCTCTATCCGCTTCATCTGCGTCTTCCCCCGCACCATCCTGGCCGATCGATCCCCTCTCCGAAGTCTCCTCTCCGCCAAAAACGGAAACCAACCCCAATCCTCAAACGCCCCCCTTACCAACGGCAGGCACGGGGCACCGCAACCAAAACCAATCACAAACAACAACCAGACACACACACACAGTAAACAAAAAGGTAAATACATAAATTTTAGCTGATGGAGATCAAGAGAGAGAAAAGTAGATAGATCTGAGAGGGGGAGGGTGCTCACCAGAAATGGCAAAGCGGGGGGGAGGAGGTAGCAGTAGCAGTGGGGTGGGGCGACCAGCCAGGAAGGCGGTGGGCTGCGCGGCCGCGGCCGCGGCCGTGGCTGCTTTCCTTTTTAGTCCCCGCCTGCCCGTCCGCCCGCGTGCCGTGCCCGTGGTGCACGCGTATGTATGTTTGCCCGGCGCGGATGGGGTGGAGTGCGTTTATATGGGAGGGGAGGGGAGGCGAGGGTGGGGCGGAAAGAACCTAACCTGGAGGCTGCCGTTTTGTGGTGGATGGGATGGTGTGGGAGTGGGAGGAGGTGGAGCGTTGAGCTGGTCAGGCAAGGCACACAAAGGGTAACAAAAGGAAGCGATGCGGCCAAATAAAGAAGGCGACCGCGGGAGAACTTCCCATCCTGGGAAAATGGAGGAGGGGGGGACCGAACGGCCCGGCCACCCGTCGCCATTGGCCGTCGCCGTCGGTTTGCGGAAATTACCGTGAAGCCCACCCGGACGGTGGCGTTTTTGCGGACGCGCACCTGGAGCGCCGCGTATTTGCGGTCCCGTGCTTCCGGCCGGGTGGGGATGCATGCGCCCCTTAACTGGCACCAGGTGCGTGATTTCTTTCGCCGTGTGCTCGAGCTCCGACGGTGGCTCGCTTGTACGTGCCACCTCGACCGTTCCTTCCGCGAGCCTGCGGCGCGGCGTGCGTTTTTTTACCCTTCCCCGTACGAGCGATCAAATCGGGAGTGGAAACGATTGTTGCCGCATGTGAAGTGTGATTCTCACTGTACACCATTCGAGGCGATATGCAGTCCACTTCGCCTTTGTGGGCGTGTTTCTTGCGCTCGCGGTTAATTTCCGCTACAAGCTTAAGGGATTGTTTAGAGACGGTTCTTTTTTGCTGCGCCTTATGATTTTTTGGTTGAAATTTTTAAATTTTAGCTGTTTACGGTACAGATTACGAAGAGATCGATACTCATTTGCGATTTTAGCTGGTACAGATATTAAGCTTTTAACGTATACTACGTTTAACTTGTAGGCTCTATCTTGAAAAATTACTCTGTTTAAAAGTTAGGTATTATAACGGCTGCCAAAAATCAGCCGGCTTATGGCCTGAAGAACAGGCCCTTAGGTTAGGTCACTATACCCAGATACGCTATTTCACTTGTGTGTGAAAGCACTTTTGTTACATTTTTTTTCCCATCATGTGAAAGCGTTGCGTTCCAAACATAACAATATTATAGGAAATATTGCCTCACGTACTAATTGGTAACTTTTGTACACTCAATTTACATTCATGCATATATACTGACGTAGTTTGATTTTCCACCGTCCAATCTAAATCTGTACATATAAATAGCAGCCATGTTCTTTTAAGATGTGGCTGATAGTTTTTTACTGTAACTGATGGCTTTTGTCTGTACTCTTTGAGACAAAGGAGACACCGACATGAACAGCGTATATAATTTTGAGTTTGAAAAGTCATTTTGAAGAAAAGACTTCGAAAACAAATACCAAAAAACAGGCCCAGCATCGCTAGATTAACTCTTTTGTCCTGTGCCACCATAAATGGTACATGTGGGACATTTCCTGAACAAACATGTCCTCTAAAAACTAGAAGCCCCGGTGGCTCTATTACATACAACAAGCAGCACTACTATAGGGTGGGGTTTTTTGGGTTATGTTTATGATTTAAATTTTTGAATTTTGATTGTTTGTGAGAGACAATATGTAAAGGAAAATAGTTACATATGATTTTGGCTAGTACGGCTAAATTCACTATATTTTTTACTATAATTTTTCTGTTGATCTCGTCTTAAAAAAACGTATTATTTGAAAGCTAGTTACTATAGTATAAATCATAAGTCATAAGTTATAAGTGAAAAAAAAGATAGCCTATAAGTATGTGAAGAGACGGGGAGTACATATTAATGTTATTGCGGCATCACACACATTACATAAGGTACAAAAAATATAAAACAGGAAGAATTTCCAGCGTGTGCAGAGAATATACGCGTACGCATGTATATAAGTTGGTGGTATAAATATGTTATGTGTTGAGTGTGTATGTCCGTCTTATACTCTTTTTTATTAAAAAAACTACGTATTCAAAGGTGACCACCATATTAACGTGCCGCAGAATGTTGCAAGGTACAGAAACAATCCCTCGCAAAAAAAAAAGTAGCATAAGAACTTCCGTGTAAAACGTGAAATGGACCGGGAGCTTTAAAAGTCTTGACCATTAATGACATGTTAACACAAAAATAACCTTTTAGTTAAGCTACAAGCAACTGCTTGGCCAACCAGGAATAGGGTGATGACCGGTGACAGTCTAACAGTCATAATTTTTTCCACCGAAAAGTGCATCACACAAATTAAGACAGTGGTGTCAAATGGTGAGAAAGAAGCATAAGTATGTGGTACTTATTGTTAAGTGTATTCGTAGACTCGCACGACTTAGATGAATTTAAAAGAGAGAACAGCGGACTTAAATAGACACAATGGAAGACTTAAAAGAAAAATACTTGAGATACCAGTAGCAGATACTAGCAATAGCATAAGACCCATCTCCTCATCTTATCCCTTTCCTGCTTTCTCCCCACTACCGCTCACTCCCGAAGTGAAGCCTCCAAGTATTCCACACTGATGTCGTTGAGCTCCCCAAGTATTCCGCACCAATGTCGTTGAGCTCCCCAGCAGAGGAGCTAAGATCTAGACAGTGGTGACCCAGGGTAAAGAACACCGACGGAGGAGCGCTCGCGGAGCCAAAATCGTAAGTGAGTAAACAGCCAAAATTTAAAATTTTCAACCAAAAGTCATAAGCCGCAGCTAAAAAGAACATACCCTTAATATGATCTTGACTTTGGATTAAATGACATATTTCCATAAATCAAAATCTATTGAGAATTTGAAAAGGTGGTCATCACAAAACTCAAAGGGTTGGTCATTTCAAACATCTCTTTAGTTAAAGTTTTTACAAAAGACCAACTATTGAAAAGTTATATTCATTTCAATCTCATTCAAAAACAAGTATTGACCCAAAATAACCTATTCTTGCACATAATGAGTTTTTGCTATTTGTGCCAAACTTCATTGTGTATCTTGGCTCGAAGTAGTATTTCTAACTCATACAAAACCATGAAAGTAAAAAAAAACACCATGAAAATTAAATTGAAAATGTTTTTGATCTCTAGTTGAAAAATCATATTTTCTTATGCATTCAAAGTGCTTTTTGGTGCATCTTTTGAATGGAGGCCGCTCTTTCGAAAATTCTTATTTGAAAAGTTGTTTAGGAGTCCAAAGTTCATTTCTACAAAATTTGAAAGCATTTTAACTACATTTGAGAAAGTTGTGTGTTTTTCTCATTTTGACAAAATACTGAAATTTGAGAACTTTGCATGATTTTGAGCAATTTTGTGATTTTTGTATCTTTCAGTGTGCTTATAATCTGAGGAAGACATAATAATGACTTCTTATCCCCTATTGTTGATCTATAGTGACAAATTTTCTCAGATTTATTGGACATTTGTAAGTTGGGTTTTTAGCTAGCTCTTGAAACCCAATTGGAATGTCAAAATCTGAAAATCTAAAACTTCAATTGAAATATGTTTCAAATGTCAAAAAGGGGAGAACTTCAAAGGACTTCAAGGAACTCTTAAGAGTAAGACTATTTGAATCTGTTTCAAATATCTTTCCCTTTGATTCCCTCTATGGTCATACGTATTTATTTTCATATTCTTTATGACCAAAATTAAGTTAAATCAATTGGTATCAAGCTCCATGTGTTGAAAAGTCTATATTTTGGCTAACTTTGTTTTTTCCCTTGCTTTTCGGTGCTAAATGTCAAAAGGGAGAGAATTATGTATAATAGCATTGATAAAATGATAAAATGCCGAAAGAAGGAGAAAGGAGGAGAATTATGGTGTATAGTGTAAAATGCCCAGAGAGGGGAGAATTGTAAATTGCCAAAAAGGGGGAGAATGGGATAATAACAATTTGTTAAAATTGTCAAAAAGGAAAATTCTTTATGCTTATGTTTTTACTAGAGTTGAATTTTCTATCATATGCCCATGTTCATCCAAATGCTATTATTGCTAATAGATTTGTCATTCATTACCAAAACCAACTTAATGTAGTTTGAACTTACAACTGTGCCAATCGGGTTTTGAACTTAAGACCTCTTGGCTCCCAGACGGCCAGATCCGAGCGAGGTCAGCGGTGCCCTAGTGCAGCCCAGCTCAGGGCATCACGGATCAAGCTTGGAGCAGTGCGACCTCGGCAAGCCCGAATTCATGCGAATCCGGGGGAGGAGATGACGGCGATGACCTCGGCAAGCTCGGATCCGTGCTGTTCCAAGGGAGTAGACGATGACGATCGAAAACGACAGCGGCAGCCTCGGATAGCACTCGTCTCCTGCTCGAATCTGGCATTGGCAAGTCGTCTCCTGGCCAGATTCAGCATCACACGAATGGGGGAGCTGAGGTGGTGATGATCGAAGACAGCGACGGATACTACTGTTATACCGATACTAATACAACCAGTAGGTGGTCGCCCTGAGAGTGGAGATTGCTCCTTGGGGGCAGTGGCAGCGGAAGACGAGCAGAGGGTACGGCTCAAAGAACTCAGAGCTCTGATACCATATTGAATTGCATATACCAATCAATTCACCTAAAAGTTTAAGGTGATAAGAAATGACGGGCAATTCATTTATACTTCAACACTTATTACAAGGATTAATTTAATTCATCCTGAAAAGACACCAGAGTACTTTGTTGTTCAACATAGCACTAACCTAGCTAGGCAATGGCGCCATTATTTTTAACTTATGGTTTCCCTCAAACAAACAAATAGAACAGCTTCCCTATCGCTATTTCGAAGTGGCTTATCGGAATAGACTTTTCAAATCGACTTATCAGTTTATCGGTATTCGGTTCATTCGCACAAACGTTTGTACTAGAGCTAAAATCCATCAATCACAATCATAATACATCAGTCACAGCTGAAAAGAACGGACCAATATGTTTGTGAAGGTTTTGTCCTTTTTTACAGCTTTTCATATTTATTGATTTACGGTTTCTCTTTATAAAATGAGAAAAGCTAGCAATTGGAACTGTGTGTCATGATCGAATCGTCGAAAGACAACACGGTTAAGATACTGTGAGAAGAGGTTTCTCAGGAAACTTTTAAAAATAGAATACTGTTTTTTTACCACTTAAATACAAAGCAAGTGTTAATTTGGCCCTATTAGGCTATCAGCCTTGCTCTCCCTGCATTTTGTTTTATATAAGCTCCGCCACTGGTAGGTATATATTCTTGTCATGCACCTTAAACAGTATTTGACATTCTTTTTAAGTATCTTATGCTTTGAATAAACTCCACATCAAAAGCAGACGACTGCGATCTAAACCTGATTGGTAAAGGATGCAGCGGTACGAGCCTATACATAGAACATATCCTGTTCAAGTAAGGCCACACTACCAAACCTGATTGCAACCCTTTGAACTCTTTGGTTTAACAAAATGCACAGATGCTAGTCTATGGTGCGCTGAACCTACGTTTCCAGTGGGAAAGAAATATCACAAAAGCCATCCTTCGATGCATCAACTTTTGTACGTACGGGGCTAATTAACAGCCTCTAAAATGCCCATCTGAAATCATTGCACTTCATTAATAATAAAACATTTCATCATGTCTTTTTTTTAGCTCATTTGATCTAAAATGCCCATCTGAAATCATTGCACTTCATTAATAATAAAACATTTCATCATGTCTTTTTTTAGCTCATTTGATCTATGGCTAACAGCTTTTAACTGTATTTTTCAAAAGGATGATGGATGACAAAGACGCTAACGTGGACGGCGTATGTGCTAGGCTCGAGAAGATATTTGAAGAAGCGACTTTAGGAAAACGTCTGAAAAAACTATTCTACCTTTTCCGCCTTTCAGAAAATTGAAGTCAAAAGCAAAAAAAAAATAGAGCTAGTCTACCAGAAGTACAAAAACCATCTTATGCCCCCATAGTGCAAAAGGGAAAAGAAGCTTTGACGAGGTTATATTCGCAAAACAACGGTGGATGGACGTAACTGTCAGTCTGCAAGTCAGAAAATGGAAAACCGCTTCTAGGGTGGAATGCCGTCTCCGTCCCCTGACGGAGTGCCGTCGCCGTCAAACAGGAAGAAACCGTCCCACTCCACTAACTCGTACCGACGTACAGATTCCCACCTACAAACAGAAAACATCTTTGACAAAGGGGCCCAAACGAGGTGGGTCCCACAATTCATGGAGTGTATTTGAGACACCCCTTCCTGCACGCCCGAACACCACCGTGGGGGCCACACCAAGTTGGAGCGCTGGGCCTGGCCAAGTGCCAATCCTGGAAAGGCGGGGGCCACGAGCGTGTACGAGGGTTGAGAGCGTCTCCGCCTCAGGGAGGGGCCCGGACGTACGGACCGGCCGCTCGGATGGCGACACGTACGCGCGGCAGGACGAGCCTCGCCACCCGCGCCCTCCGCTGAGTGGGTGGGGATCCGCCGCGGAGTAACCCTTATCACGTGTCCCCGGCTGCCAGCCCAGTACGAGGGACCTAGCCAATAGAAATTGCTATAATTGGTACACCCTACTTTCTCGTGCTTATCGACTTTTAAGTGTGTGAGTTTTGTCTTCTAGAGAATGGTATGTATTATTGAAAGATGGATAATAATGGCTAATGAGGAAAAGTCTACTAGCCAAGATCGCTGTCGTATGACTATTCACCATGATGTGATCCCACGTCGGTGGGATATGACACATGGGGTAGAGTGCGTGTCTCGTCCTCCAAGTGGGCGATTAGCCACGCTTTGAAAAGTCGTAAGATGTAGACTACATATTTTCTAAATATATATTATTTTCATTAATTCTGTAGATATATAGAACATTTTAGAAGTATGTTTTTATAAGGTCGATCAGTGTGAATGGAATTTTCTTTCTCAATCCAAATCCAATAGTACGACCTCCTTACTCCTTACAGCTTATCCGATCCATTCAGCAACATATGAAGTTTTCAAAATATGACCAAAGCTATGTATGCATATTTTGATATCTTGTAAAATTATTTTGGACTAGAACTATTCATCAGAGTGCTATGCGATATTAATGAATGAGGAAAAGCAGAATGTTTAAAACCATAGAGAGTACAGTTCGTTATCTTGTATGAGTAAATAAATGTGAAACCATAAATATCTACATGTAAAGTACATTCTTATGCACCCTTGATGCAACGATTAAGCAAGTTGCATAGAACTCGAATGTTTTGTCAACTTTTGTTTCAAAAAAATGTTTTGTCAACTATTTTTAACCTAGCAGCTTAAATATCAACCATACATTGCATGTCCGTGGTGTATTAGCTAATAGCATTGAGGATGTAGACGTTGTGTGCGTAGATGCATGTGCCTGTACAGTACAAGTGTACAACTTTATTGGCACAAGGCTACGTGGTACTACGGTAGTACCACTTATCGTGAAATCATGTGTACCGTATCTGATCTTCCTTTATTTACACCCCCAAATGGCAAGCTACAAGTCTGAATGGTCACGTCCGTGCTGACTTGTCATCATTATATTACATAAAGTAGCCTTGAAAATTCTCTTTTATGTTCCTACTTACCAATCTAATTATGGAATGTTCTACTTTAAGCCCCTAGGGCAATAATTTGTGACGAAAGAAAGCATTACGATTTAAAAAATTGGGTGATTAGCACCAGCGTAATAGCCTAATTCTTTTGTATTACGACTAATGATTTTTTTACTACATTTATCAAGATAGAAGACTATGAAGACGTCGATCTGAACTACATACATAATTTTAGATTTAAAAGGCTATTTGAAGAGTCCACTTTAAGAAACCATCTCGTTTATTTTAACTTTTGAAAAAAACAAAAATTAAAAGTCCAAACACAGAGTCATTAATATAATGCCACACTGGCTAGTCTTATTCGTTCCCTCGTGCGGCTATGAGCAGATGCCATAAGATAACAAAGCAACTTCTCCCTGGTGATATTCCCTCGTCCTTTTGCCCTATTATGTGATGTTAAGCCACTATATCACTCTTTGTCTCTAGAATGGTTTTTTTTTCTTTTTCCCGTTTAGGGTTGTCTTTCTTGGTGTGTCTATGAATAGTGTCAAATATTATTAAAACCAACTGAAAAAAGACAAGTATATTGTCTATGTGTCGGCTCACTTGCCATGGTGGCTAGCTTTAAAAATCAGCTTTAAGTTTGATAGATCTTTTTGGAAGTTGTGAATCTGTTAGCTCTTGCTATATCATATATAATATGATCTTGAGATTCACGTGCATAAAAATGTACAATCGCATCAGTTATAAGTTAATCTAGACTTATTATTATTATTATTATTATTATTATTATTATTATAATAAGTTGCATATGTGTCATTCTTATAGCACCTGATAGGTCTGATAGTTGTCGAATGATGAACAACATGAACCGCTTATCATAAAAATGTAGACACCAACCATATTGTACATCGATCATCACACCTTCGTGGCTTCAGATTACTATGCGACGGTTACAAAATAATAGTGTCACTGATATGAGTCTACACTCGTTTCGATGTACTGTCAGAGGTGCAACTGTTACATTCTACCATTTTATCAGGATATATTCCAGCTAGGTGAGTTCCCAAACATTGAATGTTGATTTTTTTTTTCGTTGGCTAGATTGTTGAGCTTGTGCAGGAAGTAAATTGTATGGAGGAAAACCTCACTTGAGCTCGTTCTCCAGATGCTACTATGTGACTTCTAAAGATGTTTAAGGGCCATATAACAGTTGGCCTGTTTAGCAACGGCTATGAGTTATGGCTTTTATTAAAATTTTGAATTTTAAACATTACTGATATAAATCATGAGAGAAATACTCACATATAATTTTGGATAGTACAGATGTTGGGTTTTTAACGTGTATATTATTTAACTTGTATATCTCGTATTAAGAAAATACTTCGTTTAAAAATTAAATATTATAATAAATATCAAAAATCGTCAATTTCAGAGAAAAAAAATATATCCGAATGCCTTAAATACTTCTGCTTGTGCATGGGTGCTTGCAAGACCACTGAGGATGCCTTCTTTTGAGAGTTGTACTAGGCAGCTTAAAATAGCAGTGAGTGGTTCTGTGGTCCATGCAATTATGGTATTGTCTTTCTTTATCCTACTAATTAAAGGTTTTTCCTAGTACCTGACAAGGCAGACCGTACCGTTTGAAGCTCTGCTCCGGTTGCGAAGACGTACGTGAGCATTGATTGATCTTTGCACAGTAGTAGCGACCTCCCACTGCGGTCTCAAAGTTGAAACTCTGCTGCATTTTGAGGTGATTGACTGGGCATTGTGCAGATGTAAAGCTACCCTTCCTCGAGAGAATCCCAGCAAAATGACGTTCATATGTGCAGTGTTGGACGGATGGGACGCGCGCAGTATTATAGGGATGATTGCAGTGGCGGATCCAGAGAATTTAACGAACCTAGATGAAGATCAAAATCTAAATAACAAACGCTCAGAAATATAGATCATAATACAAGCAAAATATGACAACCACATTTTGATAGCCTGATCAACTTAGCAAACAAATCGAAAGAACTAAACCAGATCACATGAGCATACATTGCTCTGAGCTCCGTGCAGTTCTTGATCTCTGCAGGGATTGGACCATGCAAGCTGTTCTGGTGCAGAGCTCTGAAGAGGGAAAGGTCCATAGCAGATAGCCCGGGCAGGGGCCCAGGGTCGCTGGGCCCTGGGTCCGCCCCTGGATGATCGGCAGTGTCCGACCGAACTATTTTTGAATACCGATATTGCTAGATCCGATAGTTATCAGTAATATTAAATCAAAAATAAATACAAGTGTTTTTATTAGATATGGATACAGATTAAGTAGCTCACTATCTATCGAATATAAATATAGATATAGATTATCCGGATATTTAAAGATCAGATATCTATAGTATATATTTTTTATTTCAACCTGGCAAATTTACATGATATTGTAGTAGTCTACTATATGTTAACATATACAACAACACATAGTGATATAGCTGATAGCTTTGGTTAGCAACCACCCCTGGCTATACCTCTAAAGGACCACATGAATTAAGATATCTACAGTAGATTCAAGGTACTGACAACAATTCATAATATACTTCATACATGTTTGTTGGATAATATATCTATACATACTACAGGCCTACAGGGGACACAACCAAAAATACATGTTGTTACGTGTGATGATTTGGATGGTGCGTACGTAGTATAGCTTGGAATCACATGGTCTATTTTTTGTGGGCCAGAAAGCCTACCGCAAAATGTCAAAAAATGCAATTTGTGAGCCCATCCGTTAACAGCTCCCCTATCTGAAACTCCATCCAATAGACCAATAGCAGCACCGATACTTGAGCTACAGTGTCTGCAACTTTAGCAAACCCCCCACTACCAGAAAGAGCTCCAGAAGAGCAGAGAATGTGACGTGCTACCTCTCTTACGGTGATACCTACTTATTATCTATATATAAATGATTTACTTTTAAAAAAATTTGGGAGACGTAGGAGATGACATATTCTGTAAAATTTCAAGATAAAACTCGATCCTATTTAGAAGATATGAGATTGGCAAGCAGCAAAAATAAATAGTGACAAACAGTGCAAATAACTATTCATGACTAATTTGTCTTTTTTCATATCACTAAAAAACAATCGATTTTGATCTTGAAAATTTACATGGCTATAGAATATATCATCCCCTAAATCTTCTATTTTTTAGAAATTTTTAAAAACTTTTATTAGTAGATAATATGAAAGTACCACCGTAAAAGAAGGTTACACACAATATCTCTGAGCAGAGGAGCACTCCGCACACTAGACTAAGAAGACGACAATTAAGATTACAAAACGAGAAGTGTCCAATCGACACAAGAAAAAAAATCTGTTGGGTCACACCACATGCCCGCCCATACTACGGCCCAAGGCTCGTTTCTCCAACTCCTTCCAGAACATGTTTGTGAGCCATAGTGGGGCCATGTTGGATTGGGCCTAGTTTACAGTAACTTCTCATGACCCATCAAAAACGCACGTACGATTGTCCCATGCTAATTTCTGTGCGTCAACTCGTCATCTCACACTCCCTCAAAAAAAAAAAAAAAAACTCGTCATCTCACCCGACATCTCCATCGCAAGGTGATCTCCATCGCAAAGTATTTGTTTCTGTTTTCTTCCCCCCTTCTATAGTGCAGAGACAACCAACATCTCGCATTGCCAAAATGTTGCTGCTGCGAGCGAGCTTGACCGGCGTACCTGCGGAACATGACGGGGACGATGCCGGCGTGCCAGTGGGCCATCTTCATGAAAGCGGGCTTGGCGAGGTCGAAGTGGGTGCGGGGCGGGTTGCTCCAGCCGCCGTTGTTGGAGTCGAGCGCCCAGTTGGGCGGGCACAGGTTGGTCGCGGTCACCATGATCACCGGAGAGCCCCTGTATCACCACGACGAGCCCGTGCACCGCATCTGGTAGCACGTGCCGCACACGTACCCGTCCTGGAACAGCACCGTGCTCAGCGCCGCCGTGTCCGTGCCGTACCCGCTCGCGTACAGGTTGCCGTACCCACACGCCCCACCTACGAAAACGTATCAACATTTTGTAAGCAAATGCATGGGAAATGAGCGTGCCATTAGCCATTGCTAATGCACGTGTGCAGCATACGTAACGTACCCATCGTCTCCGCCGCGATCTCGTCGCCGTAGAACGTGGCGTGTGCCGGAGTCCACTTCATCGCCGTGAACCTGGCGTTCGCGGTGGTGGCCACGCCGGCCAGAGGGACGAGTAGGGCCAAGATGGCCGTGGACGGAGAAGCCACTGCTCTGGTGTAGTCTCGCTTTGCTTGTGGTCTGTTCTTGGCTGAGCTCTGCAGAAGAAGGCATGAGGCAAGTGCATTTATAGTGAGCAGTGGATCAATCAGAGTGGTGGTAGTTGGTGATGATTGTAGAGGAACATTGTTCACAACTTCGCGCGACGACGTGCCTGCACACTGGCGAATCGTGGAGATTAGTACGGTGTTTATATTAGGCATACGTGCGAGCAAGAAACCGAGCTGTACTCGGATTTGATGTTGGAAGTGTCTCTTCTCATCACAATATGTTCGTATTGTTCTTCCTTTTAGATTGTGGAGAATGTGATATAATTTGGTTGCACATCACTACAATACAACGAACATGCCGGCCGATAAGGTATTAAACAGATTTGATGTTGTTGAAGTATTCAGTGCTGATAAAATGGTCAACTGTTGTCATCTAGACCTTCTTATCATCTATTCACTGGAGCGCTACCTGTAGATGAACGGTTGGGATCGCCTGAGCTCAGATACCGTCGGGTTTATTTGTTTTCATCTCGTGAAACTTACAAGTAGGCCACAGCATTGAAGCGAACGAGTAATACGGCTCGCATTCCAATACTTGATCATTTGCAGAAAACTAGAGGTAAAGCGATTTTCTTTTGGGTACTGGGGGCCGAACTTGCCATCCCTCGTACATCTCGATTTTGTGCTGCGTCTGAAGTTGCATTGCAGTGCCATCATAAGATTTCACAAGTATTAAGGAATGAGAAAACTTCAGTTGTCAGAAAGTAAATGTGCCATTCCCTGCATACAGGAGCAAACCCTGCACAAAGATTGCGCAAGATTAGTAAGACAAGGTGCAGGTGCTTTCAGACAAGAGGATGGAGAAGAGTTAGAGGGACTCTTACGTCCAGTAGACCATGTCAGATATGCAGGAAATCATCTGGGAAGCCTCTGTAAGTTCCTGGTTGCCAACAATGCATGCCACCAGAGAGAAGATGCAAGCGAGCTGTTGGAGTCAAAACATGAAGCTCTACAGTTTCCCGAAAATGGGATCACAGCAGATGGAACGGAAGTCATCGGTAGACGGCGCTGGACGGCGCGACAGTTAGATCAATATTTTTTTATTTTTTTTCTATGAATCTACAAAAAGTCGACCGAACGCTAGCGAGCTGTCGACTCACTCAAAGAAAGCACCAAGAGGGAGGGGGCCGGCGGAGCGACGGCCGACGGGGCAACGGCCGGCTGAGCGGCGGCCGACGGAGCAGCGGCCGGCACCGATCGAATCGATCAGGCGAAGACGACGAAGTGGCGGCCCAGCGGCGGCAACGGTGATGACCGATCGACACTGGACGGCGTCGGATCTGGCGGCGGCTCAGGTGACAGCGGCCGGGAGTAGGAGGTGTGGTGTGACCTGAAGATATACATAAGCGTCTGGAAGATTTCCTTCGGTCAATTTTTGCTCGAGTTCTACTACTTTGTGGCGTACACTCCGACACGATCACTTGTATACTCACTGTCTCAAGTGAACATACACTGTAAATATGGAACGGCTGTGCTTACTTCGGCCTCCTGCAATGCAACGCAGGACGAGCCGTATTGAACATCCTGTTCTTTCTGCTTACTATATTCTACTATTGCGATATCTAGTCCTGTTTTCTTCTGGAAATCAGACTCGTGCTTTCTCAAGTAACCACGCAGAAATCATGCACGAAGAAAAACTCATGATGTACCAAACATTTGTACGAAATTTCGTCTTCACCACAGGAATTTCAGAACAACACAGAACAGAGCACTCCTTTTTGGACTTGATTAACCTGAGCCGGCGCCAGGTCAATGGAATGCTGGTTTTCCACTGCCTGTGCCTGCTCCTAACATTTCAGACCTAACTAGCAAAGGACAAAACTAAAGGAGACATCTGTTTCTGAAAACCAGGAACAAGCTGCTTCTAGAATTCTTCACTTTTTATCTTTAGATTTGTCATTAGTTTGTGGCTGCTGAATTCAGAGACAGGTGTTCCAAACAAAATTCAGAGAGACAAGCTTGGAAGCGTCAGTTCAAACCGTGGAACCACGCTTTTCAGTGTAAAAGCGGCACGAGGTACATGAAAAACTCTTGAGGGAAAAAATTATGGACACACAATCAATAAAATTACCATATAGAGGAGAACTTACAGAACATTTTTGACATATTACAAGTGTAGATCACTTGTAATGTGCACGCTATCTATTATAAGGCTTATGGAGGGTATAAATAGCCTTACAAACAATAGTCCCAGACGAGAAGGGAACAAAATTCTAGTCGGCACTAAAACAGAAATTTACTCGGAAAATTGAACAATAACATTCTTAGAGATGGAAACAACATGCCACTCGGAGATGAAGCAGAGTATCAGAAAAATAACGGTGAGGAGTTGTAGTCGGAAGCACCTCGAGTAGCCACATTTGACTTCAGTCGATGCAAACAATTTAGGACACTATGTCTAGTGCAAGTCGGTGCAGAGTCTATCATGAACATGAAAATGATCCTAATCATAACATCTGACCAATTTCTATTACTGATCAGCCATACTGGTTGGAACATATCTTTGAGTGGAACCTAACCAAATTCGGATAACAAAATACAACAAACTTCATATTGAGCCGAATTCATCCTATAGCGAAAAAGAATCAAAAAACTTCTCGAATAACTTGTAAAACACTTCTTGTGCATCAAACGTCTGAAAGGACTAATTGGTAATACCGACCAAATCTGATAATTAAACTTTACGGTAGGAACTGATTTTGTCATCATATCAGCTGGATTATCACGCGGAAGCGGCCGGGAGGCTTAGTAAGGCTCGAGCCTCACCTCCCCGCGGCAAGACCCCCAATCCCCATCCATTCCGAGCTCCAGCTGCCGCCTTCTCATCACCGTCCCGGCCCGTCACCCCGCACCACCCGCCTCCTCCTCCCAAGATCCGCCTCGCCGTCCTCCCTCCCAAATCCAAGCCCAAACCCTCGCCCAGACGCCAACCGGCGCCGCCGCCGCCGTCGCCTCCCCAAAGGAGGAAAACTCCTTCGATGCGATCCTCGAGGAGCTGCCCGGACGCCGCGCGCAGGCGATAGACCTCCTCCAGCTCCTCGCCCCCACTCCCGCGCTCCCCATGCTGCTCCACGGTGGCGCCACCACACCACAGGCAAGACGCGCGCGCTCCTCCTCGCGCTACGGCACCTTCGCCCTAGCCCGCGCATCGCTACGCCGCGCTCCGCTCCCTCCCCTCCCCTCGTGGCTCATGCCCTCTTCGCCTCCCTCCTCTCCCAGCTCAACCCACCGTCATCCTCCACCTCCTCTCGCCAGCGCCTCCCTGAGAAGCCCTCCGATTTCGTCGCCGTTTGGCATGACTACGGATCCTGAATTTCCTGGGCATATCTTGTTGGAACAATTTCAGGTGATTCTCAGATCTCCTCTCGTCCTAGTACCTTTTTTTGTAACAAAAAGAAAATCTTGTTGGCCTGTTCTTACTGTGTAATTAAATATATGCTCGAACATTCTTATCAATACTGATAAAACTAGCTAAGTTGACATGGTTTAATCATGTAATTGACCCATTGTTTGATGCTGCTCTTGTGTACATTGAAATGCAGGCTCGGCTTGTTTCTGCTGTTAGAACCGCCATAAGTACTGCTTCTGGTCCCCTTCTCTTGGAGGCTGGCTTGAACTTGCTACAAAGGTATCTACCAAAGAAATTCCTGCCCTATCCCTTTCCAGTGTTGCACACCACAAATATTGGTTACAGACTATGATTGATTTGCATTCAAGAATTACTGTAAGCCCATCTATGAAACTTCAATTATTTGTCCCAAAAATTTTATAATGGCTTATATTGTCTTCTTTTAAATAGCACAAGCCATTCCTTGATGGTATTCAGTCATTCCCTATAGGGAAACCTGCCATTCATCCTTCTCCGATTTACCTAAAAGGGAAGGCTTACGAGTAAGTCCATGTGATTCAGAGTTAAATAATTTATTCCTTTCCTTTGATGCTTTAGAATAAAATATCACCGCAATGATAAAACTTAGCCTTTTTGCTTGTTTATTCTGTTTGAAATTGGTAGTGACAACATAAAGCACGTTATGTTGATGATTTATGACATAACCAATAGACAAGAAAAAGGAAGAGATACCACTTATTTTGGTTCAGCATGATGCCTACTTACTCCCTATTAACATACTAACACTTAAAGACCATCTACTTTGAGCCCACCCTCCATTTTCATCCTGGCTTCGCCACTGATCACGAGTGCTAATCTTGTAAACTTTAACATCAACTTGAGAAATAATTTCTCGGATGAAGTGATGTTTGTTATCAATGTGCATAAAGCTTCAAATTCTACCAAACAAAATTCCAAGCTATTATGTGTTTGGAGTTTCTTGACATGCTTACCGTTTCGTTTTTCGATCATAATCTTCCACTCTTTGAATGTTTTGAATACATCATACTTGTACTTGATGAAGTATGCCTAAACTTTTCGAGAGTAGTCATCAATGATAGTCATCATATAATTGTTGCCTCTAAAGGATGGAACATGAGACTTACCTTACAAATTAGAGTGAACATAATTCAATAGGCCTTTTGAAGAGTGATTTACTGAGCTAAAACTCACCCTCTTTGGTTTACCAAAGACTTTAACTGGTCAATGCCTTGACCACCAAGTCGTACATGACTAAGACTACCAAACTGAAAATAAGATTACAAATTTAACAATCACCTCCTTAATCTTGTTTTCCATCTTGATCACTCTGATCTTCTCTCTTACTTCCGCTTCTTCCTGCACTCCCGTGCGCTTGAGCCTCCCACTCCTCTCTCTTGGACCATGAGAACCTCCTCCACACGACCACCGCTCTTGTTCATCGTCTGCAGCGTCTCCCACGCTTCACCTATACTCTGATACCACTTATTACAGTCCTACCGACTGCTCTCGGGATCTCTATGACCACCTTGTAGTCGCTACGACCACTTCCTGCAGCCGTACGACCATGTTGAAGAGGCTACGACCACCTCCTGAGTCGTTACAACCGCTCTGCTGGTTCTCTGATCACGCTGACAGACATTCGTTACGACCACGTTGTGACCTCTCTGATCACGCCTCGCTGCTCCGACCATGTAGTCGTAAACTTCATTTGAAGTTACGACCACGTTCACCGCCTCTGCGCTGCACTTCCTTCTACCACAGTCGATCACCGTAGTCATAGCTCCTTACGATCACGCAGTAATTCTATCGACTGTTGTGGTTGTAACACTTTATGACCATGTCTCCCTGCTGTGGTCGCTTACAACCATGCCTTCTTGCTATGGTCGTAACTCCTTTACGACCACATTTTCTGCTCTGTGACCATGGTCGTAACTCCTTTACGACCACGTCTACGAACCTCTACGATCTCACCGACCGCCTGCGACCACACTGGTCGTCTCCACTGCGATCACACCAACCACTTTCGACCACACCGGCCGCCTCTCTCTTTTGCGATCACACTGACTGCCTGAGACGACGTCGGTCGCCCTCTGCTTTGCGGTCACGCTGACCGCCTGCGACCACGTCGGTCACCCACTGCTCGACACCTTCTCTCGACTACATCGCGTCAACTTGGTGCTCTCGCTTGGTGTTTTCTCTCTTCCTCTCGGTACAATGGCCTGTCCTTTTATACCCTGCTCTTCAACTATGAAGCGGACTCGTCTACGACTCAGACACAAAGTCGTACTCGACTACAACCATGAACTCTGACTCTGATAGAGACGTACTCGTACACGACTTCGACCACCAAGTCGTACACGACTACGACTATTAAACTGAAAACAAGATTACAAATTCTAACACAAGAAATAGAGACCGACATGCCTTTTTCTCTCTTCTACCTATCTATTTTTCTTTCTTGTTGTTCCAAGATACAGGATGCGGTCAAGTCGTCTGCGTTCATGTCTATCACTCGTCAGTGTTGTAAAGTTGTGGATTCTTCGGCATGGCTAAACTGGTACTACGCTCGATCGCTAGTTCGTTGTTTCGTAGGTCCCATCTCGATATTTGTGGATCTCCCGGGCTTAAATTCCAGCAAGGCAGTAATGGCTACAATAGTAACCTTTGCTCCATCGCTCATCTCTTTGGCAGTGTCCATCGCCTGATCTCTCTCATTTACTTAAGCTGTTGACGAAATTCAGACGATTTACTCGTACGTAACGGAAGGTTTATAAGAAACGATTCTTCTCCGCTTCTTACTGAGGCACGTATTGATTTAAGAAAATTGATCACACGACTAAAACGAACAAGACGATGATCCGTGTACTGTGGATATCTCTTCAACCGTATAACACAACTGCAGTAGATCCTCCGATCCACATATATGGACTTGTTGGCTGGGACGATTTTTATATATGAACAGCATAACTTGGAATGTACATAAACTTAATTCATGGTAGCTGGCAGTAGCAGATATATTTTGAAATGTTCATAAAGAAAAACCAACATCCTTAACTAGTTGAGACGATGGAACATCGACTGATTGGCATGCTGAGATCGATAGCATACGTGGCAGCGCGCGTACGTCATGATCAACTCCATAAGTGTCTTCTCAGACTTTTCAATCTGATCTATCGCATATATATATATCATCCCGTCCTGAATTGCACCTTTGTGGACCTGATAATGCAAAGAATTTTCTGAAGATGACCAATAATACATGGCCTGGCTAGACCACTACTGACTGACTTGCAAGTCCATCCACACATGCATACATGTATATACATCATCAGAAACTCCCAGAGATGCTCTTTTGGATAATCAAATCAAATCCCGGCATGTAGGTAAAATTAATTAAAAGCATGCTCTTTGGCAAAACTTTCCTACTGCCTATCTCTACCAACTTCTCTTTCGCTCACAGACATGCATGGTGCTTTCCATTCTTATCCTGTTCGCGATTTAGAAACATGAGAATTTTAGGCGCGGGATGGCAGCTTTATTCTGCATAGAGAGGAAATCTCCGGGTGAAACTTGAAATTAAGGAGTGTGCAGTGTGAGCTTAATTAATTGTTAATATCTATACAGAGAGTCATAATAAGAGTATTTTTTTTCATGTCATGCTTATGTTCATGCTACACGGCCTGCAGTGTATATATGTAAGAGATGTTCTAGCCAAGCTACTTGTTTTTTTTTTTTTTGACCAACTAATCAAGTTATCTACCTTAACTACCGACGTGAAGTGTGAATGAGCAAACGGGTTCCACTGCAGCATTACTGTCGCGTGGGCCCGGCTAGACGGACTAATCTACAACCGGACCCACATGCCATCGACACAAGGGAAGACGTGCCGTGCACGCAGCACACGCACGTAGGCGTGAGTGCAATGCGGCACCCAGCTCGCGTCAGCAGCACTGCAGCAATCAAAGCAAAACCCGCCGTGTAATCGCCTTCAAAATTAATTTAAACTAAATTAACAAATACTACAAGAACCAAAATAGCTATCAACTAACATTGGCTTATATGGATCATCGTATAATGGGTTTGTTAATTCTTTCCTCTTGTTAGTTGCAGGCGTGGCCAATGCAATGAAATGGTGACGTGGATCTGATGAAAGAATCAAGGAAAAGTTAGCTCCAGTACGATGCCAAATCCTGCATATATGATAGGACAGAGAAGGGGTTAAGGGAAAGATCAGAGTTTGCTGATAAAAATGAAATGCGAAATTTCGGATAAAGTGGCACAATTAGAGTTTATCTATATTAAGGAGGTAGGTGGGTCCCAGGAGGCACATTTTTATATTTTAGAGCGTTCCATTTGGCTTAAATTTGATTTGTTTTGATGAATACTTTAAGTGAAAAAATTGAGAGACAAGTTTGTATGTGTTGACGAGGATTGATAGACCGGAGTTATGTCTGGTGTATAGCTGTAGACGACGTCGTTATCTACCAAGATTAAAAAAATTTGTTTTGGATCTTATGCAATCTAAATTTATATAAAAATAGAAGAGAAACAAAGAAAAAAAGAAAGGAATACGATGAAAGTATTTTCAGTGTGTAGAATCTTAGTGACACAATAATAAATTATAAATCATCATGAACATTCAAAATAAACGAAACATATCACTAAAACGCTAGCTTAAATCACAAGGCAAATTTATTCTACTATAGCAAGCGTCTTATGATTCTATCTTCATTAATGCTTATAAATATCCCTCACTCGGTGTAGCCATCAAATTATTAAACCACTCATCAGCTACCTTGCTGCACAACTCTATTTTGATAATATTCATTGTTAAAAATATTCCCTCAACAAATGTTGTTGCCATTGAAAGGATCAATGTCAACTCCATGAGGCGGTATACTAATGGAAAAATTATAATTTTTTTGGTTTCGACCGTCATTTGAGAAAGTTCTATTGGTCTGCGATACGCCGGATCGGCAATAATTTCATTAGGATTGAATTCTAGTCGAGAATTGCTTCTGAAATAGTTACGCAAAGTTTATTTCTCCATTATTGTAAATCTATCAATAAATTGTAAAATTTATCACTGCACATAATATTCCTAGATAAAAGTTCGTACTTCGTAAGTACATGGAGACATTGAGTCATCATAATTCATAAACAATAATTGGAATAGAAACCACAGTACATGATAAATATTCAATAGTAGTACCCCACTTAAGTCACTTCCTCAGTAGTTCCCCTCCTTGGTTCCTCTTCCTGTCTTCCTGACTCTATTGATCTGGTCCTTACTGGCTCACGCCTGCACCTTGGCCGGCTAGCCCCTCTGGAGTCCGGCCCTCCCCTGGTCCACCCTCACTCCCTCTGTCCCTCAATGCCTCTCCGGCTCTCCGCCTCCCCGGACGGCCGCCGAGCCGCCTATGGCCGTTGAGCCGCCTCCCCCGAGCCCTCAATCTCTCGGTTCTCTCCCCGAGCTGCCTTTGCTCCTTGCCAGCCCGACCGCTTGGCCGATTAGATTTGGCTCGGGCCACTGCCCTGCCTCCCTGGTCCTATGGTCCCCGACGGGCGTCGCCCTGACCTCTAGGCTCCAGCCTCGAGGTCAAGCTGTCGAGGCAGCCTCCCCGTGGCCCAGTGGCCTACGGCTATATGTTGGCCTGGCTTCCTCTTTCTCACACCGCCGATTACCGCTCCTTATGTATGTGCTCTAGCTCTCGCTTGATCCTTACTCTCTTGCATCTGGTTTGCATCTGGTCTTTAAAGTGGGGTATGGGGAGCTAACCGGAGGATGGGCTGCAAACTGATCAAACATATCCGGTAGATCCACCCCTACCGTGGACCACTCTTCTCCCGGCCCAGACGTCGTCGGCGCCGGCGGCCAGCACCCCCTTGTCCCGGAACTCTTACCAGGCGCTTCAAATCAATCTGCCAGTTGTAGCCAGTAGCAAGCTGAATAACGCAACAATAGATCAACCACGCGCAGCAGCCAGCACATATACACATATGCGCTGTGCCTCTGTGGTTGGGATGATTTGGATATCATGCGATAGCTAGCCTTGTTGCCGTAAGATCACAAAACCTTTATGTTAGTATACAGTCGACTACTGCTGCTACGACACTAGCAGTTTGTATTGCAGATATTTGGATGTACAATTAGAAGCGCGTGCAGCTTAGTGCAAATCTTAAGCCATTATTACCGAGGGAGTTCCGGCCGCGAGCGAAGGCCACGTCGGCCCACGCGCGCTCCGTCCGGCGTGTGGCCGGGAATTTCGGTATGGTCGGGAGACCAAATTTGCGAAAAAGCTTCTGCGTTTTTCTGAAATTACGTACAGGTCTTTGGTTCTCACGAAAAGGTCCCTGTCGGTTTTTTTAAAGTCCCTCCACTTTGCGTGATGACCCCCCGCGGTTTTTGAAATCGCGCACGGGTCCAATTTTTTTGTGTCTAGGTCCTTTTTTATTTACACACAAGTCCTTGCGGGTCCCTGTTTTTTCCCGAAAAAACCCTTCGGTTCCTCCGAAATTACGTATCCATCCTCGATTTTTTTAAAAGCCCCGGCTCACGAATTTTCGTCTCTTTTATTTCGGTCCACACGGTGGCTAGCGCGACGTGGCGCCGCGCTTATGTGGCTAGTAACAACCTATTACCCCCGCGGGTTTCCGACCAGGAGAGCGAGGCCACGTCGCCCCGCGCGCGTCCCGCGCGAATGCCCGCCCGCCGCGTGGCCAGCAAATTTGCGTACGGTCGGGGGAGCAGTTTTGCGAAAAAGCCCCTGTGTTTTCCCGAAATTACGTACATGTCCTTGGTCCTCACAAAAAGGTCCCTGACAGTTTTTTTGGCCCCTCCACTTTGCAGGATGGCCCCCCGCGGTTTCGGAAATTGCGTATAGATCCTTATTTAGTTACGTACAGGTCCTTGCGGGTCCCTGCTTTTTTACGGAAAAACCCTTTTGTTCCTCCAAAAAAACACGAACGTCCTCGATTTTTTTGGAGAACCGCCTCGCGGATTTTTGTCTCTTTTACTTCGGTCCATACGGTGGCTTGCGCGGCGTCGCGCCGCGCACCCGCTTCTAGTATGCAGTAGCAGCAGGGAGAAGCCCGGCCAAGCGGCCGATCGACCCAATTGGTCTTGTTATAAAGTACCGTGTATTTTAGCTTTTAACTGACACGGTAGCGGTTGTTATTTTTTAGATATTTAATTAAAGAAAAAATAAAAAATATTGTTATATTTCTACAAATAATACAAAAAACAAAAATTGTATTAAAATGGGAAGTGCTAAGAGCACTCGAGTGTTTTTTTATGTTAGGAGCACTTAGATTTTAAGGTGTTGAATCTCCATTCAATGGTTCCTCCATATCCCTCCCCTCTAAAAAAGAATATAGGGTGTTGAATCTCTATCTAACAGATCCCTCATATCCCACCTCTTCTAAAAAATATAAGTGCTTCGAATCTGAGACATTAGATGAAAATCTAACATATAACAAATCTGAGTGCTTTCAACCAAAAAAATATTCCTAAACACCTCCTTAAAAAATTAATAGCTTCAAATGACTTTTTTGCCTCCTAAAAGCCATGCTGTTAGCTCGCTCGCGTGCAGAAAAAAGATACACGTACGTACAAGTATACGACTCCGACGTCTTCTTTATCCCCCTGCATTTCTATCCCAGTGTTGCCTCCTTTTCTGGTACAAGTATACGTCTCTCATTTGTCGATTCAGTTGCTCGATTTCTTAAAAGGTGTTGATAAATATTACTTAAATATTTTTTAATAATTATTTAGATTTATAATTATTAGATTAAAAATCTAACAGCCATAAATTCTTTCTCATCCTCTCAAAAAAAAATCTTTAAGACCCCGCTGCGCGCGCGTCGAAATCACCGCGCCTTTTGATCGATCTCCCATCTTTTGCACGCACGTTTTCCCCTCTCCTAGCCGAAAGAAATAGCCGTGCGTACCGACGTGGCTTGACTCGGTGCGTCCGTGCGTGCTCCTCGTGCGTTCCTAGCTTCGCCGTGTGTGTACTTGTAGCGCGCACTGGTCCTCACTTCACTACTCCTAGGTGTGGACTACGCTAACTCCTCACGCTGGTAGCGTATATATCAGTGGTACTTGTACTAGTACCTACGAGCTGCTGCTGCCGCTGCCGGCCTTGCTCTCCCCTATCTGGCTGTCTCATTCTGAGCTCACATCTCCTCCCCAAAAAGATATGGTCCTGCTCTCTCCTTTGAGCAAAGGTGCGTTGCGTGCGTCTGTCTTTGCTTTATTTTTCTTTCCTCCGTGCTACTGCTGCCTGCGCCTGCCCTTGTCTTACTTTACTTTGGTTTTCTTTTCTGAGCTAGCTTTTTGATCCATCTCTAGATTAACGAGGTGCTCGGCAGAGAGTGATCGAATGCTACTGCTGGTACTGGCGCGCGTATAAAGATGGCGCATGATCCGAGCCTAGGGTACGCGGACTACTTCTCGGCGGGGGGTGGTGGCGGCAGGGCGTCGACGCTCGTGCTGGACGTGGACGCGGGGGAGACGGAGCTGTACGGGTTGCACCAATCCGGCGGGGTGGAGATGTTCGGGGTCAGGGGGCTCGTGCCGGCCACGGCGCCTGCGCAGAGCAAAGCCGCGCTCGTCGACGACGACGGCTCGTCTACCATACAGTTCGTTCTTGGCGAGCAGCAGCAGCACAGGCAAATGAGCCAGGCGCCCTTATCCCTGTCGCTCCACAGGTCGGCTGAGGCCGCGTCGTCGCTGATGCTGCACCACCAGATCGGCGGCGGCGCGCCACGGCAGCACCAGCAGCCGGCGCCGGCGGCGTGGATGCAGGGCGCCTGGCACCTGCGCGGCTCCAGGTTCCTGCTCCCGACGCAGCGGCTCCTTCATGAGTTATGCAGCCTCCCCGTGGAGAGCACCAACAACCCTGCAGAACCACCGAAGCCGTCGGCTCAAGAAAACGGCGGGGGCTCATCATCCTCGGCGTCTCGGACCCCATCGACCCAGATCCAGACCGCGGACACTGCCGAGTTGCAGAGGCTCAAGGCCAAGCTCTATACCCTGCTCGAAGAGGTCAGCCTAGCTAATTAACTATTTAACCATCATCACTTCTCAATTAAGCATCACATGTAGTGCATCACAGATCAACGTCCGTCCGGATTACCAGCTTCTTGGAAATCTAAAAACTGCAGGCAAGTAGGAGTTCAATTATGCCTTGCCCAAGGAGGGTTCCTGAGAAGCACAGGGAGGTGATTCCATTCTGGGGACTCACCATTCGCTTTTGGAAACCTCTATTCCTTTGCCTCGCTGCAGGTGTAGCAGATATCCATATAGGGAAACCCCCCTCTCTCCTTGGCTAGTCAAGCATGCAGTCACAGTCACAGATCAATAAGACCATGGCCCTGCAGATGCAGCCCAGATCTCTGCAGGCCATTGCTCCACTACTCTCTCCTACCTTCGGCTTTTGCCTGCCCATCTCCTGCTCCACCAAGATCTCTTAATTCCTCACACATTTTGCTTGCCTGCCTTTCTTGTGTACACTGCACACTAGTACAAAAGTGCAGTTCACAGGTAGGCGCAGGCGTGCAGCTTGGTCATTGCAGAGTTCTAGCTAGGGTACTCGTACTAGGCACGTAGAGTCAAAGGATCATGTTCTACAAAGCTACAGTAGCAGGCTGTTACAGCTTCGTTCACTCCTGTTTCATTGCGATTTATTTGTGAGCTTAATTACTCACCATTTTTGATCTGGTGTTGGAATCAATGGCAGGTGGACAGGAGGTACAGGAGGTATTGCGAGCAGATGAGCGCGCTGGCGGGGTCCTTTGAGGCGGTGGCGGGGGAGCGGTCGTCGGCGGTGTACACGAAGCTGGCGTCGCGGACAATCTCGAGGCACTTCCGGAGCCTGAGGGACGGGATGGTTGCACAGATCCAGGCGGTGCGCAAGGCGCTCGGGGAGAAGGACACCGCCGTGCCGGGGATGACCAAGGGGGAGACGCCCAGGCTGCGGGTGCTCGACCAGTGCCTGAGGCAGCACAAGGCGTACCAGGCCGGCATGCTCGAGAGCCAATCGTGGCGGCCGCAGCGCGGGCTGCCGGAGCGCGCCGTCTCCATCCTCCGAGCTTGGCTCTTCGAGCACTTCCTACACCCGTAATGATCCATATATCACAACTCTTTCCATAACTTCGTACAATGATTAGCATGCATGAGTCATGAGTGCGCGATGTTAGATAGATGCAGAAGAACTAACTTAATTCGATCCTAAAAGAAAAGGAGTAGGAAGTGCGGCATATGCTAACGAACTAAAGCTAAGAATCACACACGTACGTACGTCAGCTACTTGCAAAAGAATGTTTGCCATTTAAGTGGTGCTCAATTGTGATTCTCATTCGTACCGTCGTTTTGCCTTGTGTTTTATTCTGTGGCATTGTTCTTCCCGTTCCGTATTTGTCATTCCTTAGATATCATCAAATGCTCAAATAGTAGCTCATAGAAAATTTTCCCCTTAATTTTTCTGAAACCCCCCTGACTATTATTTGTTAATTTGTTGCCACTTGAACAGAGGTGGAATGCCGTTCTGTATGTCGAAATTTTACAGAGATTAATAGTGAGCGGTGTTCATATAATAGCTAGTATCTTATGTTCCCATGTATATTCCATTTGCTTCTGTACACTCCTAACCATCCAAGTAACCCAGTTAAAATGGTGATGACAAAATATTCATTTAGCCAGCCTCATCTGGTGTTGATCAATTGAGCTACAACTTAGCTTGTCCAATAGGGCAAGCAGTTATTTATGTGCTAATAGCCTAGTGCAAATGGATGCTCTTCTTCTAGTACCGTTGCAATGTCTACATCAGATACCACACTTGTCTTGTGGGAATATTCCATGTATTATCCAGGGACCAATTTACAACAGTATCTTTAGATATCTTCTTTAAACGAATCTATATACAAATGGGTTTGTTCTATTCTAATTTCTCACTGTATAACCCATGATCTGATGGAAGGCAGGTTATAACGCCCTAGTTGGTGTCTTCTCATCCAGGTATCCAAGCGACGTGGATAAGCACATCCTGGCACGCCAGACGGGCCTATCAAGGAGTCAAGTACGTACGCTCACTTCTTCACCATCACCTGATAGATCGGTCGATCAGCTGCAATAATACAAAAATGTTAACCGGTCGCTATCCAATAATTAGCCACACAAGCACACCGATCATCGCATCATAATCATTGCGTTGTTTGCACCATTAGGGATACATACATAATGCTGGCCATTTTTGTCCCACTAATTAAAGTTGATTCCACACGCATTGCAAGCTGCAATTTATTTGCAATGGAAATGACACATCAACTCATTGGTCGGGTACCACGTCGGAGTCGTACGTGTCGTCCTCTTGTGCTCGCAAATGTTCAAGGAAAGAATCTAATCAACCTCTTTGCGCGCCCACCATGCGGTGCGTTGCGTATGCAGGTTTCCAATTGGTTCATCAACGCGAGGGTGAGGCTGTGGAAGCCAATGGTGGAGGAGATGTACTCGGAGGAGATGAAGGACCAGGGGGGCAGAGGCCAGTCGCAGGTCAGCAACCTGCAGAACCCTAACCCTAGCAGCTACACCTCCGAGGACGGCGGCGGCGAGCAGAAGCCGACGCGGGCGCAGCTGCTGCACGACGCCGGCTCGCTGGCTTCCGTCGTGAGTATCGGCAGCGGCGCCGGCCGCATTGATCATCAGAGCATCAACTTTGACATGATGGACGACCTCGACTTCCACGCGTACGAGGCGGCCGGCGGGCAGGGGTTCGGCGGCGGCAGCGCGGGCGGCGTGTCGCTGACGCTGGGACTGCAGCAGCACTCCGACTCGCACGGAGGCGTGAACGTCGCGTTCGCCGAGGCCCCGTCGTCCGCCGTGCAGGGCGGCGCCACCGAGTTCCTGTTCATAGCCGGCGAGCAGCAGATGGGCGGTGCAGGCGGCGGCGTGCATTCGGCTCACGGCCACCACAGCCAGTTCAGAGCCGGCATGGACGGCGACGCCGCGTCGCACTACCGGGAACTGAGCGCCACCGGGTTCCAGCTCCTCCACGACCTCGGCGGGTGATCGATAGCATCACACAGATCATTGACAGGATCACATAGACGTACGGAATCAATGGCCATCACTAATTAGAGAGGAGGATTTGAGTGTAGGGTTTATGCATGCTTTGGATTGGAGGTTGATGAGAGGTGGTGATTGATGGGGATGTGTAAACGGCAGCGCACGGGGATGGCATGGCAGCTTGTGTGCTGTGCTGTGTACACTGCTTTGGATTTTTGTAGCGTTTAGATACCTCTCTTCAATTGTTGGCACGGTGTCCTTATCTATGTATGTATTCCATATCGACCGTCGCTATTGCCGCGGACGTCGGCCTCCGCGTACGTATTGTTGCGTACACCTACTATTGCAAAAAAAAAATCATCATAAATAATTTAAAAATATTATCACAGACAGTTTTACGAGCCATCTGAGTTTATGAGCCAGTAATAACATGAAGTCATCACCGATGGTTTTTGAACCGTCTGTGAAGCAAAATATCACAGACGGTTATTACCTTAAAATCACTTGTGATAGTTAACTATTATAGATGGTTTTTAGTTGAATCTGTCTATGATAGCTGATGTATCACAGACGGTTTATATATGAAATCGTCTATGATATTCTTTTGTCTAAATCTATTTTTGTTTGTTGGCTAGCCTCAGAAAATATTAGTCATATCCTCTGAAACAAGCAAAAACCTAACAAGTATATGTATATATTCAATTCACATTCATTTTAGAAACAAAAACATCCATTTCATAGATTAATTAACTCAAATGAAATAAATTAACTATTCATGAACAAATATACAGATATACCATTAACTTCAATCATCCCAATCAAGTTCAATCTATATCGTGGAACTCCCCAACATGGTTTATGATCTAAGATAACAAGAAATATGCAAATTGTCCTTGAATTTTTTGGAGCTCGACCTGTTCCAACGCACTTATAGCGATGGTCGCAACTGTCGCTAGGAAAATCAAAATCGTGCATACATATAAATTAATAAGTATAAAATAATTATTGCCAGATTAACAAACCTGATAATCATTGGTCGCCGCGAAATCGAGGCGTAGTTGCATGTTGTCGCAAACATAATATCCATAGTTGTTGCCTGACGACTGCTGATGACACTGCAAAAATATAATTGGTTAGTTCGAGAGGTATTACTACGAAGTGTTATATAGGATTAATGTGTACTAATGAGTACCGAAAAATCTAGATCATGTCACAGGGCGTTGATCCCTCCTTTATCTATAGAGGAAATATGTTTACCTGTCGATTAATTATCGAACAAGTGTGAAGTCGTGTTCGGTCCTCTTTAGTGAATAAAGATATATTACATTGTTCTATTTTTGTATAATTACAATTAAAATCTAGTTGAACCTACACATGTATATCGCCATGGTTATCAAACTTAAGTTTGTGTTGCTTACAAAGTACGAATAAACAAGTATAGCCATTAGTGTAGCATTTATCCCTGGTTGTAAGGCAAAAGTATGAATTACTTGTAGCGGTGAGCCAGCAATGACATTGTCACGTAACTATCGATGAAGGATGCATCCTCCTGGATGGTTTGCATGGTGACCAAGTGTGGATCAAGGAAACATATCGGTGATTTCCTAGATGTAGCATCAGAAACTATGTGTATATACAAATGCAAGGAGTTATATATGACATATATCGGTATTACATGAACATAGATCGTGATTGTACACACTTACAGTGTCTAACATCGAATGAATGAGGCATCGAGGTTGAAGAGAAAGAACAAGTCCTCGAAGGTCATCATAAAGACAGTCTTGAACCTCGTGATGAAGATGATGCGTCCTGAACTTGACGTTGACACCTGAGCACCGTTGTCCATCCGTCTTGTTGGCCTGCTCCACGTATCATGTATACAATCTATGGCAAGTGAATCCTAGGGTTAGAAGGCGCTCTACCTGGTCGACCAACAGCTCGCCTAGCATGAATATCTGGGCCAATGGTAGGAAGGGGATATCATCGGTCTTCTTCAGTTTGCCATCGATCTTCTTTGGTTTGCCCTTGCTGCCTCGTCATTTAGAGGTTGATTTCATGAGAATTGACCGAGCACGAGGTGTAGGTGCATGTGATGCACCGCGCCCTTGCCATGTCGGTGCAGGTAACTCTAATGCAGATAGCTCATGTGGATTTGCCACCATTACAGGACTTTCCTGTGAAGTTGACATCAGTGCAGGTAGCTCTAGTGCAGATAGCTCCCATAGACTTGGCACCGATGCAGGACTTTTCCATGAAGTTGACACTGGTGCAGGTGCCTCTAGGCCGATGTCCCTCTTGGGCCAGTAGATAAATATTCTAATAGCTTGCCCTAAAGTCACAACCTCATTGTTTGTGGGCATCTGCAACACGACGACCTCAAAGTTAGTATGAACACTGTCCACATTCACTTTTGTGAAACCCAACGCTAGAGTTACATTGTGCACCAAGGCCCCTGCACTAGATGAATACGCTTGGCCCCAAGCAACATCCAGGGCAACGGAGGCATATCTCACTTGGAGCTTGCACTTTGTAGCCACCTACATAATGATACAAAATTAGCTACTCTAACAGCCCTATCAATAGAGCTCGATGAGGTCCACCCCGACCTAGGGCCAGGGATGCTCGTCGTCTTTGTTGCTCAATTCGAAATCAACCTCTGCATTCCCCTGATCAAGCTACTGAAGGAAGTGCTCGATATGTTCAATCTTGAGGTCTCCCGCCTTAACTTGGGTTCTTATTCCTCTACTATGCTCATGTGCGGTGGCGTATGCCAATGACAATGGGTGCTCCTTGTACGGGGTGATGGCCTTTCAACTCTGGGACAGTCGACAAAAGTTTAAATTCCTTACCAAGGCCCACAAGCCCAAGTGGGAACCATGGAGGGACCTGTGGTTCTACTGCCCCGCCCAAGGGTCTAGCCTCGTCAGCACGAGGAAGAAGCCATTGGTGGACAGCTTACTGCACTTCTTGCCTTTCCTGAGCGTGAAGGACAAGGCACATCGGCACCTACTGCAGTGGCTTGCTTCAAGGTTCAGTATGCGCTATCTCCTCGAGGAGTGTTGCATGCTGAGGATCGCTTCCCTCTATCAAGGCTGAAACCTGTCTTTCGTGGAGGGCGATGCATCGGGAGGCATTCGTGCCTTCCAGGGCTTTGCCAAGTCCTAGTGTAAGTCCCTATGACCCTTCCACTACTATATTTGCTAATCTTTAGCCTTCCTCTGACCCTTTATAGGGATTGCAGGCCTGAAGCTCCCGCAAGCAGAGATGGCAGTGGTGGTCCTACTTGGACACGAGACGAGAGTTGAGCACGGAGTGGTGGAAGACCTGATCATGGGGAATTGATGCAACCGTGCATGCGAGATGATTGGCATGCCAGTGCCCGCTCATCCGCCCTTCGACAAGGATAGTGGGTCCAGGTGGGGGCGAAGTGCCCTGGAGAGGACTTGCCCCCGTCACCCGAGCTAGTGGGGCGCAGTAGCCCTCGGAGCTCACCTCGGGCTGGGCCTTTCAGTGTCACAGGCACCTGTCATTTCCCTGGTAGGGGAAACGACTTATGACCAGCCTCCGCCCATCGAGTTCACCAAGATTGCCCGCTTCCTTCCCATGCACTGCCTCGACCCTCGCCCTAGTAGACATCCATTGGGGAGGCACCGAAGGGACAACAACGGGCTCCGTGCCCACCTCGCATGTTCGCTCCATCGAGGCCTCTACCGATTGACTCATCCTCGCGGAAGAGCCAGGGTGCTAGCGATGAGGCTGTTGAGGTTGACATGGCAGGCACATAGGGCGCGACGGGCACGGCTCCAACCGCCACCACGATCCCCAAGGATGAGGTGGTTCTGGGGCCCGGTCCTAAGCGTGCAATCCCCATGTCCATTCCATGTGCAAGCACACCCTGTGGAGCGAGCTCAGGCATCCACTACTGGTTTAGGGGCACATCACCACCAAGGACTTTGCGCTGTTGAAGCCCATGGTCGAGTTCTTAGTGAGGCCGTTGTGCGTGCGTTGCCTGCTGACCTCGACTCAGCCCTTAAGGATGACCCTCTAACCAAGGGGCAGGCATTCGCTTCAGTGGAGTATGACCTCGTGAAGGTAACTAGATTGTCCATTTACTTTGATTTGACAAGCTCTTGATTCCTGCCTTTTCCTCTTGTAGAGCCTCCTCATTGTGCGCAAAATATCCTCCATGCAGAATTACATCCTAATGGAGAACAAGAGGGAAGTGTGGGAAGCGGAGGGCTAGGCTGCAACTGCACAGCAAGACTTGGATGCGGCCCAAGAAACGACCGCCGAGCTGAACCGCAAGCTTGCTGAGTAGGGGACCGACGTGGAGCGTCTTTGCCACGGCCTGTCCCAGATCACCGATGAGCGAAACAAGGTGGTTACTAATGCCCTATCTCCACCACCGAGATGATGCACAGCCTTACCCAGGCTTGGGCGTCTCCGCGAAGCTCCCCTCTGGCTCATAAGAGGTAACTACCGATACCTAGCTTGCTTGGCTAAGCGCGACCGACGAGGCGGCTGTATGCTGGTCTTTGGACTTTGGCGCCATCGCGAAGGCTTCTACCGAGGTCCTGCTTACCTCCCTCCGGCTAGTTGGTTGCCAACACTTCATGACCTTCAGGATGCCTATCTACGAGCAGCCGAACTCTGCCGACTTGGAGGGGGCTGGAAGACCATCATCGACCACATTCGTTCTTTCTTTTCACGAGTTTGAAGTTCGTGTGGGTTGAGCTATCTTGACGGGCTCATCCATCGAGCCCACGTCTGCCCCTTCTACCGAACTGTGAACACACGAGAGGCGATACACCTATGTTGGTTGTCGAGTTTAAGGAGGAGCTAGATTTACAAAACGAATATCTAAACTAAATTTAAAGAAAAAAGTGACTATAATGCTAGATATGCGAACTATTCTTAACCACAAGGCACGAGTGACGCGGTGTTTGGACTAGCCATCGGCTAGCGAAACTGTGTTAAGTTCCTGCAATTTATCGTTTGATACGTGTACTCTGAGCCTTGGAGGATTTGTTTGTTGGTACGTCCTTTTCAGATCTTGGCGTTGCGTTTCCGTAGGAAGACGAAAACAAGTACCACTTGCAAGAGGTTGGGTTTTCTTGATGATGCAAGGTTGGGTTAGTCTAATACCCTCCACACGAGTGCTGTAAGAAGTCTAATTTAATATGGACCTTCTTCTTTTTTTTGGTGGACATAAAGTGGAGGCTTGCCGTACATTATAGGAAAGACGTCATATTGGGCCAAGATTGAGCGCAAGCCCAACGTAGTCGGGTTCGCTGGGTAGGTTATCATCTTGTATGGCTGGGACATGTTGTTTAACGTCATAACATGCACAAGAGATTGGGTTGGCCTAGGGACTAAGCGTTAGCTCATTTGGCTTGCTTTGCAGGTGAGTGAGCAGTCGGCTCAGGCTTGATCTCTTATGGTCTCATTATTTCTCGAGAGGTAGTATTTATATAAACAATTCATCCTCCGTTTAAAACTCATAGCGTGTGTAGAGGACATGTATGTATGTGTATATGAGTGTGTGTTGATTGTATGTGTCCGCTTTATACCCTAAAAAGAGAGAGATTGGGTTGGCCTGAATTGATAGATTCTTGTAGGCTTGGATTAGTTTATTGCTGCAGCCATTCCTAGGTTGCATCTTACCATGTTCCATGCCCATTAAAATTACCTGTTTTCGCCTGAAAAACCTTTTTATTGGTAATACACACTAACTCACAGTATACACACCAAACATGCTGACATGCTAACAAAAGAATCCCATTTGGCACAAGCAAGAAATTTGAGATTTTGGTAATAAATGGATTATAATGCAACTTACAACCTATATATAAGCCGTGTATGTAGGACTGCGTTCAGTGGTATTGTGTGTTCCCGCGTCCCGAAGACTGTTGAGCCACCATTTAAAACTCCTAGCGTGTATAGGTACACGCACACGTGTATATGTGTGTGGTGTGTGTGTGGGTGTACATAGATTATGTAAGGTCTGATTTGTACCCCTAAAAAAAAAAGAGATTGGGTTAGGCTGAATTGACAGAATTTTGTAGGCTTGGATTAGTTTAGTGCTGCAGCCATTGCTAGGCTGCATTTTACCATGTTCCATGCCCACTAAAATTACCTGTTTTTGCCTGAAAAACGTTTTTATTGGCAATACACACTCACTCACAGTATACACACCAAACATGCTCACATGCTAACACAAGAATCCCATTTGGCGCAAACAAGAAATTTGAGATTTTGATAATGAATGGATTATAATGCAATTTACAACCTCTATATAAGCTGTAACACTTATGTCGGACCGATATGGCAGCAGAGGGGGTGAATAGTGCCTCCAAATTTTTTCTAAGTATTCGTCAAATATTCACTCCGGTAGCTATAGAGCTATGAAGATTTAAGATGGAAAGCCAACACAAAAAATAGCAAATCCAGAAGCTAAAAATTTGATAAATAAACAGTAAAAACGGTAGTACTGCAACAATACATTGATAGTACTAGTACAGTAAAATCAGTAATGTCGCTACTAATCACATGTGGTGCCACTACGGTAGAATCGGCTCGGGAACACTGAATATAACACTATTTCGAAACTAAGAATTCATGTAATTTTTTATTCATAGATTCAAATGACTTGAAATATGGTATGCACCTTCTCTAGGATATTAGTAACCTATTTCAATTAACGATCAAGAAAATCGTTATCAAAATTCTAACATTTCTTTGTTTGAAAGAACGTTGCACCAAAACTAGGCAAAGACCTAAAAAATGGTGAATATGACTTACTCGTGGGTGAATAATAGCTAAGATGACTTTAGATATATTCCCATATACATAGTAAACTAGAACACCTAAAGAATCGAGCCAAAAACAACTAGATCAACAAATCACTCGGGGATACAAAATCAAGTAAAAACCGGATAACTTTAAAAACTTGCCAAACCTGATGTCTAGATAAATAGAGATTGATTTTGCTCAAAGATCAAGAAATTATTTTTGGACATAAGTTCTTCACAACTTGACCTACTTTGCTCAAAACATGCTTCATGCAATATTAATGCACTGATCTAAGTCAACCCAAATAAATACATGACTTAATTTTCTAAAATCTAAGAATTTTCATCTAGGTTGGTATTGCTGCCCACCACAGATTGGTACTTCTGCACACTACAACTGCACCTCTCTAAAAAATAGCAATCGGGAAGTAAACCGCAATACTACCGCTCTATGGTCTGATCGTCGCGGTCATACCAGTTTACCTGAAAAATTCTAAAACCAACCCAAATAAAATATAATATTTACAAAATCAAATATCCACCCTCACCTTCTCGGCCCCGCTCGTTTCGTCTTCAGCTTCTGGCTTATTTTTCACTATTCATAAATTTCGTCTTTTTTCTGAACTTTTGCCTATTTTTTGAGCTTTTTTGCCGGTTTTTTTCCCGTATTTGTTTGCGTTGTCCGTGATGAGCTAGCAAATTTTTTCTATTTTTATTTTTTTAAATTTAATTATGTTAAATAAACCACCTTTAACTACAGTAAATTTCAGCTATTACAGTGCAAATTTAGCCATAAACCACAATTTTCAGCCCAACCGAGCATAGCCGCACATTGCACAAAACGAGGTAATCCAGGATGTAGCTAAGCGTGCCTCTCCTACTCGTGAAGAGGCGGGAGTTGGGCGCGCGCGTCTTGACTGCCCAAGCCCATCGTGTTTCTTCGTCGCTTCGTGCCGCGTCTTGGCTCGGCCGATCATCTTGCCGTGCCGTGCGTCTTGCGCCCGCGTCGCTTGGCGGCCCAAGCACGGCCCAAAGCCCACCGTGCCGGCGTTCGTGCGTGCCGGCCCAAGCCCGGCCAAGTAACTATACGCTGGCGGCGGCGATGGTCGTCATCTTTCGGATCGTCGTAAGGAAAAGAAGGCGGTGTTAGAACGGATTGGTGACCATCCGCACCTTTTGTCTGATGCCATACATGTATTCCCGTGATTAGCTCCTTTCTTTACGAATAGTTAGTTGCCTCAAGGTGAATGCGCGAGGTAGCACATCACCTCCGTCGGTAGCACCACCCTTCTTGCTCTTCACGGTCCCTTTTCTTTACAGAACATCCTTGTTACTCCTCAAATATATATACATACATCTCATACATACATACATCTCATACATACATCTCATACTCATCATAACATCATAATACTTCGATTTTCTTTTTAATAATTTTTGAAAGAACTAAATATATAGATAATTATCCCCTCGTCTTAATTTGCTATTTAAATCTTAATTTGCTATTTAAATATATGGGATTTTTGATCAAATCTAAATCTAACGAAAACAAGAAATTAATAGCGACAACAATACTACTAAAATACTACGAAATTAATAGCGACAACAAATCCCTCGTCTTTTGGGCCGCCGCCTCTCTTTACTCATACGCGGACACGCCGCCGCCGCTCTCTTCTTCCTCTCCCGATTCCCTTCGGCTCCACCGCCGCCTCTCGCCTTCTCGCCTCCTGCGCCTCCTCTCCACCACCGCCCGCCTCCCCTTCTCCACCGGCACCCACTCCCATCGGTGCCTCGCCGCCTCACCTTCCTTCCCCTTCTCACCTCCCACCGACTACTACCTCTACTCACGGTCATGACGCCTCCTCCACGGCTCGGATCCGGCGGATCCGTCCAGATCGGTGGGTTTCGACGGATCTACGGTCGTCGGCCTCCCCACGGCTAGATCGGGACTCGAGCTCGCCGGATCCGGAGGTTGCACTGTGGGGTCTTTGGGCTCTCGGGTGCGTGGCGGGTGGCTTCCGTGCTCGGCTTGGTCGGCGGCTAGAACATGCAAGTGGCCTCTGGTGCTACCTTTCTCTCCCTTTACTTTGTATGCACATGCTTTACTAGTTGAAACTTTTATTCGTGTGCGTCCGTGCTCGCCGAGTCGCCGTGGTGGAGCGGCGAGGCCGCCGCCGGGCGGCGTGCCCGCCGTCTCGGGCCGTCTTTGGTCGTCCGTGCCGTGGCCGGCACGCGGCACGATTCGCCGCGTTGCGTGCCGCCCGCACGCGACACGATTCGCCGCGTCGCGTCGCCCACCGTCGCATTGTCCGGGCCCGGCCCGCCATTGTTCGTGCCGTGCCGGCACGACCCGCCACGTGTCGTGCCGTGTCGTGCTTGGGCCGTGCCGGGCTGGCCGTGCTTCGGGCGGGCCCAAAAAAGCCCGGCCCGATGCCCAGCTCTACTCAGCAGTATGGACCCGGACAACACCGGCAATGGAGAAAGAAGATCCCAGAAAGGGCGATTCGGCAGTTGACCAGGCCACGGCGGAAGTTTTCGTTTGCCATGCACACCTGCCCTTCTGGACATGCACATAGCCCATCAAACAACGAACAAAACGACCAGCCATTGAATTCACCACCACCAATAGCACACTAACCTCTTTTAGCAACTCATCGATCAAGCCGCCTGGCCATTGCGATTGCGACGTCATTGGCATGAAGGGGGGAGGAGCCGGAGATAAGCAGGCCAATGGCGTGCACGGCGCGGCTCTGCACGGCTCCGGCAAGACCAAGTTCTCCTTTCTCTACGGCCCCCTCCTCTACGTCGTCCTGCCGGTGCTCTTCTTGTACATGGTCGTCATCGCCGCCTCGCCGTTCTACAACCCCGGGTGCTCGCGGGAGGCCAGTTCCATGGCCCATTTCGTCGTGGCCAAGCCCAACGCGTCTTCTTCGACGACGTTGAACAGTTCTTCTCCGCCGCCACCGCCGGTCAAGCCGATGCTGTCGGCGGACGAGGCGCCCACCGGGCTGCGGCACATTGTTTTCGGCATTGGTGCATCGTCGGCACTTTGGAAGAGCCGGAGGGAGTACATCAAGCTGTGGTGGCGGCCGGGGCGGATGCGGGGGTTCGTGTGGATGGACAAGCCAGTGGAGGAGTTCTACTCCAAGAGCTCCCGCACGGGGCTCCCGCCGATCATGGTCAGCTCGGACACGTCCAAGTTCCCGTACACGCACGGCGCCGGCAGCCGCTCCGCGCTGCGGATCTCCCGCATTGTCTCCGAGAGCTTCCGGCTCGGCCTCCCCGGCGTCCGGTGGTTCGTCATGGGCGACGACGACACGGTGTTCCTCCCGGAGAACCTGGTGCACGTGCTCTCGCAGTACGACCACCGGCAACCGTACTACATCGGGTCGCCGTCCGAGAGCCACATCCAGAATCTCATCTTCTCCTACGGCATGGCGTTCGGCGGCGGAGGCTTCGCCATCAGCCGCGCCCTCGCCGAGGAGCTGGCGAAGATGCAGGACGGGTGCCTGCACCGGTACCCCGCGCTGTACGGCAGCGACGACCGCATCCACGCGTGCATGTCAGAGCTCGGCGTGCCGCTGACGCGCCACCCGGGGTTCCACCAGTGCGACCTCTGGGGCGACATACTCGGCCTCCTGGGAGCACACCCCGTGGCGCCGCTGGTGACGCTGCACCACCTCGACTTCCTGGAACCGGTGTTCCCGACGACGCCGTCGCGGGCCGGGGCGCTGAGGAGGCTGTTCGACGGGCCGGTGAGGCTGGACTCCGCGGGGGTGGCGCAGCAGTCGGTGTGCTACGACAGCGAGCACCAGTGGACGGTGTCGGTGTCGTGGGGGTTCGCGGTTATGGTGGTGCGCGGGGTGCTGTCGCCGCGGGAGATGGAGACTCCGGTGCGGTCGTTCCTCAACTGGTACAGGCGCGCTGACTACACGGCCTACTCGTTCAACACGCGGCCCGTGGCGCGGCAGCCGTGCCAGAAGCCTTACGTGTTCTACATGCGCGAGTCGCGGATGGACCGGCGCCGGAACGTGACGATCACAGAGTACGAGCGGCACCGCGTCAAGCAGCCCGGCTGCCGGTGGCGCATCGCCGACCCCGCCGCGCTCCTCGACAACATCGTCGTCCTCAAGAAGCCCGACCCCGATCTCTGGACAAGGGTACGCCTTTTTATCTTTTTTTTCTTCTTTCGTCTCATTTCCTGAAACTTGTATATAGTTTTGGTCGTTAAAGTTGATTATACTGTGGCACACGATGACACAACTAAACGTGTGCAGTCTCCGAGGAGGAATTGCTGCAAAGTGGTGTCGTCGCCGAAGAAGGGGAAGAACCGGTCGATGACCATCAACGTCGGCGTGTGCAGGGAAGGCGAGTTCGCCAAGGTCTAATTAGGTTGGTGTTTTACCTCCTTCCTTCGATGTGCAACTGTGCATGCATGCGTGCTACCCTAATTTTCGAAGAAATACTATAAAACATTCGACTATTTTTCAAGACAAAAATAGTCAGATGATCTGGTAGCGTTGGATCTCTATCCAACGGATCCACTCATATAAGCACCCCTTTAAAAAAAATCTCATATAAGCACCTCCTCCAAAAAAGATCTAGAGCGTTGGATCACCATTCAACGTTCTAAAATCTGACTATTTTTGTCTTGAAAAATAGTCAAATGTTGTATAGACACTCTCTAATTTTCGAATCTTGGTATTTCTCTGGCCTAATCTTTAGCATGTCGCTGTGCTGCAGTAGGGTTAAATAGGAGAGGAGAAGAGGAATTAGCGGCGGCAGAAGAGGTCCCGGCCGGAGCGGGAAACCCCAAGTTTATCAGTCTATCCACTGGGACCGACTAATATAGCTCGTTTGTGTCACCTGATCGGATTGGTCAGGTCTGTATCGATGCGTCAAGCATGGACGTCGTTCGTGCGTGCGTGTCCACGGTGACAGATGCTCTCTCCATTGTGTTAGTTACTAATATACTGCAAGGATGACGGTGATGATGATGATGCTGTAACTCTCTACGTGCTGTGACGAGGCCATTTGATATCCACTTATATTAAGTGGCGGGATTAGAACGAAAATGATCAGAATTTACCACTTCATCATATATATAATAACATATATAATTTTTAACAAATATTATGCTAAATAGTGACGTGCCCGGCAATTTTTAGCGTAAATACTTCAACATAACCGATGTTACTTTATGATTATAAATAAGTAGTCATTAAAATGCTTAATAAAATGAAGAATCACGATAATGATATTGGTTAGTTGCAGCAAATTGAAGGAACTAAGTGAGAAATCATAGATAAAAGTTGGTCGACATTGGTAAATGCATGATCTAACTTGAGTGGCCTATAAAAGAGAACAATATTACTTCAAAATTTTAAGTACAAAATAATAGAATGATCAAATGTAAGTAAAAAATATTACCTTTTAGTATTTGCGTTCTTTCAAGTTCATAAAGTGACGAACTACGACATCATTGGTAATTTTCTTCAATTCTTATTTCTCCACATAGCAAACAAGTCTATCATTCATGAAATCATCACCAATTAATTGAAAATTTTAATTAAATATTCGTATGTTCAATAATTCAAGAATAATATAATAGAAAAAATACGTCCAGTTGCTTACTTGCTTGATATTGTAGTTAAATATTACAATTTGGATTCTGATTTACAACAAGCTACGCCAATATTCTAAAAATTAAAGTTAAAACCCTAAGTCTTAACCCTACAAATCAACTAAAATCAATCAACAATCATCACACTGAAATCTCAACTCACAGATTTAGCCTCTATTCTTGAAACAAATTAGAAGAATTGAGAGAAATTTAAAGCAAAATACATATTGATTAAGTGGGCCTAACCTTCATTCGGTCGGCGAGGGCGCAAGGCAACAGGACCATGTGGCACCACGGTAGTAGGGGTGGAAAAATAGCTCGAGGCTCGCAAGCCAGCTTGAGCTCATTACGAGCTGAGCCGGCTCGACTCGAGCTCGTAAATTTTTGAGCAGAGCCGAACCACCTTCGCAGCTCGCAAAAAAAAAACGAGTCGAACCCCAGCCGCTCGTGAGCTGGCTCACAAGCCTATTTGCCTCGTGTCTGCAGTCGGCCCAAACCACTAACTCCCTCCCTAAGACTCTCTTCTCGCATCTCTCCCATGAAATTGCGATCCCGATCTTGATCTACCACTCCCCATATTCCCCTCCCCTTCCATCCTGATGGCCAACGCCGATGCCGACGCCCTTCCCTCGCCACCCCCACCCTCATCTCCACCTGTCTATACCCGACTTCTAACGCAACCCCCGCCGCCACCAAAACCCCCGATCTCCCTGACACCCCCGCCTCCGCGGACCCCGACACCCCCGCCTCCGACGCCGATGCCAGTGATGGTCAGCGATGGGAACGGAGGGCACGATTAGTGTCTACAAGCACTAAGGAACCCATTTTGAGGATTGGTAGGATTTGAGAGCTACTATGGATGTTCGACGACGAGGTGTGCTTCACGATGGTCAACCATGGCACATGAGGTCTCTAGGGGTTAATTGGCAAAAGCAAGAGGCTCAGGAGCATCTAGGATGCATGAGGAAGGTCTCAACGGTGATGGCTTGGGCTAAGGAGTTCCATGGAGGGCTGCCCATGGCGAGGTGGTTTGGCTAGGCGGAGAAGATGGTCACTGGTGAGGTAGGGGGCTAGAGAAGCTAAGGGAATTGCATGGTAGTATTCATGGGGGTATCAAGAGTGCTAGGAACGGAGGCAATTGAAAATTAGCCGGGGCACTAATAGGGAATTAGTATATGGCCTTACCGGTGGGTTACGGTGGCAATGGCTCGACCTTGGCCGGAGGAGGGGGAAAGAGTTGAGGGGGTTGCGTCGAGCGCTAATGCGAAGGAATGATGTGCTTGCGGCCTTTTATAGCTGAGGTAAGGCGGCTTGTGCAGTGGCTACCTTGCTCGGCCAATGGCACATGGCCGGAGCAGGAGGGCAGGGGAGCCTTCGGCTAGGCTCAACGGTCGCATTGGCGGGGTTGGCAGGCAGCGTGGTACTTTGGTCTCGATGCTTCCTTAGGTGGCGCATTGTAGTGGTCAATTCTTGCGACGCGGCATGTCGGCTGTGAGAGAGGTCGGGTGACGGCAAGACTCGACCATGGTCGCTTCAAAGATCTGATCAAAACTCAATTAAGGGGTATGTCAGAACACGGTAGGCAATGGTACAAGTGTACAACCCTGGGTAGGGTGGCAGCAGTGAACGAAGTCACGGCGGTGGCGAGCGAGAGAGGGCCATGTGGCAGAGGAGAAAGACAGGGGTGGTGGTGGTTTTTGGGGAGGTGAGAGGCGTAAGGCAAAATAAAGAAAGCACAAATGAACCGAAATTTTCCAATTGAGAAGGTTTTTAAATACAAACCGAATTCAAGCAAATTTCAAAAACATCTGAAATTTTGGGGTGTTTAACAAACGATCTTATGTGTTGTCAACAAAAAGAAATGGTGCTATACAAAGCACTAAAGGAGTGTTTTCTCGGGTCATTGGTGCAACTAGCCACGTAGACGTGGCGCCACGTCACGCCAGCCACCGTGTGGACCGAAGTAAAAGAGGCAAAAATTCGCAAAAAAAAGAAAGCGTAGGGGTTTTTTTGCAAAAAATCGAGGCCCTTTTCGCAATAAAAGGAGAGTGGAGGGGCTTTTCGCAAAAAACTGAGGGTCTTTTCGGAAGAAATAAGGGCTTGTTCGTAATAACGGGAAACCACGGGTCGCTACCTAGCAAAAAAGTGTGTTGGGGCTTTTCGCAAGAATCTAGGGACCTTTCTACGAAAACCGGGGACCTAAACGTAATTACCAAATCTTTGCGGGCTGTTTCGCGGGGGGCTGACACGTGGATACCAGCTACATCGATGTGCTGTAAAATAAAAGTTGTAATAAGCATTGTAGGTAGTAAGGTAGAAGCAAGATGTGATATTTTGTGAGCAAAGTGTTTAGCCTCACTGAAACAAAATAACGTGGTAAACAGTGTAAGCATTGTAAGTAGTATGCATAGACTAAGCAAATCAAATAGGAAATGTAAATGATAAAGGAGGAACCTAGTAAGACACATAACATGTGTAAAAGGGGTGTGCTGTAACGTAGAAGAGTTCGGTAGTAAGTACAGCGGCACAACCGGTAAACACACGTTGTTTGGAGCAACAAACACAACGAATTAGGAAAAGACAACATAGCAATGAAGCACAGCGAAGTAGGCAAAGACAACATAGCAACGAAGCCGAATTTTTTTTTGTATTCTAGCCCTTTTTTTGAAAAATATTCACATTTAGACCCCTGGTAGTTTTAATTCCGTTTTTGGACCCAGGGTGTCGGCCGTGACCCACGGCGCCGAGGTAACACATCTCGGCGCCGTGGTCCACGGCGCCGAGTGCTGACGAGCCCACGGCAGTGGTGGCTTGCGTGGCGCCGGCGTGGCGGAGCTCGGCGCCGTGTGTCGTGGTCGAGATCGGCGCCGTGGGTCGTGGCGCCGAGCTCGGCGCCATAGATCTTGGCGCCGAGTGTGTGAAAATACAAACCGGCCGAGCCCGACCTCGTTCATTCCACGTCGGTCACGACCTGCCCCTCCTCCTCACCGCCGCCTCGGCCTCCCCCGCCGCCTCCCGCCCCGGCCCCGCCGCCTCGCCGCCTGCCGCCCGGCCCCGCCGCCTCGCCGCCTCCCGCCGCCGGCCCTCGCCGCCCCGCCGCGCCTCCATCTCCGTCGCCCGGCCCGCCCTCCCTGCCTCCCCGCCTCCCGGCCCGCCGCCGCCCCGCCCCGCCGCCATCGCCGCCTCCCGCCCGCCCGGCCCCCGCCTCCCCGCCGCCCGGCCCCGCCCGCCTCGCCCCCGCCTCCTCCGGCCCCCGCCCCGCCGCCTCCTCCGCCCCGCCGCCTCCCCCATCGCTCTCTGCTGCTTCTCCTCCTTCGGTACATCTCCATATCTTAATTACTGCTCTTTTGTGCATGTTGCTATATGAACTGTGAATGTGATTTGAGATGAATTGTTGAGCACTGTAATGGATTCTGATAAGTTTGCACTGTGATGAATGTGATCGATGGTTGTGTTATTGTGCTCTATTAAATTGTTCTAGAATTGCTCTATGTTGTAGTAGTTTAACTCAAGAATTTTTGCATGTTGTAGTAGTTTAATTTCTAGAGTCATTTGTGATCCGTAGAGGTGTGTGGTCTATGTTGGTTAGTGAGTTTGGTTAGTATTTGTGATTTCGGTTGTGTTAGTTGTGTTAGCTTGTTAGTACCCTTGTTAGTTGTTCTTGTTAGGTAAATTGTTTTGTGCCATAGCGGTGTTTGTGAGTCTCGTCGATTTAGCTAGCCAGCGACCGTTCTCTCCCTCATTCTCTCTCGACTCCCTCCTTGCTTCTCGACCTCCTTTCTCCTTCTTTCTAGCGGTTGGTAGTTAGTTAGATTGTCGGTCGGTAGTCGTGTTAGTCGATCAGATCATCAACACATCACATGCGATCACCGTGTCTGCAGATAAATTGATCAAAACCAATAGCAAAGTGCATAGTGTAAATACTCCAGCCTTGCCCAGTTACAATACGAAACAACACATACATTGCACATACAGAATTTATGGAAAGTAGTACACCCAACATTTTAATTCAACACAACAATCCTACCCCACAAGATCAACACATCAACAAATACATGAACTAAAATACGACACAACCATAACCCTCGTTACCTACATGCCAAACGAGCCTCGTGGCACCCACATGGAGAATTGCTGAGGGGGTCGCCTCGGACGTGGCTGTCCGTCGTGGTAGTGGCATGCACATATGCATTTCGGGTTCGCAGACAACATGTGGGATCATAAGAGCTTCCTATATTCACGACCTCCTCATTGCCTCTCTCCCGTTGCATCTGTTCGCGGAGGTCGTTGTTCTCCTCTGTGAGACTCTCCATTCGGTACTCCAAGTCCCATATTCGAGCCCATAATGTAGCCACATAACGATCAAAATACCGTTCATGAGGAGGGTCGATCCAATGGAGAAGTCGCATTTGCCATCCGCAAAAAGGACGGTAAACTTCGAGGGTCCATAAGCCATAATAAATGTAATATTACTAATTTGTACCCCGGAGCGTGAGCATCGGAAGAAACGTCGCCCGCCATCGTTCGGGCCATCCAAGATCTGCACGACCAGCGTACTCATTGTGTGCGCATTTCGCCACGCTGGTTGAGCACGCCGGCTTGGTATCAATCGATCGTGGACCGAACATATCCCTCCTTTCAAGGGAATGTCTTCCTTCGGTGACCCAAATCCCATCGCCCCTCGGCTTCCGACATGGTTGGCTTCACCACGAATATAGGAAGCTCAACCGTGTTCGATTTACAATGTCATGGGACCCCAACCGTGCTACTTATTGCAAAGCGGGCGCTTCATGCGGTGACCACAAAAAAAGATAACGATTACGTGTACATACTTGACGAAAGGGGCCATCTTTACATTGAGATGTGACAATACATGTCGACTTTCCACGAGACGTCAAAAAAGGGCGCTACACTCGGTGAGATGACAAAGCGGGCGACTTTTGAAGTGAGATGACAAAGCGGGCCAACACTTATCCCACCCAAGACTACTCGACCACGATGACAAGAAGCGGAGGACGGGATGAGAGATAAGATCCCTTATCCGGATCTTTGTGAAACCCGATGACCGGGATGACATAGGCCTATAGCAGAAAACAACAGAAAAGGCTATGTTGTACCAAATAAATTGAATGGTCCAATCTCTGAAAAGGCTACGAACTACGAATTTATTACGAGACTGTAGTCTCTGAAAAGTCTACATAGGGCCATTTATTGCTACTGGAATCCAGGAAAAGCGAAAAGATCCTCTCCATGGACTATGCCCACCGCACGGATAATCGCCTACATAAAGGCCTCATATGTGTTCCATACCACATCTCCTCAACACATCACAATACCACGACATCTCCTCAAGACATCACAATACTACCACATCTCCTCAAGACATCACAATGTCTTCTTGGAGCTCAGACCCATTTGGAGTGCTGGGAGTGGCATGAGCGCGAAGTGCCATTGCGGCTTTCGGACAATGTTGTGCGTCTGGACGGATCCAGTAAAACGAGCCAACTACGGCCGTAGGTTCTTCAAGTGTCCAGACCTGGATGACGACTTCGTGGTAACGACGACAACTAAATCCTTTGTTTCTCGTTTTCGTTTTTCAACTTCGTAGGTTCCTCGAATGGGTGGATCGGTGTCACGCAAGCATGGCTACGGAACCCGCCAATGCGGTGGAAAACAAAGGACAATACTTTTCCAATATGACTCAGCTCGCGAGGTGGAGCGGCAGATGCGGCTTGAGCAAGAGCGCCGCGTTAGGGTGGACCAAATCCGTCTTAAGGGCAAGGAGGATGAGCGCAAAGGACGCGGAGCGGCTAAGTCTGCGTGAAGCCGCCATCAAGCGTCAGGAGGAAGAGCTTGAAGCTCGTGAGGCAGCTCTCAAGACCAAGAGTGACAGGAAGAAGGATGCAGCGGAGCCATCTTCAGGGCGCGACAAAAAGGGGAAACAACCACGCTACACCCAGTAGACATAATGTAATAGATCCACGCTATCTACGGTCTTTGTAATCCTATTATTATGCATTGTATTGTGTTTGCCTAGTCAGATCGATTGACTTGAGACTACCGTATGACGGTATTTAAAAGAGTGCATAATGTTGCCCACCCATGCTTGCTCCAAAGAATTAGTGTTTGACCATTCGGTTCCACGCTACGAAAAAGTTACAAACATTATTACCATACTAGCACCGAAATTTTCAGATTGAACACAACATCAAAAATGTAGCGAAAATTGTGTTTCACACACTTCATCATTTTTCGAATGTTTCCAAAACTACGGATTATTTTGAAGGCGTCGAGTGGCGCCACCTTTGGTTTGAATTTTTCACTCGGCCACGTTACACGGCTCGAGGTCGGCGCCACGTTCCACGGCTCGAGGTCGGCGCCACGAATCACGGCGCCGAGCCGCCACGTCGGCACCACGCGGTCGGCGCTGGCGCGGGCTGGGCCTCGGAGCCGTGGTCCACGGCGCCGAGACGTGTTACCTCGGCGCTGTGATCCACGGCTCCGACCCCCTGGGTCCAAAAACGGAATTAAAACCATCAGGGGTCTAAATGTGAATATTTTTCAAAAAAAGAGCTTAAATAGAAAAAATTCGGGCAACGAAGCACGACTGTACACAAACGATTGTAGGTCTATGCAAACACCAGTAGCTCACATCGAGTACAGCAATCATGGATTGACTGGATAAAAATGCGCACCATAGAAGCAAAAGTTCAATAAAATAGTATATATGTAGGTCAATTTGTGTTAAGTTTCTTTAATATTCGTGCTCTAAAGTTCAGCAATTCACTGTAAACTGGTATATGTCTACACCCGTTATTCAGATAAGTCCTCAGACCTGTTGTTCAGCTAGGTTTGTAAGAGCAGCAGTACGATGCTAATCATAACAATTATCCGTCATGTAAGCCAACCTGTGTAAAATAAACTTTTTTCATTCTGACGTTGAGCTTAAACTAAGCTCGTGAGAGTACCAATAAGATGCCAAGCATAATGATCATCAATTATGTAAGCCGAGCATAAGGGTAGATGCAGCGCACCGCGATACAGCGGCGGGGCCCAGGCGTAAACCACATAGAACGGGCAGGAGTGCGGTAGCAAAAGCAGCGCGCACGGATGAACACGCGGACACGTGGACGAACGGACGGTGGCCAAAGCTCAGAGCGAACTCGTGCGGCACCATCCGCTCAGGGGAGCGTTTCGCGCACACGCGTCATCCGGAGCGCTCGTACGAAGGGGCAAAACGATAACGTGGATACGTGGAGAGACCGCGAACTCTGTCGGTTATAATATACGAAGTATGCGATTGTTTTCTGAAACCATGGCTTAGCTTTAACTTCTATCTGAAAGATGGGCAGGCAGACAATAAAACATGGTCCCGGGTCCGCCTTTTCCAACATGTTCCGGCATGGGCAGCTCGATGAGTGCAGTGGGACGCCCAAACCCAATATGTCCGAGCTGACTGCCTGATTTCACGGGCTCGACCCTTTACACACGCAGAGAACATGGGTCAGAAAGCCAGAAACAGATGCGTCGGCCAGAAGCCCAAAGCGCTGCCTTCACTGCGGATGCTGATAGGTGGCCGAGTGGTAGGGAGAAACTGCGCATTTTGGGCCACCCCAAGCAGACACAACACAGTATGATCGTATTCGTATCTATACGAGAGTGTTTTTTTCCCTAAAAAAATACGAGTATGTGTTTTCATGCTGCAGTACAATAGCACTGTCAGTTGCCCCTGACGAGTGTGCTACCGGTTGTGGCTAGGGCACGTCACTTTCGAACTCCACTACCTGTTTTATCTTCCAAGGTGGCTCGGAAGTCAAGTAGATTCGGCTCATTTGCAGATATTTGTGCCCCGTTCCTGATGACAACCCGCTAGTTCACAACCGGAGGTCTCTTTCTCCCGCCGTGTCTGCATCCGTCCGCGCCTCCGCCGTAGCTGCCGGGGAACGACCGCAAGTGTGTCATCACCCACCTCGGGTCACCGCAGGGACCCAGTGGCATCGTTACCGTATGCCGGCCTCTTTACTCTCACATCACGTGTCACCACAGGGACCCAAAGCCATGGATGCCGATATCAATATGCCATGCCGACCTCTTCACTCTCAGTTGACCCGCTCGCCGGCCGAGTCCACGACTCCGCGTACGGGGCAATCACCAGCACGCGGCCTCGCGATCGATCGATTCCGTTCGTCTCGAGCCATCATCCCAAGCACTCGGGCAGTGGCACCTTCACTGTGCTGCAAATGGCTGTTCATTTCCTCCTCCTCTTCATCCTCCCTTCCACCGCGCTCGCCGCCTTCTCCCCGCCCTTCACCACGTTCCTCGCCTGCGGCGCCGACTCGGAAGTCGACTTCCCGTTCGAGTCCCCGCAGCGCACCTTCACCCCGGACGAAGCCGCGCTCTCCGTATCCTCCAGACGCCACACCACGGCAGTGCACGACTCCGACCCCAACCCGCCGTCCCCTCTCCACGCCACGGCGCGCGCGGCCACGCGCGGCTTCTCCTACCGCCTCTCCGCGGCCCCCAGCGGCAACGCGGCGGTGCTCGTCCTCCGCCTCCACTTCTTCCCCTTCACGTCCCAGTCCGCCGACCTCTCCTCGTCCCGGTTCAGCGTCTCTGCTCTTGGAAGATACCTCCTCCTGTCTTCCTTCTCGCCGCCGCGCGCCGGCGTGGTCAGGGAGTTCTTCCTCCCGTCCGATGGCTCCGGCTGGCTCGACGCCGCCTTCACGCCGGAAGTTGGATTCGCCTTCGTCAACGCCATCGAGCTGTTCCCCGCGCCGCCGGAGCTGCTGTGGAACAGCGTGCCGACGATGGTCAACGCCGGCGCTCCGCTGCCGCGCCAGGCGCTGGAGACACTGTACCGGCTCAACGTGGGAGGGCCTACGGTGACGAAGGAGAACGACACCATGTGGCGGACGTGGCTCCCCGACGACCCCTTCCTCTCCCCTGCCACTGTCTCGGACAAGGACAGCACCCAGAATGGGATCAACTTCGACGAGGCGCAGGGGTTTACGCGGATGGTCGCGCCGGACGTCGTGTACAAGACGCAGCGCACGACTACCAACTCGTCCACGTCGTCGAACGTGACATGGACCTTCGCCGTTGACGGCGAGCGCAGCTACCTCGTCCGCCTCCACTTCTGCGCCTACGAGGTGCTCAGCTCCGTCGTCGGAGCCGGCCTCGATTTCAACGTCTATCTGATGCAAGCCGTGGGTACCCGGGACCTGATGCCCAAGAACTACGCGTCACGGAACATGCCGACCCAGGCTTTCTATGTGGACTATGTCACCACCGTCCCTACCGGCGGCCAGAACCTCACGGTTAGCATCGGCAGGTCGGCGAGCAACGACAGCAAGAAGGCGATATTGAACGGGCTGGAGATCATGAAGCTCAGAACCGTCGATATGAATCCGGCGAGCTCACCGTCGGACAGGACGAAGAAGGTAGTCATACCAGTGGTCGCGGCCGTGCTCGGCGTGGCTATCCTGGCAGGTATACTGTTGTGCGTATTCTTCGTGCGGCGGAGACAGAGGCAAGCGCCGCAGCCTGCGCTGGACATTGAGAAGGAGAGCGTGGAGATGCCGTGGTCGCCGTACACGCCGGACGTCGAGGGCTCGGTCGACGGCTCCCTCACGGCACGAAGGGTGAACATGAAGCTCCACATCCCGCTCCCGGAGATAATGGAGGCGACGGAGGGCTTCCACGACGCGAACCTCATCGGCGTCGGCGGGTTCGGGAACGTGTACCGTGGCGTGCTCCACGACGGCACGCGCGTCGCGGTGAAGCGCGGGAAGCGCGCCTCCAGGCAGGGGTTCCCGGAGTTCCAGACGGAGATCCTCGTGCTCTCGAGCATCCGCCACCGCCACCTCGTGTCGCTCATCGGCTACTGCAACGAGCGCTCGGAGATGATCCTCGTGTACGAGCACATGGAGAACGGCACCCTGAGGAGCCACCTGTACGGCTCCGAGGTCGCGCCGGTGCCGCTGTCCTGGAAGCAGAGACTGGAGATATGCATCGGCGCGGCGAGGGGCCTGCACTACCTGCACACCGGCCACTCGGACAACATCATCCACCGCGACGTCAAGTCCACCAACATCCTCCTCGGCGACGGCCTCGTGGCGAAGGTGGCCGACTTCGGGCTGTCCCGTGTCGGGCCGGCGCTGGGGCAGACGCACGTGAGCACGGCGGTGAAGGGCAGCTTCGGGTACCTCGACCCGGAGTACTTCAAGACGAGGCAGCTCACCGACCGCTCCGACGTGTACTCCTTCGGCGTCGTGCTGTTCGAGGTGCTCTGCGCGAGGCCGGCGATCGACCAGAGCCTCCCGCCGGACGAGATCAACCTCGCCGAGTGGGCGATGCAGTGGAGCCGGAGGGGCCGGCTCGACAAAATCGTCGACCCGATGGTCGCCGACGACGCCAACGAGAACTCACTGCGGAAGTTCGTGGAGACCGCCGAGCGGTGCCTCGCGGACTACGGCCAGGACCGGCCGTCCATGAGCGACGTGGTGTGGAACCTCGAGTACTGCCTTCAGCTGCAGGAGATCCAGGCGAGGAGCGAGACGTTCGAGGACAGCGGCACGCAGCTGCCAGGGGACATCGTGACGCGGCGAGTGCCGTTCGGGCCGATCGCCTGGATGGACGGCGGAGCGGACAGGAGCTGGTCGGAGACGTCGAGCCTCACGGCGACGGGCAACGTCTTCTCGCAGATAATGACCGGTGATGGGAGATGAGGCGCAGCTACATACTAGGCGCGCCGCGCGCTGTATCACCGTTGCTTTTTCTACAGAAAAAACTCCAAAATTTGGTTGGATGGTGCAGAATTATATAGTCACTCATAGATCATAAGTTTAGGTGGTTCAGATCAACGGCATGACCGGGCTGCGGCCGGATTTAACATGCGTATCACCTGTTCTTTTTTAATGATTTTTATCTATATTTTTCAAGACAGCAGCAGATGATGCAGATGTCGACACGAACAGCGCATAAAATTTTAGATTTGAAAAGTCGTTTGAAGAACCTAATTTAAAAAATCGCCCCTAAGAGTTTATAATTGCCTTTCATTATGAATGTTGTGTGAGTTTGATAGTGTACGAGGCATTTCATTGCGGGTCCTCTATTTGTAAATAAGGTGGCTAAAATTTTCTAAAGCATAAATCACATTTTATAATCTATTAGATCAACATACAGAGGTCAGAAAAATTGGCTTAGACTTCAAGGAAAAAAGCAGGCAACTTACGGGTGGCAAAACGGCTTTCAAATAGTTCTATAGTCAGTTTGAGCTTGATCTTACTTGCTACTTTTTTTTTTCAGAGAAGAAAATCTGGCCCGTGGGCTATGCCATCTGAAGAAAACCAGGCCCACGTAGAGGTTTACGGCTTGGCGCATCTCAGAAAAGGCCTACCCATTTTAAATGTGAGGCCCAGGTCCAATCCACACATAACTGACCCAGCACCGATCTTTCCCCTGTGTCACAATCTCAAAGCATTCTCAGTTTCTCACCCTCTTCTCCTTCTCCACCCACGCTGCGCCGCCCCTGTGCTCCCTCGTCGCCGCCAGAAACCTGATCGCCGCAGGGTTTTCTCGTCGGAGCGACGCGATATCTGCACCTTCTTGCTGCTCCCGCGCCGCCAGGTAAGTTCTCCGCGAGGATCCGACCTCTCGCGTCCGTTACCGTCTCCAATTCTCGCGCTCTCTGCGTAGGTAGATCTGGAACGCCTCGCGTATCATAGTCGTCGGGCGGAGACGCTGCGTGTATGCTCTGATTCTTCTTGATACCTGTGATTTGTGAGACCCTTAAGTGATACTGCGTATGTATGTATGATGACTGGTAGTGGTTCTGTTGTTGAGGTAGATGCAACTTCTGCTCTCGCTTGTTAGGGCGCATGCGGTGGTGGATTTCCAGTTTTCCACATCTGATTGGATTCTCTCTGTTCTCTCTGCAGTGACCATCCTTCGCTGAAATTGGCGTTCTCTGCTGATTCAGCGCCCAAACCTGTTTCTGTTCCAAGTGGCAATGGTAAGCCTTTGATTGCGGCGCATATGTGAACCCGCCATGTGGGGGTCACCCATAAAGTGGGTCTGAATTAGAGCATAGGTGATTGTACTGCATGGATAGATGCTAAATTGCTAAGTTTCTAACCTACTTAAGTTGCAGGATGTGAAGGGTCTTGACGGCGATAAGTCAGAGAGTAGGCTCTATGTAGGGAATCTGGATTTCAGAATATCAGAGTTAGTTGTTTCTTGAGTATTAGTTGTATGGCCCTTTAAGTGTTTTGCAATCTAACTTTCATGCCTGATCTTCCAGGTCCGATGTTATCAAGATGTTTTCTCCCTTTGGAAAGATTATAGCTGAGGATTTCTTATGGCACACACGTGGCCCAAAGCGAGGCGAGCCACGTGGCTATGCCTTTGTTCAGTACACTACCAAAGAGGTAAGAGTAATATTAATTTCTTGTGGCAAATAGTAATGGGTTCTTGAGTTCTCACCTTCGCCACCTGAAGTGAGCATGCAGGAAGCTCAGTTGGCGAAGGAAAAGATGAATGGCAAGTTAGTCTGTGGACGCCCTGTGGTGGTTCACCTGGCCAGTGAAAAGTGTTTCATGGACTCTGGTAATTCCCAGAGAGCACTGAAAGACAAGAAACTGGCAGGTGGTTCAGGAAGCAAATCAACACAAACTGATCGTGCTGCAAAGATAGCTGCTATAAAAAACAAGTTGAAATCTCTGGAGGAGGAGGGATGTAGCACAAAAAGACCAAAGCTTAAGGCAGATGACTTAAAAGGCACCGACAAACAATCTGATAAGAAGTGTTGAAATGAGCTTATTCAGAACGTAGTGAACTATGCCCTCTTATGCTGGTGACATTGCTGAAGGTGCTGCGATTGTAAAATTTTAGCTGTATTATGTTAGACAAGTCACAGTTGTAACATTTTACAGTTCATCACATTTGTACAACAATTCGTACCATTTACCAATATCTGAATAACATTAACATTTTTATGTGGGAACCATTGTCGCAATCTAGTTTCTTAGCATTGATAATTGCTGTTCTGTGCAGCCGAGCTTCATCCCACCATATGTTTGTTCAACTGAATTGCATCACAATTAGTTTATATTCAGCTCTACTGAAAATGTTTAACTCACTTATCCTCCAAATCATTTTATGCAGAGGATCATTTTATGTTGTTTCTTTTCTGGAGTAAAGCAGGGTATCAACATTCTAGACAGTAGACACTTATCTCTGTTTGTTGTCATTAACCAAACACCATATATAGCTGTTCTGTCTAATTTGTCGTTAAGTTTAGCAAGGATCTGTAGATCAATGACAAACCAGCAGCAGTAGTCATTCATGTCTCCAAACCTTGCAAAGCTGTCATTTCTGTATGGTCTATCATGAAATCATTTAGATAGATGTTGTATGCTGTGAGTCTCACGTTTTGTGGTGTATGATATCATACACATCTTTATTATGCTAGAGCACAAAATGGCATTATCATTGCACTATTCACCTTGTTGTTTCTTTTCTTTTCTTTAGAAGAAGTGCTTTTTAAAGTTTATGAAGATGCCGTGACCCATGGGTATAGAAATCAAAGATTGAGAATATCACCCCTTTTCCTATTTATAATCAGTATATTTGAGATAACTTACATGTTATTCCGTGCTAGAAGTTGTAGACAATACTTTTTCACCAGACTACTGATATTCTGCTAAGGTTCCTTTCTAGTTTCCACCGGTCCTTACTTCTTAAAATGCTTAGAATTGTCTCTACCAACTGGGATGCTTATAGTAAACAAGAAGGATCTCAGGCATTACCTAACAGAGTAGCGAACTGGGATACTTGTAAACAATAAGCTCATCACTCGGGCATTACCTAAAAGAGTAGAATCTGGTAGTTTAAGAAAGGAGCAAGGAACTATTTAAAACAATAGTTTTCGTTCGTAAAAGTCGCACAAAACATCCAGTCATTTCTAACTGAGCACAAAGCTCACACTTGTTCCAACCTGGTGCATAAACAAAGACAACATTGGTATTTTCTTTAAACATTATCCTGAATTAAATCTGTATTTTTATTGTGTACTTTTCAACTCAATTCTATCTATGTAGTGAACTAGTGATGTAGGAGTAAATAGATGTGCATCACTTTCTTTCTTCGTTAAACCATTGATGTGCATTGTATGCTAGTTGATGTTTCACTTGTGGGAATACAATTGGTCTCATTTAGGTACTCTATGCAAGCAAGCTTAAGTCAGGACTAGGCTAGAGTTAGCTTGTAATGTACTTGGCTTGTGATGTCTGTTTCGCCAAATGAACTCTCATCTGCATTAAGACCACAACCGCACAGTGTATCACAACTTCAGGAGTTCAAACTAGTGCTTATTATGTGTACTACAACCTACAACATTGAACCCTATCAGAAAAGGTGCTATTGACTACTTCGTCTCCTCGTCGTTACTGCGGTTCCTTTAGATGCTTAAACAGACCATTGCCCTATGTTGAAGGGTCTTGATTTTTTTGTTTTGCTCAGACCAGGTTCATTGAACTCCATTTAATTTTCCTTGAGAATTTGGACCTGTTTCCCTAGTCAGCTTACACAACTCCTGCTCCATGATTTGAATATTGCAGGTTTGTGTAACACACCTATTTTTGGGGAAACATGGGCGTCGATAATCCGCAACCACTTAGGATTTTAGTTGCGGACTGAACGAGTATCATGTCTGTTTACGAACATTTAAGAAGAGTTAGTTTGATTGAAATAAGACATAATGGTCAATTTTAACAACAAAACGGACGTGCAGCCCAAGAGTACTTACATACAGAAGAATTGCAGAAAGCACCACAGGAAAGCATGAGTGCGGTCGTAACCCTAACACGAAATCTTGAATCGCCTTCTTTTCTTCTGGTATCTGTTGGGGGGGATTATGCAAGACTGAGTACCAACTACTGTACTCAGCAAGTCACAAGGAAAATCCTAACTTAGCTAATTGCACGGGTCACAAAAGGATAGAAGTATACATGGTTTATTAATTTGAGTGGATGCACTTTTATTTGCAAACATTTTCGGAAACCCAAAACCAAAGATTACTCCTTGAGATTAAGGGGGTTTTCTTTCAAAGCTTGATTATCCAACTAATCAGATTAAAACACATGTAAAAACTACTTATGCCTCGCTACTGGAATCACCCAATTGACACAGCCCCATTAACCGGGAGCACGGCGTATTGGAATACCATTTATTTGACTCTGCAGAGTTGTCCAACTTTACCCACAAGCATTCTTAAGCCTCATGACTGAGTTAAGGAACCGGGTCATTTCACTGCTCAATCTTTTGCTTACACTCTACCCGATAGGTTAGGGACCCGCACAACCTCGGGTATCCATAGGCCTGCACGGAACGCCAGGCCCGAGTTGAGATGACCTATCGTTGCTGTGTATGGGTTTCCATCCCACATACCAACTCCCAATGTAGGGTTTCACTCGAGTTTGAGCAGTTACTAAACCAGGGTTGACAAGTCAACACATGTGGTTGAACGATCACTGTGTCATTTGCTCGACGCAATGGTCTAGTCCTTATATTTTTCCACGAGGCACCCGGCCTCCACCCTCTGAAGCAAAGGGTTAAACCGCAGTCTCATGGTGCACCACATCTCCTCTACCCTAGTTCCTAGTTCCACGAGGTACCCGACCTCCACCCTAGGGTAAAGTAGTGGGCGAAAACCGTCTCGTGGTGCCCCACATCTCCTCTACCCTAGTTCCCAGTTTTTCCAAATCTACCGGCCAGCGGCCACAACCTTAGTTGTGTAAAACTTTGCATGAAGTGTGTATATATATATATATACTACAATTATCTATACAATATTTAGGTATTTCTAGGGCAGTCAAGGAAATGGCTACAAATTAACATGGCATTTATCGGTAGTGGGAATTATCTAATTAACAAGTCATTCTAAACATTTTATTTTAAGCAAATAACACTTCACAAATAACAATAATGCAAATACCATAAATACATAATTTAAATGCCATGGGATTTCAACATGATCAAGGACTTGTGACTTGACTTGGTGCTCATCTAGCTCGGCAACTTCGTAAACTGCGGTTCCTTGTTCCTATCCTTGTACTGTCGCCTCCGAAAACTCCGAAGCAAGCGCAAACACACAAAAATAACATAAGTCCGGTTTGAGCCTAATCAAGTAAGGAAAAATAAATCTATGAAAAAGGAACAAAAAGTAATAAAATTCAAATGGGGAATTTTTTGAATTTTTCTGGGATAAATTTGGTGGATTGGAGGTCAAAAATGGGTTCAGGGCATCAAAATGAGCAAGATGGTGTAATTTGGGAATTTTTGGGATTTTCTGTGATTTTCTTTGAATTTCTGGATTTATGGAAAATCGAAAAAGCTGGAAACTTAGTTATGAACAATAATGGGCCGACCCAAATGAACAGTGCGGCCCAAGGAAGCTTCGGCTGGCTCGGCGTCGCTTGCCACACAGCCAGCAACAAGACTGACCCATCGAGCGCCCATCGGCCCATGAGGCGCAGGCGAGCGACCGAGATTTGCCGGCTTCAGTTAACACAGACGGCTATGATTCAAAGCCATCGGAGGGCTCAGATGAGGCGGCAATGGTTGGCACGGACGGCCGAGACGTGGCCACGTCGCCCGAGAGATCGTCTTCTTCCTCCGGCCGCCACAGGACCTTCGAGACAGAGCAATGACGATAACGGCCATTTGGGCACGAGGAAGGTCGCCGGTGGCAACAGTGGGTATGGGTGGGTAGAGCTCAGATTAGGGTTTCCATTTTGGGACTTGGGGGTTGGGAGCATGGGCGGCGGCAGTCGGGGGTAGGAGAGAAGTTAGCGGCTTCCACGGCGGCTCCAGGGCTCACCGGCGGTTCTCTAGCTAGGTGGGGTTGGTTTTGACGGTCTACGGAGCATGGGGCTCACATTGGCGGTGACAAAAACGGCGGGGAAGCTTCTGGTGATGATGTCCGCGGGGAAGCCTCTCGGTCGACGGCGAGCTTCGATGCTGGGGCTCCACGGGCTCGCACCTGGCCGGGAAAGTTCACCGAGAGGGTCAGGAGGTAGAAAGGATGCTCAGAGAGGAAAGAATTGAAGTTTAGCCGAGGAGAGAAGAAGATTGGCTCACGGGGGTCGCCGGCTCAGGGGAAGACGGAGGCGGAGCTGAGAGGCGAATGAGCTTCGATCAGTGGCTCATTAGGGAAATTGGGGGTCACAGGATGCTAGTGGTGGGGTGGAAGAAGCTCTGAAGGCACGGGAGGTCAAGGAGACGGGGTGACGCATTTAAGCTTTGGCGGAGGGAGGAAGAAAGAGGAGAAAGGGAATGGGGCTCGGCATGGGCGGTCTGAGAGGGACGGGAGTCGCATCGAGCGGCCAGGTGGTGACGCAAAGCTCAGCGGGGATGGCGCGCAGGCGGTGGCGAAGCACGCAGGCGGTGGCGCGTCACGCGGAGGAGGTGGGCGGTGGAGACCAGCAGGTGGGGCCACGAGGTGACAAGCGACGCAATCGCGAGCAACATGGCGCGACTGCAGTGGCTGTGATGGCAGCCGCTGGGAGGCGGGCGGCGAATCCGTGGCGGGCGCTCGAGAGGCGCAGCGGAGGAGGAGGCGGGAAAGGGAAAGGCGCCAACAAGATGGGGATGTGGATGGCTGAGAAAGGAAGGCGTATTTCCGCCGGGAATTTTCAAAAATAGAAAGGGCTGAAAAAATTCACCAAAAATTCAAGAAAAATCATAAAACAAATTTTGAAATTTTCTAGGGTGTTTCAGTTTGGCTCAAACAAGACGACATTACTCGGATAGGTGAACAGATGCATTGCAGCATCTTGTAGAGATTTCGCATGTGAGGACCAAATTGTTAGTACTGCAACATGCTAGATTTGCGATCTGAACATCGAGTGTTGTTCCGTCTGGAGCTCGCATATGGGACATAACATGGGGGAGATGCTCTCTGCAGAAGTGCTGTCGCTGTTTTTTTTGTCTGATTATCTCACCCACCCGACTAATCCCGTATTATTGCTGGCAACATTAATGAGCTTGTCTTTGACAAGTTTGGGAGTTTGCTTATTAGTAGAATGTTTTGTCATTTGCCCATTAAAAAGAGAGAATATTTTATCAGTTGTCTGGTACACTGCAATACGACTAACCATAGTTACAGTAAATTTGTGAGCTCCTTTTACTGGTTGTTATCCTTGCAAGTTTCAGTAGGCAGCAGCGCATAACATTCACAGCTACAAACTTTAGAGTAACCCAATCCGTGCACACAAACATATATTATACGTCGAATTTTTCAGTCTGAATGGAGAGCACATTTCACATGTAAATGTGTAATGAGAAAAGAGCAGAATCTATATGGTTTGGGACCGTGAAAAGTACCACATGGTTTGGAAGAGAACCCTTTGGCATGGAACCAAGAAAAGAAGAGGGGGGACAACATGGACACGGCACCAAACCAGGGCTGTTCCTGACATTTCGTGGGCCCACGGCAAAGCTGAAATTACAGGCCTTTTATGAACAGTGTCTAGAGATCATTCGGATGTTTTCTTTCTAATAATTATTCAGATTTAAAATCGTTGGATTAGATATCCAACGGACCCTTTTTTTAGAGGAGATTTTTTTTTGAAGGAGGAGTTTTTTTTTTTTGAGGGAAGAAGAATTCATGGCTGTTAGATCTCTAATTCAATAGCCAAAAATCTAGATGATACTTTTAAAAAATATACATTCTTACATAGCTAAATAGTTCTGATTTGTGGACTAACTCCTTACTCACCCGCAAAGGCTACAAATTCCATGGGAGACAGTTCAGTTTCCGCATAAATCGGAAAAATTTTCCCGCGCTCCAGACGAAGAATAAAGATGTTTTTAGTTTTGAGAACACATATAAATACGGAGTTTGAAAGTAAAACAAAAAATTAATTGACCAAAGCCCCACATTGACACACACTCGCCTACCTCTATATCATCCTCGTCGCGCAAGTCACTCGCCGCTCGCCTCGGTTCACATACGTACACTGACCAAAGCCTCTCCCGCTCGCTGTTCCATCTTCCATGGAGGCCTCGCCGTCTCGCAGCGACAGCTTCTCCCACGGGTGGCTCAGGTGCAAGGCGTGGCCGGCGCAGTCGTCCTTCGAGCGACTCGACGTCGACGGCGACGCCTACCTTGGGCTTTCCTTCAACAGCTCCGCGTCCTTCATCGACATGGACCCCGCGGAGCTCTTCTCGATGCGGTGGACGTCCGCAGCGGCCGAGGAGGAGAAGGAGGAGGAGGAGGACTTCGACTTCGGCTTGCAGCCATGCGCCGGCGCGCAGTACTCCCCGCTGCTGGTCGGCGCAGGCCGCGTCTTCTCTGACGGCCACATCCTCCTCCCGTGCGAGCCTAGCACAGTGGTCCGTGAGGGCAGCAGCACGTACATCGACGTGTCGCCGAGCTCGTCGCCGGTGTTCCACTCGGCGCAGAGCACGCCGGCCTTCGTGATCAGCTCGCGCCGCCCCGGCGCGAGGGGCGGCGTCAAGGCGAGGGCGGAGCTGCTGATAGCGATGAGGAGGATACTGCTCAGGTACCTGCGCTTCCTCGTGCCGCTGTGCCGGAAGGTGAGGGCGCTGCCGCTGCGGGTGTTCGCGCCACGGTCGAGGGCTAGTCTGGCCGCGTCGACGTCCTTCCCGGCGCGGCGGTCCACGTCCAGCTTCGCGAGCGCGGCGGAGTACTGGTGCCATGGCAATGCCGACACCGCCGTGCGCGACGCCATCCTCTACTGCAAGAAATCCATCGTAAGTTCAAGCATGCGCATGCACGTTTTACCAATAAGTTTTGTCCGTTGACAACTCGTACTGATCGTTTGATTCTTATATCATTCAGGGTCAGGACATGTAAGGACGAGCTCTTGCAAGAACAATCAATGTTGGCTGGTGAATCGGAGAGAAAGACGGCTACTGTGTCTCCTCAACTTCTCTTTTTGGGATTTTGATTTCTGATGTATATGCATATACGTTGATGAACTGTGCTCAAAGGAGTTTAACCTTGTGAAGCTCTGTAGTTAAGAAGAGATGTACTTCTGTCCTGTTATGTCATGGTCATATGTGCATGCATGCATCAGGCCAGACAAGCTCCAAGCATTAGATTAACAAACACCAACTTGTGGTAATTATTAACGGAAGTGCTATATAACATTCGCATAATTTTTAGAGAAAAATCAGTCGAATTTATCATCTTGGATGTGCGCAAAAATTCATGTGCCGCCATCCTCACCTTTTTTCAGACGATCCCTTCTTCCTTCTCTCCAGTGACCCCTTCTTTTTCCTCGCGCGGCGAGCTCGAGGGGGGAATCTAGCCCCCCATGCCTAGGGTTCACTGTTTCCCTGGGCATAGAGGGAGGTCGAGGGCAGTGGGTGGCAGAGGGGGCAACGGACGAGGTAGGAGGGTGGTGGGCGGTCTTGGGAGGCAGCAGTGTAGCGCGAAGGTACTAGCTATTAGGTTGGATGGGATCGAGATGGCGGGGAGGGGTAGGGGCGGTGCGCCGAGGCAGCAGGGGCGCCGCCAGACGCGAGTGGTGGAGGAGGCGGCGCCGGCGTGGAGGGTGACGATGGTCGTGTTGGGGGCTGGTGGTGGTGGATTGACCAGGGTGGGGGGGAGGAGTTATGTTTGGGGTGATAAGACTGGTGGTGGTGGATCGACGGGAGTGGGGATGGGTTTTAATGTATAGTGGGTGGGATGATTTTTTTTTTTAGTTTTAATCTGATGGTTAGAAAAATGACTGATTTTGGAGTAGAGAACCGTCAAAAATTGTATAGATAGACTCAATTATTAATTGAGCATAGTCTCATTTGTTCGACCAAACTCATGTGATTTTCCTGGCACATTATTATTGAACTCATTTTCTAACCTAAGCTGCTGAGGTGGGGTGCTTGTACAGTATTGCACACTATTGCAATCATGTGTTTTTCCTTTTCATTTGCACACTATTGCAATCATTACGGTACTCGCGCGTTTAACATGGTCCTCTTTTCAGCAGTCGTCTATTCAGAAACCACAAATTTAGCCAAGACGGATCATATGTTTTGAATCAAGTATTACCTCCAGTCTGAAGTACATGTCATTTCAGTACCAGCCAAAACTAGGCAGAGATTATTAGCATTAACCCGGCCTCGAGTCGGATGATTATTTGCGTAATTTAACTAAGTGTTTCCAGGGTCGTTTCGTTTCAGAGGTCGAACCGAGCGTTGAGTGTTAAAGACGATAATACTGCTTCAAATCGCAAGGCACAGAGACTAGAGGCTAGAGCTGCACATGATCGGTTTTCTCACCAACATTTATCGGAACATTTATAAAAAATGATAAGTTAACTGAGCATAAAATCGGACGGCATTCTAACGACGGTACAGGAAACTTGGATTTACCATGGCGTGAGCCATCCATGAACAGGGTGTTGCTAGCTAGCTAATAAGTACATTGGCGACATTGTGCTGCGCCCTGTGGAAGCACGCTAGCTAAACCGATCGATCGTTGCAGGCTAGCTAGCTGCTAGCTGATGGCTGGTCACCGATCGTACCACTCACTCACCACATCGCATGATTATCCAGCCACGCCACGGGGAATCATTGTGCCCGGCCGATACGATTTGATCGGCCGGTCGGGGCAACCACACGCATAGTACACCTCGTCCGTCAACCTGCACCCACAGCTGCATTGCAAGAACGCACGAACGCACGCAACCAACCAAACCCTCTGTTCCTGCGTCGATCTAGTACACATGTATGCTAGCTAGGCTAGCCCTACGATGCAATATTATCGTCGTATCTATGCATCTGCAGTGAAGCTGCGTTATTATTCCGGCAATTTGGCCTGATAATAAGATTTAAACCGACCGTTCACCGTACGTGGGCTTGAATTGCGCCGGACCGGGGCCAGACCGGCGAATAGTTTATCGACGTGACATTTGGACGGCAACCGGGTTGTCGTATCTCCCCGGGTCCCGACCGGCGACGTACAGTTCTTGAAGGACATAAACATTCCCGGTTACCCATCAGAGACACTGTGCGTATGAACGAGAACATGTAACATTTACTCGCAAGCATGGATCACAGGATTAAACAACCTCCGCGCAGAGCCCACGTATCAGGCAGGTGTCAAGAACCGTAATCATTCGCTGCTGCTGGTGCTTTGAACTTGCTTTGGAGTGATCGAGGGCTGGCACTTTTTTTCTGTGCTTGGGGAGTGCGTTTTGGTGCGTCGATAGGGAGGGTTGGATCGTGTCGTCGCAAGAGGCCAAGAGCCGGGAGAGGGACGGCGAGGGTGCGGGTACGGCCCGGGCGGACCTACGTGTATGGGTGTTGGGGCTGCGTTTGTTCGGCCGGGACCGGGCGGGCGACGGGTCGATGTGAGAACGGCCGCGCGCGACCGCGAGCAACCGAGCGGCCAAAGCGAGAGGTTTGCGGTTTGCCCGGCCGCGCCGCGGCGGCTTACTTGCGCGGTTGTGGCGTTGCGACCGTCAGCTACGTAGGCAAGCGGTGCGTGCCGCGATGCAATCACGCAACCACGGACACGGCCCGGCCGGATGGATGGACGTCCGGCATGATGATGATCGGAACGGCAGATCAGTAGTGTGATCCGCACGGCTGTTTTTTTTCTTGCTCTCGTGTCTTGGATAAGCTAGCTAATATGAATATAAGCTGCAGGCACGAAGCCAAGAATGTTGGTCGGGAATAGCTAGCTAGCCCCGTTGCTCGCTGCTGTGTTGTGTTCGCCACAACTTGAAATGGCACACAACACACAGCCGGGTGGCGCAGGCCCCCAGCTCCGCGTCGCCAGCCCGGCCAGACGCGCGGCCAGATCAGCCCAATGTTTCGGCCGTCAGGCCGTGACCAACGGCCAGCTATGCCCAGCCCAGCCCACGCGCGTCTCGGCCTCTCTCACTCTCCATCCTCCTCCGAGTACACGACAGAAGGGCGCACACAGACACGCACAGACCTCACCTCGCCAGCTCACCTGCAGCTCGCACGCTCGCCAACCCTAATACTCAGCAGCTCCGCGCACTCGCGATCCCCACAACCCCGCTCGCCAACGCGCGCCGCCGGGGGCACGCGCATAGGGGCAGTGTCTCCACGCGCGCGCCCTCCCAGCTCGCCTTTGGCGGCCGCGGCTCACGTGGGCCGGCCCGGCGCACGCGCACCGGAGGGCCTGCCAGATCGGCGCGCTTCAGGTCGAGTGAGCTCGGCGGGAACCTAGGTGAGGCGCTTACTGGAGTGTTCAGAATGAGGTGTTTTTGGTCTAGTTTAGTGTTCGCCGGTACAGCAAATCTGTAGCTGCATAGGACATTTACTTCGCATTCCTCAGGCATTTTGTCGGGAAAAATAGGGGAGCTACCTTTTCTTGCTCTAGGACTGCAAAGTGATTAGATGTTGCCAAATTAGAGCTGTTCCCAAAAAATAGCACATAGTTGAGCTGGCGCTGGCGGTTTTGACAAAGCTCTTGGATGAAACACATGCTCCTCAGTTCCGCATATAGTAGCTTTCCTAGAGTAGAAATAACTGATAATTCCCTTTGTTTTCGGAACAATGACTGCGTGAGAGAGGTGAAAGCTACTTAGCAATGCTTTCTCTGGCCGGTTCTTCTAATTCAATTGCACAAAAGGTTCCATATTAGCAGAAACTCCAGCAAGAGTTCGACTGTTTGCTAAACACTAATGATTCTATGTATTGTCACTTGTCAGAGGCTCCTTGTGCAACCTGCACAGCGATTTAAGGTTGTGTAAGAATAATGTGTAAGATAGCACTTTAACAGCATGGGACTCAGCAAATAGGGTCATGCAATAGGTTGAAATATGGGAAGAACGATCACCTTGTGGTTGGGAGTTTTATGTGCAGATGTGAGACTAATAGGATAAATGGTTGCTTCTAAGGGATTTAAGGTTGTTTTTTAGTATCTTTTCATTCTTTGGTCTGGGACTTGGGAATTTCCTTGATAGGCAGCACCTTTTGGATTCTTGTTAATTCTGGTAGATTTACCTCTTGATATCTAAGAAATGGTTGCATCTGGGGTTCATGTGCAAGAAATAAAAAAATATATCTTGTTTGTTCAAGGAGGTACTTTTTACTATATGGTTGTCAGTGAGATGATAAGGAGATACTTCATCACTTCCCTGTGTCTGTTTTCCTCGGCATTAGGATGATACCTGGATTTTCAGAATCTGTAGTTCGGAAGAAAGTTCTCGGTAGAAAACCAATTGCTAAGTGGCGTTTTATCGCATAATCTGGGTTGCATGCTAAACATAAAAAAATTGCACATGTGTATGGCAACTCTCTCGTCGATTTCCCAAGTATGCTTTCAGCTCAATTAGTTTGAATCACACCGTAAATTCAAATGGAAAGAACATCTGTATCTGTATATCTTAAAAGAAGGCAACATCGTTTAACACATATTATCTCATTCTTGCAGAAAATACACTGCTAGAAAAACTTTTTTGGTTAGTTGAGCTATAAATGGATAATTCTGTGGGAAAAAAATGCTTGATCATATGCTTATTTATATTCACTAGACTGTTAAACTCTTTCACTTTGTTTTCTTGAGATTTTTTTATGTTAGTGTAGTAGCATTCATCTTACATATATATATATCTACAGGCTTTTTACCCTGTTTGTTTGGTGCAGTGCTACTGCCTCCAATGATCCTACCAGTAGAGTTCTTAAACTTTTGCTGGAACTGAGGACCTTGTGCACACAGCCTCATGCAGGCACTTACTTCTTCAGGCTAAAAGAAATGGAGAGTTCCTGCTCTGGTTCTTGTCCACAGGGTGAGTAGCTTTTTACCCATTTCTGTTGCATACAGGAGTTATTGTCTATCTGCATATAGTTATACACGGTAATTTTATTTTGGTAACTCTTAGAAGTTTCTCCTGAGCCGGCAGAAACTAAAGAGGAAATTACCAAGAATATCATATATGGATGTACAATTCTGCTTTGGAACTTCTTATTCTTAATGCTAAAGCACTTTTGATGCATGTGGATGTCTAACCTAGGTTGCATCCATATCAGCACTGACATCAGTGTGACATGGTACAAGCATGTGACATTTTGTTCTTTGAAATACTGATATGGCAACATGGCTTTACATTTGAAAAGAAATAAATAATTATTTGTTTGACTTTCCTTGCCACTACATCCGCACTATATAAATCTACAGTATATTGTTTTACATGCCAAAATACAAGGACGTTTCGAAAGTTAATAGTTTCTAGAGTATCCATCTTTAGCATAACTTTTTATTGTAAATAACAACGTATGATACTTACTGAACACATTAGGTTCAAAAGGACGAGTTTAATGGGGTTAATACTACCATTTTAGGGTTGTGTCAGGATGTGTTGATACTGTCTCTAGTGTTAGATTCTTGTTGAACACTGATATGTGATTTTGTTGTAACCTAGTGCCTAATTGTTTGTTGCTCTAGTTGAGTGATTTTAATTGCAAATGTCTCTCTTTTTTATCTATAATTTAAGCTGAGTGTCCCAATGATATATGTAAGTGAAGTTTGTGGTTTTGTGCTGCTTCCCAAAATTGTTCAAACTGCAGTAAATTTAGGGGGATCTGGAGGCTGGCTTATGACCCTATTGTAATGGACAGTGATATTCTTAGTCATTTGACAAATATAATCAATTAACCATGGCCATGATACTGGAGATGATGGGTAATGAACTCCTTTCCTTGTGAGGAACTGATGTACAGTTTACTGTGGGTTGTTTAGGAGACGTTCATTATGTGGAGGTTTATGTGCAGCTCATTTTAATTAGTGTCCCTACGCAATTGAATTATTGAAGTGCATTCTGCAATATTTGCAATTACTATCCTCGATGAGCCATGCTAAAATGAATATTGCATTGCAGGTACAGTGTATCATTGGTTTGTATTGTTTGCAGTTTGGCTTTGTGGCAGCCAGCATGTTCTGTCTCAGAAAACAACACTTGAACCAAAAAACAAATTCCTTCTGTCTGACCCACCTATTGGTCTCTATGATCCAATAGAGATTTCACCATCTGTTCTTCCACACAACACTAACCCAGTTGAACCACTGTCACCAATGTATCCAAACTACACATCCTATGATCCGGTATTGACTGGGAAATGCCATGTAAATTTTTCTGGACTCTCTTATATTATGGACAAAACGGCATCTGATTGTTCCATTCCTTTAGCACCACTAGTTGCAGATGTTATATGTTGCCCCCAAGTTAATAGCTTGATAAATATTTTCCAAGCTGCATATGCTAATGGAAACAATACGCTAGTTCTCAACCAGGCTGCAGCAAATGCTTGTTTCTCCGACATTATGAGCATACTTGCAAGCAAAAGGGCATACACCAACATCCCTGAGTTATGTACTCTGAGGCCATCAAATCTTACTGATGCTTCTTGTCCTGTGAAGGATATTAGCTCATTTGAGAGAATAGTTAACGTAAGCAAGCTCCTAGATGCATGTAGCAGTGTTGACCCACTGAAAGAGTGCTGTAGGCCAGTTTGCCAACCTGCAATAGTGGAAGCAGCAGTTCACATATCCTCAGGTGGGGGAAGCATGTTTGGAAGTTCTAACACACCCGGAAGTGCTGCTGGGATCGATGTTGTTAGTGACTGTAAAGGGGTTGTTCACTCCTGGTTATCTATGAGGCTTTCATCGGGCACCGCGGACACGGTTTTTAGAGTATTATCTGGTTGCAAGGTGAACAAAGGTATGTGATGTCACACTTTCTTTTGTTTGGCTTGGGTTGATCCTTTGATGGGATATTTTGACTGATGCTAATTGTTGAAGTATAAGTGAATTGTCCATATTTCCTCACCAGCTTAAGCTTTTGGGTTAACTGGTTGGTGCATGAAACTCAATATGGTATCAGAGCCAAGAGGTCCCGAGTTTAAGACCCGGCTGACACGATTAAAAAAATTAATTGCAGTCCACTTCTATTCCACGTATTAGGCCTAAGGGAGCCTACACGTGAGGGGGAGTGTTGAAGTATAAGTGAATTGTTCATCTTTCCTCATCAGCTTAAGCTTTTGGGTGAACTGGTTGGTGCATGAAACTCAATACTAATTCCTTGCTTGGGCTGCTGGGTATACCAAAATGTCACCAAGTTTGTCATACTCCAATTACAAGTACCTGTTATGTTTGACTTTCACCTCGTGTCATAACTGCTGGGTGCTTAATGCTGTCAGTTTCATCATCATCATGCATGGCACCAAGTGAATTAGCTGACTCTTATTCTAATGATGTAGTTTGTCCACTAGAGTTTGATGAACCTTCTTCAGTCGTTAAGGCATGTGGCAAGGCATCGTCTTCAACGCCCTCATGCTGTGCAGCATTGCACTCTTACATTGCAACTAGACAGAAGCAGATACTTGTCACAAATCTGCAAGCAATTAACTGTGCAACCATGTTTGGATCAATGCTACAGAAAGCTGGTGTAGTGGATGATATTTATGGGCTTTGTGATATTGACTTAAAAGATTTCAGCTTGCAAGGTATACATAGAAGACATGAGAGCTTATCTTCAATCTTTGCTTCATATTGGATACTTCATAACTTTGTTTATTTTCTTTGGCATCATTCTCCAATGGGAACAGCTTTTGGGCAGCAAGGTTAGTTTCGTTCAACCAACTTATTTGGAAAATCCATGGATCTGCAGAGTGCTAACATCAACCTTCCTCTTCTAGGCTGTCTACTTCGGAGCTTACCTACAGATATTGTGTTTGATAGCATTACGGGCATTAGCTTCACATGTGATTTGAGCGACAACATTGCAGCACCATGGCCATCCTCGTCGTCTCTTCAATCCTTGTCGCTTTGTGCTCCAGGTGAGGAGGGGAATTCTTTTTTAAGGGGTCACTGAAATAACATCTCTCCACCTTTTTTAACCGTGAAGTTTTTATTCCATGGCCATTTTTGGGTCAGCATTTTAAAAAAAATGTTGCCATAATCACACTACCCTTCTCTTTTGGTTTCAGAAATGTCATTGCCTGCATTGCCTGTCTCGCCAACATCTGGAAGCTCAGGTACTTACATTTTTATTGCTAGTACAATCTTTTAGCTCATTCTCTCTTTTGTTGAGATCTCGACTATTTTTGTCATGCATAACTATAGCTCCAGCCTTTTGTCAGCAAATTGAATTAACATCGTTATGACAGTAGGTATCTCCAGGACGGGAATCGGGATTTTGTTGCCTGTTGTATTCCTCACCATGACCATCTCCATCTGATAAACGTTTCAGCTTAGTTAGCCAGGAGCTTCCTTACCCCCGTCATATTTTTCCCCTCTGTGTAGGCCCACGTGTAAATTGAATTGCATTACATCCTTGTAAATGAGAGCCTTTCCCTTTTCTGTCCCTTTTTGTTTAGTGGATAGCATTGTTGTTATGTGTTACAGAGGACTGTTGTACCGTGTGAGTTCTGAACTCTGGAAGTACAATTCTGGACTTGGCTGGGCACCAAAAAGAAACTACACTACTAGGTATGGATTGATGTAAACGGTAACGTCGATCCGACACTGACCATCAGGCCTGCTTCATCCATCTGTAGAGCTCGTGCAACGAAATTCCACATAAGCTGAAATGTGCTCAGGGATTCTCACGTTGTATCCGGTGTAATGATATTCAGCAACACAACTGATGGGTAAACGTCACCACTCACCAAAAAAATGTAATGAGCACTACCGGCAGAATGTGTAATTTACCATACCTGACAATAATTTGGACCACGGCAGTACACCACTTCGTCGTCCAGCCATCAGGTTTGTCCACACGCCCACCGGTAGGCAGAAATAGTCGAGCTTCGAGAGTTCAACTGCAGGAGAGGTAGTGCGGTGCTCCAAATCAACGGCTCCAAAAACCCGAGAATTTCGCTACACACCGTAGCTAAGCTACCATGCATCGGCAACAGTTTACTTGGCACAATTGTACAAACCACAACACTATCAGCTAAGCCTTAAGGGTTAAGATAGTTTCTCTGTCACTGTTTTAAAACAGCTTATCAAGATATACTTTTTAAAATAATTTATCGATATTTAGTTTATTCATGTATACGCTCATGTTGGAGCCAAAAATAAAACCCACCCAATGGGTGCTCGGTTTTATACTCCAGCCGCAAGAACTGGTCCCATCTAGAAGAATGCATGTGATTGCCACTGAAAGCTAGAAACAGCATGCATGCTGCTAACATAAACAACGGCAGCACGGCACAGCCTTTCACAACTCGTCTCAACCTGGAGCCGAATCAGAAAGCTAGAGATAACCAACACAGCAAACACAGATCAACTGATGAAAGATAAAATATTGCGTGCAGTAGTATAGGGCATGTTCTTTAACAGCTTTTAAAAACGGTTTTTGGTTTTTGCTATAATACCTAACTTTCAAACAGAATATTTTCTCAAAACTGGATCTACAAGTTAATTATAGTACATGTTAAAAGCCTAACATCTGTATCAACCAAAATCGCAAACGAGTATCTTTTTCTCCGTAATTTCTATCACAAACAACTAAAATTCAAAAATTTCAGCCAAAAGTCATAAACCGTAGCCGTATCAAACAAACCTATAAATAGGACCCAGGCCTGGCCACAAATCCGAGATAGGCCACATAAGTCAGCAGTCCTCAGTTCTGTTCTGCAGAGCTTATCTTGTAGTGTAGTCCAGGAAGATGAGCAGCTGTGCCACTACCACCCATCTTCCCTTCAGCAATGGTGAAAAATAAGGAGGAAGTACAAGACCCTTACCAAAGGGGGCAGATCAAAGCAAGGATAGTATCAGCTGCCATGCATTCCATCGGATCATCACCTTTTGAGAGCCCTCCAAAGCAGCCACATCCTAATCAGGAGTGACTTCTAAATGGGAGGCAAGAGTTTTTGTTAGGTGTCAGGCATAAGCACTTCTGAATGTTATGAGGATGGTTAGGGAACCAGTCAAGCTAGATGAGTGTTTCAACATTTCATGTTTCCCGTTGCAAGACAATGTAGAGACGCATAGATTCATGTGTGAATAACATGCCATGTTTTTGAACAAATATTGGATACTGTTACACTACAATTCGATTCAATGGTTGATAGGTCTGCTGGGATGGCGGCTACAACGGTGTCGATTGTTCTGTTGATTTTTGGCGCTGCAAAGGGGATCCATCGTCAGCTTCCTGTGGGGCAGTTGACCCGCTCGAAGATGGCTTCGCTCCAGCTGAAATGGTATTCTTGAACCAAGTTCCCTGGAAAGTAGGGCCGCCTCTGTTTTGGTTACCTGGTGAGTCTGGTGAAGCTTCATTTTTTGAAGTCAGGCCAGCCATAAATCTGTATGCTACTCTACTGGCATTGACAATTTCTGTTTTAGCCTGCCTGAACTGCAAAACATAAAGTCGCAACAAGAAAAATCATGTCCAGGAAAATAATATGCAATACGTTTAAGGAAAATACAATAAAGCATAGAATCGCAACGAATCCTACTTCATCTGATTGGAATGCCTACCATGAGCCTGTGATACCATTTCACATAAACAAAACTCCAAGCGTTAATGCAAATCCATGCAGCATAAAAACTTCTAATTTGTGATATTTGAGGAGTGTAGAACTGTCTACATTGTCTTGATGAGAAAAACATTAGTCTAGAACCATGCACTCACCATTGTATTCCTGGCATTAACACCTAACTCATGCAGCATGTTTAAATGTTTAATTTACCAAGGTAAAAACCAACAATGTTGTAGAAAGAGATGGCTCCCTAATGTTCATGAGTCAAAATGACAATGATCACTAAAGCAAATCAAATTTTGCATGCCAAGCAGTCACAGAAAAAAATAATAATGGAGGTAATCACAAAGGTCCATGGATATGCTTAGTGAGGGCTAGGATTAAGCAAACCACAACTGCTGAGTTATATTGAGTTTAACCAAGATACGGCTGATATGAACCAATTATGACAAGCATTTGTAACATTTTATCACAACAATCCATAGTTTCGTTATATCATATTTGAAAAAAGGGGAGAAATAAATCTGCTATTTCCGGTCGATATGCCACTAAACTTCCTTACAGGCTGTGATAATATTGTAGTGCTGTTATGATATATCTATGCAACACAGCAACGGCTCAAACTTAACTAGTAACAGTTAAGGAATACAGTGTGCCACATCAAATAATCACGCTCAACAAGAAATAGTCAAGGAAACAGCAATCTTGCTATTGGAAAACATAGAGAAATAAAATATACACACCTTAACTGCTGTATTCTCAGCAACAACCACAGCAGTATCCCCGGCATTGGCAAACCGATTAACCCAACCTGCCAGGTTAAAAATACAAGTTCGGCCAAACAAAAAAAAGTCATGTCTATGCCATTTCAAATATGAAGAGAAATACTAGCATGCTAGCAACACTGGCTATGATTTAAGAGAATGTCATCTACTTCACTCTAGGGGCATATATGGCCAAGCTTAAAATTTCCGTGCACTAATCAGGTTAGTGCACCTAAGTGGGCTCATCAAGTTCCAAAGTCAAGTCCTACTGTAATGCTATATTAGTTTTCATACTCTAATACTAAAGCTTCAGGTGTAAGGGAGCACCAGTTTATCTACTCATACATCAAAGTACTATGATTGACAATGATTTCAAGTTGAGCTCAAACTAGACCAGACTTGGTCAAATTGGCTTCAATTGACCCTGGTATATGTACATGGGATGCTACTAGCCCTTGATCTACCATCCAATGATGAAAAACCTGACTATAACTTACCATACTTTTCATTCACACCCCCCTCCCCCCACTCCAGAATTCCTCAAACCCTAGATGCTTACAATGTTTACAAACTAGTATAGAGTTGGAGCGGAAGATAGATAGCTCCTCCTGGTTGTAGGAGGCCAATGGCACCACTTCCATCCCCTTTCAGGTGCATCCCCTATTCCCCTCTAATTCTAAGACAATTGACACCTCCAAGCGAAGGTAATTCATCCTACTAACCTGCACCACACTCCTTCCAATTTCATCCCCTCCCCTCCCAAGACAATTAACACCTCCAATCCAAGGCAATCCCTCCTGCTTAACCTGCACAACCACTCATCAGCCCTCTAACAAGTAACTCCACTCCTAAAGTCGAGTTCAGCACACCGAACCTCTCTAGCACAACTTCCCACCACCTTTCTAGCTGAGTAGCATCACCAGTAAACTGTATGTTCACCACTTTCCCCTGAGTGTCCAATTCACCTTCAGTTTATTTTCCTAGTCAAGCCGATCTCGTTTACTTAAATTGGAATCCTCACACGGATATCGACAAAGTTGTGAGTTTTTGTTTTCACTAGAGAATTGGTATCAGTTTGGGGCCAGATATACATTGCACAGAGTACAGCAAGTCCAGTCGCTAATCAGAACAACCGAACTGCGAATCTCCTCTCCATACCTGGGAGCTTGGGGACGCCGAGCCTCTCGCAGAGCACGTCGCAGAAGTGGTTGCAGTTCCTGGAGAGAAGGTCGTAGGAGTGGCCCGGCCATTCTCGGCTGAGCTCGCGCAGGATCTGGTTCACGGTGGCGACGGTGCACTCCGTGTCCCCGAGGACAATGCGCTCGCGGTAGGTGTACATGGGGTTCTTCTCGACGGGGCAGCTGAAGACGCCGCTGCCGTTCTCGCAGAAGCCAAACGACCACTCTTCCTCGCCATAGACCTGCACCAGGATCGAGAAGGCGAGGGATTTAGGGATCTGGAGAAGGGGGAGGAGGCGATCGAGCAATGCGTCGCCGGGATCTGGGCGGGTGGGAGGAGCTGCGGGGAGGGGAAGGGACCTGGACGGCGCTGTGGAAGATGCCGCCGAGGCCGATGCGGTCCTTGAAGATGCGGTTGATCTGGAGGATGGTGTTGTTCGTCTTCTCCGAGTCGCTGTTCGTCACGTCGTACACGTGGAGCACCACCTCCTTCATCTCATCGACGACGAGCAACCCCCACCCGCTCCTCCTCTCCGGCGGCGGCGAGTGCTGCGTGATTGGATTGAGAGAACCGGAGAGGGGGGTCGAATCGTCGGCCTGTGGTTGGTTGCTTGCAGGTGGTGATGGTGGTGGTGGTCACGACCTCGGCTTGGGTATTCTTATCGGCGCTGGGATCGGGGAACTTCCGAGTTAGGGTCACCGAAGGTGGGCCCCGCGCACCAGCTTTCCTATTTTCTCCGGTCGCAGTCCAGCGAGCAGTCGGCGTCGGCGATTTCGTTCTTCTCTTGGTCCGATCGAAACACGGAGATTTTATGCCCTGCTGTTTGCGCAGCAAATCGCAAATCGTGAGCTTCTTACGATTTTTTTTGTAAATTTTGTCTGTTTCAAATAGGCTGAATTTTCTTGTATGCAACGCAAGAGATCGAGCTCTACCATGAGAGTTCTCCCCTGTAGTTGGAAAGTTTTTTTTTGTTGCCTAAGACAGTACGTTCATTCTTAGGTTGTGATCGTTTCGGTTTAAACACGACTTACATTTATTTTTCACTATTCATAAATTCGTCTTTTTCGAATTTTTGGCTTTTTGAGCTTTTTGCCCGTGCTTTTTCCGTATTCGTTTCGTTGTGCGTGATGGGCTAACATATTTTTTATATTTTTTAATTTTTTTAAATTTAATTATGTTAAATAAGTCTCTGTTAGCTACAGTGTTTTTTCAGCCAGCTACAGTGCTTTTCAGCCATAAGCCACCAAAAATAAGCCCAAATGATCACCACCTTAGATGAAGACATTACCGCACTACCACCATGATGCTATACGATCGGATTAATCACCATGGCTCTGCAATGCCTACCAAAGCCCTGCAAGCAAGTCAAGTCAATTTGTCATGTTCTTCGACGGCAGCTGGTCTGCTGCCAAACTTGCAATCACGTACTGCGGGTTCCTGTTTGTCAGCAGTTGGTACAGCAAGGATAAGTAATGAACCAATTAAAGATCGTGCATGATATTTCCGCCATTGTCGGATACCGCTATGTCTTGTCGCTTACTCTCTAGGTATGTGTACTTTTGGGCTCAAGTCAGGAGGCATAAGAATTTTAGAAACAACTTAGTACGGCACTCCTCCCAGTACAGTGATATAGACAATGTCTATAGAAGTTTATGTCAGCATAATCCAGTGTGAAAGGAAATTTCTCGTCGGAGGATGCTGAGGATGACATCAGCGGGGCGCAGAGTCGTTCGAGGCGGCCGAAATTTCTCGCCGGAGGGCCGCCAATGCTCGGCAAAGGGGAGAGGACGACGTTGGGTGTCTTGGGCGCGAGAAGAGGAAATGGGAGGAGGGGGCGAGGGGTGATGCAGCTTTGGGATGCTCAGGAGGGGTTTAAATAGGGGAAGGAGGGCGTGGGGCGGGTCGGCCGGAGGTTCTGGCAATGGCAGTTGCAGAGGGGAGCATGGTGCAAGGGTTAGGCACGGAAAAGGGGGAGTTCGGGAGCGAGGAGTAGGGGAGAAGGAAAGGGGAGAGAGAGAGCGGCTGGGCGCACAGGGGAGAGAGGGCGACGGGAAAAGCGGCCAATGGCAACGGCCATGGCGGCGGTGGCGTGCGGAGGAAGAAGGAGGGGAGAAGAGGGAGCTAACGGGTGGGCCGGGCAGAGGAGGAGGTTGACGGATGGGGGCAGCGAGAGAGAGAGAGAGAGCGGTAGGGCGGGAGATGGTGACGCGTGGCGGCTCGAGCAATCCAGCCGTCAGCGGAGAGAGAGAGGAGAAGGGGTGCGGCATGGGTGATGGCTCTGTATGGTGCCGGAAGGCATCCGGGCGGCCACGTGTTGGCCCGAGAGAGGAGGGAATCGGAGGGAGCATGGAGCAAGGGTTAGGCACGGAAAAAGGGGAGTTCGGGAGCGAGGAGTAGGGGAGAAGGAAAGGGGAAAGAGAGCGGCTGGGCGCACGGGGGAGAGAGGGGCGGCGGGAAAAGCGGCCAATGGCAACGGCCATGGCGGCGGTGGCGTGCGGAGGAAGAAAAAGGGGAGAAGAGGGAGATAACGGGTGGGCCGGGCAGAGGGAGGGAGGTTGACGAATGGGGCCTGCAGGCGAGAGAGAGAGAGAGAGAGCGGTAAGGGCGGGAGATGGTGACACGTGGCAGCTCGAGCAATCCAGGCCGTCGCGAGGAGGAGAGAGGGAGAAGGGGGTGCAGCATGGGTGATGGCTCCGTATGGTGCCAGGAAGGCATCCGGGCTGGCCACGTGTTGGCCCGAGAGAGGGAGGGGAATTTTTAAATCCTTTTCGGTTTTTCAGAAACTCCCCAGAATCAAATAAAGGCCTAGAAAATAGCATAATGCTCCAATAAATCCCAGAAAATTCTCAAAAATACTACAACTCACAATGAACTGAGTAAAAATAAAATCAACTAGATTTGCCTACAAATAAATAGAAGTTTTAATAAGTCTCTTTCTAGGCTAAAATAAAAGGCAAGGAAAGAAAATCCAGAAAAATCCAATTAAATTAATTTGAAATTTTGGGATGTCACATGCACCGCGATGCAGTGGCGGACTTAGGATCAAAATTTAGGGGAGCTAATAAGACTTGCTCATCGGTTTGCCGAATACCGAGTTGTCGGCCTGCGGTAGCCTGTCACAGTGCTCTGGTGCTTAGAGCTGTTAAGAGGTATGCTTCCTAGATTATCTTGTAGTTGAGATGATGTTTATCTCTAACTCCTGATCTGTATAGTAAACATTGTAACTAGTATTTCTTATCCAGCAAGATACTAGTAATAAATATACCTAGTAAGCTGCCTCGGTTCAGAGTGCGCGATACCTCATCAACCAGTCTACATCTTCTTCTTCTTCTTCTATAACAGCTTACCAGAATGAACTTTCAAGGCTCATTTCCACAAGCATCCCTTCCTTCTTGAAGACATTACACATTATTAATTTGACATGTAATCCATGTTTAAGGCAGGGTTAACAAATTCATTGAAATTTCGGTATTTTTGTTTCTTTCGTTGCCTACCGAAATTTATGTCATTCGGTCAAAAATTTCGTGAGTTTTTGAATTCGGGCGCCAGCCTTGAGCGTAGTTGGTCCACATGGCACTCCCACAAGCAGGCCACAGCCCAGGCCCAACTCACACATTCCTCATTTTCTCAAGCGACCAAGCTCAACCCTAATCCAAAATTCCCCATCGCTATCCCTCCCCATCCCCATCCTCCATACCTCCACCTAGCGGCGACGACAGCGGTAGGAGGCGTGCGCGGGCAGTGGTGGGAGATGGAGGCGAGCTCGGTGGCATCGCCGAACGCCCGGACCTGTCGTTGGCTCGCTGCACATCAGCTTGCCGAGCGGCGGGCCGTCGTCTAAGCTGGGTGTGCGTCGGGCGCGGCGTGTGGGGGGAGAGAACGTCGGAGGGGGAGGAGTCGCTGTTGCCGCCGCCGCTGGCGGCCAAACAGGAGGACGCCACACTCCGTGGCGGCACCGGTCGTTGGTGGCAGCCATGACGTCCGTCGGCCCAGTGCTGATGACCGTGCCGATGCTGCCTCGAGGTGCGCTTCTCTTTGAGCTTTGTTTGTCCTCGTTCGAAATTTGTCTAAATTCGGTTAATTTTTGTCAGAATTCAAGTGATGTTTGAAAATTTCGTTCAAAATTTTGAACGAAATTCTGAAATTTCCTTAAAAAGTTTCGTTTCGCTGCATGATGAAATTTTTTCGATTCGAAAGATTTTTCCCTGGTTTAAGACTATTTTACTGAACCGGTGAGACTAGTTAGCTTGCCTCATGTTACGACGACTATGCATATGTACAAGAAAAACAGCAGGTTCATCACGGCGGGCTGAAGCGAGCGGTGCAGGGTGGGCCAGAGCGAGCGGTGCAGTGCACGGGGGGTGGCGGCCGGTGGTAGCGGGGGCGCTAGCCCATCTAACCCCCGGTGGGTCCCGTCCCTGCCGCGACGTGAAGGCCAGCAACGTGTTGTTGGGCACGCATAGGCATGGGCATGCGGCTCGGCGACTTCGGCCTCGCGCGCATCTACGAGCACGGCGTGGACCCGCCACGACGCGCCTCATGGGCACGCTGGGCTACATGGGGCCGGAGCTCCTCGTGACCAGCAAGGCTCATCGTGAACCTGTTGCGTTGGGTCCGTGACCATGGCGTCAAGAGCGACCTAGTGCGCGCCGTGGATGAGAGGCTTGACGGGTGCTATGACGAGGAGGTGAAACTGGTGCTGTGGGCCTATTTTTTAACGGCTTCTAAAAGCGGTTTTTAGTTTTTGCTACAGTAACTAATTTTTAAACCGGGTATTTTCTCAAGACAGGTCTACAAGTTGTAGTACACGTTAAAACCCAATATCTATATCAACCAAAATCTCAAGCAAGTATCTCTCTCTGTAATCTCTGTCACAAATAGCTAAAATTCAAAAATTTCAGCTAAAAGGCGTAAGCCGTGGGCCTGTTCTTTAACAGCTTCTAGAAGCGGCTTTTGACTTTTGCTGCAGTACCTAACTTTCAAACGAAGTATTTTCTCAACATGAGATCTACAAATTAATTGTAGTACATATTAAAACCCAATATCTGTATCAACCAAAATTACAAGCCAATATCTCTCTCCGTAATCTCTGTTATAAATAGTTAAAATTCAAAAAATTTAGCTAAAAACTATAAACCACAGTCATATCAGACAGGCAAGCCTAAAAACTATAAACCACAGTCATATCAGACAGGCAAGCCCACATGGTGCTGGCAGTCGCTGCCGGAAGTGCGGCCTAGCATGCGGCAGGTTTGCCAGTACCTCGACGGCGACGAGGACATGCAGGAGGAGGCCATGCTCATCTTCTCGGACGTCGATTCCATCGACTTTGGGTCGTTGGCATCCCTATCATGGTCGTCGTGCGCGACAATGTCCGCCGGCTCGCTGCACGGTGGCCGGTGATGGATGCTTGTTCCACACACCAGTTTCTGCTCCTCGATCGTGTGTTTGTGTCGTTTGCAACCACTATGGATCAACTTGATCACCCAAGTTTGTCTGGATTGATCTACTCATGTATACGAGTTGATGAGATGGTTATGATAATGATTATTATGTATTGTGTACATTGTACAGTGGGACACCCTGGTTTGAGTGAATGGAATTTCAGAGCAAACCTGGATTATCAACTTCGACCTGAATAGTGAATAATCACAGAGTGAAATATAACATTCCTGAGATAATGCAACGAGAAGAGATGTCAACTTGGATACATTGAGTTGTATGCACTAGCCAGTTCATCTAAAATCTTGAATAGAAATGAGCTGCAATTATTATTTTTGAATTGCGACAACCTAGTTTTGAATTCAAAACCCTTTGACTTTGATACCATATTGAGTTGTATGAATACGGACAATTCATTTATACTTCAATAAGATATACAAGGGCTGTTTAAGTCATTGTGTACAAAATTACAAGCTTGGATACACAAGAACAGTTTATGCAATCAACCGGTATAATACAAGCCCAGCCGCGGGCCATCTGAAAAGGAATACAAAAGATGTTTCTTTAGACAGGCCTCAAGAGAAATTGATACTGCAACAATAATCCATGCCCAGTCGCCCAACAAGCTGGCATAAAATTAATAGATGCACAAGGCAGGGAAGTTTTGGCTTCGCTAGAGCTACAGATCTTCAAATACCTTCAGCTGGTAAATTATTCTGTACTCACAAGGCCAAAGAAAAGGTACAGATTAGGACTCAAAACATGAGGGATTGAAATTTACGTATGTGGCAAATTAATGTCTAACATTAGGGATGAATTCCTGCAAGCAAGTCTTAAACCAAACAAAATAACATTCAAAACGGTGAAGTGACACAATAGGAGAATTAGCAAACAAGAAATTCGTGACAAACAAGGTATAGAATAGCCTTCTGTCACATAGACTTGAGTTATGAATAGAATTTTACACAATGGCACGTTACGAGCATACAGTCTTGGTGATCCAGATATTTGGTTTCCAAAAAGAAAAACAATTTCCCAGGATCTAAATTAGTCAAGCTGGAAACATTACAGAAAAGTATCAATAAAAAGTATGTAAAAATGTTTGCAGGATGCCAGAATCTAGTTTGGCCGTCTACAACACAATATATTCTTAAGAACCATTCTCAACAAAAAGCATACAAACCTTAGCTCTTAGTAGGGAGGATCCGGGTTGAATCCTAAAGATTCCCTCCAGATGAGTTCTTTTATATGTTGTTCTGTAAAGGATGGTTGTTCAAAATCAAAGCTGAAATGTGAAGGGCAGGTGGGTTCTTCATTGATGTCATGAAGAGAAGTCAAGTATGGATGATGCAGAGCCTCGTCAACTGCATGGAAAAATAATTTGAGTTTATAGTAAAGCCAACACCAATAAAGTAGTTTCCTTAAGTCCACGTACCAGTGATCCGTCTGCTTGGATCAAACACCAGCATTCTCTCTAACAGATCGACTGCTCCAGGAGACATGTTGAGGAAGCGCAAGCGGAAGTCCTGCCTAGGGTACTGCGGAAGTTGTCTCATGTATCTTCGCGCATTATCACTTCGAAGAAATCCCAGGCTTGAATCATCTGGTGACCCTATCAGCTTTTGAAGGGGAAAAAAGTCTGATTAATACTGACACCCTTTGGGTTCCAGAGACACATTTCAAAAAGGCAAAAACGTATACAATGGTACTAAAATAATGAGGTTAAGATTGTATCCTACAATAACCAACCAGAAGTGTCTATCAAAACGAATGTACACTTTCGAAATTCGAAAAAATCATTAGAATAGAGGACAAGTTCACAGAAAAAAAAAGTAAATTGCACAAAGTTATTAGTTCAAATCTACATTCCAGATATGACGAATATCATATACTGTTACTACATACTACCGAAGCAAAATACATTTACCAATTCAAAGTTCAATTAACAATAAAAAGTGACTCTTATTCAAACACAAAGAAAAAATATATTTGACAACAGTACAGTCCAGGGAAAAGACAGATCACATTATCCTGTTGTTCCAGATAAACCAATTGTCAAATTCTTTTAACAAAGAAGTTAACACAAACAATCCCATCTTCATTGATTGACAGTTTCCAAATAGACAATAACATCACCTGTTTATGTAGACACTCAAAGTAGGCTAGTGATGGATTTGACAAACATTACCTCAGTGATCAATTTTAATTGTTGGATGTAATCCCTTCCCGGGAAAAGGGGTTGGCGAGTAACAATTTCACCAAGTATGCATCCAACTGACCAGACATCAATAGCAGCAGTATACTGCGAACAGTTCAAGAGCAACTCTGGTGCTCGGTACCAACGAGTAACCACATACTCTGTCATGAGATCAGTCTCCGAAGTGGTCCTCGCAAGCCCAAAGTCCGCAATCTTGAGATCACAATTTGCATTTAGGAACAAATTGCTTGGCTTTAGATCACGGTGCAAGACATTTGCTGAATGCACATATTTTAGCCCTCGTAGCAACTGATACAAGAAGTACTGCAATGCAAAAACATTTAGCTTATGATTGTTGAACAGGATAAAGCTAAAGCTAAGCTAAGTATAGAAAAGATGCAGAACACAATTGTGAACAAGAGAACAAGATACATGACAGTCAAATCTCTACATTTGCCACAAGCAAGATTTGTTTCAACTATAATTTCATTGAATGCAGAACAAGCTTGCCCCAAGCTGGAGGCAACAAACCTGGCAATGGTCATCAGTCAATTGTTGATTTGAGCGTATGATCTGATGGAGATCCGTATCCATCAACTCAGTAACAATGTAGACATCATTAAAATTATCTCTTCTTGGGGGACGTATTATGTCCTTTATGGCAATAATCTGTGATCCAATGTTAAAACCACAATCAGACTAAATAGATCATATGAATGTGTGACTAAAAGTGTATAACACGGTTCCAGTCCATGCACAAGAAATTTGTAATGACAGGAAATGAAAACCCCACTCCAACTTCTAAAAATGTAAACAAAGGAAATAAATCACTAGCAGAAACCTGCTTCAGAGACATTGGTGGACGCAAACTCAACCCTGTCCTGTGGGGTCAGCGGACCCCAAGGTTTCTGGCTACGTTACGCAGATACTTCCCAAAACTGGTGTATCAGTATCAGATTCTGTATCCTACCTCGATACGGCCGGATACGTATCATGTCCGTATCGGTGATTTTCCTATTTTTCAAAAAAGGAAATAACCCCCGATACTTCCTCGTACCTCTAAACCCTAAGACCCCTTGTTTGACTCAGAAAGGCACACTCCATCTATTTCTATCGCCCCCCACACCACCACTTCCCTTCTCTCGACACCACGCCGCCGTTCCCCTTCCCTCCCCCCTAGCTCCTAGTCCTCGCGCCAGCAGTGCTCAAGTCCCCGTGCTGCTGCCCCTTCTCCTCTTCGGCCACTGCTGGCGCGGCGGCACCCATGGCGATGATGAATCGGTGAGTCCTCGCTCCTCAGTCCTCTTCTCCCCTTTTCAGTTCTTCTTCTCTCCCTTCTCCCCAATACAAGTGCTCACTTCTTGTTCTCACTCCCCAATATAAGAATTCATTAATTTATGTACTTTTTATTTTTATTTTACACACACACATATCGTTGTATCGGTGTTTTTGGGGAAATGGGGTATCGTGGTATCATCGTATCGCGTATCCATATCCGTATCCATATCAGGGTATCCAGGCAACCTAGGTTTCTAGATGCTTCTTTAGTAAAATAGAAAAATCTCCTCATGTGTAGTGTTTGACCCAACAAGGTCAAATTCCTGGATCCGGCACTACTCTGAGAGACTGAGACTTTGTTCATTTTACATATTACTGATTAAAGGCCTAAAGATGAAGTATCTCCTTCCTATGTATAGAAATTCTTTATAAGCAGAAGTACAAGACTGCTTACATCTGCCGGGATTCAATATTTCAAGTAGTAACTAATAAGAGCAGTAATAGTTCATTTTTTACAAGTTATAACAGAAAGGTCAGGATGTTGCAGCCACTTTCTTAACATGGTATTTACAATGGAAAATGCCATGCACAACAGTGAGCTTTCTATGTAAATGTAAAGCACACACAATAAATTACCTAGTAGTCGTACGGCCAAATTCAATCAACAATCACTAGGAATGTCCAAAGCCCACATGAAATTAAAACAAACAACCTACATTCTCATGGTCCATGTGGCGAAGCAGCTTTATTTCTCTTAGCGTTCGCTTGGCGTCAATGTGGTTATCGAACGCATTGCCAATTTTCTTGATCGCAACCTCCTCTCCAGTCTCCGAGTTAACAGCCGCACTACAAAGAGGGAACAGAATAGGGAAATATAAGCACATCTATTGCAAGTCTTAACTTATTTTATCGAAATGACTAATCTTTATCTCTATTAAAGCTGAGCGCAAAACAAAGCAGAAGAGAATGCCACATCATCACATCTGCTTGTTGTCGTCCGATTCCAATCCAACAAACCAAAATGCTCCTTAGTTAAGAATCTTAGACGCTACCACATATATCTAGATAATGCTTATTTAGAATTAGGAGTTTTAGCGTTCTAAAAATCTGGTCTAGGCGGCGCCTAGGCACTAGGTGCCACCCTCCAGCCTTGCCGATTTTTCTAGCCTAGGCAGCAATTAGGCGCTAGGCAGCGCCCAACTAGCACCTAGTGCTTTGGTGAACACTGAGTTTTAGGCTTCACAACAAACTCCTAGAATCTCGATGTTAGTATACCCCATCCTTCAAATTGTAAATAGTAAAAGCCTGTTCTACATACTAAAATCACATGTACATTTAGCAAACATTTTTCTAGCATAGGCTTACAGAGAAGCACAGGATTCATTCTGGTTTTCCCCGTAACTTTATGACTAAAACGTCACAGGTGTACCAAATGTCCAAATCTACACAAACACAAACACACGGCATACACAGGCCAAATATAGCAACTTGGATTTGCTATTAACCGCCGAGTAGCGTGACATGTATCTAATTTGCGATTCAGGAGGGAGGGGGAGGGGAAGGGAACGCACCAGACAATGCCGTAGGCGCCGCGGCCGATGGGGCGGATGGGAGGGGCGTACTTGGAGGAGACCTCGAAGAGGTTGCCGTACACGTTGTACAGCACGTAGCGCCCGCCGTGCGTCTCCATCCCCTTGATCTGCGCGCCGCCGCCGCCTCCGCCGGAGGAATCCATGGCTTCTTCCTCGCCGCTCGCGGGGGGGAGGAAGAGGAGGAGGAGGAGCCTAGGGTTTGGTTCTAGGGTTGGTGCTTGACCAGCGACTAGTCGTTGATGTGTTGGGGACTCTGGTGGAAGAAGCTTCCCCGCTTTTTGACTCGTGCGGCAACTGAGGAACGAGGATGGGAGCAAGCCGAGGAAGTAGGCCGAGCACGGGCGGCAACTGAGGTATGTACATTCATGCCCTTTATAATCCATTTTTTGCTTCTTATTATTCGTATTTTTCTTATATGCGGTGTGTGATTTACCGCAGTCCATAGACTCCATACCAGTGGACCCGTGATATAAATTATAAAACCACTCCACTGGCCCACATATCATAGAAAGGGAAACGTAGACGGGTGCATTAATTCCCGAGTAATTGATTACTCGATTTGACTCATTGATTTCTGTTGGATCGGATGCATGCCACTTTGTTATTTTGGTTCTACTTTGCTCATATCGAAAAACAAATCGTCATCCTAGTGTAACTAATTTTATCTACCATGGTGGCGTAGTTTGTATGCGTTTGGTAGCTGACGCAGCAGCGTAATCTGCTATACACAGCGATACCTCCGTACACTGCATTCAACTTATCTGCTGTGCCATGTGAACAACTCAAACCAAACCATAAGAAGTCGCCGTCAGTCTGCGATCGAGGTGTGGTGCTACACCTGCAAAAGCCAACGTGTCATCTTCTGAGCTCTGCTTGCCTAGATTCCCAGTTGTTGGCTGACATGGTTTCCTCTCTTTGGGGGCACTTTTCTTATGCATTTCTTCGGTTACCTCTGACATGCATTATCACGAACAACAAATTTCTTCCACCAAGGTCACCTTCACACGAGCCACAAATTTCTTCCACCAAGGTCACCTTCACACGATGACCAGCTGTTTGTGTGAAAGCGCTAATTGCTGAAGTCTCAAGCAATATTAAAACCGCGACGGAGACCTTGATTGCCCTCACTCTAAACGGCTTTTTTTTTCTCTTGTTTCTTTATATTATCTATAATATAACATTTTTATTTTTTTATTTAATTATATAAAATAAATTAATAATAACTGCAATATAAAATAAGCTAGACCCAGCTTATAAACCTCTTCGAGCGGCACCTAAGTCAGGAAGAAATTCGTAGCTTCATCTTACCGGTCGTCGTACGGACCATGGAGCAAAATCAGAGCCGTGCATGATGTTAGCACAACGCGTCATCCACACCAGAATTAAATTAGGAGATACTAGTGGCAGGTCAGTAGCACAAAAGCTATAAAATAATACTTGTACAAGTCTTCTTTTAAAAAATATTGCATGTTTACATAAAGCTTGCTAATTAGACACTGATCATTTTGGTTTGAGTTTTTGGCTTCTGGTTTATTTTTCACTATTTCTAAATTTCGTCTTTTTCTGTTTTTTTTGGGTTTTTTGGTTTTTTTTTGTCAGTTCTTTTTTTCATATTCGTTTGCATTGTCGTGATGGGCTAATATGTTTTTTATTTTTAATTTTTTTTAAATTTAGTTATGTCAAATAAGTCACCATCAGCTACAGTGTAATTTTCAGCCAGCTACAACGCAATTTTAGCCATATGTCAGCTTATTTCAGTCCAACCGATCAGCACCTTAATCTCTCAAATGTTTAAATTGTGTGTTTTTTTGGCTGCAGCTAATATCTTATGTCTATAATTTATATTTTTAACTCTAGTGCAAATGTTTATGTGGACGAACTGAATGTTAATAAACCATAAAGTCAATGAGGTGGTGAGGCTCCATCACACCACCTTCTGTGGGATATTGGGATTGTTGACTTTTGCAATTTTGTAGGAGAAGGCTCGCTATCAATGAGGTGGTGAGGCTGCTGCTTCTCTGAGAGGATGAGGTGTTAGGGCTGGTAGCTTAGTTTAGATTTTGTTCTTATTAATTTTTAAAAGCTATTTTTTAAAGTATGTAACATTTAAATAGAGTGTTTTTTTAAAATAGGCTTTACTAATCGATTGTAGTATATACTATAGTGATTTTATTTATATCGATCAAAATGATACATGAGTATCTATCTCTATAAGTTTCTCTGTATACTATTATTATTTATAAGCTAATGACAAAAGCTAGTACGACTGGACCTTTATACAAGTCAACCCTACAACGGGACTTATGCCCATTAAGGCCCACAAAATGCAAGAATCTTTACAGGCCTAGCAGTGGGCCTCCAGCTTCAGATTCAGAAAAAACGACACAAGTAGTACTTGTGATGCTCTTCTACAGGAGCGTACAAGAGAAGCATGAACCGAGTGTTCTTTGCAGAGTCAATATTGGTTGACCAACCATGGGCCGTGGCACGGATCGCCGTCTGGCCACTAGTTCCCAGCTATAAGTATCGGCTACTTCATATGGTTTTTGGTGCCTTATAAATAATAATAATTTATAGAGATCCATACAGAGAGAGGAATTCACATACAATTTTGCTCGATATAAATAAAGTTGTCATAGTGTGTACTTCAATAGTAGTCTCCACCTTAAAAAGGATTGAAAAACTATTTAATATAAAATAGTTTTTCGAAAACAATATGACCAGAGCCTTAAAAAAGGCATGCCGGGATTTGGGTACAAGCAAAATAGAGCAACCTGCTGTGTTTTTTTGTTCCATTTTTTTTTTGGAGTGTGAATTGTGCGTCATTAGATCGGAGAAAGAATCGTGTCATCTGGTGGCCTACAGTTGTTGGCTCTATTTGTTTTTGACCATTGCTGATGGATTTTGATTGTAGTTGATAATTTTTATTTATATTTTTTAAAATGACAGCAAACAGCGATGGCACTGATACGAACCATGTAGATAATTTTGGGCTCAGAAAAACCGCACTTTTATTTTAGTTTACGAAGAAGCCCAAACAAAAAAAACAAATAAAAAAAAGAACGGGGCTAAGTGCTGCCTGCTGCGGCACACAAGCCGCGGGGGTACTGCCATGCTCAGCATTGAAATCGGCAAATTGTATCGCCGGGAGGATCACAGCAACATGCATCCGAACAAAAGCATGCACTAACAGTAACATGACGCACATTGCAAACCCTCCTCTTTTCCTCTACGAAGAGTCAGTCGAGTTGAGTCAGCAAGGCAGCAGAAGGGGCAAAGGCACATGCATGGGATCATCTGGTAGCGTCCGTGGCCTCTTTCTTCCTGATCCTCCTCTTGATTTCCTTCTCCAGCTCCTCAGTCCCACCCACCTCCTGCAGCTCCTGAGCAATATCCGTGTTAGAAAATGCAGCATGATTGCATTCTACGGCTGCTCACGAACCGAGCCACTCGCTCACCTTTGGGCCAAGGAACAGGCCGTAGGGCACGCCCTCGAATTTGTCCATGTGGTGTATCTGCAGTCGAGTTCCGAAAACGCCACATGTATGCATCAGCAGCATGCTTCCAAGGCCACTTCACCGACGACGCGTCGGCACCAGTTGCCGAATTGACAAGGAAGTGTTGGGTGTCGCACGTGTGGCTGGGAGGGATGGCGTGCGAGGTAAAAAGCGACCGGCCGGGCCGGAGCAGCGAGGTACCTGGTGGGCGGCAGCCACTCGGCGGAAGTAGGGCACGTTCTCGATGGGGCCCACGGGGAAGCGCCGGTGGACCAGGCCGTCGTGGACGAACATGTACGCCATCCCGAAGAGCGTAATCCCCAGCCCCTGTTGCGCGAGGCCACGTCGGCGCGCCGCACGTGACACGTCATCCGTCAGACGATAAAAAGCACCGGTACTAAACAAGCAACCGGATACGACTACGTGTCTCGTATTTCTGGATAGCCGCGCCCGCGCATGTGGGAGCGTTGAACTAGGCATGGTTAATTTTCGCGCCGCACGCGCAAGTCGTGCGACGTGAGGCTGAGCGTGGAGGAGAAGGTGAATTTAGTAGTTACCGCGCCGAAGCACAGGCCGGGGACGAGGCCGCGGTTGAAGAGGCCGTAGGCGAGGAGGGAGATGGCGGGGACGGCGTTGATGATGGCGAAGACGTCGTTGAGCTCGAAGGGCCCGTCACGCGGGCGGTGGTGCGACTCGTGCATGTGCCACAGCGCCGCGTGCCACAGCGCCCGGTGCGCCCACCGCGCCCAGAACTCCATCCCAACCTGCGCCCAAGACCAAAACCACCGCATTTCCACCCTAGTTATGATCCGTCCACGGTGCCCTTGATAGCGCGCATCGATCAGCATGGCTCTTACCGCGGCGCCCACCGATAGCGCGAAGGTGCCGAGCATTTCCGTCGGGGGAACCTCGCCGCCCTGGAGAAGGAACACGCGGAATTAAGCAAGATGTGTGGGGGAAGTTCGCATGATGATGAAAGCAGGAGGAATCGAGCGGCGGAACGGTGGAAACGTACGTACCTCCATTTGGTAGGCGAAGCGGTAGTAGACGGCTGCGGCGGCCATGGACGTGAACCCGAGGCTGGACATCACCGCCGCCACCAGGTACGTCCGCCGCTCCGACCGCTTCCGCGCCGCGCGCTCCGCTACCCTCCTCTCGGCTGCACCCTCCGCCTCCTCCCCCCTTTCCTTGTCACCGACGCCGCCGCCTGCCTCGTCACCAATCACGGCGCGCGGAGCTGCCACGGCGCGGCGGCCGACGGTGCATGGCGCTGCAGGGGCGCGCACGGTCAGGAGCGGCAGCCGCGGCACTGACGGCGAGAGTCGAGCGGCCGTGGGGAGCAACACGGCGGGGGTGATCGCCACCAGCCTCGCGACGGCCATCGTGCTGCGCGTGGGTGGCGTGAATTGTGACCAAGAGCAGAGACGAGCAGACGCTCGAGGCTTGCTGCTGGAAATGTGCGCGACCGAGGAACGAGAGTGGCGTGGCTGGCCAAGCAGATCCAGCAACGGGAGACGGGCCAGTTTCTCTCGTTATATGAGCGGCGGGAGGAAAGGTGGGTTAGCCACTTAGCCGCATGAGGGCAGAGGACCCTTCTGGTCTGTGTGGTGTACAGTGTGGGCTGGTTAGCTGGTCTGTTCCGTGCCTTCTTCAAGTACAATGATCCATGGGTTCACATGGATTTATCACTGATGTCTCTCCAGATATGTTCAGAGAAAAACGCCTAACAGACTATGTCAGGCTTAATTTTTAAAAACTACTTTTTCATAATAAATAGTTTTTTTCAAAGTAGTTAGCTTTTAAATAGAGATATGACTATTGTCTATACGGCGTACACTTACTAGCGTTTTGGATATTTTATAGCATTGTATCTTAAAAATTTTAAATATAGTTCTTTAAGCTTAGAAATTATATTTTTGGTCCACTATGTAACTGCGGAACTCTGAAAGCCAACACATATTAGTCGTGCGGTCTTCCGTGACCGCACGATATACTGTAGCATGCAACGGTGCGGTGCCCGAGCATACACTGCACCGGCACGTACGCCAAAGGCAGGGCCACGTGTTGCCGCCGGGGCGGGCGTTTGGTGCTCATGCACGTCGCCGTCCCACGATCCCATATGCCGCCCACGCCCTCCTGTTTCGTCGTAAGTAATCACCCGCCGCAGCTCGGCGAGCTCAAATGCAACTTTTCGCGCAAGGGCGATGCACATGGAGTACAGTACAGAACAACCACTTCCGCATGTTCAGCAGCCAGGTTTGGTGCATCGTTTGCATCTCATGTTTGGAAATTGTGCGTGTGAGTACATGAGTCAGACATGCCATGATAATGGAACGCACATAACTGTGTCAGAAATATCTCGAGCTAATGGGGCTGCCACGCAGCGTCGAGTTCTAGCTTTTGGACACCTGGTGATGACTGATAAAGATGGCAGTGGCCGCTGAGGTGATGGGCCGAGTGCTCCCAATGGAAGCCGGTGATGGGGATGGGAACTTTCACTCTGGTAAGGAGGGCTTTTGCGATGGATCGATAATTCGGTTTTCCTATGGTACTGGGGGCTAAATTTTTTTACCTTTTAGTTATCTAAAATTATACTCTTAGTTAAAATTGTAGCCCTGTAAAAAAAACACCTACAATTTCAGGTGATTGAGAGTACAACTAACACCAATCAACTAAAGTTGCAGCCCCCTCCAAAAAAAATTACCTGTAACTTCAGGCAATTGAGAGTGCAACTTCAAGTGACCAAGAGGAAAAAATTTCAGTCGCTGTGCAATAGTCACTCCCTTGATTATTTTATAGTATGTCCATTGTGTTTACCTAGGGTCGCTCGGCGACACGTACTCAATTTTGTTTGGCATTGGAATACTAGAAGGGTGCCGCTCGATTGGGCTGTAATAAGCTGGTTTATGGCTAAAATTATACTATACCTGATGGTGGCTTATTTAACGTAACTAAATTTGAAAAAAAAATAAAAATGGAAAAACAGGTTAACTCAATACGGACAATGCAAACGAATACAGGAAAAAAGAACAGGTAAAAAAGTTAAAAAACCAAAAAGTCATAAAATGACGAAATTTAGGAATAATGAAAAATAAGACAAACTAGAAGCTCAAACCGAAATAAGCGGGGCTAGATCAGAGCACCTTTGTCAGACCTAGAGAATGGGGAATATCTAGCAAAAAAGCCCAAAAATAAGCTAAAAAGCTAAAAAAATCAAATTAAGAAGTCAGAAGCTTAAACTAAAATGAGCCATCCTTATATTTAATCCTAAAAGTTTCAAAAAATGTACTGCTGCTTCAAACAAGTTAAAAAAAATTCCTACTTTTTTAAGAGGAAAAAACCTTCCTACTAACGGATGAAAAAAATTGCAAAAGTTATTGTGGCTGCTGCTACGATTCAAGTGCAGGTGTTCACGGCCAGAGTGGAATTCTCGACACTAGCAGCAGCCACATTAACGTTTGCTTAGGACATCTAGAATGTATAAAAATAGAGGGTCATAAATCATCTTAAGTTCGACCTTATACATTACAGGGTTGACCTTAAGCAGGTTATAAATAAAAAAGGCTTGAGACCGGTCCTCAAGCTAAAGACCTGCCACAAGCATTAAAATATAAATTTTTAATCCTGTTGTTCTCTCTCCCCCACCAGCCAATTACCAACTACCACATTCAACAACAGCATTAAAATACAATTTTTTTACTGCCGAGTGGGACCCTTATTACAGCCGAGCGGTGGCCTCAAACATAATGAGCTGACCTTAACAATTAGGTGGGGCCCACCTTAAGACCCATTGCGATATATACACTCCTGATGCCCTTATTGAATTTTCAAACAAACTATAAAATACAGGCGTACAGAAGCCGAAGCGGCCGGAACACTGAAGTTCCCAATCATGTCAACAGAAAGTGAATATCTGGCTCCGCTCGGTTGGGCTGAAAAATAATGGTTTATGGCTGAAATTGCATTGTAGCTGGTTGAAATTACATTGTAGTTGAGAGTGGCTTATTTGACGTAATTAAGTTAAAAAAATTTAAAAATAGAAAATATGTTAATTCATCACAGACAACGCAAACAAATAAAGAAAAAAAGGCAAAAAAACTCAAAAAAAACAAAAGTTCAAAAAAAGACAAAATTTATAAATAGTAAAAAATAGGCCAGAAGACAGAAGCTCAAATCGAAATGAGCGGACCTATGCTAAATTTTGCTAAGAACGCAATGTGCGAGATTCTTCCCAATTTTGTAGTGAAACAAATGAGCCGTCCATCTTTTACTGAACCTCGCAACGATCAAAGACCTAGTAGCACGCAATCTCAGTAGAATAAGTAAAGTAGCTATGATGTGCCTCAAGCATCAATCATGTTTTTTTCTTCTCCAGAAGTCAATCCGAAATGCCATATAGGTTGAAATCAATGAAGGCCTTCTTCTGGACTGTCAAGACGTGAAACACGAAACTCTGCATGCTTGGAGTTACCAACACAACATACAGACAATAGTCTGATCCTAAGCTTTATCTGAAAACTCATGGAGCTGGTTTAGCCTTTTAGGCTCGGTGCTCCTTGGACCAAAGTATTTCCTTCAGAAGATGTCAGTCACTGAGCATGAGTTGCTTGATGCCCAATCCAATTATTTAGGTTGTCACAGTTCCAAATGCATCAATATCGAAAATAACCTAATCTTTTAAAAAATGATTTATTGAAATAACAGAGCTCCTGCTGATCTGTCGAAAAAAAATGCATGCGAAGTTAAAACCAAGCAGCAGGTGATGCGTAATCACTGATCAGTGACCAAGGTGGCAGTATACAATGAAAGTACTAAACTACAACTACTCGGTGAGGCTTTTACATGTCCTCCTAAGGTCCGACCTCATCAGAGTTCTTCACCATGTTCAGTATCAGAAAGACAGGAGCTTTTGTCGTTAGGGGGCTGGCAAAGCAGCTAGAGTGCACCCTGCCAATCTTGAGTTCTGGGCAAGCATACAGATGTGCGGCAAAGCTGACATTCAGGAGAGTTCTGGCATTACAAGTTTGCAGCAATTCAAAACATCGAGTTCACAGCTATTAGGTACAGAGATACGGTATACATTCTTATTAGAATCCACTAACGAGTAAATATGCCATGGAGAATGATCTTATGATCATAAGCATTCATCCGATCAGCTTATTTGAATATTTCTCTGATGACTCTCTGGAAAGAAACAGCACATCATCATCTGCAAGACCGCAAACAACACGCTGGTTGCGATCCATCAAATTTACCATCTCCGTGTCGAGATCATGCGTTCTTGGTTGTACCAATGTGAGTCTCGTAGGCCAGCTGCGCCGCCAGGAGATCGACCACCGCCGTGCCGACGGACTTGAACACGGTGATCTCGTCGTCGCTGTGCCGCCCCGCGACGGTCCCGGCGGCCAGCTCCGCGAGAGTCCCGGCCACGTCCTCCCTCCGCAGCACGCCGCGCTGGAGCGCGCCCACCAGCTCCCCGGCCTCCTCCATCGCCGCCTCGAAGTCGATGAACACCCTCCCCCGCCGGAGCGCCTCGTCGTCGCACTCCCGCATCGCCGGCGTGAAGGACCCGACCAGGTCCAGGTGCGCCCCCGGCCGCAGCAGTTCCCCCCGCACGATCGGCTCCTGCGACCCCGTCGCGCAGCTCACGACGTCCGCCGCGGCCACCGCCTCGTCCATGCCGTCGACCTCCTCGACGGTGATCCCCGGGTGCGCGTCCCGAAGCTTCGAGGCGAGCGTGGTGGATTTGGCCCTGGTGCGGTTCCAGACGAGGATGCGGGAGATGGAGGGGAGGGCGGCCAGGTGGGCTTCGGCGAGGTAGGGCGCGAGGGCGCCAGCGCCCGCGAGGGCGAGGGTGCAGGGGGGCCGGTCGGGGGAGACGAGGAGGGATGCGGCGAGCGCGGAGACGGCGGCGGTGCGGAGGAGGGTGAGCGCGGAGCCGTCGACGCAGGCGAGGGGGACCCCAGAGGCGGAGCTGAAGAGGGAGACGGCGGCGTGGATGGAGGGGAGGCGGGGGGAGTTGGCGGGGAAGGAGGTGACAGCCTTGAGGGCGAGGTAGGGGAGCGAGGGGTGGGCGCAGCAGGAGGGCATGAGGAGGAGGGAAGCGGAGGGCGCGGTGGGGAGCGGGAAGGAGACGCGGTGCGGGCAGTGGATGCCGCCGGAGAAGGCGGGGAGGCCGGCGCGGAGGTGGGAGATCAGGGACGGGAAAGGGAGGAGCGAGTGGAGCGCCGCGGAGTCGATGTAGACGAACGGGGGCGACGGCGGCGCGGCCATGCTGCGCGGTGGTGCTGCTCCTGGTCGAGGGCTCGTGTCGTGGCGTCTGGGTGCGGTTTGGGGGAACACCAGAGAAGGGGAAGGGGAGTAGCGTTCACCGCGCTTTGACCTGGGGACGACGATCCTCTAAAAGAGAAAACATCCAACGAAAAAGAAAGAGAAGGGATTGTCCCGGACGTGATACCCGTGAGCGCCCGGCCCAGTGGTGCCCAAATGGGCCCGATCTGACACGGATCTATCCGAGCATGACCCATTTAAGTACAGGGCCGTTTGGTTAGTTACTTAAACGGGCTATATCGTAGCTCATAGGCTAAAGCATGATCCAAGTATAATCTGATAGTCTCACAGGCTACGGCAGCCGATCTGAAATGATTAGCCTATCGAACCGGCCCGGTGACAGTTAGCCATTTGGCATAAAAACATTAAAAAGTTATAAATATGCTAAAAATTCTATAAAACTTAATGAATATAAAATAAAACTATCTGTACTTATAAAATTAACTATACAAAATTTAAAACATAAAATAAAACAATACAAATATTAAAAAATGAACAAGTCTTGTTGGGCTGACATAGTGAGCCAAGGTGGCGGCCCAAGCATTACTTGACGCGTCGTGCTAGGCCAGCATAGCATAATTTGGTGGTGGCCTGTGTCCCGTCTAGACTAAGCCAACAGTAACGTACTTTAGGTCGGCTCGGCAGATATGGTCTATTTTGTCACCTCTGGTCAGGCTCATCAATAGCTGAGATCCATGCGTCGGCACCCTCACCATCCTGCGTACCGCTGCCGAATCACTGCCCCATTGGCGCAGAACGACATCTCTAGGTCATGACAAGTAGGCGACGGGATCGCAGCGAGGGGCGGAGCCAAGATCGCACCGAGCACAGCGGCGGAGTCTCGGCGAGGGGCTAGGGCGGATCCGGCGGCCGGGAGGCATCGATGTGCGCGGCCTTGCCTTGCGGAGTGCGATGGCACGCCCAACGGCCCAAGTTCAGCAATGGGGAAGATAGCGTCCCCGACGACCAGCTTGGATAGGGAAAGTCTTAGACTTCAGAATCAACCGGTTGAGGTTGTCAAAGCGGAAGATGCACTGCACTGGTAATGACAGCATCAATTTGCAGCTTGAGAGTGTGTTTCAGTTTGCACACGGCAGCACTATGAGTGCGTTGCTCGAGCTCACTACACCGCAGTACTTAAGGGCCATTTGAAATAGTTTCACCTTCTGGTTTCTACTTTTCAAAAACCAGATATCAAATCATACACGTCTTTTGAAAGCGGCTTCGACCGCTTCTTGCTTAACCTACCCTTGGCTTCGAGCACATCTCTCGCTAGGCCATTCCCCAACCTAGCATCCTGTTGCCCCACGTCACCTCGAGCCTCTGGGCTGTCGAATCCCCCACCGCCTCCTTCCCTCTCCGCGCAGCCTCCCCCTCTACGCTGCCTCCTCCCACCTCTGCACCACGAATCCCCCACTACCTCTCCCTCCACGCCATCGGATCCCCGCTGCCTCCCCTTCGCGCCTGCTCCGCCTCCCCCCAAAAGGCAAGATCTTTGACTGCGAACTCGAGCGGCTCTGTCACTCCCTCCCATGTGCGCACACCACCAACTTCGATCAAAGCAGCTAGTAAGTTTCCTCTCCTTAACCCGACTTGCTCGCTTGGTTTTCGATCTAGGTTTGTCTCATGGTCCAGAGTTGTTTGATGTATGGAAGTACGAGGTAGCTATTGTTTCTCATCATCCTTTTGCCTCATTGTTATTGCTTTGTAGGACTAACTTGTACATTTTTCAGAAATATGAACGGTGCAAAATTTTTCTTCACTATGTTGCAATGAAATTGGTCCGTAGCTTACGAGAAAAGTTCATTATTTGGACATTGCAAAAATAGGACATTGTTCTATACATTGCCTATTTATTTTGCGACCAATTCCTTACATTGCAAAGATCACTATGTGCTTAGGCTCTCTGTTGTGCATGAAATGGACAGTAGGAATTGTATGCTTCAATTTAGATACTTTTATACTCCTTACTACAAGATTTTCGTGTTAATTTTCTGTTGTTTTCATTGCACATGTATTGTTGTCTTCGTTCAGTCATACGGTTACAGATGGAAAACTCCTGGACACAAATTGCAACTTGGGACGCCATCAAAACTGTAGCTTTTGTAGAGATTTACGTAGAGGAAGTGCACATAAAGAATCAACCGATAGGTTGTCTGAACAACAAAGGGTACCATAACATGATGCAGAAGTTCAACGAAAACATACCCATAGGCAACTGAAAAATAAGTGAGATAGCTTGAAACATGACTACGCCAACTGGAAGACTTTGAAATTGAGAGCCTCTGGTCTTAGAAATGATCCCATCATTGGCAACGTCGATGCTGGGGATGACTGATGGGCTAAGCAATTGAAGGTAAGCCAAAGCTTATGTTCTTTGATGTGTAATCTTATATATCTGTTGCAACTTGCTTAACACTTCTTTGCAATACTTGCTTGCAGGGCATGTTGGACATCCTAAAGTTCAAGAAGGCACCATTGCAATATGAAGACGAGCTCAAAATCATGTTCAGAGCCGCTACCATCAAGAATGAACATGCATTCATTCTAGGTGGTGAGGTCGCTGACAACGTCGATGTGGACGATGATGTATACGTTGAAGTTATGCCTGGCAAGGGTAGTGGTGGCCACTCCATGACAGCAAAAGGCAAGAGTGCTAAACAATATGTTGTAGACTCGCCTAAAGAGAAGAAACAGAAAAAGACCCATAGGGATGTCTAGTTGGAGTGACCGGTTAACATTTATGAGAGCTCACATACCACCCTTGCTTCTGGACTGTCAGCGACTTCCCCCGTGTATGATCCTATCAAGCAAGAAATGAGGGAATTTAGGCAATTAGTTAAGGACGCAGGGGGCTGCAGAGAGGTGCGAGGAGCACTACTATGCCACACAGTGATTCATGAGGAAAGAGTACACGTATATGTTCAACACCCTTAGGTTTGCTTGGTGGAGTAAGAGTTGGGAGGACAGGAGGAAGCTGAAGCGACGTGTTGAAATTCTGACAAAGATCCATGTGATCTTTGGATGAAATAGGTTGAGACCCTTAACAAGTTGCATGTAAAGTTTCATCTGTTTTGATTGAGGATTTTGGGAGTTGCACCATTCTTGATCTTAGCTCGGGCTGATTTTCTATTTTAGGAACATGGGAGCGGCCAGCTTGCCCCTAGCCGCCCGGTCCAACTAACCATCGATCAGACTGACATGATCGGCCTGCCTGTGGCGGTTAGAATGGTGAGAAGCTGAGATTTTCCCCTCTCGAATTTTTGAGTTTATTATTTTGGTTTTGACTTCCAATTCTGATCTTCACAGCCCTGTAACTAATGAAGTGGAGAATTGGTAAATACTTGAAGAAAAAAAATTCTAAAACACTATTTGCCCCACTCTATTATCATACCGTTTCTATATTTATCTATAAATAGTATATATGATACTACAGACAACAACTGCTATACCATTGTACCCTCCAATATTTAAGTTTTCCCTTGCCGTGCCGGGAACGCCTCGCCCACTCGCAGCCGTTGCCGTGGAGCGGTTGCCTTGCCGTTCGCGAGCGCGAGCGCGAGCGCTCGCTCCATCGTGACGCGTCGGCGCCGGCGGCAAGGCACTCCCCCCCGTGGGCCGCGTCGTATGCAGCGACCACAAGCGTGCGTCAAAAGTCAGAACTTGGGCACCGCCAGGTAGGCAGCTACTTTATCACTAACAGGTGGGCTCTACAGATGCTGACAGGATGACAAGGAACAGTACCCACCTCCCTCTGAGCAGGAGATATTTCTCGTAGGGCCGATCCATGCGTCACCCAAAAGCATATCTAAAACGCATTTACGCGCCACCACTCGCTCATGGCGATAAGGCTATTCTGTTCGTCGCCGGTCGTCAGTCGATAAAAACACACATTGAAAGAGGAGAGCTCGTCGTCTCGCCAGCCAAACCACCTCCGCGCATGGCTGCCTTACTCCACCAAGCAGCTCTCCAGCCACCTCAGCCCACCGCAAAACCTCACCCATGGACGCAGAGATCCACGTCCAGCCTCTCGCTACCTCACGTAGCACTCTCCAAGCGACGACGAGCCCCGACCCGGCAGCTACAACTACAAGTAGCCTGCAGCGGCAGATCCATCGGCACGACAGCCACGGACAGCACGAGCGGCACCACCACCAAAGCGCCCTCCAAGAAAATGAGCCGCAAGGAAAAGCAGCGGCGGCGGCGGGAGGAGGAGGAGGAGCGGCAGCAGCTGCTGCGGGAAGCGTCGCTCGTCAAGGTCGGCGGCAGCGGCGGCGAGGAGTACGACGACGACGAGATCCCGCAGCCCGTGTTCGATCGCATCCTCCGCCGGATCCTATTCACGGTCGGCGTCCCGATGGCATCGGGCGTTGGGCTGCTCAACGTCTACGACGCGCTCAAGCGCGGGCAAGGGGTGGACGTGCCGCCATGGCTGCCACTGCTGACCATCCTCGTCTCCTTCGGCACGTCGGCGCTCGGGATCGCCTACGGCACGCTGTCGGCGAGTTGGGACCCCGAGAAGGAAGGGTCGCTGCTCGGGCTGGACGAGGCTCGGGCCAACTGGCCCGTGCTGTGGAAGGAAGAAATCGAGAAGGCTAAGAAAAAATGACTGCACATGCATGCATGATGCTACATACTGAAACTCTCTGCACCTTGCTACTGATGTACTCAATGTGGTATACTTTTGATCCTGCTTGTCAGTAAAGAGCTGTTAAATCTAGCAATGCGTACTTCCTATTTGTAGAGAATTCTCAAGTTATCAGGACATGCGTCCTATGGATGCTCTACAACAAAATTACCGAGTCATTGCTCGCGAGGCCGCGTCACCCCGCGAACGCTCCGTCCGCCGCGTGGCCGCCGGATTTCGGTACGGTCGCGCGAGCGGTTTTTCTGTGTTTTTCTAAAATTACGTACAAGTCCTTAGTTCTCGTAAAAAAAGTCCCTATCAGTTTTTTTAGCCCCTCTACTTTGCAAGATAGCCCTCCGCGGTTTTGGAAATTGCACCCGGGTCCCCGTTTTTTGACGTACAGATCCTTGTTTTTTCTGAAAAAACCCTTTACCTTTTTCGAAAATACTTATTTGCCCCCGATTTTTCCTAACAGGTCATCGTTTCTTGCGAAAAAGCCCTTTGCCTTTTTTGAAATTACGTATTTGCCCCAGTTTTTTTTAAAAAAACTCCTCACGAATTACCGCATCTTTTATTTTGGTACGTACGGCGGCTGGCGCGGTGTGGCGCCGCGACTATGAGTCTAGTCATAGCAATGTTAGGAAAGTTTGAGAGCAAGATATTTAACGTATAAAGTATTTTAAGCCACCATGAGAATATGAAGAATGATAGATAGGCAAGCAGGGTAAGAGCGAAGAGAATGATAGAATAGCCACATAAAGGAGTGTATATACACCCTTGTGCAATAGTATTAGATGTTTTAATAAAGGAGCATAGTGTAATTGTAAGTCTTACAGGTACACTATGTTATTTCTAAGTACTTAGTGCATTAGTAAGTTGTGATTTAACATGAGCAGTTAGATCGCTCGGAATAAAAAATCGTAGATTAACGTGAGTAGCTTGATCATCCGGAATTTGAACAGCCTTGGATTCAACGTAAACGGATCAGTTGTCCAAAAGCCAATAATTAATAGTGTACTAAGTAAATAAAAATTAAAAGGCTAACCGGCTTAAGTAGCTGTTTTAGCAGTAGATGTACTTAGTGCATTAGTAAGCTGTGATTCAACGTAAGCGGCTCGGCTATCCAGAATCACAAAAATCGTAGGTTTAATGTGAGTAGCTCGATCATCTGAAAGTTGAACAGTCTTGGCTTCAACATGAGTGGCTCAGTCACCCAAAATCCAATAATTAATAGTGTATTAAGTAAATAGAAAGTAAAAGACTAACCAACTTATGATAGTTGTTGTAGTATTAGATATATGTCCTCTCAAAGTAGCTATTAAGGGCACCCAAGTCCCAACAAGAACCCATAAATTAGTTGAGCAATTCAAACCTTTTGAGTGTCATACTAGATTCTCGATTCTCCAAAATGAGTGGGAAGAGAGGAGCTCGAAGACAAAGAAGCATGAGGGCTCTAGTAGCACCAAGAGAGGAGGTCGTAACTGGAGAGGTCTAGTATGCGGCTGTAGACAAGACGGAGGTCGAGGTGATGGCGATCACGTCATCGATGAACGAATGCTGCGTAACTCCGATAAGTTCAAGGTCAAGTGTTTCAACTGCAACGAATATGGACACTTTGCAAAAGAGTGTCCAAAGCCAAACCGAAGAGAAAGGATAAATCTCGTAGCAAAGCAGAACGATGGAGATCCCCAACTGTTGATGGTTGAAGTATGTGAACTCATCCATACAGTTCCGACGCCTGAAGAGGAGGTATTCCTGCACAAAGACAAGGTGGTGCCGAAGCTTAGCATCACCCAAAACAAGGCTTGGTACCTTGATACCGGCCGCCCGAAGCCGCAGCCGCTCTGCCTCTTCCCACTAGTGGAGGCCGCCTTCGCGCCCGAAGCCATCGCCGCTCGGCCTCTTTCCCCCGACCGAGGCCACCTCCGCCACTGGCCGCCCGAAGCCGTCGCCGCTCAGCCTCTTCCCCCTAGCCGAGGCCACCTCCACGCCCCGCCGCTCAAAGACGCCACCGCATGGCTTTTCTCCCACCGGTGCCATTGCGCTCGCACGGCCGCGCCCGAGGCCGCCTGTCGCTGCCTCCGAGCTCAAGGTACTATTACAAACTTGGCAAACCTACCTATGAGTCTGATCTATCTATTACAATTTACAAACTACTACTGATTTCCCTGGTTAGAATGCTGGTTTTTGCTGATTCATATGCTACCGAGCCTACATGAGCTCAAGCTCGCTCGATTTTTGCTGATTCATGCGCTACCAAGCCTACACGAGCCGAGCTTGAGCAAGCTCGAGCTTTGTCCGAGCCAAGCTTGAGCCTAGCTTGAAGCTCGACGGCAATCTCAAGCTCACTTGAGCTCGGCTAGAACATCTACTGAGCTCGACCTTGTCAGATCAAGCTCGCTCAAGTTTGGCTTGTTTACTAGTGCGCGTGGAAACTGAAGATCTGAGCTTGCGTGAACCGTGCGCCGGAGAGCGCATTACGTGAATGCCGGCCCATCAATATATACGGCCCATTGGGATTCCGTACGAATAAGATTATTTCCATTAGGCCCTGTTATCACGGGCGGAATACCAGCTATTCCCCCCAAGGAAGTTTCTGGCCCAGAGAGTGCTCTATTTGGGCTGAAAAGGTGCATCAGACTAGGCAAACAATTCTCACCATCGAACATTCGAACTGCACAGGCAGAGGCTCTCGTTTCCTCAAAAGAAAAAAAAAAGGCAGAGGCTCTCGTGATCTCAAGCAGGTTCCTGAGAAGAAGATTATGGCCTTATGGGCATGAATGGGCGGGTCACCGGAAAGCTACACGAACAGCTAGCTGTGCCACAGAGAAGCGCCATCCATGCCTCCTGCTGGATCTGTTGGAAAGGAACATGCTCTGCAAGAACGCAAGCACGGTCACGGAATGGATCGGATCTACACATCAGTTCGCTGAAAGAAGCAGTTACTAACTATTAAGGCCATGTTCTTAATCAACAATGGTTTCCATTTTCTGGCTTCTAGAATATAAAAATCATTTGAAATATGTTTATTTTTTAATGTGGTTTTTTATTATCTATAAAGATATAACGATGTTTTTATTTTTATTTCTTTAAATTAAATATATTAGAAAAACTAACTACAATTACAGTGATATTTCACCCAAAAGTTAAAAGACGACGGCGAAAAACCAAATCACTTTATAACTCGTCTCATCCTCCTCCCAAGTCCTACTAACCTGCTTCAGATCGTACGTGCATGGCATTCGGCGTTGGCCCGGTCCATCCATCCCCTCTTATAACTCCAAAACAGTAGCTTCGATCGATCGATCAGCCCCGCCGAGCAGTGTACGGGCGGCTCCGACGATGCTTCCGCTTCACCGAGAAAGACGATGTGCGAGCACGAAACGGCGCAGCTTTACGCGAGCCCGTACGCGCGGCTGTGCGAGCTCGATGGCGACATCTGCCGCGCGCTCGACAAATAAAAAACGCTAGCGCTAGCGCTAGCTATCATTTCGCCCGTTTCCACCTAACCAACCACTACCAGCGAGCAGTCAAGCACCGCAGGAATCACGGGCGCTTCCTTTACTTTGCCCGGCTCGTTTCTGTTGGCTATTTCCCTCTCTTTGTGCGTGTCCGCCGTCCTGCGCTGCGTGCGATTGATCGAGTCACCAACGGTTGAAAAGTACATGTAGAGAGAACGGAAGCACACTTCCTTTCAGCGTGCACTGAAATAGCCTGGAAAGACGGCTTTTGGAAACAAACTTTAGACACTTGGAACCTGCAAATGTTCCTGGCTCGTCTACTGTCGTATTCTTTACGGTTTCTAAAAATAGCTTTTAGTTTTTGTTATAATATTTAACTTTTAAATTAGGTATTTTCTCGAGACAGAATCTATAAGTTAATTATAATCACGTTAAAAGTCTAATATATGTATCAACCATAATCACAAATGAATATCTCTCTGTAATCTCTGTCGCAAATAGTTAAAAATCAAAAATTTCAACTAAAAAAAATATAAACCACAGCCGCATCAACAAACAAGCCCATTTATTGTTTGTACAAGCTACTAAAGTCGACGAAAGCAACGCATCAAGAAATATAAACGAAACCCGGCTAAAACCTTGTCCCATCAAAAATCAACGGCTAGGATCGACGGACGGACGGAGCACGAATCAAGCACCACGTACGTAGGGGTGCTTCTTCCGGTGGGAGACGCGGAAGTCCGGCGTGTGCTCGTAGCCGGCGAAGACCTCCTCCCAGATCTCGGCGAAGGCGCGGAGGATGAGGTGGTGGTGGCGCGGCGAGTTGAGGGACAGGAAACGGTGGAGCAGCTCCCGCAGCTCTGCGCCGCCCACAATCTCATTCTCCACGATCATCTGCAGCATGGACCTCCGGAAGTCGGCGAGCGGGTCGGCCGACTCCTTCACCACTGCCACGCTCTCCTCCACGCTCCCGGCGCCGCCGCCTCCCCCCTCGCTCACGGTCCGTCTGTGCCGCCTGCCGCCGCCGTCCTTGGCGCCGCCACAGCCGCCTTCGATGACGACGCCCTGCAGGGAGCGGACGGTCCGCTCGAGCTCGCCGAGCTGGCGCAGGAGCGCGGCCACGCTGGGCGTGTTCTCCACGCTGTTGTCGGCGTCGTCCGTGTCGGCGTAGTAGGAGTGGGGAGAGAACGAGGAGGGCACCGCCGCGGTGGAGGACGCCGTCTTGCTTCCTGCTCTCCTTGCCGCCGTTGTTGTGGTGGTGGTGCTGCTGGACTTGGTGGTGGTGGTATTCGACATGTTTGTGGGCGGTGTGGCCAAGGGCGACTGCTTGTCGGAGCCATCGGAGATGGAAACGGTCTTGGAGCTGTCGCAGCCGCACATGAAGCCGCGGGCCATCTTCTTGATGCGCAGGCCGCCGCCGGCGCCGCGGCGGCGTGATATCATGCCGGACTGGTGGTGTACTGGAGCGAAGAGAAAACGAGAAAGCCTGAGGTTAAAAATGAGCCAGGCTAGCCAGCCATCTTGTAAGTTTGTTGCTTCCGGAGGACACGATCAGCCCACCTTGCAAAGTCAAACGGCTATATTAGTTTGTGTGTGGAAGCAATCAGATGTTGGTGAAAACGGTTACATGAAAACTAAGCACAAACTTATCTGCATTAAATCACATATACCTTGATGCACAATCGCAAACAAAATGTGAAAATATGTCTATAGCCCATGTTATTTTATACAGTTTATATCAGAAAGATTTTGTATAACTCTGTTAAAGATTTGTTCATGTTTTTGTGGTTTATCTGTAGTTCAAACTGAATTGTTTTAAGAACCATGCTATAAAAATTCTACGCGTTGACCCAGAAGATGTCCCTGACTCATGGGTCCATTTTCCACCACGATGTGCAAATTTTGTTTGCATTGTGAAATAAGGTTTGATCACATCACAAACAAATGTAAATCGGGTGAAATTTTATGTTCATTAGTTTTTATAACCCAGAGATTATATACAATGAAGTTACATATATAAGATTTCCTTAGTTTTGTGTTCTTGCAGTTCAGGTTACATGGTTGTTGCGCGTAGTATCTTGTGGGCTAATTTTTTTTTGTCCATGCTCCATATTTGTAGACGTGCAGTGAGCAATGGTTAGCTTCCAAAAGAAAAGGGTAACAATTGGAAGTAGTTTAACTTAGATGGGATCTGTTACTAATTTAGCAAGCATCTGCACTCTGTGACTAGCATCAAATAGAAATTATCGTGAGAACCCTATGGGTGTGTCTAGCCATTATGTTTTCTTTCTAACAATAATCTAGATTTGAGACCATTGAATTAGAGATCCAACGTCCCCATTTTTTTGGAGAAGGGGGAGATTTTTTTGGAGGGGTGGAGGGAGAATTCATGGCCGTTGGATCTCTAATCTAATGATCACAAATCTGAATGATAGTTAGAAAGAAAACATTCAGGTGATGTTTATCAACACCCATGAATTATATAGTCTGTCTACTGTATAGAAAAACATTTTTTCCAGCATTTAATTTCCACACAAGAAAAATGTGTGTGATGCTAGGTAAGATGCCTTATTTCTCCACAAAATTTTCCCGTAGAAGTCCTTTTTTTATGGAACTAATTATCTGCTAACGTTTGTTTTATTTCTAATAAATCTAATTTTTTTTGTGTATATTAGTAATTAAAATTTTAAAATGTGCTCACAGATGTTCTAGAGTAACCTTGAACAAAGGTAGCACCTAGTAATACGTAGTACTATCAACTTTTTTTAAAGCGATTTTTGTGGTCCACAACTCCACATGACACGTTGCTTACCGGGATAAGCAGTAGACACCATTTTCTTTGAGGGATGCTTGCCTAGCTTTTGACCTCTGACTAAAAATAAATAATAGTGATAAAGAAAAAATAGCTTTTACAGAAAGAAGATAAGCGGTGCAAAAATTGATGTACTTATGATTTCTATTTTATCTCTAAAGTGAGACAATAATAAGAGAAGTAAAAAAACCGTTATGAAAACTTAGATGTTCATATTAATTTTTTTTAAATAGAAGGCAGAAACAGAAACAACTACAGACAGGTCTCATGACAGAGAACAGAGGAGTCTAAAAGCCGAAAAATGAGTGCTAGTCAAATGGCAAAAATACGAAAGTTTTGGAAGGGCCCGACGAATACATCCATGGGCCTACCACTACTATACGAACATTGATGGGAGATGCCTTTTGGAGAAACAACATGTTGGGCGTACTAGTACGTAGGATAGAGTATATTTTGCCCCATTGCATTTGTTGTTGATACACTTCCATCGTTCTAGGTAGGGTGTCATTAGGCCCTTTGACAGGTATCATTAACTAAAAATAAATACTTCATTAAATATGCACTTTCTGTTAACGTTGTATGAGCAGATACCCCTAAATATGCGGCAGATAATGCTACTACGTTGGATTATGCAAGCTTTTATTTATTTCCCCGTCATTTCCCAATAATTATCACCATCGCATTTGCACTTATAAATAACTTTGCACATCAATTCTCTACGCAATTGCCATTGGAAAAATTATCCATGCAATTTATATGTGTCAACTAGTAATTGTATATGGATCAATTTTTTTTGTTTTATTTATGCCTACGTTCTTTTTAGCTTCTAAACGGCTCTTGTCTTTTAATCTTTCTTAGCCATCACTATTTACTAAACTAATAAGTCATAGCCAAGAATTATAAACCACAGCTCAAAAACACATGCCGATAGCGGAAGAAATGGACCTGCCTCGCTCGTTTCGACTTCAGCTTCTGATTTCTGGCTTTTTTTTTCACTATTCATAAAATTTCGTCTTTTTCTGAATTTTTGGCTTTTTGAGCTTTTTTGCCAGTTCTTTTTTTCCCGTATTCGTTTGTGTTGTCCGTGATGAGCTAGCATATTTTTTCTATTTTTAAACTTAATTACGTCAAATAAGCCACCTTCAGCTACAGTAAAATTTCAGCCGTTACAGTGCAATTTTAGCCATAAACTTTAGCTTTTTAGCCCAACCGAGCGAGGAGCTAGCTTTGGCAAGTGTGCATATTTTATGTCGTTGGTAAAGATGGCTTGGAAATCATGTCGACCTCCTCATCAAGTGCGCATGAACTTGCACAAAAGCAAATAAACAACCGAAAAAAGAAGGAAACTTTAGGTGCTACAATGATTACAAATGTCACCTAAAATGAGGATACGAGCGCATAAACAAATGGGTTAGCTCTACGTACGTTCCCACGGGTGGCAGTACGTCTACTCATGCGCAGCACCGAGGCTAGCAGCCTCCATTCGGACGCGATGAATCATGAGACGAGCCACGCGCCGCGGACGGCACCCCGCGCGAGGGTGGACGGAATAGTCTGGCGGCCGACACCCATCATTCGGTTCGGCGCGCGACGTTTTTCTCTCTGCCATTTGGCCGGCGCGGGTGGGCAGCGGAACGGCACGACGCGGCACGGAAAAGCGAGGCTGCCTCCTCGTCCGTCGCTCGAATGGTTGGGCACCGCGGCTGCTCCCGCTTTTCCCAGCATATATAGCGGGCTCTGCGGGCGCTTTCTCGCTGGCACAGCGCAGAGAGGTAGGCGGGCAACCTCCTTTCTGTTCGTACTTGAGTAACCCGACGGCTGGCGGTGGACCCTAGTCGTTTCAACGAGCGCAGTAGTCATGCATGATACCGGCGAAGAGAAAGGTAATACTCCTTTGACTAATGCAGTAGTAGAAATGCGAGCCGAGGCGTGTACTGTTTGTTGTATACGGTTCGTGAAAAATATTTGCATTAGACATTGGGTCCGGCCCATTTGTCTAAGCGAAGTGCAAAAGAGGAGGAGGAGATGGCCCAAATTGCAGTGCTTAGGATGGTACTAGCTCACATGTCTGCCCTTGACTCAGGCACGACAGAGAGTGGTGGCCCAGTCATGTTTAACCAAACGTTCCTCCGATGACTTATTGATTTTATTGTTAGTGGTAAGTAATTTTACTGTAAATCATAAGTAATTTTTACTGTCAGTTGCTGAACCGAAAGTATTTTTACTATCGGTCACAAGTATTATACTACCAAGTCACTCGTTCGCATTGAAAAGGGTATAATAACTCTAATATAAGTAATTTTATTGACAACTATAAGCAATTTTACTGTTTCTACCGTACGGATGCACCAGTCCAAGTACGTCCAGTCGGACCAGGCCGGACCAACACAATTTATTTATTGTTGTGACATATCTGTGCCGGACCAACAGTGCACGGTTGGCCCGAGCCGTTAGGCAAAGCCTAGAAGGAACAATCGATCCCCACTGACCCACTCTACTCTGATCCCCTTCCCTTCCCTTGGATCTCAGATTTGGTGGCGCGCGCGGGCAGCGGGCGATGGGCGGGCGGGGCAGCAACCGGCGTCTGGCAAAGGGAAGGGGACTCGGGCACTCGGCGGACTGGCGGAGGCGCGGAGCCGTGGCCCGTGGAGGCGCGACGGCGGAGCGGCGACTAACGAGACGACAGGTAGTCAGGCAGCTCACGGCAGACCAGCGGCTGCTGGGCGGGCGGGGTGCGGGGCGGCAGCCGACAAGGCAAGGGGCCAGCACCTGGACACCATGAACAAGAGCAAGGAGTATGAATTCTTCGGATTCCAGAACACGTTGAGGTCCTTCAATGCCTGGATTAGTTCGTGTTTATTAGCTATAGTTAGACTATCTTGTACTCCCAAATTTTCCGGTCTTCGGCCACTCCCCCCAGAGGGCGCGTACTTTGCTTCTAACGGTCCGTCTTACATGAAGAAGTGCAGGAGCAGAACTGCACTGTCACATCTGCTCAAGCGTGGCGGCATTCTTCCTCCAATCACTTACTGTTGGACAGATCCTCGTAGTACTGCACCTTGCCTTGTTTCTCCACTTCTCTTGTCGCGTCGACGTATTCGACGACAAAAAAAAAAAAACGATGTACACCCAGGACGGGAGATGAACCGATTGGACGTGCAAGTGAGAGGTTCGCGTACTCTTCAAGCAATTATTAGCAAGTTTTATAGGCGTCTTTCGGATGGATATAGGTCCATGTTTTGGATAAGTCGTGTTGACATTGATGTGATTGCTAGATCTTCGTGATAAACTGGTTGTTTTTAGCCAACCGATTGCAAAGTTGATACTATCTGTTTTGTTGGCTACACCCCCTGTATGCACACGCTAACACCAAGAGCAAAACAGGGAGCTAGGTAGCTGTAAGTTTTCATCACTTGAAATTGAAATATGTAAGCATCTCTATTTGTTTTCCCTGTTGTTTTCAAGAGAAGCTCGGGAGCATGATGAAAAACATAATTCCGGAAAGGTTAAAACATGGGGTAAGTGAGCACTACGTCAAAGATGTAACGCCCCATCGCTGTAGTCTAAAGGCTAGGTAGATGGTAGACATGTGTGCATGATAAGCGCGAATATTGGAACAATTATAGAAAGTTGGCCGAATTGTCTCGACTTGAAACGTCTTTGTCGTCCATATCTAGTCTAGTGCCCTCGTAGTTATGCAGAACCTGATATGAGTTGAACCCAAGTGATGATCAGGGTTCAAAAAAATCGACCGATTTTCGAAAATACTGGAAGAATTTTACCAGTGAGCCTATCTTTTCAATAAAGTTCATCTAAGTACAAATAACTTCAAATTTCAACTTCATGTTCATCTTTCTTTCATGTATGTGAATATCTATTTAATATCTACAATATTCCATGGTTATTTTTTCGAACATACGGTTTTTGACAAAATGAAGCCTATAGAGAGACATTCGCGTATGATTTTAGTCGATATAAACGAAATCGTTATAGTGTATATACTACAGTCAACTAGTAGATCACACTTTAAAAAAATATTTTATTTAAAAATTAGATACAATAAAAAAGTCAGTCAAAAATACATCTCACGTAGGAAAACGGAGACGTAAGGAAACTCAGACCTAAACCTAGGTCTACCACGCACAGAGTACCTACTACCACCCGTACTACCGTAACAAAGAAACATCCAAAAAGTACAACCAATGCCCTCCGCCATGACAAGTGTCAAAATCTGGTCCAAGCCACCGAGCCTGATGGGTCCCTCCCTGATTTCTTCTTCCTTTTCGACCACCTGACACAAACGTGCACGTATATCTGCAGGGGTGAAGCCATATCTCAGACAGTATAGACTTCAATTCGAAGTGTAAAAAAATATCTAATATACAGTCTAGGTAAATTTAATCCAGTCTAAATAATATTCAGTCTAGGAACAAGAGAAGTTGCGTTCTGACGACGAGTGCAAGAAAATGAACTCATGTATGTACAATAACCGGCATAATATATCAATCAGATATTTCGACAGATGCATTATGCCGGTTTAGGACATCTAGACTTGTAGACGGATAATGTCATACATACATCTTAAGCGGCAAACACTGACAAAGCGAGGTTCACCGGCCACCGCGACTAATTGACGAGCGTACTACTGAGCTCCGAAGTAAACAGTAACCGTACGGCCCCTTCTACGTCCGTATCATCGTTGGCTTTTGTGAGGTAGAACGAATCAAGAGTGCAGTGTGAAAACGAATCCATATCTGGTTGGCTTCTCGTGACATCGGCCGAATAGATACTCGTGCATGCACGGTGGAATGTACGTGCACACGAACAAATCATCAGCTCACAAGTCAGAAGTAGTGAACAGTTCCTCACAACAACCAAAAAAAGCAGTGAATAGCAGCCATCTGCTGCAAGTCTGCGACAAAGTACACTACCTAAGGCTAAGGGCATGTTTACAATGCAGAATTTTCATAAGAACCGCATAATTTTTGTTGATCCTTCAGAAAATTTCATAAGAACCGCATAATTTTTGTTGATCCTTCAGAAAATTTCATAAGAACCGCATAATATTAGTAGCTCTTGCTCCTTTTCAAGACTCGAGTGGGCAAGTACAACATCTTTACATACAAGTAAGGTAGGCCCAGGGTTTCGCGTTTATGTTACATCGACCGTGCCAGTGGATGCAGGAATGACAAGAATCTTAAACTCCCGGTACGATACAAATGGCAGCGTGAAATGGTGACGGTGCACGGCTTCGTTCTGCGCAGCGGATGGATGTGGACTCGATTGGCCTTCTGGGCCCGGATGGGCCGGATCAAACGACACATAAAGTTGCAAACTAATGCAACCAATCTCCTCGCCTCTATCTCCGTCCTAACTTTGGGCCTCTTTATATTGGCAGTGGCTGATATCTTTTAATTGTAACTGATGATTTTTATCTAAAATAAATAGTAATACCTAAAAAAATGATTTTTAGAAAGAGAGAGTAAGTGGTGAAAAAAAGTAAGAGGGATATATATATACGAGAGAAGTAGAGTGCGTAATACGTCTCTAACCTCTGACATATCCCTAGAGAGAGACGGGAAACAAAAAAAGTGAATAAGCTGCTTCAAAAAACGGAATATCCATAGTCGTCTATGGTTTTTTAAGCAAAAACTAGAAGAAGCCAATATGATGCCACATGAGAAAAAAAAGAAGGGAGAGAGACAGCAAAAAGGTTCATAAAAGCGTGAAGGCCCAAATGGCATCTTACCCACCATTCATCAATAAGTACTTGTGCCGAGAATTAGCTTCTCAGATAAGGCTTCCTTTGGCACCACGGTGGCTTGTTAAAAGCACTGTTTTCAGTTATAACAGAAGAAATTTTAGCGCAATTAGTAAAAATTGCTATAACTAACTATATTTCGTAGCATAACATTGCAACCCCAAAGTTGTTTGGAAAGATATACTACACGTTCAAGCTGTTTGCAACTTAGAGACGCGTGAGCTCCAGACTAGCCAAAAATGGTCTCTTCTTTTCGGATTTTAAAAACTCCCTTTTGATTTTTCTATAGTAATTAGCTTTTAAACAGAGTATCTTTTCAATATGAGATCTACAAGTTAATTATGGTAGACACCATAGCGACTTCATTTATATTAGTTAAAATCGTACGCGAGTTTCTGTTACTCTGTACTCTCTCTTATGAACAGCCTAAAACCTATAAGCAGCAGCCATAAGCTGAAACTAAAAAAACAAGCCCATTATACCTATCGATGTTTTAATATCGATCTTACGTATGATTTGTTTGGATATGGAGAAACTCTAGAAGACTCGATTTATGAAATTCAGAGTAGAGACACAGAAATTTTTATGCAGGTTCGAGTCTTCTCTTGAAAGAATAATAATTATACGTCCTGTGTAGCTATTGCTCAGAAAAATTGATTACAATCGAGAGTAATACGAAATGCCTAGTCCTATCTCCTAATCCAATATGTTCTCATCTATTTCACCTGGTCTTAACCTTTATAGAGTAATCATGTGCGGTTATTAGGAATAAGCGCATGTTTTAACCGTCTCGTCAAATAGAACTACCATGCAGTAGGTAATCGTAGACAAGCTAGTTGAAGATTGAGTAGTCGCAGGAAGGCTCTACGACCACGTGATGGTCGTAGAAAGGCTTACGACTTCGTGATCGTAGAAGTGCTTACGAATATATGGTCAAAGGCTTACGACTACGTAGTCATAAAAAGACTTACGATTACATGATCGTAGAATAACTTACGACTATGTGGTCGTATAAAGACTTACGACTACGTGGTCGTATAAAAACTTACGACTACTACGTGAAATCTCTCTCTTATCAATAAAGAGTATACTTGAAGAATATAATAACGTAATAATTAGAGAATTATTATAAGTTGTCATTAGCCAGTTGGGACGAAGAGAACAACTATTTGGCCTTTTACCAACTTTTTCCCCGCCAATTCCCTCTTTTTTTTTGGTTACGTGAGAGACCCGTTCGCTACATCTTTATTTACAGCTTGTCCTTCTGGTGTTCCATCTGCCCATTGCTTTTTCGCCGTTCTGACCCCCGACACCTCCTCGGCGCCATTATTCCCTCCTATCCGTTCCACTCGAGTCCTGCCGGGATCCTCGTTCGCGGCCGCCGGCCGGTGCTCGAGCTTCGGAGCAGACATGTCGAAGGTGAGACGTGCTCGTGCATGATTCCCTTATTCCATACATGTACTCAAAGCTGGTCACCTTTCCAGGAGCATGGGGTTCTTGGTCTTCTCGTTAGGATCTAGCTTTAGAATCCAAGGACAGTTCCTCTTTTTCTGCTATTCTATACTGTGCTTTTGCTCCGCTGTTCGAGCTCTAGTCAGCACAAATAAAAGCCACTGATCGGTAATCGCACTGCTTAATTTTGCTACAGAAAATTGTCGTGAAGCTGGACTTGCACGACAACAAGGACAAGCAGAAGGCCATGAAGGCCGTCTCAGCGCTCAGCGGTGCAAACAACACTAGTTTTTTTCCTTGATTTATTCATCATCATACATCGAACTAGTTTTTTCCCTTGATTTATTCATCATCATACATCGAAGAAGAAGCTAGAAGCGAGTACTGCAATTCTGTTCTCCTTTCAGGCATCGACGCGCTGTCCATGGACATGGCGGGCCAGAAGATGACGGTGATCGGCATGGTGGACCCGGTGGACGTGGTGAGCAAGCTGCGCAAGTCGTGGGCGGTGTCCATCGACTCGGTCGGCCCGGCCAAGGAGCCGGAGAAGAAGGAGGGGGAGAAGAAGGACGGCGAGAAGAAGCCGGCTTCGCCGACGGAGCAGCAGCTCATCGCCGAGCTCATCAACCAGTACCGGGCGTACAACCCGTACATGAACTCCCACTACGTCGTGCAGAGCATGGAGGAGAACCCCAACTCCTGCGCCATCTGCTAAGCGCGTGCGCTGCATGAGGTAATTAAGCACGTGTACTGTGCACATGTATCGTGTACGTACGTACGTACGACTTACGAGACGAACTTCCTCAGAAGATAGCAGTGAACCGTGCATATTTGTGACAGAAAAAAAATAACTAGTGGTTCTACTGATGTGGTGATGATTTAGTTTCTGTGGAGGTTAGCAGAAGTCAGGGATAAGGAGGGTATGCACTGTGCCGTCGCTGTATATAATACACGCGTTAGCATGGAGGATACGTTGAAACTTTGCTCTGGGACAACTATAACTGTAATGATATGTACCTATAATTTTGGTTTTTGTCTATGTGAATACTATTGATACATGAGTGATGTGTGTAAAACAACTACATTTGTTGTTTGTGGCTTCAAGCTTCAAAAGGGAGCATTGGCCCAATAACACGCCAAGCAACGACAACGTGAGGCTGACAAGTTGGTCATAAGACCATCTGTCAATGATACATTGGTGCTATTTTCGAATTCACGTGATCATTGTAGAATTATTGAGCAATTTGCTCCAAATTCAAAATAGCTGTTTAGTTTATTTGCAATGTCATTATTTACGGCTATTAAGGTGCTAATATAGACCTGAGTTCAAGCGTTGTGAAATTGTTTTCATTTCTTCTAACGAGAGTGAAGGACCATGTGAGAAAATCTATGATACTATTGTGATGAACTATTATAATGTTTGTGGAATGAGCAATTGGTTTTTGCAAAGATTGCATTTGATTTGGACTGTTTTCTAGAAGTGTCAGGAAAATCGGAAAGACCACATGTATTAGTGCGGTAATTCCGCTTTGCGGAAGTACCGCAAGCATAAGTGTGGTAGTACCGCTCAGCGGAAGTACCGGGTTGAGTTGCGGTACATTTTTTCCAAAGAGATCCATGTAAGATTTTGAACGTGTGGAAGTAACGCTTTGGGGAGCGGAAGTACCACAGAGCGAAAGTACCGTCATGGTAAGTGCGGTACTTCTGATCTTCCCAGAAAAATAGGGGTTGGGAAAATTGAGTCATAGATTGAGTTGAGATGATCTGGGTCAATGGATTATGGTTGCATGTTGCATGTCTTAACTAATATAGGTCAAGTTGTGAAGAACTTGTGCTTAGAAATAATTTCTTTGTCTTTAGATGTGCAGGGTCTCTTGGAGTCAACCGTGGTTAACGGTGAGCATCGAGGCTAGGCCCATGGTGCAGTTGAGGCCCAGAACAATCGAGAATGTTGAGTGAGACAGTAAGGTTAAGCATGGCACAAGAAATGTGGGAATGTTGAAGACGAGTTCAAATGGCGGGATGGTGCCATGTAGCTTACATGGGTCAAGTGAGCCGTGGTTCGGTGGAACTAGGACGGGAGAGACTTGGCAACGCGTGGCAGGCTAGTGGTATACCTACACGTGGCAAGTATGACGATTGCTTGCAGTGGTTGGTGATGATCGGGTCAACGAAGGGCATTTTGGTAGTTTGACTAAAATACCGGAAACTATTTTGGATCAAAACCGCAGCGCATGGGCGATATGTTGGAGAGCAATTTAGGTCAAGGTGGAACTGATTTGATCAAGGCAGATTAAGGCTAAGGATTTAGCGGATATGAACTTATGCACTTGTGAGAGTAAAACATATGTGTGGGGGGTTAATGAGTTTTTCCTATTGTAATAGTGGATATGATCCATTAGAGGTGTAGGTGGCTGATTGTCTACATATAAAAGGAGTTGGAATGGAGACATGTAGGGTTAACCATCCAATCCATCTTTTGTGCTCTCTTCTCTAGGTTTAGGGTTAGAGTTAGAGAGTAAGTATCTTGAGTGCTTTTTGTTCTCCAAGGTGTAGTGGCTGTAAAACCTACCTTCTCAAGTAAGCAATACATCAAATATTGTGTGACTCTTGAGTCTCTCTTGTTTTGTTTGATGTGCTTATGATTTTGGTTGGTTTTGATCTCCCCTCTTTCCTTCTTGTGATCTTGCTGTGCCAAGGACATGTAAGATATGGAGGTAATCCTTGAGAATTCATCTCCATCCATCTAGGCATTTTGATAGCAAGATTCCTAAGAAAATTGGTTTTGCTTGATTTTGGTCTCTTTGGTCCATCTCTTGATTCGAGAGTTTTTGGCTGAGATTCTTCGGTGTTCTAGCTTGTTGTGATATGTGAAAATACATTTAGAGCCATCTTGGTCATAATCTACCCATGAGCAAGTTGTATTCACCGTTTGAGATTTTGGCTCGGTTTTGGTGCAATCTTCCAACAAACTAAAAAAGGTCACAATTTTGACCATGATTTTCATGATAATTTATTGGAATATATTCTTGATATCCTAGAGTAGATCCCTGCAAAGTTTAATATCATTTGGATCTACGGATCAAAAGTGCTCTCGATTCTCGTTTTTGAAATCGGGCTAAAAACACTATTTATTACCCTGATTTTACTGTAGCAGAGGTCATACCGCCCTTATACTAGTGGTCAGACCGCCCGGGCAGGTCAGACTGCATTTTGGAGGCCGATCAAACCGCATTTTGAAGGGTTAGGTTTCAAATTTTGTAGTCTTGATCTAGTTGGTTTATTTTTAGCTAAAGATTCTATATTCTACACCTCTGTAGATTTCTGATAATAGAATCTTAAATATTTTGGAGAAAATTTTGAGTTGGCACCATTCACCTCTTCTGTTAGTATCTTCGGTCTTTCAGAGAGTTAGATTAAGGACACTACTTTTCTCTCTCTGAAAATTAGATTAAGAAGACTACTCACAACGTGTTTTGTTTTCCACGCTCTTTGGCTTATGTTAGGTCATGATATTACCCTACAACTGGAGAGCCGAATCTTAAAATATCACATAATAAGGCCAACCAGGAAAGATTTCTGACTGACCTCTCTATCTATGACATGAGAGCAAGAATGTAAGTTGGTAATCAAGACTAAAAGAAGAAATGTTAAAAGAAGGCACTATGAACAAATTGCCAAGCCGCCTCTATTGACACATCTCAGTCATGGATAAGCACAGGTATCTAAATTAATGTTTAAATCAAATTACAATTAAATCACATACTGATCAAATAGGGACAGCATGACACCAGCCAATATCTTCTGTCCATGATCGACCGAATAGAATTAACGACATTCAAGTAGTATTAGGATATTAGTGACCTAATGCTTCATTTAGCGCACTCATTTGGAGCCAGATTCACATTCCACTGGAAAGCTTCGCCCAAAATTTTCAAGGCAAAAGCTCACACATACACACCGTCACACATAGCCATGATTATTTAAAAATTATTACTACTTCTGTCAGACATTGTTTTCAGAACTACACCCATCATAGTGCTCTGACAAACAGCTTCTATTCAGATGCTTCTAGGTCTAAAAATGGTGTCTTAGGCATAGGCATCAATGCAACTATAGGACATTCTACTCTTAACTGCAGGATACAAGTTCAGGCTCAAAGATTGCGATCCTCTTCACCTTTGGAAGCAGAAGCCCACGCCCTCTTGCTGGCAGTAACAATGGCTAAGTTGTTGAAACTATCCACAAGTGTTTTCTGCTGACTTGCATCGATAAGCAGCCGCAACTCGCAAACTACTGCTGCTTTACAGAGGAAACGGCAGAAATCAATGAGATCACAAAGTTTTCAGACGTCAGGTCGAACGCATCTGAAGACGAGGAGTGAAGTTTTTTAATACCCAACTTGGACACAACAAATAGCCTATGAAAAGGATGGTCGTGTTTGCCTAGTCGGATGTGGCTAATTGCATCCACGGAATGTAGGCGTGGCAATGACGGCCATTCGGAAAGGTTTAACCAAAACCGTTTGTCTTCTTGTCTCGAAAATTTGTGTGCCGGTGAGTCGGATGACCATGACATTTCAGGCCTGTCTCGCCGAGCTTCAGCTCTAGATATGGGATTATGGAGTTAAGCGCGACATGAGGTTAAACGTTCGATGTAATTTTCTGAAAAGAAAGGGGAAGGATGCTTACAAAAGGGCAACTGTTCTTGCTGTAGATCCTATAACTAGCACTGTCAGTGTTTCAGAATTCAGATTACTATGAGCCTATGAGATGATGATTGCGCATTGACTATTCGAATGTCTTCAGTAATCCTGCGTGCCATTGAAATATTTTTGCCTTCCGTTCCTACTCAGCATCTGTTTGATGTAACAACAGGTTTATCTGTTTACACCAGTTACAGAGGTCAGTGTTGCTGCTAGTGGTCACAGTACAATTGTCACCATGCCTAACTTTTCTTTCTTTCTAGGATACGCACCTATGACCCCTCTTATTTCGATTTGATCTTCTCGCTTCTAACATATTATTTACTATTTTTAAATTTTATTTATTTCTAGCTTTTTAGCTTTTTTGAGTTTTTTTGATTGTTCTTTTTTCCCGTATTCATTTGTGTTGTCCGTGATGGACTAACATATTTTTTCTTTTTTTGAAATTTTTAAAATTTAGTTATACCAAATAAGTCATCATCAGCTACAGTGTAATTTCAGCCAGTTGCAGTGTAATTTCAGCCATAAACCAACTTATTCAGCCCAACCGATCGGTACCTATATTTGTCAGGTCAGCCTAGCCCATAGCTGCTCCAGGCTGTACGGTAGGTCATAATGATAGAACCACCTGGACCTTAGATTAACCCCGCCTAGTCCCAGAACTTCTCGTCACTAATCATGATCGTCTCCACGCTTACCTGCACATGCAAAGACTAAAGAAATTTTCTCCCTTCTCCACAACTTGACCATCATCAGCACACACACTCACACCACCCTCGTCCATCATAGACAAGAACAAAACCATCCACAACTATCAACCAGGTCATCCACGATCACACATTCTATCACTTACCGCAAATCAGTTCCAGACAACTTCTTGCGACCGCTAGCTCAACGAATACTCGAAAAATAATAAGTACTTGAGAAATACTATCGCTCCACCAAAAACACTTGGAAAAACAAGCATCACTACCAACCAGAACTACTGAGTACCATCGCTACGACTACGACTACCGATCGCAACACCTCTGCTAACCATGATCGCGAAAACCACGACCATCGAGTACTGAGTCCTTCCGACTACCAAGTACTCCCATCTTCCAAGTACCAAAACCTACGGGTACTGTTCCTTTGAACACTATTCGCCGATCACCGAGTACCTACCTGGTACTGTCGCAACGATCACTAATCATCGATCACTAACCACTGGCCAAACAAGAGTACTCGAGGTACTCGAAGATCACAAGAAGGGAAGCACTCGTACCGACAATGAAGTCTACGAGTACCGACCGCGAAGCCTACGGCAACCGATCGCAAAGCTTTCGACTAAACCCAAAGACAATGACAACAGTTTGCAAAATCTACGACTATGATGACAAGATTGCGAAGACTACGACTATGACAGCAAGACTACGAAGTCTACGACCATCGATCGCAAAGTCTATGACTATTGATCACAAAGTCTACGACTATCAACCGCAAAATCTACGACTATCGAGTACAAAGTCTACGACTATCGAGTACAACCAATAAAGTTTACAACCATAAAAAAGTATTATAGGTTCAATCATGCAAAGTGATGTAGCTACGATTACCTTCAGTAGTCATTCTGTCGTGGTCAAAATCGAATGTGGTCGAAGCCGGACGTGGTCAAAGTCGAACGTGGTTGAAGCCGGATGTGGTCGAAGCCGAACGTGGTCAGAATGCTGTAGTTGAGTTGCCGTGGTCGAAGCCAGGCGTAGTCGAAAACAGACGTGGTTGTTTTTCCATAGTCGTGCTGTGGTGCTCGTACTGCCGTGGTTGAAAGCCTCAGTGGTCGAAGTTCGTCGTCGACGAAGTTGGACGTGGTCGTAAACGACTCTTAGTGGTCGTAAACATCAGCTGGGCCATCACTTTCGAGGTCGAAGCCACCCGTGCGATCCTCCGATGCCAATCGAGTGTCGTCCGATGTTCCGATGGCACTCGAAAGCCGTCCGATGCGCCAATGCTAGTCGAACATCGTCCGATACTCTGTTGCTACTCAAAAACCGTCCGATGCAACTCGGACCCAATCAGACTGGTCGAAACTATTTGAAACTGACCAAAACCACTCTCAGAAGATGAAAACCACTCGTACGTGACCGAAACCACTCGTACGTGACCGAAACCACTCGTAACAGACCAAAATCACTCGGAGCAACTAAAATCATTTAGAATCAAATGAGACCACTCGGAGCAAAGCAAAACCAATCGGGGCGACCAAAACCACTCGGAGCCGACTGAAACCACTCGGAGCAGAGTAAAACACTCGAAGCAACCATAACCACTCGGAGTAACGAAAACCACTCGGAGCAACTTAGAACTGAACGAGATCACTCGGATTTAAAACCTTTAACTGCGTTCAATCAGAACTTTCATAAATACAAATTCTAAAACAATGTAACATTAATTAATTATTATTTTTTAATCTCGACCAGGTCTAGCAAGTGAAATGAGGAACGCGCTCGAGTACATATTTACTGCGCAGCTCCGGACGCATCATCTTCGTTTAAACGTGTATAACGCTGTACGTAGAACGCTACGCTGCAAATGCTCCACCACGTACGTAGACTGACAGATGTATCTATTAATCTATGTATGTACACACGTATAGTCCACTGGAAAATAACTCCCCTTCGTACCTGAAGACAGAAAGGCCCAGGCCTTTTATCTGAAATCACGTGGTTGTGCCGTGTTTAGAAGTCGTGTATTTGTAAGGCAGGCAGGCAGCTAGGTTTCACCGGTAACTACCAACTATGTATCCTTGGACTTGGCCTGCAATTTCTAGGTGAAACAGGAACTAGAAATAAACATGGCATGTTACCTCAAATACTCTAGTCCATTAATTTACCAGCAGCACATACTGTACGTAGCCTGTAGGACTGTGTGGTCCATGCATTGAAAAGTACAGATCTACATGCTAAGGTTTCTTGGGCTGCTTGTTCTGGCGAAACCGGCGGGGCGCGGGCAGGCTCGCACCGCTTGGCCGTGTCAGTGGTGTTAGCCTTGAGGAGTCAACAAACCAACACCCCCTGCGCTTGAATGCACCCAGCAATCACTTCACTCACTTGTCACTCCCTCTCGCAGCTGCTGCTGCTTCTTCTACTTCACCACCACCAACCCTCTGCTGCTGGCTAGCTCGATCCCGGTAGTGTTGGCGCCGTCTTGGCGGTGGTAGCGGCGGAGTCTAGGTAGATGGCCGCGGCGCTGTCGGCATTGGCGTGTGCCGGCCGTGTGGCGAACGAGGCTGTGAGCTTCGAGGTGTTCGCGCTGCTGGACGTGCTCGAGGTGCTGCTCTGCATTGTGTACAAGGCGGCCGACTACATGGTCGAGGGCGCGTGGCGGCCGTGCTACTGCTCGTCGTCGTCGGCCGCGCCGTCCGGGAAGATCGTCGTGTCGGAGCGCGGCGGGTCCAAGGTGGTCAGCATGCTGTCGTCCACCAAGCTGTACCTGGAGGACATCTCGGACACGCTCTACACGCGCCCGTCCGTGCTCGCTGGCGCCGCATCCTCGTCGTCGGCCCGGCCGCCCTCCTCCCGGCGCAGCGTGAGGACGCCGTCCGCGTCGGCCACCGCGCTCACCGTGCACTCCGCCATCGTGCAGATACTGCTGGGCAAGATCGGCTTTGGCGACGGCAAACACAGGCCGTACCCCTCGCCGAGGTGGTCCGACTGCCACTGCGCCAACTGCAACCCGGCCGACACCAATCGGCTCTTCGTCCACGTCGAGGGCCCCCCAGGTACGCAAGGCAACCGTGTCCATACTCCATACATCCGCCATTAATACGGGAAGGCAAGATTCGCTCCTCTCACCGCACTGCTCTGCTTGTGCGCCTCAAAGACGGCGGAGCGACGGAGGAGGACGTGCTGTTCATCCACGGGTTCATTTCGTCGTCGGGGTTCTGGACGGAGACGGTGCTGCCGAACGTGAGCCGGGAGGCGCGCGTGCGGCGGCGGCTGTTCGCCGTGGACCTTCTCGGGTTCGGGCGCAGCCCCAAGCCGGCCGACTCGCTGTACAAGCTCCGGGAGCACGTCGAGATGATCGAGCGCTCCGTCATCGAGCGGTACGAGGTCAGGTCGTTCCACATTGTCGCGCACTCGCTCGGCTCCATCCTCGCGCTCGCCCTCGCCGTCAAGTACCCCGCCGCCGTTAGGTCCCTGACGCTCGTCGCGCCGGTACGCGCGCACTCGCCGCCTGATCTAGCGATTTTTCGCCTACTTCAACGCTGCGTTGTTAAGTGTTCAACGTTTTGGGTTGTGCCTGCGTGCGCGCGGTGCGGTGCAGCCTTACTTCCCGGTGCCGAGGGGAGAGATCGGGACGCAGTACGTGCTGCGGACAGTGGCGTCGCGGCGGGTGTGGCCGGCGATCGCGTTCGGCGCGTCGGTGGCGTGCTGGTACGAGCACCTCAGCCGCACCGTCAGCATCGTGCTCTGCAAGCACCACCGCCTCTGGGAGCTTGCCTTCCGGGTCTTCACCTTGTACAGGTAAACTCGATACAAATCCGGCGCTTGCGTCTACTACTGCACCGTATTTGCTCTCGTACTAGCTAAACTAAACATGACATCATCTGCTAAGGCCGGCCTAGTAGTAGTAGCAATAGCAAACACCATTGTAATGCACCAATGTTTCCCTCTTCTGCTGAGAAGTTTTGTGCATCTGGGCGGTGAAAATTAGGTCAGCAACCATTTTTTTTGCATCGGATATGTTTGCCACTTGGCCACCTTGCATTGGGTGGTTGCATAAAGCTCTTCCTAGAGGAATTCCTTCATCAATAGGAGCTCCCGGCGAGCCGCTGCAGAGATACGACGAGCAGTAGCAGCATTTATTAATGCCGGACGGGTATGTCTACTTCACCGGGTGCTGATGTGATCGATGGGAGCTGAGTTTGACCCCGGTCAACCATTTGGTGGAGCGACATGCGACCATCTACTGTTCCACTGCCGGGCACCCACTGATGAACGGCTAACCAGACCACGGACCACATACTGCACCGGCTACTCGAATGTTTTACTTAAAGCCACTTTTGCCATATTTTCGTATCATATTTATAAAAATAATCATATGTATAGTATATTAACAAAAATATCGTTTATGCTGTCTGATCGATGAGTGACAGCGCGGAACAGACGACACGTGGCACCGTCGCCCCGTGAGCGGACGACAGGCGTCTGCCGCTTGCCCACGGGACGACAGGTAGCCGGCTTAATTACTTGTCTAATTCATAATTTATAATTTTTTAAATTTATAAATATAACAAATGAGCTTAAAAAATTATGACATTTTTTGTGAAATTTCTTGAGGCATCATGGTTAACCAGACGATTAAGCTGTTATGTGCCACTGTAAGAATTTTTAGAGGTAGCAAATAGTCGTATAAAATTATGAATTTTTTGTAGAGCTTCCGTATATAGCGTGTTACGTTGTGTAATTTTTACGTAATTTTTTACACCAATTTACTACCTATAAAAAATATTTACGCAGCGTGTAATTAAATCGAATGATTAAGCACTAATAGAGCTAGGCCTAATGACCTGCCGTCTGGCCACTGGGCGGCACCAGGCCTGCCGTATGGCAGGTAATTAGGCCTAGCTCTATTAATGCTTAATCATCCGATTTAATTACACGCTGCGTAAATAATTTTTAGAGGTAGCAAAGTGGTGTAAAAAAATTACGTAAAAATTATACAATGTAGCACGCTATATATATGGAAGCTCCACAAAATATTTCGTAATTTTTAATGACCATTTGCTATCTCTAAAAATTCTTAGAGCGGCGTATAACTGCTTAATCGTCTGGTTAATTATGCGTCATCCCAATAATTTTTTGAGGTAGCAAATGACCTTAAAAAATTGCAAAAAAATTACACAACATACCGCAATGCCTCAGAAAGCTTCACAAAAAATGTCATAATTTTTTGAACTCATTTGCTATATTTACAAATTACAAACTATGAATTAGGTAGGTAATTAAGTTGGCTTAATCACCTGCCGTCTGGTGGGTGGGCGGCAGGCGTCTGCCGTCTGCTCACGGGACGACAAGTTCGATGCGTCGTTTGCTCCGTGCTGCCGCCCGCCCACCGGACGGCATAAATGATATTTTTGTCAATACATTGCACATACGGCTATTTTTGTAAATACGATACGAAAACGTGCTAAAAGTGGCTTTGATTCCCTATCTGCTTATCCCAATCCCCTAATCTCCGTCCAAGGAGCAATCAAGCAACGATCCTGGCTCAGGCCAAGAAAGATGATCTTGCTGGGCTTTTCTGCTTAGAAGTTGATATAGTAGCTTATGCAAACTAATTAAGTCAAAATGGTCACACCAAGCTGTTATGTTCTTGCTCAGCACCAACATTTGCCGCTCGGTTGGGCTGAAATAAAGCTGGCTTATAGCTGAAAGTATACTGTAGTTGATGGTGGTTTATTTGACATAACTAAATTAAAAAAATAAAAATAGAAAAAACAGGTTAGTCTATCACGGACAACACAAACGAATATAGGAAAAAAGAACCGACAAAAAAAACTCAAAAAAAGCTAAAAAGCTAAAAAAAAGATAAAATTTAGGAATAATAAAAAATAAGCTAAAAACTATAAGCTCAATCCAAAATGAGTGCCGACCTTTATCATGTCACTTTTGCACTCATCAATGAAAATGAACCTGCAGATGTTTTTTTATATAAAGGAATATTGGGATTAGGTACAGCATGGCATTAATGTTTAAGGTTGATAACTACCAGTATCTTCATCACATCTTTCTTGACGTAAGCTCATGTTGCAGCATTAGAAAGAGGGGACACGATCATTAAATTTCTGATAGGCGAAATTGATTTAGACCTGATAAATTCTGGCTATCCATCCATCGTCATACTCCAACATGCAGGGTCAGGACGTACCTAATGGACGGCTTCTTCTGCCACACCCACATCGCTTCATGGCACACCCTTCACAACATCATCTGCGGCAGCGCCGGCAAGATCGACAAATGCCTTGAGACAGTGTGGGATCAGCTCACCTGCGATGTTACCATCTACCATGGCAGGGACGACGAGCTCCTTCCCGTGCAATGCAGCTACGCAGTGCAGTCGAAAATCCCGCGCGCCCGCGTTAAGGTGATCGACGGCAAGGATCATGTCACCATTGTTGTCCGGCGTCAGAAAGAACTAGCCAGGGAGCTGGAGGAGATCTGGAACAGAAAACGGTGACATTATCTTCAGGACTCTGAGTAATACATAGGGTAAAGCACAGAGGGTGTTCAAAGGGCACCTCGGATTAACAAAAGGCTGGTCTTCAAAGAAGAGCAAGACTGCAGTGAAGAACAACACATTCCTAAATGCAGCAGGAAGCACAAGGGCAAACAAGGGCTCGAGAGAAATGTGAAGAAGATTACCTGATTACTTTTACCTTCTTTTTCTTCTCCTCCTTCTCAAGTTTTCATATTGAAGGTTGAGAAAATTCTTGCCTCTTGTGTATAATTATGATAAATGATGAGTCGTTTCGGTTGTAACCCTGTGGACACAATAATGTGATATGATCGACTTATGGAGCTTGTAGTTGTAGACATGTACTCTTCTGTTTCTCTGTTTTCTGGTCCACTATTCTTTTTTCAATATCATTCTTGTTCTCCATAAAATTCACTGTGATAAACTGATAATCATAATATACCATGTTCAAGGAAAAAAAAACAGCGTTCTAAGTTTTCGGTATACCGAAATAGTAAAATCAATCCCTGTCCAGTCCAGTGTCCACAGTCCTCCTTACCATTCAACTGTTTCATTGATTTCATATCTTCGTGGAAATAACCCAAGAGGCCAAGACTAAAAATGCACTGTCCCCAGCCAGGGCCACAGCTTACTGTGCGTCCATACATTAATTACAGTTTCCTGAAGAACAGAACGAATCAAATCCAACAGCAGTTTTAGAATAACTCATTAGTCACTATGTTTAGTATGGATCTTATGTTGAACTTCTATTTGACATCCAGGAATAACTAGCAGTAATAACTAGTCTAAGAGCTGACTGAACTGACTTACCAATTGAAATGACTGGTGCCAAGATTTATAATGTGCTGTCTCCTCATTCAATGCAAGTACTCTCCATTGGCAGCCCTGGGCGCGCGTAATAAAGAACTGCCTAAAGCAAGCCAGCACAAGAACACAGATGAAAGTGAGCAACGCGAGTCCTGTACTTTACGGCTTCTAAAAAAAAGCTTTTTAATTTTTGCTATAGTAGTTAACTTTTAAATATAATATTTTTTAAGATAGGATCTACAAGTTAATTATAGTATACCTTAAAAATCTAACATCTGTATCAACCAAAATCGTAAGCGAGTATCTCTCTCAGCAATCTCTATCACAAACAGCTAAAATTCAAAAAATTCAACCAAAACTCATAAACCACAGCAAAATTGAACAGGCCGTAGCTTCGTCCAACTGGCTAGTGGCCTCTAGGAGAGCAATTAAAATTTGGACCCTATGCATGCCACTTGCTGGCTGCTATACCTCATGCTATCTTCTATAATATCATCGGTTATCTCTTGATTATATTAAATAAGTAAAATTATATGTAAGAAGAGAGAATGTGATGAGATACAATATATTGCTTCTTATGCAGGAGATGACTTGAGCTTATAAACTAATACAAAAAGTGAGAGTGTGTGAGACATGAAGTTATGATGACAATAGTATAAAATAGTTAGAGTAATAATTTACTGTTGATCAAATTGTCTCTAATGTTATTGTAGTGCCCTGATTATTTCTTTTTGGGGTCACTAAACCCTAATTAACTCTAATCTACTTAATATAAGGGGCAAACCATTATTTTTTCCCCTGAACCAGCCGCCACCCATCTTTTTCCTCAGGTCTCTATCTCGCTCTCTCTTTCTCCTGCATGAGGGGCGAGCCAGGCCACCGCCGATGGCGATGCCGGCGAGGACGGCGTCGGCGGCTAGCCGAGGGCGGCGCTGGTGCAAGGTGGGCGTCGGCGCAAGGCATCATTGGTCGGCGGCACGAGGTTCGGTGCGGGCGTGCGGCGCGTTAAGCGTTGTGACACGCGGTGCGGGGCGCTCGTGGGCTGAGAGGCGTTGGGTGTTGCGTAGGCGACATAGGCCGATGGGAGCAGGCGGCGCAGCCGGAGCCGGTGGCGGCAGCGGCAAGGTGCGGCACCGGCCGACAGCATGGCGGCGCGGCCTAGGAGCAGCTCGGGTCGGAGGGTGACGCAGCAGGGATTAGCGGCGACGCCGGTGGCCAGTGGAGACGACGTTGGGAGGTGGCATAGCGGCGGCGGCGAGCACCGTCTGCGGGCTAGGCGGCAGCACAGACAGCGGAGGCGGCGGTGGCCAGCGGCGGTAGGGCCAGCGGTGTTGGCCGGCCGTCGTGCATGCCAACACTGTTCGGCTGATAGGGAGGCTCAGCCGAAACAATGATAAAGAAATTATGTCTTTCCTCCTCAACCTTAACGATTCTATCACTTATCGTAGCCTTATCCAGACTTGTCCTTGGTTATTCTAATCACTTATTATATTAATCGTTAATAACATAATTGTTACCTGGCCCGAAGTTACCCACATATAAGGGAGATTGCCAACCACCTAGTAACGTACGGAGAGCGTATATTTTCATTACTCAGGATATTACACTATGTCTGTGGTTATACAGTCGATGACAGAGATGTGCCTGACTACTCTTGTATAACCGGGTATGTGGGGAGAGATCGCCAGGGCCATAGCTATAACTTGTTAAATAACTATTACCTTGGTTTCACATCTCCGATATCTCTATCCTTGATCAGTTTTAATGTTTCTGGTAACTTAATTTCATTGCAATTAGCCTGTCAATTACTTATTGCTTGCTTGTCCTTTTCTCTTCGTGTTGCGACCGTTGTTGGGTACTTGCTGAGATTTCAAATCTCACGCCTGCTCTTTCCATTATCATGTAAAAGGCCAGTTGAGTGATAGCATCATGCATGAGTGGGAGCACTCGAGTTTTCGGCACCATGATTTGCCACTATTTATGTTATTTTATTTATTTATTTTTGATTAGAAGTGGATCGGTCATATGTTTCAAACGTTTATTTTAGTTTCCGCTAGTCTTTAATAAAGTACTCTTAAGATTTTAATTTTCTTGAATTCTTATTGTTGCTTTTATTACTTGTTCTTTACTTTGGCGATGACGTTCGATAGTAGTATCCTAGATTGGCTGTATGTGGGGATGTTACAGTTATTTTTAGGTGATGTGAAAGTTTTAAAAATAATTTTAAGAGACAGACTATTATATATGTCATATTTACATGGCCATTAGGAAAATCCCATTAACCGCAAGCGCCATCGGCTTCACGTCGAATCATCTCCCGACGGCTTTACACCGTCGTTCGTGCATGCTCACGTGACGAACTCGCATCGCCACCTCACCTTTCATCATGGTTCTGATGTCAATTGTTGGCACAACCCCAGGAGAAGACTCGCACATACGAATTCACAGTGGAAGAGTGCTCGGCTACAACTGCCTAGCCAGAACTTTTTGTTTTCTCTCTGTTCTCTTTGAGTTTAAAACCCGGTTGACGCAATTAAAAAAATAATTGTAACCCACTTCTATTCCACATCTTAGGCCTGAGGGAGTCTACACGTGAAAGAGAGTGTTAAAGTATAAGTGAATTACCTATCTTTCCTCGTCAGCTTAGGCTTTTAGGTGAACCGACTGATACATCATACATACAACTCAATTTAGTATCAAAGCCTAGACTCCTAACATCTCATTGAACTTTATGGTTATGAAAGTGCACAATCGATGTGTGAGGGAGAGAATTTTGAGAATAGTCCTATAAAAAAATCACAACTTATAATTATGAGGGAAGCCCCCACCTATTAGATTAATCTTTTGGCAAAAAAAATACTCAATACCACCTATAAGACTATTGTTATAAGGTTTACCCATGGATTCAGTTGTGTTTAACCCGTTTAGATTTGAAACTCGAGAAGTAAATCCAGTTAGATCTAGATATGCGGCCTGGGACCAAAGCCAACACGAGGGGGCACTCATATCTCTGTTAATAGTGGCAGAGTTGGCCACACATCTGGAATAACCAGTTAGACTATGAATTATTAGCTGAATTTCTGCAAAAACTTACAATAATATCTAGATCAGATTTAGTAATTATGCAGATAAGTAGGAAAAATAAACGAGCATACATACACTGATAAAAGATAAGATGTCGCCACTATGCATTTAACATCGAAAGGATTACCTGTACTTGTATCTCTATGAAACGGATTGAAATTAGGCCCTGAAGACCTTACTCGATGCCGCTGTAACAATCAGCAAGATAGCCAACTGTACAACATTTAAGCAGCACAAGATGCATGTGATAAGACAGAAACTACCACAGTAATTTAGAAAAATCCTACATGAAAAAGGTCACATCAACCTGCAGGATGATGAAAGTCAACAGGAAAGCACATGACGAGATCCAAGTACCGGCTCTGAAAGATTATCCTGCAGAGGTCTTGTCAGAGCAGAACTGAAGTTAATGAAAGAATTATCCTTAGCATCGGATACACAAAAGCGTCAAGAGATTGAAGTATGGCATGGAAAATCACATACACAACGTATTTGATAAGCAAACAACTAGCCAAAATAAAAGTAAAGTAACTCATGAAATTACCGAAGCCTGCTGCTTGCCATAGGAAACATCCTCCAAAAGTAAACTAAGCTCTACCATGAGAGCTCTCATTACACGATAGTACAAAGAACGAGTACCTGCAAAAATATCTGATCATGGCACTCTAGTACCGACTTGTGTCTCCCATAACTCCCATGTAAAATCTCGGGCAAAACTTGAACCAGCTGGGAGCCGGAACATATTAACCATACATTCATACTGAAACACGCAAACATGTGAAAATTGGGCAGAAAGCAACAAGAGAATTTTGGAGGCAAAGCACAGTTTTCTTTTGCCATCATTTAGCACTCCGCAGTCATGGAGGAGGCTCACTATAAGCACAATGGATATACAAAAGGCTGCAAATCTCAACCTTCTCTGCCAAACTGCGGCATTTCTAACATAACGGGTTATAAGTTAGATTCTTGCTAGAAACAGAGAAAGAACTATAAACAAATAGAAAAAGACGGGATCTACTTTGATGTATGTTATCTCTGAACAAAGAACGGGATTAGTCCGATAAGCTGAACTAAACTACTGTCCTGTACGGCATATGAGCCCTCATTGCATATGAGACCATGCTGGATCCCAGATCTTCATATGCCACTTCAGTCAAGCCATAAAATTCAACTCGGCATCCAAGCCTACTGCATGCACAACATGCTTGTCGAGTGCACAGAGGTCTAATATTCGACTGCCTCAAAAAGACCATTGCTACGATGGTGGCGATGATGTCAAAATCCAATACAACCTGACTGTGCTGATCTGGTCAATGATCTTCCCGACAGTCACCCTGATAATCTGAGTTACAGGAAACAAGGTGATTTTGCCTGCAAGGCTAATGAAATCATGCCTTCTTTAAAACAAAACCTCTAGTTCATATGGAGCCAATGCCTGCTAAACGACAGCTTGGTCTGATAAAAGAGAAATTGGCTTCCCCCACACGTAACAGCTTCCTGGATAAGTATGTGCACGTTATGATTTGGGAGCTCGAGCCAGATGCAATTGCCTCTCAACTAACTTATCCACAAAGCATTGAATCTGCATTATTTATAACACACTGATGGTTAAAACTTATAAAGAAGCAAGAGAAACATTTCTGCAGTTAAAATAAACGAATTATCAGAAAATATTATTATGAAGGAACAAAATCCTAATCTAAGTCATAGTATGATAAAAACTGGTACCGGGTAACGATACCGGCCGGTTACCGGAAAAACACCGGTTGAAATTCAAATATTAAAATTTGAATTCGGGCTGTTTTCAAACCGGTAACCGGAAGAAAAACCGCTAAAAAACCAGAAAATCCGATTAAAAAAACTTGGGATTGATGCATATTTAGTCATACAATAGGTAATCTGGCACAAAAAAGGCCTAAATCAACCTAGAAAGTGTATTATGCCGTCATAAATGTAAATTAACATTTGAAAATTCCGGCCTTTATTTTTACCGGTTCCCACCGGTTTATTCGGTAATTGCCGGTTTTTCTATCCCCAAGTACGACTGCATGAAACAGAAGCCAAAAGCCATTGAAAAGACCGAGAACAGAATAATGTCCAACATTGATAAAAGCTTTGCAACATCAGTAAGGTAGGGCTTCAATAAAACTTTGGTAAGAAGTGATCTTCTACGCACCTTATTTTTCCTTTTAAAATCGAGAAACTCATGAGCAGCCATCACCTTCTCTCCTTCCGTGCATGTCTCAATGATCTGTTGAGACCAGAACAAACAGAGACCACAGTCAGTATTGTTACGTACATGACCTAATACACTCTGCAGCGTGCCTGAATAAATTGCAGAAGGCTGACGAAAATAACACTACAATGGAATAGAACAATACAAATGGTATTACAAAGAAAATAAACATTCTGAAGTATAAATCAACAGTTTAACACCCATAAAATTATAACAAAAGAAAATATATTGAGGTAATTGTTCAAGTTGATAGTTCAAATACTACACTAGTTCAAAAAGGGTGGATATAATACCTTGGTGACAGCTTTCCGCATTATTGTCTTGTAATCATCCCTGTCGATCTTTTCACTTTTGTATAGTGGCATAAGGAGCGTGGCTATGAAATCTATAAGACCCTGTCTTATATGATCTACGCCTCGTGACTGCCCTTCTGATGCAGGTTTGCTTTCTACAACCTGTGAAGCAGAACTCCTACATGTCTGCTTTTGGCTACTTGAATCTTCTTCATCTATACGTATCCGACTGTAGAATTCTTTATCTGCTTCCATTGCCTGCATCTGCCACCTCTCAATGGCTTGAGGACCCTTGACACCATCAATGCAGATTGTATCAGTATCAACCCATGCCCTCGTAAACCGACTGTCTACAGCTCCACTATCAACAGAATTATCCCTAATATTTATTAGGCAGGTTTTCTCGTTTGAATAGCTCCTTTGTGTACAGTTATCACCAGTCATTTTCGAGCTGTCAACATCAGCACAATTGGCGTGATCAGCCAATGAGTTCTTAGCTTTGCCATTCCTGGAATCAATTTCTGATATGCATTCAAGTCTCCCAAGGTTGTCACTTAACACTTTCTTTCTTGTATCAGACTCATCCAAATGATGATCACGCATTGCAAATGTATGGAATGATGGTATCTTTGGAAGCTCACGGGGCACACTTATCTCTGCCTCTACAGATGCATATGCCTGCACAAGATAAAAGGTATAAAGTATAAACAATGTATAAACCAACAGCCAACAAAACAATAATAAATAAGATGGCTTTCCCTTTTTTTTGTATTCCTATAATTTTAGGGAGGATTTTATTATATTCAACAGCAAAAGTTTGCTGATTCTGGATCCACCATCAAAAGTAGGAAGTTCCGCATATGCCACTCTAAATTCTATGTCAAAGCATATGTACAATTGTTGACCGTTCACAACCTCATATTTTTTGTGAAATCACCAACATATCTGTCATATTAAAAAATATTCGATTATTTTTATTTAAAAGTAAAAATTCAGAATTAAAATTTCCATAATTCTCAAAATTCTAAGTCGTCAATTTTCCATTCCTGATGGGTGTTTTAGTCATTTGTACACATAATACAGTCAAGAGGCATATAAAATTACTCCCACCTATGCAAAATATAAGGTATGTTTTGACCATGCACACAAATTAAGGAGGTCATTAATTCAAAATAGTATGGAAATATCTTGGGAAAAAAGAACAGAAAGTTTAATGTGTATGCTTAGTCATAAATACAAAAGAAAGAGGGACAATAAATAAGGGTAAAACAGAATATATCATAAGTGTTGCATACACACCCTATGTTTTGCAACAAGACTAGAAAAACTATACAACCTATCGTACAGTTTAGAGTGGCATACAGAAAATTTCCCAAGTTTGTAATGTCAGATTTCAAATTATGATGATATTGAGTGGGCATATAGTAATTTTTCTCAGTTTTTTTAATGTATTCATGTTCATATTGGGATGGAAAAAAGGTTAAACTCAGGATAAATGGAGAAATCTGAATCAAAATAAAGCTGTAAGTCATGGACCTGTGCAGCTGCTATGGCAGCAGCTCGAGCAGCCTCGGCAGCAGCATATGCAGCAACTTCTTCCTCGGACATAACCATGCCGTGATCCACCTTAGGTTCCAGATCATGATGTTGCTTTTGGGAATGAAGTGAGCTACCATCAGTCCTTGTAGCCATCAGGGTTTCCACTTTTGCAGCCTTGTTCTCAGACTTCTTGCTTGTTTTGTGTGGTGAATGGTTCCCAGCAGACCTTACATGCTGTGCAGCTCCTTTATGGTCATCTAAAGCTTCGTTTGGCACGCACAAAGTAGGTTTTCCTGATTGTAGATCCTTACTCCTGGTCTTACTCGATTCAATTGATGGCATTCGACGCAGTAATTTGAGTCCACCATTGCTAGCCTTTTCTTTTCGGAAAACTTCTATCCACACACTGACCAATTGGCGAGCTATAGCACGTATATCTCGACTTGTATGCACACAAACCTTTTCCTTTATAGTCCTCCCAATTCCTGCATGAAGTTCAATCAGAAAAGAATAAGGCATGTCACGAGGCGGTAATAGCACACAATTTGGACAAGATCCATGCATAGCTCTATTCTCATTAATGCCAGGAATATGCTCCTTATTTTTCTTTTTAATTGTTTAGTAAAGGTGGTACATAAACAGGCATTATATAAAGAGTAATAACAAAACCCCCTCATCAAAACAGGCCCACCTTGGGCTTTTCACCCTTCCAAAGGAGGTAACAAGAAAGAAAACAACCACGTAGGCAGGCATTCCCTAATAAATGGTAAAGGGATATAGAGCAATACATACCAGACAAGCGAACACCTAGCAGATCAGTTGACACAAGCACAAGCAAGCGCACACAATGCCGCAATAGTTGAGTAGCATTTTTCCCCAGTGAATCCTGCCAAAAGTTGAATGCAAAAGTAAGAACTTGAATATAGGAGAAGCTACCTTATCCTGCTATGGATATAGGCTTTACTAGATAATCAACTTACAAGTATCCAAGAGTTAAGTGTAGTTAGTCCATCTTTAGACCCAGCAAATGATTTAAGAACATCTGGAGGAAGCTTCAATAACTCCTTAGCCAAATGTAGGCGCCCTGATGTAGTTTTTGCATTAAAGAACATTTCTTGCAGTAAAGATTCCTTGCTAACTACTGGATATGATGCATCAGATGAGTTTTTGCAAAGAGCAGTTGAAAGTTCACATGCTTCAAGTCTATTTGACATGTCTCTAACTTCGTTTCTTTCACTATCTGACTGCATTAGGTAAGTTTGTAGAGCTTCCACCTCAGCCACATAATCCTTACCACTGTGTACCAAGTCAATAATCCGAACCGATTCTCGAATACCACTTAAAATTGCACCACCAACAGTATCTGGGTGCTCTTTGCATGTCGCTTCACCAGCAAAAAATAAACAGTTTCCGACTGGACGTCCCAGAATGTCGTAATCTCGCCCTGATGCTCCTACGGCAACATATGAGTAGGCACCTCTACTAAAAGGATCAAGGCCCCAGTTTGTCACAACTGATCCGACTGGATCTGGTACAGAAACATCCCTAAAGAGCTTGCGGAGAACCACCATAGCATTATTAACATGATCACCAGAACTGATACTTTGTCCATTTATAGCAGCCTTCCCAACAAGTAGTGCTATCAGAACTGGCGCCCCAACTGTCTTTTTGAGATTCCAAAACATAAAGCATTGTCCCCTTAAATCTGTTTCTTCCGCAGTTGCACCAAAATAATCTACATTATCATCCCAAAAGACCTCAGGAAACTCCAATATTATTTTATTTAGAACACCGAATCCAAGCCTGTCAATGGAAGACAGTTTCCAGTCTGGCAAGGAAGGAGAAAATTTAATTGTCTGTGCTTTCAAGCAACCAAGAGGAACAGTGATCAACACAGCATCTCCCACAAATTCATTTCCATTTTTAGTGGAAACTTTGACAATTTTACCATTATTAGCGCTAGCATCTAATTCCTCAGATCCGTACAGTACTTCAGTTACAACATGGTTTAACCGAACATCAAGTCCTTTTGCAAGACTCTCTAGAACAGTCACATAGCCACCTTTAATCATGCAATGAGCTCCTCCGAATCCTCCATACACATCATCCTGGTTCCAATATGGAAGAGAAACAGATTTAAGCATCGCAGCACAACCATATTCTAAATGTGCAAAGTGCCAGTTCATAACTCTTCTTTCAAGAGGGCTGAGAACATCTATTTTATCATCCTTTCCACAATGAACTATCTCCTTTTCTGTTGAAGCACTTTTGGAAATGTCTACAGCTCCTGAATTGGGCATACTTCTTAATTGATCACCCTGTTCCACAGAAGAAATAGACTGGGCTGAACGATTCTTCCTAAGGGCATATTCCAATCCATCCTCAAGGGATAAACCCATTGCACTTTCACCATTTTGTGCAAAAAGCAGTGCCATCTCATCAAGAAGACCATTGTATTCAGATTCCAAATCTGCATCCAAATCATCAGGAACCTTGTCACCAGTTACTACATCATAGAGAGGGCAAGCACTATTTAACACAGTCAGTTCAAGACCAAGCTGAGAACAAATTAAAGATGATGGATCAGCCCTTCTTTCAGTTGCTATATCAGCCTCCACACCCGTAATAATGCTAGCACCCAAATCCACAGGAACTGAAAGAGATGTACGATCTGTATAAACACGGCCACCAATCCTATCTCGTGCCTCAAGAACAGTGACGGAAAAACCTTGGCGCTGCAAATGGCGTGCAGCAGTTAAACCCGCCGGACCAGCTCCCACAATGATTATCTTTTTGCGGTACCCACCAGATTCAACTTTATGACTTACTTCGCGCTTGTTTCCAGAATGTTCTATATCAGCTGCTTCTGGTTGATAAAGACTATGGCCTTCAACTTTTCCAACTGAGCTATCCAGATACGACCCACAGTTGATATTAAAATTACTGGATGGTAGTGATGCATCTCTACCTTCAGTTGATACATCTAGATTCTTTTCTTCAAGTGCCTGTTCTTCGGATTTCGAGCGAGGTAGCAACTTTTGGGCATCACAGTGAATGCCAGGGCCATTCTTTTCATTTGATGTTTCTGTCAAAGTGCACTCAGCGCTTTTAAGACCAATGATTCTGCAGCACCCAATGCCTGTACCATACTCAGGTACCTTATCGTGGATTGGTACAGCAACAATGCCATCTTGAATGCTGACTGATTTTATTTCATGTAATTCATTCAACTTGGATACTTCCACAACTTCAGAACAAGGAGTCACTTGCCCCTTTGTCACCTTGTCCGATGCGATTCCAGCATTTATGTAACCCTGGAAATTGATAAAATATGGAGTGTTAGCGTTCAGGCCATGGTCGTCATGGCGTAATTGGCGATCACAGCACTAGGACGCCATGGCAACGCCACGGTGAGAAACAGCGAGGCAGGTACTTAAATACGCTCTATATGCATACACATACAAGCTGGTCCCCCTTGTATAAACTCCTAACTCCTCTCTCCTGAACTCACCTCCTCTCTCTCCCGCGAACTCCTCCCCGCCCGCCACCTCCTCTCCCGGTGCCCACCCCCCCCCCCCCCACCGCTTCCTCCTCCCACCAAGTGCCTCCTCTCCCGCCGCCCACCCCGTCTCCGCCGAATCCAGACCCAGTCGTTCCCGTCGGTCGGAGCTGAGGAAGATGGAGGGGGCGGCCATGGGATGGGAGTGGGGGGATGGTTGTCACGGCGAAGCTACATGGCGTCCCTCCTGGACCGCCACGACGCCGTGACAACCATGGTTCAGGCACTTTTGGCATCTAACATAACATATTAGCTAAAACAACAATCTGTAACAAGACGAAAAAGTTTAATAGTAACTGGAGATCTACAAGCTGCATGAAGGTAAAAGGAAAGAATAAAAATGTTCGGCAATTTCAGAAGCTTATCCAGCAAGTCTTCAAGGAGGTATGGTAGCTGCAGCTGATACCCAGCAAAAAAGTTCACCACTGAATCGAACTAAGTTTAATTTGGGAAATAATAAAATACATGTTATGAAGCCTGACCAAGACTACAGGCTATGCAACTTACATTTTGATCTAAGAATAAATACACATCACGAATAAGTGTTTGATTTGGCGATTCATCTTCCAAAGGAACATCAGAAACACCACATGCTGCAAGATCCAATAAATGTTTGGTATCCTTGCTCCAGCGACATAGGATCATGTTCCTGGAATGCAAACAGAAACAGCCAATAAAACTCATGAGGAAGGGTAAATTCCACCAAGCAAGGCACATTGAAGTTACTATGATAAGACGAAATTAGGGCAGGTAGCAAACATTACAGTGCAAAGAAAAAACATTTAACATACCTGCACTCCAGGTACTCCTGAAGGCCACCCTTGCGCTTCAAGACATCCTTGAACCTTATCTTTTCAATTGGAGTAACAGCCTTAGCCTTTAGGCCAGCACGTACTGCAGCAACACCACCATCACCTCCATTCCCAAAAACTTCCAACATTTTAATTTTATCTTTTGATTTGACAGATTGATCTGCAAAACCTGCTGAGAGGTTCGAGAACAGCCCCTGCTCTTGCATTAGAGTTTCCCAGTCGACATCACCCTCATATGCCATGTCACCATGCTTGCGTTTTCTAGCACTTCGAGTTACACGTTTTGCCTTTGATGCATTCTCCATGTCCTCAAAATCTGATGGTGCTGCCACATCAACCATATCCATTTCTTTCGCTGTCATGTTATAAGGAGAATGTGAATCCTTAGCAATCACATGGGACCCACGAATCCCAAAAGCAGCTGGCTGATCTAAGTTTTCATTTGTTGGCACAGCTGCATTTGGTTCAATAATGCCATCTTTAGGGTCACCTGTACAGCCTGCTGCATTGGCCAACAAGGAATTAGACTGCCTAGTTGTCGATCTAGACAAAAGAACCTCAGTTTTACGTCGCTGCTTTGACAACACATCACTTTCTGCTATCTCAACTGGTTTACCATCAGCATCAACGGAAGATAACTCATTTTGTCTAACAGGTTTCTTGGGCACTTCTTTTGGTTTTAGAGCAGTTTTCTTTTTGATGGTTGCTGTCCGTGGCTTATCTTGAGAATAATCCGCATCATCATTTCTGTCCTTTGCTAATGTTTGGGCACATGCATGTGGATCAGAAACACCATCAGTGGTTGCATTTGCTGCACCGCGAGATGCTTTTTCATTAAGCTCTCCTGAACAAGGTTTCAAGCCAGGGCGATTGCTTGCCCAAGCTGAAACTTCAAAGCGTTGACTGGCCCCATCAGATAAATTTCTAGATCCATCCACCAGTACTTTGGTTCTTTCCACATCTGGTAGAAGTGTTTCTCCCAGTGACTGGCAACATAAACCATCATCAGCAGCCTTCTCTTTCTCATCATACTTCTTTTCGAATTCAGGGTAAGAATCAGAAACCAATACTCCCAAAGCTTGACGAGCGCCAACCTTAGAGCGTCTACTAGAATTGCTAATCTTTGCCTTTGCCTCTGCCTTTGCCTTCCTGGGCAATAAGGTGCTGACTTTCCTACCAGGCAATCCATCATTGACAGCAGCATGTTTCATCTGTTCCTTTGTGCGCCGCCTTCGCCTGTTACTGCCCTTGGCCTCAGATACAGCTGCCAAGGGCAATCCATCATTGACAGCAGCATGTTTCATCTGTTCCTTTGTGCGCCGCCTTCGCCTGTTACTGCCCTTGGCAGCTGTATCTGAGGCCAAACCAGATCCCTTGTCAAGACCTTCATCAGCATGTGAACCAGCAACTTCCACACCTTCTGCTTCCTTCTTAGAGACCTGTCGAGCTTTCCGACCAGATCTCCTAAAGAGCACTGACAAGGAGTCTTCCAATCCCAAATCACCTGAACCATGCAAGCCATCCCCAGCCACTTCAGCACCCCCCACATTCACACCCTCCAGATTGCTGTTCTCATCAGCAACATCATCGACGATATCAACACCACCCTGCACATCTTCTTGTTCAGCCAATATCTCACCCTCAGCCCCAGATCCAGCCACTGCAACAACATCACCTTCCTTGCCCTTCTTCGGCTTCCTCAACTTCTTCCTTATGATAGCCAAGGTATCATCCATCTCACCTGACACCACACCCTCGGCTGCCTCGGCTTCCGTGCTTGGGTTCGAATCACCCCTAGCTCCGGCCCCAGTCGGTGCCTTGCGCTTCCTCTTAAGCTTAAACAGCGACCCAATCGGCCGCCGCTCGTCCTCATCAGACTTGCCCCCGCCCAACGGCGAGGGCGTGGGTTGCGCCTCCGCATCCGTACCCATACCCTCGTCTTCTCCAACGCACATAACCCCGACCGCCAAGCTAGGGTCTCCACCCTAAACCCAAGCCTACTCCCCACAAATCAAAACACCGCAACCCGACGCCACGAAACCCTCGTCTCGTCTCCCAAACCGTGATAACCCTTAAACCCCTCGCGAATCCGCGGCAGATACAAGGCGAAGCTTCTGGGAGGGACGCGCCGAACCTACCAAAACCGAGACGAAGAGGTCAGGCGATAAGGAACGAGGTGTGTGCGCGTCGGAGAGAGGAGGGGAGAAGGATACCGCCACTAACCTGTGCGGGGCAACGGGGGCGACGACGCGGCCTATACCGCAAACGAAGCGGCGGTGCCTGGTAGGCCGAAGCGGCGGTGCCCGCGAGGTGGCCGCGACGAGGAGAGTGTGGACGTTTGCTCGCTAAGGGTCGGGGGAGGAGGTGGTCGGGGCAGGAGGGCTTACGGTTTCGACTTTGGACTCGTTGGGTTGGCTTGTGTCGTGTATTTTGGTTTCCTCCTAAAGTCTGTGGGCATCTTTGGGTATTTTGTGGGCGCTTTAACGAAACATATGTGGTTTTATAGGTGTCTAGGGTATTCTGTGGATAGTACGATAAAATATATATAGATTTATGTATAATTAATTGTATAAAATATCTATATATTTAATTTTTAATAATACACTAATGCATTAATATCTTTCTAAGTTATTGTAATTTAAAATTTATGGTAAACAAGGTAATATTTTTGGTCTATTTCTGTAACACAAAATTGAGTGCAGATATGATTGTGCATGGTAAATTCACGGTAATGACACATGTAGAAGAAATATAGATAATTTGTCTTACTGTTTTAGATGGGCACATAACAAGGGAAGGATGGTTTACGAGTGTAACCGTCTCGGAGCTATGTCTGCTTAATCTCTAAATTGTGTGAGTGTCTTACTATTTTGGCGGGAAAGACAGTTTACGAGCATAATCGTCTCAAAACTATGAGTACTGCTTAATACCTAAATTGTGCGAGCAAAAAATTACAACAGCGCCAATTAGTCTTTTATAGTAGCAAAGAACACATTGATAGTTACTAGCTATGTGTAATAAATGACAGAGGATGATAGGTCAACAAATCTTGTCGGAGCACAAAGGCGGGAAGGTGAGCTAGTCATCTAAGCTTAAGGTTTTATTGTTTCAAATATCGAAAACACAATATGTTATTGGAATTGTGTTAGACAATATCTATTATTGTATGCGAATACCATATAATTTTGTGGTTATCTATGTTCATCGATGATTTAATTTGTATCGTGTTAGTTAGCACAATAGTATCATGATCACATGAATACCATGATAAGATGTGAGCTGGATGGATAGGTAATTATAGTGAGACCAACCGTTGACGCTCTCTATTTCTATATTTTTGAGTTTACAACAAAGACAAAAATATAAGATAGGCTATCTAAGCATGTAATCCTTATAATTATGGTGTGTACAACTAGGTTGTATTGTTGTGTTCTAAGTAATGTTTATATGTATTATAGCACATAGCTATTTTCTTGGAGATAAAAGATCATGAAAGATGTTAACTAGAAATATATAGATAATTGTAGGCCGTGGCCCCTCGGTAGTCTTAAGTAATTTTTCACATATTTTGACTTTTATACACATGGGAAATAGATTGCCTATTGAACTAGCTAGCTAGAGTTTTTTTTTTGCGAAGAATAGCAAGCTAGCTAGAGTTTAAACTATGTCTTCTTCTTTCATTTGCTAAGCTATGAATTTTAGCTTATATATATAAAATTTTGAGTAAATTATATCGTTGGTCCCTTAACTTGTAATGTTGGTTCGCTTAGGTCCTAATTAAACTTTGAAACTGTAGTTTTGCACCTTTAAACTTGTTTAAGTGGGTCATCATAGGTACCAAGGACGGTTCGTTGGACTTGACTGCTAATGTGGAGGGTTGACCACTGATGTGGACTTCCATCCTGGCATGTACCTTACGTGTGTTTCACGTGATGGGCCTACTAGGCGATGAAATTTGCAATAAACCCCTTCTTATTAAGAACAAGTTGCAGAGAAGTGGCAATGGCAAAATGTGTTCCCCTATGGCAACCGGTCGTGGATGATCTTGATGTGAGACCATGGATGTCGACGCGGTTAGGTGATGGATCGATTGCAATGTGGCATTTTCCCTTGCAGCGACTAGTCGTGGATCAACTCGACACCGCTGTCATGCATAATGTGAGCGAGAGATGTATTCACATAATAGCGAGGGAAGGAAGGAGTTGAGGAATTTGGGAATTAGGGATCATAGGGATGTAGTAGTTGGGGATTTTTTTATATATAAACCATGCTGGACAACACAATTTAATGTCCTATGAAGACCTAAGTAAAAAAAATCCATCTGTGAAGTGGTAAGCACACATATGCTAGGATGGCAGTGGTCAACCCTCCACGTCAGCAGTCAAGCCCAACGAATCATCCTTGGGATCTGTGAAGACCCATTTAAATAAGTTTGAGGATGCAAAACTACAGTTTCATAATTTGGGAACCTAAGCGAACCAATATGATAAGTTAAGGGACCTGTGATGTAATTTACTCTAAAATTTTTCTATGCTTAACCAAAAAGATTGTTGGTATACTTGTCAGTCATTTGTATGGTGGGAGAAATGGTACATGGGGTTGGTGAGGGTGGGGGGATTTAAAGCATCATAGCTGGTAAAAAGGCAAGAGGAATGAATTAACTTGGACCTGTTTGAAAGAGTTATATTTTTTAGAAACATTTAATGCATTCACAATGTGTATCCAAAAATGCAGCCCACAATATGACCTGTACATTTTTAATGTTCCATTACTTGAATAGCAATAGCATGAATCAAATCTTGTTGACCAATGAATGGATATGCTCGTTAATGTGAGGTCCAAAGCTTTAAACTACAATCTTATATGTTGCCTTTTCAATTAAGAGGTGTGATAATATGATAAGTGCATCTTTTATTATTTTACTTTTGTATAGCATGTATATATTCAATGTCACACACCCAAATTCATGTAATATATTTAGGTCAACATGGGCAAGTGGATCAAGTGAGCAAGCAGCCCGCCCGAGCTCAATCCCGGGTTGCCTAATTGTCTTGAGGGTATTGTTTTTTATTTGAACAGTACCTTCTAGAAAGAGTACACACATGTGCGTGTTTAGTGGGACAACACTTGTCCATGTTTCGAAGGTCGTTAAGTTTGTTTATATTCTAGCTTGTGTAAGGGACACGTACGTATGTAGTGTGAGTGAGTATGCGTAGATTGTGTGCATCTATCTTGTACCCCAAAAAGTCCACATGGCCAAGATCAAAAGGCGTTTCAGGTTTCATTACACGTGTGGCAACTCGTATCGTATGTACCATGAACATATGCCACCAATGGCAAGCTAGAGATGGATCTTCACATCTGCATAGTGACAGACAAGTTACGACCATCGTTCAGACATACAAGAGTTGAAAACGAAGCGATCAAACGACAATGTTTGCCAAGCTTTGAACAACATATGTATAGCCGTATATTCCCCATTCCTACAGCATACTTTTGCTCGGGAGGGGGACGCGCGCTCATTTCTTTCCAGACACGCAGAAGCCGAGGCCGCAGTCCGCCGCGTCGGCCACGGAGCTCAGCAGCCCGGCGCCCAGCCACCTCCCGGTGTCCTCCTGCCCGCCGTCAAGAAGCAGCAGCGCCGCCATGTCGGCATCGTCGTCGTCCCCAGCATCCGGTCCTGGCGGCTTGCACTCCTGCAAGCCCTGACCAGTGTGCTCCTCGGGGCTAAGCTGGGACGCAACGAACTTGTCGAGCGTCCTCCAGTCTGTGGTCACTGTGGCACCCAGCCTGGAGTCTTCGTCTTCTTCGCCTTCGGTCGAGGCGGCCTGGATATTCTTGTTCGGCGGCGGTGGGCTCTCGAGCTGCGGGAGCTCGACGAAACGGTTGGAGTACTGCAGGAGGGCGCTGGCGGCGGCGGCGCCGTCCAGCTCTGCTACCTCTTGCTTGAAATGCGCCGCGCCGACGAGGATGGGGTCGTTGTAGGAGTAGCTCGGGTCCCATGATCCGACGATGCCCCGGGGCGGGTGCATGGTCCGCTTCTTGAACGCACGGCACACCACCCAGCCTTCTTCCTGCTCGCACATACAATTCGTGGTCATATGAACAGTAGCACAAACAATTTGTCTGGAGAAAAATCTTGACAACTATACAGCAACAATTGCCCCTGATGGATCATTACATTGTGCCTTGGAATGGCAATACTTTGGAATATCCCAGACTGAGGGCAAGTTTGGAGGATGCTTGAACAAAGCTGTAGAAAAAGACATGATGAAGATGGAGGAGCCAAGAGGATGGGCGCTGGTCCTTTGTCGAAACAATGAGAAGATGGATGAGGACGAAGCCTGAGAGGGAGCTGGGATGCTTTATTTTTTTCAAAACCAGGATGCAATAGGAGTCTTAAGTTGGTTCAGCCGCGGTGTATGCCGTGGTCTGATGGTTGATTTTTGAGTACTTGGTGTATGGCTGTGTGCCGTGGTCTGATGGTTGATTTTAAATACTTCACTGAACTATGTTGATGTACGCTGCTACTTGACATGGGTTTCATTTTGAATAAAATGAGACTGGAGCATGTGCTCTACTGATTTTTTAAAAAAATAATGTATTTTTATTAATATTACATAAATATATTATTGCTTAAAAATACATAAATAATCCTCTGCCATCGAACCAATAGACAAAGAGTATCACGCCTACGCCATGGGTTCTGTCGTCATTTCAATATCACAACAGAGCATATAAAAAGGCCAGCATATATGACGCTGAAACACCATGATGCCTAGACGCTATGATTTTAAATGAACGAATTTAACTCAAATTCGGGTATATATTTTTTTAAAATATCAGTTTTAGTGTAATAAACATATATAATAATTTAAATGAAATGTACACCTTTGAAAATATACTCGATTTTAAAGTTCCGAACGAATTTAGACCACATACTTTACTGATTCATATATATAATTAGCACATACCTACAACCGAACTATCTTCAAAAAAAGGCAACTACAATTTGAATTTTAGTTCAAACTTGTTTGAACTAGTTAGTAAACTAGTTAAACTCGACAAACAAAACATTCTATATTTTTTCGCACATGATAAATAGAGGAAATACTTATTTTACATCATGGTACCTAGGCACCATGATGTCCCAGTTGATTATATTACACATACACACGGTAGTGCTATTCTGCATGTAGTTTTGCGCTCCAACAAGTTACTAGTTGTTCAAAAAGTTATCATCGGCTGTGAAGAAAGTTATCACCGGCTACGTATTGTGAGCATTGGCAATAACTTCACTCGCTACCGATGGTAATTTCATGAAGAATATGATGATAACTTTTCAGAACTGTGAAGGTTTGGTAATACCTTTATTCGAAACCAATAATAACTTCATTTAGAAATGTCAATAACTTATCCACGTATTCTACACTTATGCGCTGGTTAGTATATGTGTATACACACACTTTTTGGTGCTGGATGAATTACTTTCGACTTTGTACCGCATTATGCGTTGGTTTGGATGTTATTAGCAAGTAAGAAGCCAGTAGCGTAGACCGTTGATATATGCACTTCAGTTTTAGGGCTATTTTGTAGTTATTGTGCTATTGCTATGTGTGAAATCTTGTCAATTACGGGGATATTTACTAATCTCAGCAAGTAATCTCAGCAAGAACTTGTTGCTTTGGTTCCTAGAATGTTGCTTTCAACTAATTATTACATTTAGAAGTATAAATACGTAAGTGCATTTGAAAAACTGCCGCAATGCTAAACAGAGTCTTAGTGTGGCATCGTTGCTTATCATCCTCCGTTACTAGTTTTAAATGACCTATCTAGGCAGTTTGCATGATTTATTTAAAACGATTTGGAAATTGCTAAGTAGTACTTGAATTTTTCTTCACCTTGGGAGTAATCGAATTTCCATCTCTCCGATTTGCCTCGAGATTCACGCTCGGACTTTGTCTCCAGTGATAGTTCCGTCAAGGTTTGGGATTCACCTGATTTAGGATTTGAGTTCACCAGAGCCCCGAATTTAGAGGGAGGGAGAGAGGCTATTGCAGAACAGGCAATGGCCGACTGGCGGAATGGCAAATCCGGAGGCGATGACCGACGGGCGGAATGGCGACGAGACAAGAGCATTTAAGAGATGGTGTCGAGTTTGGAGACGACAGCTAGCGAAGAGGAGGAAGGAGGACGGCGAGGGGGCCTCTCTCCGGAGAGGAGGAAGAAAGGAGGCACGGGTTGACTCATTGGAGAGGAGGAAGAAAGGCGCGCGGAGGGATGGAGGTGGAAGTGGCAGTTGGGGGTGGAGATGGAGAGGTGAGCGGCGAAGGGGAGGCCGATGTACCTTGCTGACGTCGAAGACGACAGCAGTGGGAAGGTACGGCGGACGGCGGCTAGGGTTAGGATAGGAGAGGAAGGGGAATACATATGGTTTGAGAGAGGGATGAAATCTATTAGATTTAGATCTAATGGATTAGAATCTGCGTACTTAAAAAAACTCTTTAAGACACCTCCGAAGAATGATGATGCAAATAACGAAAATTGTATCAACTCATCCGTTCTCGCATGACCGCGCCCTACATTGTGCCAAATCTTGTACCTGTTTTGACAGGCCAGGTTTGGGAAATCCATTGGACCTTCAAGGCTGTTAGTAGGCTAGGTGTGGGAAACTAATTTGGGCCAAAAAGCCTAAATCGGCATGGTCGGCCCAACCCAGAGGTTAAGTAACAAGTTGGTGGCGGCGTCTCTGTAACTTCCCGATCAATCCGGTCCTCCAGTCGCCGCCGCCGCCCTCCTCCAGTCCTCCCGCCGAAGCGGCTCCCCAGCACCTCTTTGCCGATGTACCCGTTGGTCCCGGCCGCCAATGTAGTTGCATATGATATCCCTTTGTTGCCGCTGCCGGCGCCACCTGCAAGCTCAACCATGCGGGTGGAGAGTGCCAGAGCCAGAGCGCCTGAGTCGAAGCGGTGGTATTACTCTCATAGAGAGGATGACAGAGAGGACAGCAAACTGTGGCGGCGGCCGACGACCCAAATAAGCATGCTAATGCAGTATTATCATTCTACTTTACAGAGATCGGTTGCATCTGTCGACGACCCAAATATGCATGCTAATGCAGTATTATCATTCTACTCCTGAATGTACAGTATTACTACTATAGCAAAGTTCAAAACCTCTCATCAGAAACCGAATTAAATTAAATCTCGTTAAACAAAAAGACAGTGCACTAAAGCGCATGCATATATATAAAGGACACAGGCACACAACAGGTACATATGAAGAGAGATCATGCATGAGATGAGAGGTCTTGCCTGAGGTGGGCCGTTCTCGTCGGTCTCCAGGCGGTACTCGTGCATGATCCAGTCGGTCTTGTGCCCGTTGGGCGCTCTCCCTTTGTAGAATACGAGCGTCTTCCTCATGCCGATGAGCCCGCTCTTGTCGTGCACCGCCTTGTCCCGCCCCGTCGCCTTCCAGAACCCTGTCATGGTAGCCCTGTTCGTCCGCGTCCCCGTCGGGTACTTTCGGTCCTTGTAGCTGAAGAAGTACCAGTCGCTCTGCTCCTCGTACCCGATCTTACAATGCTCTTCATCACCACACACAAACAAAACAAGCAACAGGCCATGAGCATAGCCATTATTCCATTTCTACAGTTATCAAAGAGATAGCTAAGACTGATAAACTGGTGGCCATCTGCTGCATGCTGCAAACCTTGGAGATCCCATGGCTCGATGCCGTAGAGATCGATGTTGCGGATGACGTCAAGATCAATCTTCTGCGAGGTCACCTTCTTCATGAGGTAGTAGCCGACGAGCTCCTCGTCCGTGGGGTGAAACCGAAAGCCAGGAGGCACACATGAGTCACATGACTCCATGATCACCATATGTGCTTGCTTGATCACCACCCGGCCTGCATCAAATTCAGTAACCCCTCAATCTATTCCGAACAGACACAACAAGTGGCTGAATCATTTGAAGCTATAGTATATGCATCATGCATGCAGGCAGGCCTGCGTTTTTTATAAGCTAAAGCTAGGAGAGCAAAGTTGCAGAAGGAGACATTGCTTACTCCTGGTTGGATGTGAACTATGCAAGAGTATATGCGCCTGTATGGGTTTCAGTGCTTTTGGCAAAGTTTAACGCAGGCGCCATGCTGGGTTAGTTCTTCTTTTCTGGTCTCTAGATCAGTTAGTACAAAGCACGGTAAAGTCTGAACATTATTAGTACAAAGTACGGTAAAGTCTGAGCGCCAGGCCGGCCCTATATGCAGCAATGTTGCAGGCTGTGAATGATAGTGTCGACTGTAAGATCAGGAGCAAATTGGCTATAGTCAGAAGAGAATCATAGCTGCTAGCCTGCTGCAGCGCCATGGACCAGTGTACTATGGAATTATGGATGCAGAAATGTTATTCTGAATCTAAAATATATAAGTAATAGATCGGTGTTTTTCTCTACAGATATTTTGGAGTTGTCTATATATAACTACAAAACAGAAATCCTTTCGAAAACGTCTCTTTGACAATGCTAAAGAGTTTGCTCTTGGTGCAAACTTATGCACCTTCTGGAAATGTAGAATTGTTGATTTGTATAGCTCTGCCTGCATGAACTCAGAAACATGCATATATGCATGCTTTGACAAGCTTTGAACTCAGAACCTCTATAGGCTCTAATAGTCTAATACGAGGTTGAGTTTTGTGCACACACCGATTCAATGGAAATCTAAAGCTTGTGGAAAAGATAGGCAATTAATCCTACTCATAATTCAAGCCATTCTTGTTGTTTCTCCAAATAAATTATGTTGTTTAAAAATACGCATAAGACCAATGACTTTAGCAATCACTACTACAAAAGAGGCTAAATTGGACGCTTACATCATACACGGTTCCTAGAAACCGTCTGTGCTGTAAGTATCACATACGGTTTATACGAATAACCGTCTGTGCTATTTTCACAGACAGTTATTTATACGAACCGTCTGTGATAATACAATACATCACAAATGGTTCTTGATAAGAACCATCAGTACTAATGGCAGACATCACAGCCGATTTTTTATTTAAACCGTTTGTGGTACTTCACATACGGTTTGTATTAAAAACCGTCTATGATATGTTTCCCACCTCGTAATCCCCCAAAATTTCATAATCTCTCGCCTGAGTCCGAATATGATTCAATTTTGAGACACCTTTAGTAAAACAGGCATAACTTTTGTATACGGTGTCCGTTTTGACGTTCTTGTACTCGTTGAAAAGCTAACGACGAGCCTGATTGAAAACCGTCTGTGATACGTTTCCCGCCTCGAAGACCCTCAAAATCGGTCATCTTTAGCACCAAATTTGCGTTTTAAGTTTTAAATTTCTATTTTTGCCAAAAATTTTTTATCTTTATTCGGAATTTGGGTTTCGCCTGAGCTGCAAAGTTGTAGTTCTCGTCAAAACCTTTCTAATGAGTATATATAAGCCATATAAAATTTTGCTATTTTATCTTTTGAGACTAGCTATTGATATTGTACCAATATATTGTCTTTGTGATGCCATTATCACCGATTGTTTTTTTTATGAACCATCTGTGATATCTCTTGTTATCATAGACGGTTTTTGTTATGAACCCTCTGTGATGTCTCTATCATAGACGGTTTGTAATCCAAACCGTATGTGATGTCCCGCCACATCACCGACCCGTGGCATATCCCCAGGATCCCGATCCCAACCGTCCATTCTATCCGCATCAAATGACAGGTACCGTTGTCCTCCCTACCTCTCACCCCTTATTAACCCCCCCTCCTTACTCGAAGAACCAATACCACATGTACTACTTCAACTCATTTGTGCGCAACAAGGTGGGAAGGGGTTCGACAAGGGCGACTGAAATTTCGCTTGAAGTAAGATAGAAAGGAAGAAGGCAATGATAAATCTGCACTATTCTAAGTAACCGACATAGAAGTTGTTGATTTTGTCATAGAAGCTGAAAATGGTGTTCGTTGCCTTTTTGTTTCTGCTACTTAAAATTTTTTTTCGTACCACTTATTTTAGATTGTAGTTTAATGAAGAATGTGTAAGTCTAGCTTGCATTAGCCTGAAATTCTTTGTAGTGTAAGTATTTTTCTGAATTTGTAGTCGTGAAGCTTATCTTTGTAAATTTGTAAGTGCCCTCTTGTGTATGCAGTGCTATGGGTAACCTACTTAATATCTTGTGATGTTGTAATGGTGGATTCTAATCTTAATGGAAATAGAATGTGTTGCTGTGTTTGTTGTTGTATTTATTTGTTTTCAAATGATATAGTTAACATTTCCTGAGGCTAGCCGAAAAATAGAAAAAAATAGAGGTATATAATGAACTATCACAGACGATTTTGTGGTATAAACCGTCTGTGAAAAATTATCACAGACGGCTCGAATCAGAAACCGTCTGTGATGGGAAAGTATCATAGATCACAGACGGCTCATAAATCGTCTGTGATAATCTTTGATTATCACTGATGTATAAATTCAGACGGTTCAAAAAAAACCATCCGTGATGACAGTTTTAAATCATTTGTGATGACTCTTTTTATAATAGGGAATGACTCATGTAGACAGCATGCGCTTGCTGTGGGGATGTTTGGCAGTGAGAGAGAATAAAAATGGAGATCAGTGGCAGATGGGAAAGCCCTTTTTTGGATGGATCAGGCTCGCTGCCTGCACTGGAGACTGGGGGGCTAGCTCTATAAAGTTAGCAGCTAGGGCACACTGTCCCTTTGTCTAGGAATTCCATGGCACAACTCTGGACTTTGTGGCCTTTGCTGGATGCATAACTGATTTGTTGTATCTCTATTTGCCTATGTCTTCCATGCATAGCCCAGCCCCATACTGCATGCAGTTGTGAGGGCGAGAGTTTACACTGGAGTACGTTCCTCAACATAGTAATTAAGCATATGGAAAATCAAGTGTTTCCTCCAGTTTGCTTTAAAAAAAATCTTTCTGATTACACGACCAAGATAAATGTTACCATCACATGTTGAATATGCAAAGATCACTCACGAAATGAGACACAACAATTTTTAGGAAATTAAACTGGTTCGGAAATGTAAGTTTTAGCTCTATAGAAAAGTACATCATAGAAATTATATATGTCCTATATAAACACTGTGCTAAGAGTGAAATCCAACAGGTAGAGCCAAGAGAAATGCGAAGATTCATCCAACTAGTTTGGAATCAATATCAATAGTTTGAGTTTGTTCCCATATTTATTTTTTGGCCTTTTCCTACTTATCAAAAAGACAATAATATAGCTAGCATCAGAACATGTTTGGGTCACTATATATAGTACAAATAATGTCTGTAAATTAAAAGGCATACAAACATTTTGAGCTACTTCGAGGGTGTTGGATATTTTTCCTTCTTTTGGGATGATCTTTCAATTGTATTGGGTTGAGTTTAAACTTCAGAGGGTGGTGACAGAAAAGGAGAAGCTTAATTTTGGGTTTGGACTACTTATCATTCTAGAGGCTGGAGGCAGCTTTCCTCGTCCCATGTATAACCCAACTTCTCAAAGGTGTCTATAAGCAAAAAAAAAATCTGTAAATTAGTAGTTATACAGAAGCGCTCTTATTAACGTACTACTGCTTGAAAGCTAAATATTTATGCTACAAAGTATAAAATTTTGTACTTTCAAATACATATGCAAGCGTTGGAAGACATTTTGTCGGTTGCTGTCAAGAGAAGATATTTTATTGAGAGATATGAACATGAACATCAAGAAAGCCAGACTCCGTTATATATATATGAAAAGGCTCTCGTAGATGTATCCAACCAGTAAGAGATCAACACAAGAAGTGGAAAGGAAAAGGAAGACTAATTAGATCGAAGCATGCATGAAGATTAAGCTCTCATCAATCACTTATTAAAATCCAAGACATGAAAAGATCTGATAGAAACGGACCAACATATCACTCTCCCATCACCATGTACCGGCGAAAACGAGAAGTCTCGTAGAACAAGTGCAAGAACAGACCAAAAAATGTAAACCAGCTGCTAGCGCACTACTCATTCGCTAAATTAATGGATCTATCAGCCACCATGGCCAGTAGTAACTGCAACTCACCTCACATCAAGATCAAATACTCTTCACAAACCAGTTTCTTCGATCAGGCTATCTAGTTCAAGGGATGAGGGGGAGAGAGCCAGAGAGTGTGTGTGTGTGTGTGTGTGTGTGTGTGTGTGTGTGTGTGTGTGTGAGCTTCTATTGGTTAGGTATAGAAGAGGAGATAGAAGCAAAGGAGGAAGACAAAGGTGGAGGGTATTAAAAAAAGGGAGGCTTTCCTTTCCTTCGCGCGTGGGTTGGGGGAATGAAGCCCCTGGGCCCTAGGGATCTTTTGGCCACCTAGCTGAACCAGTTTTTTTAGACTATGGATAATAGTTTTTAACTATAGCTGATAATTTTTACTTATATTTTTTGAGATGGCGACGAATGATAAAGACAACACCATGATGGTGCAAATGGTTTTAGACTCTGAAAGTTGTTTAAAGAAGCGGCTTCTCAAAACCGCTTAGAGAAACCGTCTTATTTGTTTCGGTTTCTGAAGAAGTTGAAGCCAAAAACAAAAACAAAACTAAAAAAGAACAGGGTTGATCGATACTAGTCTTCAGTCTTCACTGATGATCATTCTGGAACAAGACTGGTCTGGCTGTAGTCATGAATAAACTACAGGATCATGTGCCGTCGATCAAGAAATCGACAGACTGTGTATGAACTGAACTTTTGTGCAAGAAATCGAAACTCTCATTTCTCTGAAGAAACTTATAAGGGAACCCCCTATTTGTTAGCTAGCTAGTGACACTTTGAGATTTTACAGAAATTTGATGATCGTGCATTTTGCACTGCTCTTTTGAAATTTGCAATATACGTTGGCTGCTAATGCTAAGTATGATGCCACCTATATATTGTGCACTTCATTGTGGAACAGCCATTCCTTCTGTCATACAGTGAATCAAATTTGGGAGTCCACACATCATTGTAATTTTCATTGCTTACAATGATTCGATAAAAGTGCATGAATTTGAGAGGTTTAGTTAACATATATTGTGCACTTTCTTGTATTTATGCGCGCTTATAGATTTCGTTTTGCTAATCCGTATGCATGTGCTGTCATGCTGTTCCGGATAAAAGTGTGAGCAGTGCACTTTCAGATGATCATGATGATATCAAAGCAATGGCCGAATAAGTATAACTGGTGTGGTCTTAAGCACTCATGTCACCGTGGTTTCTTTTGAAATTTACCGTATGTGCACTCCGTTAACAACTTTTATACACCAGAATTCAACTATAACTACCGGTATAATGAAACAATGTAAAGCAAAAGGCGGGGGAGGAAATAATGTACATAGCATAGTATGATATGATTAAGGATGATTCATGATTACTAGTAGAAATGAAATAAACCAATCCAACAAGATCACCACATATACCTCAAGGATTGGAAATGAAATGACCAATCCATGAAGATCACCACATATACCTCAAGGATTGGTCAACTTCCTGGGTAAGGCATCACTATAAGCAGATCTTTTCTTTTTTGTCAAGCAAAGAAACCTCAACGTAGTATTAACAACCCTGGTAGTTAGTGGACAGGCACCTTTTCTTCTGTAATTCAAAGAAAACATGTATAAATTTACTTGCTTGTTGTACTTATATTTATGAGTTGAAAATTGCAACAGAACGAAATTCTAAATTTGTTCCTGAATCCTGATACAGTGGACTGAAAAACTGGAATGCTAATTTACAACCCAACAGTTGCATGTATATATTCAGAGGTGACGAGGATTGATTGAATCTCTAAATACGGCTTTAATGTACAATTAAGGTCAAAAGAGCCTTGTGATCGTAAACCTCCAAAGGTTGCTTGCCGAGTACCATGGTGGAAGAAACATTTTGCATGTTGCCCGACTAAATGACTACTCGAAAAGTCTATGGACTAGTCCTGGATCCGATCCCAAGAATATTATTTCCGTGTGATGAATGAAACACATGCTTTATCTACTTCAAATAGCACGATGCGTCGGCCATGAGTCTCTAATAGCAACTGCCATATGGTTGTTGCCCACGTTCATCTCCCGCTAACAATAACCAACGATCATGTGTTCTCTCTTTGACAGTAACCACATCCCCAACCAAACGTGTTGACTCCATAAGGCGTCTTCCCTGGCGGATAGTCAGGCGTCTCTTCATTGGTATTTAAGACGGGACATGAGAAGACCGAAGGACAATTCACTCACAATCGATCAATCTCATTCAATTCAGTGTAATTAGGGTTAGTCTCTTGCCTCATTAAAGGCGTCCAGCAACTAGTTCATAGCAATAAAGAGCATCTATGTTCTCTCCCAAGGATTTTAGCCATACTCATATTATTTCTTAAGATCGGTAACTCAATCGTCGATAGCTGGCGCCATCCGTGGGAAAGAAGGTACTGACCTCGACATGAATGCACGCATCCGCACCATGGAGCATGATGCATCATCATCATCCTCTTCCATCCCAGGCTGGGAGAACAATCAAGGTAATCGATGATGGAGCCAAGTTTGATCGTGAGGCCCCATATGACTTCCTCAAGCTTTTCTGCCTCTTGGGGCTCGGAGGAGCATTTCCTGAGCTCTCAGACAGCTTGCCGCTCTCCGACCCGACCATCTGCATACAATAAGAGCATTGCAGCATACCAATCAAAAAATATACAATTGATGAAAAGGGTTATCATTTTACCTTAAGTATTTTTATCCTCTCTTCTGAAGAGGTAGCAGCCAAGATCAAGGGCACCTCTGCCTTTAGGCTAGGTTCCCTTACGCAGATCATGTTGATCAGCTCTCTCATCTCAGCAGGGGATAGGGCTATGAAATTAGAAATGTCTTTAAAGTTAAAAAGATTCAACCAAACAAAAATGAAACTCAACTGGTTAGAATTTTTTGGGACTTATGCTCCGGAGAATCCCTGGTCGAGTCAATCCTGCCCATGTTCCAAAGCATGGTACGGTCACATGATTTCTAAGGGATTATCCGACGCATGAATAAATCCTTCACCACATGCCATGAAGACCTCTCACCCTGACATGGTGGATGGCATTGACCCATCGCCCACCTTTTCCTCCTTCGAGGAGGATCTCCATTTGGGTTTTCAACGACCACCCGACCGGCGAAGGAAAAGTTGTCGTCCTTATTGAGCGTCATGTAGAACCATAGTTTCTACCATGATGACCACAAAGATTTAGAATACATTCAGCCTTCCCATCGTGGAGACACAAAGCGTAATCTCCAGGTGACGCCTATCATTTTCCGACTTTGTCATCCTATAGAAGTATTTGAGGAGTGCCAACTTGGCAGAATCTTCAGATATGCTTCGCATAGGTAGACGAAGAAGCTAAGATTAGCAATCAAATTGGGGGCGAGATTTACCAACTCAATTCCATAGTACTCCAAGACCTGGGAGAGGAACAGTTGCACCGGCAATCGAAGCCCGCACTCGATATATGCCTAGACCTGGGAGAGGAACAGTTGCACCGGCAATCGAAGCCCGCACTCGATATATGCCTAGAAGATTTTATCACCAAGCTCCAACGTTGGCCAGTTGGTGATAAAATCCGACATTTTGGCTGGGTGGTGGAAGAACGAAAAGGGGATTGAAAGGATTCATGGTTATAGGAGAAGAGTGTAAGGGTGGAGAAAAAGATGAAAGGCTTTTCAAAAAGCGTGATACCCCAAGGCGGCACGCTAAGGGTTTTATATAGGTTTCTCTCCAACTACAAAAGGATGTTACCCAATCCAAAGCCCAACGGATATAAAACCTTTCAGTTTCCTGATTAGTTTCCCAAATTTAAAGTGAATATGAACTGCTTCTTTACTTTTACTGTTAAAGGAGTAGTTTCCTGATTAAAATTTGATCAGAAGATTATAAATTCATTTAAAAATTCAGGGGCTAGCTGACGAGGATTGAACAAATCCCTAAATATGACTTTAATGTATATATTGTGGGGTGGCCTAGCCCAAAACGATTAGGCCTTGCAACAGGTCCAATAGTATAAAGAAATGTACCAATGTACTCCTACCTTTTGTAAGTATTAAGGGGTAGGATGTGAATTTCCCATCCTACCCCACTCATATATATATAAGACCCAAGAGGGGCATGAGGAGGCTAGATTTACTTATTTTACACACAAGCTCTCTCTCTCTCCCCTATCGTTAGATCTCTCTAATTCTACTTCCTCCCGTGGAGAAAGGGGTACCCTGTACCCATTGTTGTGCTCATGCTACAACAGTATAATTAAGGCCAAGGGACTCCCGTGGTCGTAAACCTCCGAAAGTTGCTCCCTGAGTATCCTGGTCGAAGAAATATTGTGCATGTTGCCTGACTGGATGACTGCTTGGAAAGTCTATGGACTGGTCTCTGGATCCGACTCCAAGACTATTATTTCCGTGCGATGGATAGAACAAGTGCCTTATCCACTCCAAATAGCACGATGCTTCGCCCATGAGTCTCTAACAGCAACTGTCATATGGTTGTTGCTCACATTTGTTTCCCGCTAACAACAACCGACTATCGTGTGTTCTTTCTCTGATGATAGTCACCTCCCTGACCAGACACATTGACTCTATAAGGCGTCTTCCCTGGTAGACAGCCAGATGTCTCTTCATTGGTATTTAAGACGGGAAAAGAGAATACAAGATGACAATTCACTCACAATTGATCAAACTTATTCAATTCAGTGCAATTAGGACTCGTCTCTTGCCTTATTGAAGACATCATGTAACCAGTTTATAACAATAAAGAGTATATTTATTCTCTTCTAAAGATTTTCTTATATTATTTGGTAAGAACCTCGATAAGAACTCATCGGACAAAGAGACCCAACAGTTCACATGTTTGCTTGGCGTGCATCATGAGCTTTTCGGTTTTATTAAATTGCTGCTCATCACAACTGTTTCCGGCGGTGGAGAGGTCAAACCTGAAAGGCTTGCTCACCAGCTGCTGCTAATCATCGTGTAACCTCGAGACAATCTCACGCGCACTGATCCCGAGGCCTACTTTGCCGGCCACTCTGGAGGGCGACACTAATTACTTCCCCTTCGATCACTTTTCTTCCAAACGACACGACCGTAAGGTGACTAATGATCAAGGTGCGATGTCAGAATTCAGAAATGTGCTACTTGGGTTCGTGAACACTTTAATTATTTAAGATATGTTGGTACTATCAAAGTACCAGTCTACTCCATCCGTATCAAAAATATAGATTATTTAAGATATTGACAGTCTTTAATGTGACACTTTAACCAACAATTTTTATAAAAATATAGTAAAAAATTATTATATATCATAAAAGTATATTTAATGAAGATCTAGTGACACCAATTTAATGTTGTTAGTCTAGTAATGCTTTATATGTTAACGATCAAATCTAAAAATGCTTGACCAATACAAATTCTATAACTACTTATATTTTAACAAGGAGGTAATATTAAACACCTAAGCCCTTTTGACCTGTCATTTGAACACTTGGTAGACTGCAAAAGTTATAACAGCACGCCCTTTTGTTAAGGCTGAAGACGCATGCATGACTTCGTTAGTGAATTCGCGTCTGCTAAGTGTATGATCCGACAATAACTGGATAAGGATTAGACAAACTGTACCGCTGAACCGTACAAAAGTAAGGGTCATGAGATGGCCAGGTCGCCATTAATCAATTGTGGAGATATACCGAACCTACAGCTCTGATCAGTCGTTGCACTCAGTTTCAGGTCCACTTCCATCTACACTATAAAAAACACGGTATAATGCAGATGTTGTGATGGTAGAGATCACCGTAAAATCGAATGCTATGTGCTCGACGAGGAGAAAGGAATTGGGTCCAGCTTTGATGCAGCCAGCCAAATGCATCGACCCATGTCGTGAAGTCCACTAGCTGCTTTGCCATTAGCAACCTCCATGTGCATGCAAGCAAAGCTTGGCTGCAGTGGCAAGTACTGACCACTCGAAAGATATGAATCTTCTTCTGTGTATAATGGGGCGGCCTGGTCTTCCAATTGCGTGCCCATTTTAGCGTGTTTCATGGCACCACCATGGTTGTACTGCACTGCGCGCGTGCCATGGATTAATCCGGCATAGAGAAAATATCTATACTGCGTCGTCGTCGTCGTCCCAGTAAGAGCACAGAAACGTTGCGCCGATCCCATGTGGGGCGGCGAGGGATGGACGGCGACGGTTCGCCCATGCATGTCCGGCTGGCCGGCACGGTCGGCGCAGATCCGGGCAACCCACTCGCGCGTTCCCGAGCGGGCTGGGCGGCGTCATTTCGATCGGGCGCCCGGCGTACGTACGCAGGGGCTCCGCCCACCACCGGCGCTTCGTGCCGTACTACCCGGCGCACGAGGGTGCATTTAGCGGAGGGTGAGTTTGATTTTTGAGAAGTTTACAAAAGATCGTTTCTGTCTGTCTATGAGTTAGTCTAGCCGACAACTTTGTGTTTATGAATTCGTCTGACAGGAGTGTTCAATGTTTACGACTTTATGGTCGGACGGTCAGATCGACTAAGCAACCACGGGGTAGTCAAAAGCTTCAATGTTCAACGGCCATGGATGGTCGATGGTCATAGCATATGCCCGGTTGTGGTAGTCATAGCATGGGTGATCGATAGTCATAGCCGATGTGAGCGGTGGTCGTAGCGATCGGTTGTGGTAGTCGTCGCCTGCGTGATCGATAGTCGTAGCGGTTTGTTGTGTGGTTTTAGGCCTCTGGTAGGAACTCATAGGCTACGAGTACCTCTGTTCTTGAGCATCCGAGTACTCGTAAGTCGTATCAGACCAGTCGGTGAGCTGCGGTTGTTCACTGAAATATTGGTGTTCTAATCAGGGTTGACCAGGGTGTTTGTTGCTAATGTGCATATGGATTTATTGTTTGGTTCTAATTTTAGGATCAGTTTTTGGGTGCATACATTTTGATTGTGCAAATTGATAATTTTTATGTATCGTGTGGTGCTACGTGATGGTTTGTTTATTGGTGTTGGTTGCAAGACTTTGGACCTAGGTCATGGTGAGACGTGGAAGGATCGGGACTAGGCACAGGAGGTGTTGAGATCCAGAACAGTCAAAGAGACGCCGAAGATGACTGAGACTTGCAGGATGGTTGCAAGCCGAGACGACGAGGAACCAAAGCGAAAGCTACCGGTGATGGACATGACGAGCAACGGTGAGGTGGACCGAGACTAGGCTCAGGGAGGAGTCGAGGTCTAGACGGTTGAGAATGCCAGGTGCCATCATGTCGGGTGACTTGGGTCGTTTGCAAGCGAGGACGGTTCGGTGAGATCTGGACGCGTGAGAGGTTTGATGACAAGTCATTAGGGCCACATGAAAGATGACGAAGTATGGGCGAAGCTTCGTAGCAAAGGAAGCGGGAAGCTTCGAGAAAGATGGTAGATAGGCATTTTGGTAAATTGTCCAATACCGAAAAAAGTGGCGGTGTGTGAAACCGCGGTATTAGCCTAAATGGTTTAGGTCTCGTACGCGCTAAAAATGTGAAATGAATCAAGTGTTGGTTCACTAATGGGTTAATGGTGTAAGTCGCTTTGAGAAGCGTGCGTAAGTAAAATTCGGTGTTAAGTGGGATTAACGGGTTATCCTCGGTTTGGCCTAATGGGTGGATACATTAGATATTGGGTTCATTGGTGAGCTTATAAAAGGAGAGGAGATGCAAGAGTTAGGATTTAAGAAGGTTGGCTAGGTCTTGTGGTGGCTAGCTCCTCTTCCCTCCCATGAAAGTTAGGTTAGAGAGTGGGTGTGGGCTCTAGGTTTAGGTCTTTATCCTCCCAAGGGGAGTGGCTGTAAAACCAATCATCTTAAGTGATCAATACATCAATCTTTGATCTACCGTTTGTGTATCTTTTGTCTGATTGAGTTTACTCTGTTTTGGGTTTGGTTCTTCCTCTGTTCCTTTCAACTCTGTGTTCTTCGGTTGTTCCTTTCCCTTCTTGATCTGAGAGGTTGTTCTTATTTGATCTTGTAGATGATCTGACTTGATGAATGTTGTAGGATCATAGTCAAAGCCATCTTGGCTATTCTATTCCCACGGACATGGTCTGGTTATCCTTTCGATCTCAATGTTTCGGTTTTGTGCAGTTGGTTTCCTTTTCAAGTTACTTTCGACCGCAGTTGGTTTCGATCGCTCGATAGTCTTCGACCACATCATACGACTGCTCTATTTTGAGTTCGTTCTTTTGTCTCTCAATCTTTTCTTGATCCAAGAGTTTTGATTTAATTTCTTTGATGTTCTTTTTTGCTGTGACATGTGGGATCGTGCTCAAAGCCTTCTTGGATATTCTCTACCCACGAGCAAGATCTGCTCATCGTTTTTAGATCTTAGTTGTGAACGGTGCTTTAATTTGCAAAAGGCCTAAAATTTGTCATGGATTTCTCGATCCAGGAATGGAATAGCTTCCTGAGACCTTAAGAAACATGCGTACACTGGCTTCACGGCTTTTGAATCTTTCAATAAAATGTTGCGTGAATTTTGATCTTGCGGTCGGGCTGAAAATCCCCTGTTCTTCCTTTGGAAATGATAGTACTATAAGCCTCGTAGTGGCAGTACTGCAGTTCTTGTTCTCCGACCACTGTTGTTTCGACCGTCCACTGGTCGTCGACCTCACTGATCAAAGTTCGGCTTGGTTTGACCACCTCGGTTTCGATCGCTCAATGGTCGTAAATCACTCTGGTCACATTTTGAACAGCTACGACCACACACTGGTTTTCGACCATATTGTTTTCTGACCGCACTCTGGGCATCGTCTACGGAGGTGTCGACCATTCATTGGTCTTTGTCCATGTAGTTTACGATCACAATGGTCTTTGACTACGCTGATTTCCAGCCACTCATTGGTCCTGAACTACGCTGGCCTTTCGACCACATATTGGACATCGACGACGCTGGATTTGACCACGGTGGTTTTGGCCACGTTGATTTCGACCACAGTAGTTTCGACCACGCTGGTTATGACCACGTTGGTTTCGACCATATTGGTTTCGACCACAGTGGCTTCGACCACATTATCTGCCTTTCGACCACGTTGATTTCTGTCTAGTGGTCGTAATCCGACCATGAGGTGTTCTAATCTGGTCATGGTCAACTCTATGTTTCTCTGGTTATTCAAGTAGACTTCACCTCCTAATCTTCAAAGCTTGTGACTATCGAGTAAAGGATTTGTGAATATTTGAGAAAAATTTAAAGGCACCATTCACCCTCTGTTGCTTGTCCGATCCTACATCAGACCATAACACGAGGTAACTTAGCTTGTGTCTGTGGATACATATCGGTTTTTAACCGGGTTAAGGTGCCGCTCGGTTGGGCTAAAATAAGCTGGCTTATGGCTGAAATTGCACTATAGCTGGCTGAAATTATACTGTAGCTGATAGTGGCTTATTTGGCATAACTAAATTTAGAAAAATTTAAAATAAAAAAGCAGGTTAGCCCATCACAAACAATACAAACGAATACGGAAAAAAGAACCGGTAAAAAGTTAAAAAGCCAGAAAAAACAAAATTTAAAAATAATAAAAAATAAAAAACTCAAGCCGAAATAAGCAGATCTAAGACAAGCAAGCAAGCTAATCTAGCCCTTTTTCGATCGATGTCTTTATTCCCTAGCAATGGAAGCCTTTTTCTCCTTTGTTTGTTGCAGAAAGGTGTGTGCGCAAGCATACAGAAGATCCTTGGCGTAAGCGGCAAAAAGGCTAGAAACCACGTCTCCTTGGGTTAAAGGCATTTTATATTGATTTTTACTGATAATTTAGATTTTAATTTATAAATAGTACAATATATAGAGAGCTATATAAAGAGGTAGAAAATTACGTATAATTTTGACCGATATAAATAAAGTCACTACAGCGTGTGCTACAATTAACTAATATATCCAGTCTTACAAAGACACTACATTTAAAAACTATGTAATGTAGAAAAAATATTTATAGTAAAAAAACAGCTTTTATAATCTAAGATGAATAGGGCCCAGTCTACCATATACACATGACGGTAACAGTGTTCTCACCTTTTTCAGATAAAATCTAGTAGCTTTATCAAAAGAGTATAAGTTTCTGATTTTGATTTGGTTTTTGCTAAAATTATACTTTAGTAGTTGTTAGTTTTTTCTGTGTCATTCAATTAAAAGAAAATTAAAAATAAAAAAGTTATATCGTCACGGACAATGCAAGAGAATAAAGTAAAAAAAGAAAAGCCAAAAATTCAAAATAAACTGAAATTAGAAATCGACACGTTCGGAGTGATTTGTCTTAAATAAGCTGAAATATAAAAAAACTAGAAACTAAAACCATTTAGAACAGGGCAGCATAGCAGTGTAAGATCCTGTGCTTAAGTGATACTACTACACTATAACAGGGTGTAGGATGCTACGACATTCTTCGATTGAGATGCCATCCATGATCGAAGCTGGTGTAGTGGATTCAGTGCTGTTGGCGCAGCACGTGGCTACTTTGGCGTGCAGTACACAGAAACAGGCGTGTGCATTGTGGCTCTGCAATTCGCAACATTTCTTTCTGTTTTTTTCGACCAGCAGTGGAGAGGATTGGGAAGGGGTGGTCAGGAGATCGAACAAGCTGTTAGTTGGATCAGATCATTTAATTACTAGATCAGTTCATTGCTAGTACAAATGGAGGTTGGTAAAGGGAAAGGGACTGGCCAACTACAGAATAAGGTGTATATATTCAGGGTGATGTAGAACACAGGATACGTCTTTCAGAAGATGCACGAACAGCTTGTTGCGCACTCTTCGCTTTCGATCGACGTCCATGCGAGCGTCAAGCTTCCCTCCCGGCCACCGTGCTATGCATACATGGTACGGTGATGGCGTGCCGATTCACCGGCGATCATTTGCCGCGGCAGGGCACGCACGGCTTGCTGCCTCTGCCCGGCGAAATCATGCGGCTGTCGCAGCTCCTCGTGCTCGAACGGTGCGCGTGCAGCTCATGGATGCGTTCGTGGACTAATAACCAGCCGAATGATCGCATTCTTTCGGCGTTCGTCGGAGCGCGGCAATCCAAGGGACGGAATGATACGCCACGGCCGGGAAAACTTGCAGATGCAGCCTCCCGTCTCATGAGAGAGAGTAGCTTGAACCCGTTTGAAATACGAAAATTTCATATAAAAAAAACAGTTTAATTTTCACAGAAATAGGGAAAGATTCCCGGCATTTCAAACGCGGCCTTACTAGTGCTAGCTAGCAAATATCGGCATGTTTGTTCTGGTGTGTTTGATCTCTGAAGTGGTGTGCTTGTGGCTGTCGGATCATACATCGGACGGTCCATAAAGGTCTGAATGGTTTTGATCCGAGCCGTCCAGGCAGTCCTACGGCCACGATCACCTGCCGACACCATTGCTCGTCGCGAATTTAGGTCCTACGCGCTCATTTCCCGTGCATTGATAGTGCCATGTTGGAGGTGCACACGGAGACAGGTATGCGCCTTTTCTTTTCGGTTTTTAAAAATCATTTTTTAGTTTTTTTATGGTAATTAACTTTTAAACAGAATATATTTTTAAAATAGAGTTTACAAGTTGATTGTACTACACACTATAGCGACTTTATTTATATCAGCTAAAATTATATATAAGTTTCTGTTACTCTATAATCTCTTACGAATAGTTTGAAAATCATAAACCGCATTTAAAAACTATACGTCGAAACCAAAAAGAACAACCCATAATTTGAGCCTTGCAAGTTGCAACTCATACCAGAAGTAATCTTTGCTTTTACGTACCAATTCATTTTTTAAAAGCCTTTCTACGGGCATTCGTGTGCCTCTGCATTCATTCACACGCCAATCGTGGTCGTGAAAAAGGATTCTTGCTAGTGATCGAACGCTCTGCCTTCTTCGCTGCGACTCTTCCACCCAGCCATATTTGCGATGAACAATCTGGATTGTTTTCTGCTCTGCTTTTTCCACTAGTACTCTCCCTGTTCTCATGTGAAGATGATATCTTAGGCCCGGAAAATAAATGCATGAAGAAATGTGCAAATGCAAGAAATGTAAAATGAAACTTTCGTCTTGAGATTAAAAAAAAGAAAGTATCTTCGCAAAAAAAAAAGGAAATAAAAGAAACGGAGTAGATTAATGGGCCTTCATCTTAAAACAAATGGAAGGGGTGGAAGTTGAAGAGCAGTCCGAACTATTTGAGTTGGGCTTGCCCAAATCAGCCCACATCTAGCTTCTCTTTTGTACTCTTGGTCCTATAAATCTAATGTTTACTTACGTGGTTTGGTTTAAAAATAAGGGAAAATTTTCTATATACCGCTAAGAGTTAACTCAACTTCGGATTTACCACTAGAAAAATATGATTCCTTCCATACCATTGAAAAACTTTCCACACCCCTTCTATGCAAATCTTGTTAGCTCCGTTAGGGCAATCAGCCATTAGCACATAAAAACTTGTCAACTTTTAGATAAATGTCCATCTTGCCCCTCTTATTCTTTATTCTTTGCTTCCTTCTTGAAAAAACAAGGCTAAACCATGGAAGTCAACTAGAGGCATTGTCGATGGAGAGCCAAGGGCAACGTTGGGCGCTGGCTAGAGATGACCGAGGGCAGCAGATCTGGATGGGAGGATGCCAGTGGGTGGAGGGGAGGATGCCGACGGCATGAGGAGTGGAGGAGGAGGCATGACATGCCTAGATCCAGTCGGATCTAAGCTCGGTAATGGCGGGAGGTGCGGCGACGCTCGACAATTTTGCTGGTGGTGAGGAGGATGAGGCAGCGTGGAGGTAGTCGGCATGGCTGGAGGTCTTGGCTCCGGCTGGCGAGAGGTGCGGCGGCTCAAGCGGCGATACTTGGCAACGGTGAGATGAGGTGTGGCGGCTCCGGGTGTTGGCACTGGTCAGAGTAGCAGATGGGAACCATGGCCGATGGCAACGAGCTTCCATTGGCCATCATCACCGTATATCTATTCAGCTACTACAGATCTAGCACCCTCCTTCGTCCTTGAGTCCGACAACCTCGACACCGCCTTCGTCCTCGATTCCAGCAACTGCACCTGGGCTTGCTGCTTGCCGCCTTGTGCTCACTGCCAGACATCATCGCCATCTTCTACCGCTGCTGCCACTTGGGCTCGCAACCTGCCGCCTTGCGCTCGTCGCTGGACGCCACCGCCACCTTTACTACCGCCAGTGGAGGGTTGGAGGTCGATGATGAGAGAAGGGGAGGCGGCTGGGGCGATCCATTGAGAGTGAGGGGGACAGGTGAGGACGGTTTCGGCAGCGATAAGGAGCCATGTGAGAGAAGAGAGAGGGGATGAGGAGGGAGAACAAGAAAGGAAGAAGAGGAAGACAATAGTATATTTGTCATTTCGCAGCCCACTTAATAGCACATTAACGAAAGAGAGACGGAAGCATCATGAAAGGAAATAAGATAGAAACTTGATGGTATAGAAGAAACCACATTTTTCAAATGGCAAATCTGGTATTGAGTTAACTCTTAGGGATATATAGGGAATTTTCACTAAAAATAAACCTGACGAGGCCTTGTAGTCGGTGTGGTAAGGCGGGCGGTGTAGCAGGCCTGAAACTGCTGAGGTTTTTGAACGATACCTGTTGTGTTCGTGGTTGGGTTGGGTTGAGTTTTGTTTCACTACTAGCTGATGTACTCGCGGCGTGGTTTACCTGTGGCACTTCGAAAATCCGACGAGGATCAACATCACCGGAGGGGAAACACAGGGAACCTTTTCGTCATAATTAAGCCGCACGCGCTATCCAGCCATGCAACGAGTGACCTTTTTGGCCGACACACAGGCACATCTGAGAAGCTACACGCCACGTGGTTCTCCTAAATGGACAACAGTGGGACCTTTCACACGGCGACGGACGGATCCAGTTGCCCGATGTTGTAACCCATATCATTACCGACAGGTAATAATCAATAGATTATTACTCGCTTATTCAATGAAACACTACTTTCATAAATAATAAGCCTATCAAAATAATCACAACAGAATAATAATTATAGACTAAAATTACTTTATTAATTATAAGCCACGCAGAGCTTAAGGTATATACGTACGAATGTCCTAAGTTATGATGATATTTACTGTATATCACTGCCTAGGATACTAAATAGAAGTAAGTATATATATATATATATATATATATATATATATATATATATATATATATATATATATATATATATATATATATATATATATATATATAATACCCGTATGATCTTGTACGACGAGCTACATGTTGTCTAATCCTCCCAGCTACCGTATAAGGTCCCCACCTCACCATATTCCTAGTCAGCCTCATCCTCATATCCTCAGTGCTTTCATTATCAACTCCACCCTCGTCAATTTCCAAGTATACCAAGGTGGAGATCTAATAGCAAAAATGAGTACGAAAGTACTCAGCAAATTCTTAAATAATGATGCACATTTATCCTCATATTTATCTGATTCTTACTTGATCGGTTATCCAGAAATCCATTATTATCAATTTGAAGAGTCTGCAAGATTTTAACTTCTAAAATTACTCTAACAGTCATTCTAGAGAAGAGAAAGTCCCAGTGATTTACATAGACTCTTATCTAAGAGACTGATATGAATTCATGGTTTATTAAGTACTGCTCGGACTTATATCACTTTACCCATAACTATTCTGAATTCTTATGGACATTAGGTCTTTCGTATTTCCTTTGATACGATCTCAAATTCAGAATACATAATATTTATTCTCGACTCTTATTACTATATCTCCATCTGACTATTAAAATAGCTGTTGGTCAAGCAGGTCTGAACACTCAACAGTCCACCTACACTAATATAAGCGCCTTGGAACTCTCGGGTTTTATACCAGTCCTGAGTTTCTCCCCTAGTTTATTTACTTACCCATGATGGAAATATTAGCAACAAAAAGAGAGTAACATGTTCCGCCCCTTGAGATAGGAAATATTGTTGATACTGTTTTACGGTTCATTCCAGAGTAAAAATTGTTTTCTAGTCTTTATATTATATTCGTATGTGGAGAGCCTCACATGCCTCTGAAATCTCTACCAGAGCACCATCTACCCTCCTTACTATTTTCCTTAGTAAGCCACTGCACCCTCAGTGGTTCTGCTTTCTTTATTTTCTTATCATGTTTCCCTTTCATCTAGTCAATTTTTCTTTTTAGAAATTACTTTTGATGTAGGGTTTATCATAGAAAATAAATGTATTAAAAATAATTCATATACCACAGCATGCTTAAAAGCTTGCTTCACTTGCCTGACTGTAGGTTAGATGGCTCAGTGGTGGTGTACCTAGTCTCTTCCCCTTAGACCAGTTCTTCCCTTGTTGATTATATTTTAGATGAAGCAACAACCCTTGTTGGTCAATTTTATTTGGATATTTCACGTCCGCTTAATTTTTAGGAGTTATACTTTTTATTGACTTGTTAGTATTATTTACTGAAGATGTTTTGTCAAGTTTTCTAAGTTTGCAACTCTTTATTTGGTATAAGTGCATATATGTTTATTTCCTGCTTATTATTTTCTTGGGTTTTCTCTGGAATCAATTTCTCTATATATGACCCGTCAGCCCGTTTTCTTTTTATTTGGTGCACGGCACAAGAATCCAGCCCACTAGCCCGCTCGTTTAGTTTCAGTTTGCATATTGACATTGCTCGTTTATGTTTCTTTTTCTCTGGAATCAATTTCTATGTATGACCCGTCAGCCCGTTTTCTCCAATGGCTCTCATTCGATCCACTGCGAGAAGCACTTGATGTTCTGTGTGCTCCTCCTCCTCGAACCAACTGCGTCAAGCTTAGTTAGTGCTGTGCGGCATTCGGGTTGTGCCACCCCAGGCATGGTCGGTTCGTTGTTCCTCTCGTCGACGTGCTTCCTGTTGTGCTGGTCCAACAATGCCCACAAAGCATAAATTTTTCTCTGCTGATTCTGGATAGCCAGCCACTTGAACAACTTCATCAACGGTTGCTTCAGGAACTGCTTAAAGAATAGCCCCAGGTGATGAATGCACCATATGTTCCTCATATTCAGCCAAGGAAGGGGCTCATCGGGGTCTTCCTGAAGTTTTCTTGTAGCCTTCACTATCCCGGCGTGGCGATCATGGATTACGCATACACCAGGATGAGCACCGACAACTCCAACCCTCACATGTCTAAGGAACCACAATCAGCTGCCGTAATCCTCACTTTCCACTAATGCGATGGCCAGGAGCAGAATTTGATTGTTGCCGTCAACGCCAATGGCCGTAAGGATCTGGCACTTATATTTACTAGTAAAAAAGGTCTCGTCAACTGAGATCAGAAGAAGCATATGCCTGAATGCCTCGATGCATGCACCTCACGGAAGTAGCATAACCTCTCCTTCCTTCTTCCTCTCCTCTCCGCTTCTCTCTTTTTGTTCCCTCTTCTCTTCTCTTCTTTGTTTTCCTTCTCCCTTTTCTCTGCACAGCGGCGTCGCCGGATGAAATGACTGGGGGCTCGGCCGAGTGGCCGATTTATATGCACCTTCAGTCGCCGAAGGGTTGGATGACTGGTCTTGCAGTCGCCTGACCAGTCCTCTAACGGTTGAGCGACTGGTCGCAGTCGCCCAACCCTTCGGCGACTGCCATTATGTCATCCAACGGCCCACATACTCCCTGTGTGTTGCACGGTCATTGGGCAACATGATCCAGTCGCCGAACGGTTCGGCGACTGGAGGTTATTTCTATAAAAAAATTACGCATGTATATTTCTATTATTTTGAATAAAAATATATTATTTAAAAAAAACCGGCATCGCTCACACCGCCATCCGGGGAGAGAGGGGGTTCGTTTCGTCCGTTCGTGGCTACCCACCTGTTGTCCGAGGTGAAGAGATCGTCCGGCTAATGGCCTAAAAGACGGTTCCGGACATGTGCCGGAAGCCTATTTTGTCCTCGCTCGCACCGGCCCGCCTGAGACCGCGAGGCTGCCCGGCACAGCGCAGAGCAGCGCGTAATACACGAAGTATATATCATACCGTCGTTTTCATCGACCGCTAGCTCTTCTAGTACGTTCGGCCTCCGCATCATCAGCGAATCGGGATATCAGCAGCACAAAAACTAACTAGAGGTGGATAGAACGATCGATCTATAACGAATGGTTGGATGTAGGGTGTTGTTTCCGGAGCTAAGGCTTAAAAGTACCAGTTTGGGCTTAGGTTAAGGCTCCGTTTGATTTCAAATTCACCTTTGTTTTGTACATTTGGATGTAATAAATTAAATAAAAGCGGTTATTTTGGAGCCATGCAATAAAATTTTACTAGACCGGTGGAGCTCCTCGTATTTAACAATATTTCATGACGCAGCACAACACGACACAGCAATAAAAAACTAGCCTTAAGAGTATGTACAATAGTATAGATAACTGCTGTCTATAATATTCTCTATATCATCTATAGACGGCACTAAAGATGGTTTATACAATAGGCTATCTTTTTGCTTGTTTTTATAGACAGCTTCTTTATGACACAATATGATTTGTTTATCATGTTACAGTCGACTACTGCATAATAGACGGCTCAATTCTCTATACTCCCCCTTTCTCCTCCACATCACCTCTTATCCTACGTGACAAGTTTTATAGACAACTAACATCACTCCATTACATGGCCTAAATGTATGTACAATAATCTGTCTCTTAAGTTCGTTTTTAAACCTTTCACCTCACCTAAAGACAGTACTAGAGATAATATCCAACAATTCATCTCTAAAATTAATTTCTCTAACTATTTTATATTATTTTCATAACATTCCCCTCACACTTCATTACTATTTGTGTTGATTTATATGCTCAAGTTATCTCTTACATAAATTTACATTACTTCATTACTTTATTACTATTTATGTTGATTTATATTATCTTTTCTTACCTTCTCTCTTTTACAGAAATTTACTAGCGAGCTAAGAGATAACATATTGAAGATGCCCTGATAAGTCGACGAGAAATCAACCATGCTACTTACCCGTTGGCTCAATGAGAAATCAAACTACCCTAGTAAGTCCTTCAATATCCCTGCACAGAGCTTTCTCTTTGACTTCAGTAACGAACCTTGCATGCATAATCACCGAGAGGGCCAAGACTCCTGCTTCATTCGTTGGAGTTTAATTAATAAACTCCTGCATCGTTGAGGTATCCCTGCATGCATGGGCTCCACACGGTTTTCCAAAGTCACTTTTCCGAGGCCGAACTTTTCAACCAGAAAGTACCTTCCACACCGAGAGCACGCCGCTCCGGTTCCTTTCGAGCTCCCGATCCATGCATGTGGGATGCACGCCTCCTGCAGCATATGTTCTCTCGAACAAGTTTAACACTGTAAGCAGGAGGTTATCCATTTCTTATTTTCTTTAAGGGGCCGCTCTAACTCTGACTCTTGATTAAAATTATACTTTAGCAATTACTAGTTTTTTAAGTTATTCAAAAATAACAAATAAAAAAATAAATACCATTATATCTTCACATACAACACAAAGGATAGAACAAAAGCAAAAAATCGAAAAAGGTCAAAAAAACAAAAAAATTCAAAATTACAGATCGACATGTCTCAGATGGTTTCCACTAGAGTAAGAAGCCGATGCTCTCCGCTCGCATAATAGGTCTTTTCAGCTCTACTGCCCGGCATTTCGCAGTGTGCTAGTAGCACGGCACCATCTGGCATGTGATGTGTCGCTCAAGAGCACCAAGGAAGCACGGCGAAATAAGGTGTTTTGACTTGTCGACTAGGAAAAGGGGAAAAGAGGATGCACCAAGCGCTTTGTGTTTATATGTAACCGATGGAACAAACAAAATGTCGTGCCTTCTAAATCTTCTAATTAGTTTGCTGGAAAAATAATGTGCGAGCAGGAGAATGAGGGTATGTTCATATTAAATTTTTACTGATAATTTTTTATTTTAGTTTATAAATAGTAACAGTTTGTAGACAGTTAAAGAGCTAATGAAGATTACTATACGTAAACAACAGTTCATACGCCAGGTGATACCACAGGGAATTGTACTGTAGTTGAACTAATGTGCGCGAGTGGTTTATCACACGAAGCCTTCTGAAGCAAAATCAGTGCTGTACCCACTGCCCAACTGTACTTGTCAGCCACCAGTGGCGAAAACTTCAGTACCCGATACAGTAAGTACTAAATACAAACACGACTCCTCATTCTGGCATACGCATTTTTTAATCACGAGCTAGTTCGTAAGTACAAAGTTTCTAACCGATTGTAAGTGCAGTGTACAGAACCAAACTTAGAGAGTGTTTGTTTGCCAGACACAGTTTACCATGTGTAAGGTTAGGTAAGTTTGATCAACTCAGGGAGCTGTTTGGTTGCAGCCATAGTTGTGGCAAGACTTCCTTCCAGCAAATTAGGTTCCACGCGTCAATAATTCAAAAAAGTGTAGTAAGATTTTCTTAGACTTGTTAAGGTGTGGCAAAGAATTTAAGTATCTCAACTTAGATAAGTGTGATAATTTTTATTGATAAAATGTGGCTAGCAACCAAACACACCCTTACTCCAGCCAAAAGTAGCACTTCTACGGTTCGGTTCTGCTACTCTCCAGGCGCGCAGACCGAAGATGATGCTGCCGCTGCCGGCTCGCGGCGGAATCGCAGAAAGAAATAGGCCTCAACACGTTCAAAAGAGTAAGCGACAGTGCAAAGAGTTCTCAGAGCGTGGCAGTATCTAGAGGAGAGCTCCAGAGCCACGTGAAGTGACGGCATACGAAGGAGGGCCGAAGCCCTCCTCCCCAAAAAAATTTGCTTCCGCCGGAAAGCCCCTTCGCTACGCAACGATTAAATACCTTCGAAACCGCGTGGGCGTGGTACGCCGAGCGGAACAAACGCGAACGCCACCACCGCGCGCGCGCATCCACCTCGTCCCCAACACAACACAGCGAGCGCGCGGCCGGCGCGACCAAATCTAGCTAGACATGAACACCACGAACGAGCTGATGCACCACCACCACGTCCAGGCGTCCGTGCCACTGCCCACGCCCTTCGCCGCTGCGGCCGACAGGGGCATGCCACCGGCGCCGGCTCAGCAGGGAGGTAAGCAGCGGGCTGGGCTGCCACCGACGCCGCCCGCGGCGGCCGGCTCCCACTCCCTGCACGCGGACGTGTGCATGGTCGACGACTCGGCGCGCGCACCGGGCGGCCTGCCGCCGCGCAAGGCGCACCGCCGCTCCCGCAGCGACGACCCATTCGGGTACTTTCAGCCGCTGCCACCACCGTCGCCCAGGACAGAGGCCGGCTGGGGCCTCCTCGGCGCCGGCGCGGGCGACGACCTGCTCAATGCGTACATGAGCATGGAGGGCATGGACGGCCTGAACAACTCCGACGGGGAAAGCCGCGGGAGCAGCATGCGGACGAACGGCGCCGACAGCAGCGAGAACGAGTCCGAGGACTACGTCGGCGCCGACAGCCAGGTCCTTCTCTGGGGCGACGCGGGCAAGAAGAGTGAGGGCGTCAAGAGGAACGCCGCCGGGAAGCCGGCGGCTCGGCACGCGAGGAGCCTGTCGATGGACAGCCTGATGGGGAAGCTGCGCTTCTCGGCCAACGGGGAGCCCAGCAAGTTCAGCCTGGAGTTCGGCAGCGGCGAGTTCACCCCGGCCGAGATGAAGCGGATCATGGCAGACGAGAAGCTCGCCGAGATGGCTCTCGCCGACCCAAAGCGCGTAAAGAGGTAGGCTCCTGTTACAAACACAATGCACAACAATGCACTGAGCCGAGCTTTTAAATTCTGCTTGTTCTTCCGTGTGCGCAGGGTGCTCGCCAATAGGCAGTCGGCGGCGCGGTCAAAGGAGCGGCGGGTGCGGTACATTTCTGAGCTGGAGCAGAAGGTGCAGATCCTGCAGACGGAGGCCACAACTCTCTCCGCGCAGCTCACTCTTTTACAGGTAGATCTATGCACCGTGCAGGCAGGCAATGTTCTTGGTTAGCGGTCGCACAAGGATTCATAGTTTGGGGGTTAAATTTTGATTCCTGTCGTCGCAGCGCGATTCGTCGGGACTGGCCACGCAGAACAATGAGCTCAAGTTCCGGCTACAGGCCATGGAGCAGCAAGCGCAGCTGCGCGACGGTGAGTAATGAGCTTCGCATTCTTGGATAAACATGACAAAAAAAATTCAGAACAATTCTGTTCAAATTGCAGTCTTGATGCCGATTTAATTTGAGTGTTCCCAACTTCCAGTTTGTGCTTAAGGGTATTGTACTGTTGGTCGTCGTAGGCGCATTGGCGTGGTTGCCTTGGATGTGTGGCATTTGGCAGTTAGTCGTTATCATGTGGTGTGATATGATTAGCAACTCTCTCCCAAGAATTACCTGCTTTCTTAATCGAGACATTGGCTTCCGACATGTAGTGGGAAGCAATTTAGAATGTGTTGGAATAATCAAATTCCGAGGTGACTTCGTCAGACATCGGCTTCGTCGCCATTTTTTGGGTTCTTCTCGTATCGATCAAAAAGAATACTCCGCTTGTTAATATAAACAGTTTGCCTTGCCTAGTTCATGTCACGATGCTGATGGGTACTGGCCCTGTCACAAGAGGCCGGCAGTCTTAAGATAACACAAGTACTCCAATCATCTGTTAGACTTACATCCTAAACAGTAGTTGTGCTACGAGTTATTATACTTGCTTTGCTAATGGTACTAATTGAAAACTCCACATTTGTGGGAGCATTAACTAGAACTCCACCATGGAAATCTGGTCCATATCAATGACTGTAGCACATGTGCACCGTACATGTTTGCAACCGATTTGTTCTGACCACCGTTTTTTGTTTCTTGCCGAACAGCATTGAACGAGGCACTGACGGCCGAAGTCCAGCGCCTGAAGCTCGCTACGACGGAGCTCGGCGACACGAGCTCGTACAGCAGCAACCTGGCCCAGCAAATTCAGCTCCGTTGTCAGCAGCAGACTGAGCAGATACCGTTCTATCAACTGGAGCAGCCAGAGCAGAACGGCGCAGCGAGGAATCACGAGTCCAAATGACGAATTCCGGAGAGCATCTAGGTGCTCGCGGCTCAGTGTCAAACAGAGAAGCCTTAGATGATCTGGATTTACTTTCCTAACCCATTTGTTTTGAGTTTTGTTGTTCTCGTTTGTAATTGCTTGTGTATTTGTGTTTGTCCGGGCAAGGACCCGCCAGTAATTTTTTCTTAGTGTTTTTCGGCCTTTCAGAATCCACGATTGTTGGTCACTGGAGGAGTTACTATAAGTAGTAAAGCTGCAACGAATTGAAATTCTTTTGTAGTATGAGTTCATTTGAGTGTTATTTTATATCTAGCTGCATAGTGTGCCACTCTTTTCTTAAGACTCGATTAAGACACTATTTATATTAGCTTCTAAAGCTATTTTTTTATAGTGCGTAACTTTTATGTGAAACGTCTTTTTAAGATGAAGTCTATTGATCGATTGTAGTATATATTATAGTGACTTCATTTATGTCAATCAAAATTACACGTGGGTATTCATAAACCTAAGCCAAAAACCAATATAAACGGACCTAATACTCTACCGAAATTTGGTATGACATGGTGCAGTGTCCATAGACACAAAGTTTGTGCCGCAAAGGGCACACCCGCAGATAAAAATCATAGCTTTTCTTGATTCAAGGGGAGCCCAGGCCTGAACGTCCGACCCAGATCAACTTGGTAGCGAGATAGGGCCTTATTGGTGCAGGAAGTTCTATTAAACTCGGACGTACGACCCAATAGGTACCGGTCCATCTCGGTAGCCAGGCCCAAGATGGATCACCGGCGCGCGAGTGCGTTCCCTTTTAGTCAGCTCATTCATGTTCTAGTGCTACAGTTTACAGTACATAAGAACAACACAAACAAGCTGCCATACTCAGGGGCGAAGCCAGCGGGGGGATTAATAAGGCTCGAGTCTTACCTCCCCGCGGTGGCAACCCCCGATGAGCGCGCGGTGGCCAACGACGTCGAGTAGTCGGCGATCCAGAGGCCTAACAAACAAAAAAACATAGTCAAGTGGCACTGTGGCAGCCCACTGCCCTTAAAGAGGTCCAACAAATTTATCTCATTGGTCCACCAAAAACACTCACTCCAATTCACAAACCTAACCATCGCAATTGGTTCCCACTTCCATTTCCTAGACCGACGGCATAACCAGAGGAGAAGCGCCGGCGCCACCACAACGCAGAGACCAAAGGGGGCTTGGGCTGGGGGCGACCGGGTGAGGGAGCACCGCGCGCGCAGAAGGGGGTGCCGCTGGAGCCATATCTGGTGGTGAGGTGGCCGAGCCGCCGACCGAGGGGACGCATTTGCCGATCCCACCATCTGGGGTAGGGGCCGCAGGCTGGGGCCGGCAGGGGGAGTCGGAGCGGGGCGACGAGGGGGTCAAGTTGGGGCAGGGGGAGCTGGACTGGGGTGGCGAGGGCCGAGCCGTCACCGGCGAGTCTAGGCGACGCCGCGGAGGAGCACCGAGCAGGCGAGCACCAAGCGAGGAGCGATGGATCGAAGTGGCGGAGAGGTAGAGACGGTGGAGTCCGAGCGAGGAGCGACGAGACGGAGCGAGCGAAGTGAGCGAATGAGCGATTGAGTGAGTCTAAGAGAGACAGAGAGTGAGACAAACGAGTAGACGACTGAGACGAGCGGCGAGAGGCGAGAGGATAGAGAAGTAGAAATCAGATCAACAGAGGAAATAGGGTTGGCCGTGTCTACAGAGTAAGTAATTTTTCTCTAGTTTTTTCTTATCAATTTAGTATTTTAAAGTTTTGATTTTATACTTTCACATTCAGTGTATATAGATAGTTTAGTTCTTATAATTAATTTATATATTTATAGCTTTGTATTGATAGAAATTAATAATTTATTTATAGATTTTGTTATAATGGAGAAACGAACTTTATGTAACTATTTCGTAAGTAATTCAAATAGTACAACTCAACCAAAGAAGCTTCGACTAGAATTTGATCCAAATGAAATAATTGCCTATCCGACGTTGCACATACCAATTGAAGATTATGCTAACGAAAGTAGAGATCAAGTGAGAAGGACATATTTATTGAATGGCCCTACCCAAGTAATTGGATATTCATTTCCACAGACATTGGATGGCAAACAGTCGCGGTCCTTTCAAGAATCATGGTATAATAAGTTCGATTTGTTGGAATATAGTGTGGAAAAGGATGTCGTCTTTTGTTTCTATTGTTTTCTTTTCAAGAAATCAGCACAACCCAATACATTTGGAAGTGATGTATTTATGAAGGTTGGGTTCTCTCGGTGGAAGATTACTTTATATGCTTTCAATAAATATTTTGGTGGTACAAATAGTTTCCACTATATTGCATGGGGTCTTTGCGACGACTTCAAAAATCAAAGATCAAGTGTGCCTAGCAAAATCAATACTTATAATAAGAAGACAGAAATTGCATACAAAATTCGTTTAACTAAATCTTTAGATTGTGCAAGATATCTTATAGCTCAAGGTGAAGCTGTTCGAGAACATGATAAATCCTTTACTTCCATCAACAAGGGGAATTTCAAAGAGTTATTGGATTGGTATAAAGATAAAAAGGAGGAAGTGAAGGTGGTATTTGATACATCTCTAGGGCACGCAGTTATGATTTCTTTAGATATTCAAAAAGAGCATTGTAAATATTGAGCACAAGAGGTCACAGAAGTGATTAAAGGAATAAAGGTGAGATTGGAGATAGAAATTTTGCAGTCCTTATTGATGATTCCAGAGATGTATCAATAAAGGAGCAAATGGCGGTGATTGTGAGGTTAATTATAGTTCCACATCATTTATGCATTGTTGTTTTGTTCTACCTTTACATTTTATAATTGTATCATTTATGCGGATTTGTGAATAATCAAAGGGAAGTGATGGAAATGTTTCTTGCCATTGAGCATATCACAAATTGTACATCTGTAGCATTGAAATAATCTTTGGTTGGATTGCTTACTCGACATGGCTTGTCTATTTCAAGGCTACGTGAGCAGAGCTACGACGAAGTTTCAAATATGAGAGGTGAATTTAATGGATTGCAAAAACTTATTCGGGATGATAATCCAAATTCTTTCTATGTTCATTGCTTCACCCACCAGTTACTGTTGGTAGTTGCCACTGTGGCAAGTTGTAGTAGAGTTATTGCAGATTTTTTAACTACGTTTCCCTGATAGTGATTGCTAGGAGTTCACCTTGTAAAAAAAGATGCCTTGATTAAAAAATCATCATGAGGTCTTGTTGGAGAAGCTAGAGAATGGTTTGGTTTCAGCTGGAATAGGACTGCATCAGGAAGCTAGACTTGCTAGACCTGGAGATACTCGGTGGGGCTCACATCTGAAAACTTTGCTTCGTATATACCAAATGTGGAGGCAATAGTGGATATATTTGAGCTTGTAAGTGAAGATGTTTATCAAAACTCAAGTCATGGTGGGGTAGCATGTTTACTAAAAAAGATGGAATTTTTTGAATTTGTATTCATCATGCATTTCTTAATAACTATGTTGAGCATTACAAATGAGCTATCACTTGCTTTGCAAAGTAAGCATCAAGATATTGTTGAAACTATAGGCTTGTTACAGGATGTCAAACAACGCTTTCAAGATATAAGAGACAATGGGTGGGAGCCATTATTCAACCAAGTCAAAAGTTTTTCTGAAACATATGAGATTGATGTGTCAAATATGGAAGATTCTATTTGAGTTATGGGTAAATCAGTATGTCGGAAGCATAAAGTGACTCAACATCATTATTACAAAGTTGGCATTTTTAATGTTGCTATTGATGCAATTATGAATGAGATGAATCATTGATTCAATGAAGTTTCCTCGGATTTATTGGTATGCATGTCTTGTCTTGATCCAAGTGACTCCTTCTCTAAGTTTGATGTTGATAAATTTGTTCAACTTGCTGAGATTTAAGATGATAATTTCACAGGTGCTGATCGGCTCTTGTTAAGAAATCAACTTCAAACCTTCATTCTCAACATTAGAAGAAATGAAGAATTCAATAGATGTCGTGATATATCAAACATTGCTCAATTGATGGTTCAAACAAGAAAAGATAGAACTTTCTCGTTGGTATATCGTCTCATCGAGTTGACATTGATACTTCTGGTGGCAACGGCATTTGTTGAGAGAATATTTTCAGCAATGAATATTTTCAAAACAGATTTGCGCCCTAAGGTAATGGATGAGTGGCTCAATGACTTGATGGTGTGCTACACTGAGCGAGAGATCTTTAAAAGCATTGATGATGATAAAATCATAAACCGCTTTCAAGGCATGAAATCTCGTAGAATGCATTTGCCCCGTGATTCAAATTTGTTTTGTGATTCAAATTAGCTTGTTTGTGGTATATTTTATATGATCTAAATTTTCATTGTTATTCACAATTTTCTATTATATCACTAATTTTCATATGTTTCATACACAGGTGATTTATTGCTACTCCGTACTCATAGCAGAATGATTATATATTCTTATGTATGTGCTTTCTATTGTCGAGGTACCTACTTTGTATTTCTCTGTTTTTCGTTATTTGTCTCTAAGACTCTAATTGTATAATTTCTGTATAAATTTGAAATTCTGTAAGAGTAAAAGACTATATTTATACCAACTTAGTTTAGTCCGATAAATATTTCAGTCTACCTTTAATTTTATTGCTAACTTCGCCGTTGGCCGTACTAGCACAACGCAAACAACGAACAACTTGTGCGATGTTGTGTCCTAGCATAGACAATCTGCTTGTCGAGGTTTTGGTTACTAGCATAGACTCCCTCGGACGCAGGACAAGCTGCTTGGCTGGCCGTAAGCATCGGAACACAATAACTTCCAACTGTGGGGGACGCCTCACGCCAGGCTGGGGGCCTGGGGCCATAAAGTCCGCATTCAAATAGCCAACCGAGCAGAATGGGGTAGGTTTTATGTAGTTGCTTGCTTCTAGCTGAAGTGATACTGTTTTTTCTAAGATATATAATTAAAAAAATAAAAATTATCATTATATCTTCATAGATGATGCAAAGAAAAGCGAAAAAAGAAAAAGGGGAAAAATAACCGTAGTAGGAAATCAACGTATTCCGAACGGCCTTTATAAGTCAGAAACTATTTGGAATGGGACGTACCAGCTGGTGATCATCTGAAATGGCCAAATGGGTCACTCTCAGGACTTGTTCCGAACAACTTCTAGTTTTTGTCCTTTATAAGTCGGCTTTTGAACGAAGTGATTTTTCAAGTTAGTTTTTATAAATTGTTAGTAGAAACCACTCTAAGAGCTATTTTGAATAAAATAATTTTTCAACACGAGTATCTCTTGTCCCTCAATCTCTCTAGTAATAAACCAAAAGCTATAGCTAAAATCTAAAAGTCGCAGCACTTTTAAATATAGGCACGGTCTCCGGTGCTAGCTGTGTAAATACAAAAAATCGCTTGACCGTGATTATTGTATAATATTTTGCACTTTGGCTACAGTTATCTTTGCAGTCTGCACTCTCCACGAGCTCGCTGCAGGCTGGTTCTCCGCTCCATAACGTAAAGGCAAAGCCAAGCGACCCATTCGGTCTTCAGGTTTGCATGTGCCCACTTTAATGAACAGCATACGCATCAGAATTCAGAAAAAAGCGATGAAACTTCAAAGATATGCCCTTCAGATCGCATTGCAGACAGGCAGCGTACCGCCAGCGAAGTGACACCGAGAGATTCGGATTCCACCCCGCCCCGCCCCACGCTCCACTCCTGAAATTCCCACCAAGAAATGCGACTCAGCGATCAGAGATCCCAGACAAACACGGCCATTGTCTAATCGCCGTCTTAAATGCCAAACACCAATCTGAACCACCGTGCTATATCCGAGGTGGGCGAAAGGAAGCCACACACACCTCGAGCTAGTGGTAGTGGCTGTTTGCACTGCGGCCGAAGTAATGCATGCGGTGGCATGGCGCGGCGGTTGAGGCGGAGATGAGGCGTTCGCCGGGCGCGGCTGCCGCGGCGGTGCTGCCGCATGTTATGCTGTTGCTGCATTGGGCCGCGGCGGTGAGCGCGGCCACGGCCGCCGAGAAGCGGGTGCTGCTGGATTTCAAGGCCGCGGTGACCGCGGACCCGAGCGGCGCGCTCGCGAACTGGACGCTGAGCGGGGACCCGTGCACCGACTTCCCCGGGGTCAGGTGCGACCCCGCGTCCGGCGCCGTGCAGCGCGTGCGCGTCCACGGCGCGGGCCTGGAGGGCAAGCTCGCGCCGTCGCTCGCGCGGCTGCCCGCGCTGGAGTCCGTCTCGCTCTTCGGTAACCGCCTCTCAGGTGAGATCCCGGCGAGCTTCGCGGGGATCGCGGGCACGCTCCACAAGCTCAACCTCAGCAGCAACGCGTTCTCCGGAGGGATACCGGCGTTTCTTGGCGCCCTCCCCTTGTTACGGCTACTCGACCTCTCCTACAACGCCTTCTCTGGCGAGATCCCCACAGCCCTGTTCAGCGCCTGCCCCCGCCTCCGCTACGTCTCGTTCGCGCACAACGCACTCACCGGCCACGTCCCACCGGACATCGGCAATTGCGCGCGGCTCGCCGGGTTCGATTTCTCCTACAACAGCCTCGACGGCGAGCTCCCGGACAAAGTCTGCGCGCCGCCGGAGATGAGCTACATTTCCGTCCGAAGCAACTCGCTCTCGGGCACCGTTGCCGGTAAGCTCAACGGCTGCCGAAGCCTCGACCTGCTCGACGTCGGGAGCAACAACTTCTCCGGCGCCGCGCCGTTCGACCTTCTTGGCCTCGTCAACATCACCTACTTCAACGTCTCCTCCAACAACTTCGATGGCGAAATCCCAAGCATCCCGACTTGCGGAGACAGGTTTGCCTACTTCGACGCGTCCAGGAACCGGCTCACGGGCGCGTTGCCGGAAAGCGTGATGAATTGCCGCAACCTGGCTAAGTTTAACGTGTCCTTCAACAACCTCACCGGCTCCATCCCTTCGGTGCTGCAGAAGTTTGACCCGACTGAATTCATGGACAATCCATTTCTCTGCGGCAAGCCGCTGGACAAAGCCTGTCCGGGGCCTCTGGGCCAGCATGCGAGGCGGCTGGGCGTGCCTGTGATAATTTTCATCGCCATTGCAGCCGTCATACTTGTTGGGATTTGCATAGTGTGTGCAATGAACATTAAGGCATACAAGAGGAGAATGGAGCAGAAGGATGACGAGGAGGAGGTCCTTGTGTCCGAGAGCACGGCGGTTGTGTCGCCGGGTTCAACCGTGATCACCGGAAAGTTGGTGCTTTTCAGGAAGAACTTGCCTTCAAGGTACGAGGATTGGGAGGCTGGGACAAAGGCATTGCTTGACAAGGACCGCCTCATCGGCGTTGGGTCAGTCGGGGCTGTGTACAAGGCCAGCTTCGAGAGCGGTGTGTCCATCGCCGTGAAGAAGCTGGAGACAATGGGGAGGGTCACGAATCAGGACGAGTTTGAGCATGAGATGGCCTGCCTAGGTGGCCTCAGCCACCCCAACCTGGTCACTTTCCATGGGTACTACTGGTCATCCTCAATGCAGCTGCTTCTGTCAGAGTTTGTCACCAACGGTACCTTGTATGATCACCTCCACGGGAGCCGTCGTCGTTCGTTCCCTGGGAGCAGCAGCGGCGGCGGTGGCGGTGGCGAGCTGTTCTGGGATCGGCGGTTCAGGATCGCGGTAGCGACGGCGCGCGCACTCGCGTACCTTCACCATGACTGCAATCCTCAGGTATTGCACCTCAACATCAAGTCGTCCAACATACTGCTAGACAAGGAGTGTGAAGCCAAGTTGTCGGATTTCGGGCTGGAGAAGCTTCTGCCCATCCTCAGTGGCTCTGAATTGAGCAATTTACACACCGTTGCCGGTTACGTCGCGCCGGAGCTAGCATCACCAAGCCGGAGGTATAGCGACAAGTGCGATGCGTTCAGCTTCGGTGTGGTGTTGCTGGAGATCGTGACGGGCCGGAAGCCGGTGGACAGCCCCGGGGCGGGCACGGTGGTGGTGGTTCTGCGCGATTACGTCAGGGAGACACTGGAGGGTGGCACCGTTTCGGATTGCTTTGATCGGAGCCTGTGGGGATTCATAGAAGCTGAATTGGTCCAGGTGCTGAAATTGGGCCTGGTGTGCACTTCTGACACGCCATCCCGGCGGCCAAGCATGGCAGAGGTGGTGCAGTTCTTAGAGTCCATCAGAAGCAATTCCTAATACATATGCTCTCAAGGAATAGGACATTGTGACAGGACTAAGGAATAGCAACTTCGTGATTCTTTGTTTAATTCTTTGGTGTATTCGCATTCCATTCGTCACATGAAACTTACTTTGTTTATATTATGAGAAACCATGCACAAGATCTAGTATATGTTTATGATGAATAATTGACACTTTGATTCAGTTGAATTTATATTTTGTAAAGTTTTAGAAAATTCAGTTTTCAGTTTGGTTAGGAGGGTTCAGTCGATATAACTGCCATGGGATTGGCTGTTTGATCGGCAGATAACCGGTGGTTTGACCGTCATGGGAAGAGCAGTCAGATCGGCCATGGACTTTGGAAAATTGAATACAAAACACTTGTGTAGACTTGTTTGGGGATAAGTTTGCACTTGATGTCACTGAAATCGAAAAGTAGAGCTGAAACTAAATAGAGTTTAACCGAAATTTCAAAAATGGTGTTTTTTTTGGTGCAGTTAAATATTAGACTGGCCAGTGGCTAACGGTATAATCGGGGCAGTCTGACCAACATGGTGTAGGCGGTCAAACCGGCCTGGTACAACGGTTAGATCTGCTGTTGGCAAATTGGTTTGGTCAAGTTAGGATTAGTGATTATTGAGTGTGTACATGGCATATGTACTATGTATTGGTTGTGTTGTGTTGCATGATGCATAATTTTTACTAATATAAGTCAAGTACATAAAACTTGTGTTCGAAATGGTTACTTGGTCTTTAAATATACAGGTGACTTGGACAATGTAGCGATCGACAATAATGGACCGGGACTAGGCAGGAGAGCTGAGGTTCGAGCGGTCGCGTAAGTCCGGGTGAGGCTACTTGGCTCAAGTAGGAAGCATAGAAAAGACAAAGATCTTGAAGAGGCGAGTTGGTGCATGTTATGCATTAAGTGACGAGTCTAAATGCGTGAAGATAGTCATCGGGCACTACAAGCTATATGTCAAAGTATGTGGAGATACTTTCAAGTAAAAGTGAAGACATAGTCAAAGGAAGATGCTCGAAAGTTTCGTCGAGGGTATTTTGGTAGTTAGCCAAATATCGGTTGGTGCTTTGATTAAAATCGCAGTGTGAAGAGGCATAAAGGAGAAATGTTTTAGATCAAATAGAGCTAGAATTGATAAGTGGATCATGCAGCCGCTCGCTCCCTCTCCTCCTCCCTGCTCTCTCTCGTTCTCCCCCCTCCTCGCAGCCGCATCCTCGGTTCCTCCACCCCGGCCTGCCGCGTCGGATCGGCCTGAGGAGGCGTTGCGCAGGATCGGCGTCGGAGAGAGAAATCGGCTCCCGCACGCATTCACCCTTTCCCCGGGTATAGAAGGAGGTCGGGGGAGACGGCAGCCTGGCGGTGGGTAGCGGCAGGGGCAATGGACAGGGGTAGGAGGGCGGTGGGCGGAGCCGGAGAGCGGTGACAATGGTGGCTGTGGCAGTTAGGTTGGGCGGCACGGCTGGAAGGGGGTTAGGGGGCGGCGAGACGACGCCGCTAGCCGCAAGTGGTGGTGGAGGGGGCGACGGTGGAGGCTTTTGGAGCTACCCAGTGCGGTGCAACGACGGCGGCCGACGATGACATATTCCTCTTCTTCTTTGTATGCCATTAGAATCATTTCTAACGGTATACCGTATGCTAGCACCACTAGGCAGATGGTGGGAAAAACGTGTATAAAGTGCATAAACTAAAACATGTATAATTCTTCTAGTGTCGCTTTATTTTATACAACGAATGCCAAAATAAACTAACAAATGTACAATTCTTATAGTGTAGCTTATTTTCTAGAAAGAAAGACAAAAAAAAACTAAAATCGCTAGAAGGAGGGCTCGAACCTCCGACCTTATGGTTAACAGCCATACGCTCTAACCAACTGAGCTATTCCAGCTTGTGCGCGTGGTATATCTGAACGATATAATTTGTCCTTTTGGTCCGGTAAATCCAACATAGCTGTAACCATCTTTGGAAGAGACGTACTCAAGATTTTTTTTATGATGCAATAGTGTAAATAAAAGCACCAACTTAGGAACAGAAGCAAATGGGCCTGATCCGTAATTCAATAGTGCATGGTGCCTTTTGGCAATTGGCATGCACCGTGACCCCCAACATTAGCTCTAGCAATTCAGTATATGCCCTTGTCACAATCAGTCGTCGTTGTGGAAAATACTAAATTGATATTTTGATTATAGTCCCGTCCAAAAATCTCGCTACCGTGGTTGTTGAATGAGGCGGAGAAGGCATGATGGCGCAAAATACTGTAGTCGGGGAAGCCAGAAGGTTCCCTTTTTAGATGGATTTAGCTTTTGGCTTATGGTTTTTTTTTTCTGGTTTTTTAGTTTTTTGGATTCATTTGCTTTTTCTTTTCCTATCTTATTTCTTTATACTGTCCATGCTAATAACTTTTTATTTTTATATTTAATTACGCAGAATAAACCAACAACCACTATAGCGCAAAATAAGCCATAAGCCACTTGGAGCAGACCCAGGAAACTTGTGCAGTGGAGAAATAGTTCAGTTCGTAAATCTTACCGTCTATCTGTCTATCTATCTATGTACTATGGGAGACGCTATAGAGGATAGAGCGCCTAGGTGCTTTTCAGTTTTATAGAGCATGCATTTTTTAGAAATAATTTTAGAAACTTTTTGTCTTCTATTCGTGATCTGCTCGGCGTAATCAGAACGTATCCAGTTATGGACAAAAACTGGTCAGGACTTTCTTTGGGAAGCGTACGAACCTCGGCGTCTCGGCACTGCACGCTGACGTTTCAGTCCAACCGGTTGCGCCAGCACGTTCGTCACTAATGTTTGTCAAGATCGGGATGGATTCTTTGCGGTGCTTCATCCGCGCGCGGTGGGTTTTCTGTCGAGCTTCAAGAAATTCAGCTCTTATTACAACACATGACGAATTATGCAGCATCATTTGCCCTTATTACAACACATGCAGTACTACATTTTATTAGGCACACCATGGCGAATCCAAACTCGGACGCACACAGTGACACGGACTCACAGTTCACTCTGCTTTCGAGGCGATCCAAGCGAGCAGGGTCCGCCTGAACTCAAGCAGCTTGTCGGCGTCATCCGGCACGACGCCCTTCGCCGCGTCTGCCGCGCGGAACCGCTCCTCCCACGCGGCCAGCGACGGCGTCCGCGTCGGGTCAATCAGCCTGCGCCCAATCAGCTTGTCAATCGCCTTGAACCACCCGAGGTAACCGCCGAGCACGACGTCCACGAGCCCGATGCCGTCGCCGCCGAAGAACGCCTTCCCCTTGGAGCACTCCCGGAACGCGCCCTCCAGCGTCTCCAGCGCCGCGACGGCCCGAGCCACAGCCTCCGCCCTCTCCTCCTCCGTCTTGCTCGTGAACAGCATCCCCAGCCACGCCGGCGCAACCTTGTCGTCGACGTAGGCGGCCCAGAAGCGGGCCACGGCGCGCTCGTAGGGGTCGGACGGCAGCACGGACGGGCCAGTCCCGGCCCAGACCTCGTCGATGTACTGCACGATGATCTGGGACTCGTTCACCGGCCGGCCGCCGTGGAGGAGGACGGGGACGCTCTTGTGCACCGGGTTGGAGGCGAGGAGGAGGGCGCTCTTGCTGCCGAGGTTCTCCTCGACGTACTCGTACGGCAGCCCCTTGAGGTTGAGCACGACGCGCACCCTGATAACGAACGGGCTGGTCCACAGGCCCAGCACCTTCAGCTCGCCGTCTCCCGCCATTGGCAAGGCTCGGTTTGGAGCAAGCAAGTCGAACACAAGTGGAAAATGTGTGTAGAACTTGCAGGTTGCGCTTTGGTTTTGATTTTCTGATACGGGTCAGGTTATGTGCTTACATATAGGGCATCTGTGAAGGGAACTGGCACGGTGAGTACATTGGAAGCTTGATTGGGTGCTCATTTAGGTTTATGTTTTTATTTTTTAGGTTTATTTGGTATTGTTTAAAACTTTTTTTACTGTAACTATTGTAATCTTTTTTGATGTAATTAATTTAAAAATATAAAAAGACAGATTCTTTTATTATGGATAATATAAAGAAATACGAAAAAAAGACAAGATAAAAATGTCTAAAAAATAAAAAAAAATGAAATTAACGTGTTAGAAACTAAAAACATAAGCCAACTTATGTAATTCTGACTGACCTGAACTGGCCGTCTTGATGGTCACGTTCTGCTCCATACCTCTGCAGGGCCGCCCGTTCGTATGTTTGATCGGTTGATAACGCCGGGAGGGTCGTCAGCTGACGGATAGAGGGTGCTTCTGGTTTGTTTCTCCTCTCTTTTCCATGGCAGGTGGGTAGAGGGTGCTTCTGGTTAGTTTCTCTTCTCTTTTCCATGGCAGGTGGGTAGAGGGTGCTTCTGGTTAGTTTCTCTTTTCCATGGCAGGTGGGTAGAGGGTGCTTCTGGTTAATTAGTTTCTCTTCTCTTTTCCATGGCAGGTGGGTAGAGGGTGCTTCTGGTTAGTTTCTCTTTTCCATGGCAGGTGGGTAGAGGGTGCTTCTGGTTAGTTTCTCTTGGCGTATGGAAAAAAACTTTATGGGAAAAACACGGATATACAATCAGCGGGATTACTATATAGAGAATTAGCACTTTTCAAAAAGTTCAGGGTAGGTTTTTATAGGAGTATACTTTTTATTTTCTTCAGCTTATTGCAAGTAGCACAGCAGCAGCGGGCGACACTCATGTTTGTCTTGTAAGAAAAATAGGAGCCCCCCAGTTTGTTCCTTTTTCTTTTGAAAGGATGAAACGAAGTACGACGTTCTTCTTCCTTTGGCCAAGAAATATGCCGGGGGGCATGCGCTTTCGTGGGCCTTTCTTCCATGCACAGAGCGTGCAGTTTCATGTGGCCAACTTGCCTTTTCCTTAGCGTCGAATAAGTTCGCACATTATACAAAGTAATGGTGTTTGCTCGGTAGATCTTCCTTTGACGATTGCCAGCTGAGTAATCAGATATTTCACTTCACCAGCTCACCTAATCCGCGAGTCCCATATGCATGTGTACAAATAATTGGAGTTTAGGCACGGTATAGAGTATATTATACAGAGTAAAGTAGACGTACATTATACAGAGTAAAAGACAGTTTCAGGCCAGTCGTCTGAGGCCATGTTGGAGTTTCGGCACGGTATAGAGTATAGACGAAACTTGGCCATCAGTTATTTATGCCTCTGGCGCATTCAGGCCTTCTTATTTATCTTGCTTCGTCGGGCTTGAAATATTTGGTGGTCAACCAGCTCAGAGCACCTGCACGGCGCTAATCAAGGAACGTCTGCAAGAACGCGAGCACCTTATCGACGTCGTCAGGCAAGACACCCTTCACCGCGTCCGCCACCTCGAACCGCTCGGCCCACGCGGCCAGGAGCGGCGTCCTCGCCGCGTCCATGACCTTCACGCCGATCATCTTCTGGATCACCTTGAACCACCCCAGGTAGCTGCCGAGCACGACGTCCACGAACCCGATGCCGTCGCCCCCGAAGAAGGCCTCCCCCCCGGAGCACTCCTTGAACGCGCCTTCCAGCGTCTCCAGCGCCGAGGTGACCCGCGTCGCCGCCTCCACCTTCTCCTCGGTCTTGCGCGCGAACAGGATCGTGTACCACGCAGACCCCACCTATATACAAGCGCAAAGCTACGTGCTCTGACTGAGTACTTCCACACGTATGGCAATATATACGAAGTTGCTGCGAGATGCATGATGTGTCGTACCTTGTCGTCGACGTACGCGGCCCAGAAGCGGGCGGTGGCGCGCGCGTACGGGTCGGCGGGGAGGACGGATGGGCCCGTCGCGCCGAAGACCTCGTCGACGTACTGCACGATGACCTGAGACTCGGGGATGGACTTGCCGTTGTGGATGAGGACGGGCACCTTCTTGTGCACCGGGTTGGAGGCGAGGAGGAGGTCGCTCTTGTTCAGGAGGTCCTCCTCGACGTGCTCGTAGGTGATGCCTTTCAGGTTGAGCACGATCTGCACCCTGTTCACGTACGGGCTGTCCCACACGCCCAGCAACTTCAGCTCATCTCCTCCTCCCCCCATTGCCAAACCTTGCTTGATTTCTGTGGTCAGCTCAGCCCTTGGATCTTCGAGTTCTTCTCTTTTTTTAGACGTGGATGGACCTTTCTTTTTTCTATTCTTGAACCAGTGCTGGGTGTTGATCTTGTGTGGTTATAAAGGAGTTCAGAGCTGCACGTTGGGTTGCTTAATCCGTTCTTTGGGGATGAGGTCGGCCAATTATTTGGGTTGTGGGAATCAAATTAATGGGTGTACTAGCACAGCTTGTCTCCCGCTGAAGAAAAGCGCCGGTTTCAATGTGATTCTTGGTACAACGCCTCGCACGCTTCTTGGTAGGTGGAAGGGGAGAGGGAACACCGGTTGGTAAGCTAGGATAAAGAATTCATGTGATTGGTCTATGTGCGTGCAGCGTGCCCAACTGCCAGCACAAAAAAGATTCCCCGATCGAATGCATCCATTATTAAAAGAAACTGAGCTAAGCTACGAGGATCAGTATATTTTTACTGCATTGCCAAGAAAATAAAGGAGCAATTTTGCATTTACCGTTGCAGAACTGATGATGATTGACAAATTTGCCACGTTCAAATTGGTTATTACTACTGTGCTTGATTCGCATTGCGCATTTGTGCAGGGCCAGGTTACAGTGGTTTAACTGGAGCTACACAAGCTACCGTTACAGACTTACAGTGGTTGTACTAACTGGCACTGTGCTAGGCCTTACAGTGGTTGGGCTTTTCAAAGCTTACGACCACAAGGATCTTAGGTCCTTAATTAAGTATTAAAGCTATATTTAAGAATTTATTCAATCCTCATCGTTTAGCTCCTGAACTTTACGTGAATTTATAATATGGATTTTTTCCGATTGAATTTCAATGTAGAAACTACACTTTTAATGGTAAGAGTAAAAAAGCAGTTTTCATTCACTTAATGTTAATAAACTAAGAAACTAAAAGATTTTGTACCCGTTTGCAGTTGGAAAAAACCCCTTATAAAAACGTGGTACTTGTTGGCTTCACGCTTTTTTGAAAAATATTTCATCTTTGAGTTCTTCCGCCTCTTTGCATTTGCTCAAAGGGAAAAAATTTAAAAAAGCCTTAGAATTAATTTGAATTCATATTTATCTTCTCTAGTCGCCAATCCCGGTGCTACACTGATAATAGAAATCTAGGGCCATGATGAGGAAAGGCAAGAAGGATACAGGGATATTACAGAAGAAGTTCGCCTTGCTTACTGATGCGGCAGCAACAATGGCAGCCCGTGGCGGGCCCGCCTCATCATGTTATACTCCACCAGTCTCTGGGTGTCCGGCATCACCTCCTTGACGCCGTCGAGAGCGCCAAACCGCTCCGCCCAAGCCGCCAGGAGCGGCGTCTTGGCGGCATCGATCACCTTCACGCCGCACATCGCCTCGGACGCGTTCAGCCACCCGAGGAAGCTGCCGAGCACGACGTCCACGAGCCCGACGCTGTCGCCGCCGAAGAACGCCTTCCCGTTGGAGCACTCCCTGAACGCCCGCTCGAACATCTGCAGGACGGCGATGAGCTGCCTCGCCGCCTCCACCCTGTCCTCCACCGTCCTGCCATTGTAAACTGGTATCCACGTGCTGAACAGCTGCGACGACGCGCATGCAATTAGTTCTTGCATTGACGTGCGCAGGACAAATTATTCGGGACAAAATAAAAAACGGCATACCTTGTCATCGACATTGGCGGCCCAGAAGCGAGCAGCCGCGCGTTCGTGCGGGTTGGAGGGGAGGACGCGCGGGCAACTGCTCGGGAAAGCCTCGTCGATGTACTGCACGATGACCATGGACTCGCAGACGGGCTTGCCGTTGTGAATGAGCACGGGCACCTTCTTGTGGACGGGGTTGGAGGCGAGGAGGAGCTGGCTCTTGTTGTTGAAGAGGTCTTCCTCGACGTACTCGTAGGGGAGGCCTTTCATGTTGAGCACGAAGCGCGCCCTCATCACGAACGGGCTCGACCAAAAGCCCAGCAGAATCAGCTCTTCCCTGCCTCCGGTGGCTTCTCCTGCCATTACTGTGCTGAGCAGTGGTGTCTTGGTGAGTGCCTGAGTGGTGGCTAGTGAGTAGTACAGAGAGTTTCTCGTCAGCGGCGGAACATAAATTTCGTCACGCCCAGGCTGGATTGGATTTAACAGCCTAAAACTAACGACTAACGCCAACTTGAGCAGCAACAATATCGTCAATCACAACACGAGGTTTCTTTTGGTCAGTGTTACTAGCTCAATTCTTGCTGTACTTTGAAGGAAAATAAGATCATAAAAACAGATCCAATTTTTGCTCCAACCTCTTCATTTTATTCATCAGTTGTACTTGTGTTGTATCCCTAAATGCCTACGCATCATTAAAAACAGAAGCAAAATGCATGCCTTTGATTAGTTTTCAAGTTCACAATGTTAATTCCCCAAATGCTAAGCCCACGTTTCTTCTGAAGATTCAATCAGTGGAAGGGACTAGAGAGTAGGGTAGTGCTTACAGGGATGGACGGACGATGGAAGTGCGGAACCGGGGCGGCTGGCCCCCGGTAGGCCGGTGGAGATCTGGCGATGCGGTGGCGAGCTCCCACAGCGCGGCCGTGGCACGGCTCGGCGGTGTCGGCACAAGCCGCCTGGGCTGGGGCGGCTGCGACAGGCGGCGCGTGGATTGGGCTCGGGAGAGGCCGACGGAGACGCGCGGGCTGGGGGCTGGGCGACGGCGACGGCGACGCTTGGTCGCGTTGACGGGATCAGGAGGGAGCGACGGGGGGCGCGTCGTGCTCGTGCGTGGCTGCGTGCGAGACGATGGGCGACGGCGAGTAGGGTTTTTTTTTTGGTTCTACCATTTTGGGCTTGTATGATGTGGGCCGTAGTAATGGGCTGGATAGAGGCTAGCAAAAATGGGAGCCTGGGAGGGGAAGGCTATCTAGCCCTGCGTCTTGTTCGGCCGTCAAGCTCAAGGCTGGGCATGTAACACGAGTTTTTGCCAGGCTAAGCCCCTGTTTCCAGTGTACCTCTGTGTGGCCCATGCGTCTTGTTTGGAGGGCGTTGCATGGATGGAGCTGTACCATGGACCAGCATGTACTACTCCAGTGATTAGGATTTCTTGTCCTACTTGGACAGCATTGCAGATAATAGACATAATACAAACATCCCATTTGTGTGTCAAACGAACCAAACAAAAGACAAGCGTAACTGATCACATTTTTTAGTTGAGAGACGCATCCAGAATATAGCCATTTACACGTTGAAGGGCTGAAGGGAGCACCAACAGATTCATCCAATTTAGCTTGAGAGATCACCATGGCCATCCCTATTGGCAGTGAGCACATATAGTACTTCTTAGTATACATTTCCATTCCGCTTGCAGTACTCCTTGAGATTGGTTCTCCAATCTAATCAAATTCAAACTTTTGACCTGTGGGTTTATACCACGATCTAATCAACAATCAGCGGCGATAGCTACATGGAGTAATCCATCCATAATTGGAGTAGTCACGTACGTCACACTGGCCCTGTCGCCTTACTCGTTAGTTGTTTGCGGCGGTGGCGGCAGATAACTGTGCCCCCCTCATCTTGGCTTACACGACCACCCGGTCGACGTCCGGCAGGATCGCCTTGGCGGTGTCCTGCGAACAGAAGGGCTCCTCCACCCACGCGATCACGAGCGGCGTCAAAGAGCTTGGCACCACACAACGCCTCGGTTGCCTTCAGCCACGAGACCACACACCCCAGCGCGACGTAGCCCTTCCCTTGGAGCACTCCTCCATGGACTCCCTCCACAGTTCGCCGTGAGCGTCTACTTTTCGAGTACATTGTCCACTTTTAGTCTATAACTTGAGTTTTTGGAACAGAATCTAGAGATACTGAGTTTAAGACCCGACTAACGCAATATTTTAAAAACGGAAATCCTTGTTTCCGCATGTACGGGTGTTGGTTGGACGGCATGCATACCCGTCTGAGCTAAGTACACCCGTCCGAGTGAAGTACAACTGTATGAGCGAAGTCACCGCAGCACGCACACTCGTTCGAGCGAAGTACACCTGTCCGAGCGAAGTCACCGCAGCATGCACATCTGTCCGAGCGAAGTATACCTGTCCGAGCAAAGTCATTCCGAGATGTGATTGCTCATCGAGGCAGAAAAGTAAGGTGGGTTCTTTTTTTTTTGTTATGTAGCTTCATTGATTTTTTTTACCAACATTTTAGTTATCTATTATTTAAACTAAGTTGATTTTTTGTACAAAATTTTGCTTTAAGTAAATTACGACTTTTAATTCCAAATTTATGATCTTGCTTGAAATTTTTTTGTTATGTAGCTTCATTGATTTTTTTTTACCAACGTTCTGGTTACCTATTATTTAAACTAAGTTGAATTTTGTACAAAATTTTGCTTTACGTAAATTATGACTTTTAATTCCAAATTTATAATCTTGCTTGAAAATTATACTTATTCTGCTTCTACGTGTGTCTCAACATACTTTTGAATTTATACCGACTTGCTCCCAAATTTAAACTGATTTGATTTTTTTCACAGAATTTGCTTTAGGTAAATCATGACTTTACAGTTAGATTTATGACCTTACTTGCAAATTATACTCATTTTGTTTTCATGTGTATCCAGGTTGCTTTTAAATTTATAACGACTTGCTCCTAAATTTAAAATTCATGCTGACTTTGTTCCCATATATAAACTAATTTGAATTTGTGTACAAAATTTTATTTAGGTAAATCATAAATTTGATTCCAAATTTATTACCTTGCTTGAAAATTATACTCATTTTGCTTCCATGTGTATATCAGCTTGTTTTCGAATCTATACCGACTTGCTCCCTAGCGGAATTAAGGGTGTGCATCATAGCAATATAACATGTGTATAACAAAGAGTGCATGTAACAATATATGGAATTAGTTATACGGTGGACATATCAGCAATCACATGGTGTATAGTAAGTGTGGGTATGCGGTGAAAATCACATACACGCACACATGGAACGTAGATGCGTCCTTTTAAAAAATACTTGTCGGCCTACTTCGAGTGCATGTCTTTGGTCTAGTAGAGCCTAGACATAAGGGAGAATGTCGAATTATATTGTTTTATTAGGCTATTAGAGCCTTTTGGAAGTTGTGTTTTAAAAAGTATGCAAGTGTGTAATGTAAGCCTGTTTGTGTGGGGATTACTCGATTATCCAATTGTAAGTGGTGTGATCTACTAAGTAGTGATTGGTTTGGTGTGAGTTGGTGAACTTCACTATATAAGCTTTATGTGTTGAGGAGAAAGAACACTTATGACTTTAGATATTAGGGTTATGCATGGTTTTCTTATATTGGAGCCTACGTGTGTGCTCTAAGCTTTGAGCTCTACTATACTGAGGAATTGATATAAAAATTCTCTCCAAATGAAATGAACATTCAAAATTTGTCTGCTCGTGAGCTCTTAGAGGTCTATTCGCTAGTTCGTATAGTTCTGGCCGCTGTTGGTTAGTTTTCTCTAGAGTTTTGGCATATATGACTTTGGGATTTGGCGAGTTCATGAATTTGTGTTTTCATTGTATATCGTTGATGATATTTAGAGAAAACTTTTGAAAGAGTCATTCAGCCTCTTTGACTTGTCATACTCGATCTTATGTGAATCTTCTCATAAAATTTAAGCCATATGTCATACTTTGAAACGGATCCAACCTCACATGTATATAATTCGGATCCTATAGAATTATTTTCCGACTGCAACTAAGACAAGTCGTGGCACAACTCTATTTTCCTTGGCGTCTAGGACTTTAGGTAGCATTCGGAACCCTCTCAAAATACAAAAGTGGCTATGGCATTGAGAATATCAACGAAAATCACAAACACAGACCATCTTATTCGCTACATTATTACATCAAGCAGCTGACAAAGACAACGAACAGCGACAATACATAGCTACATATATAACCTGTATTCTGCAGCAAATATCCATATTTATTCTCCGACCCAACCCAATGGGAGTCACGTCGCCATGCACGCCCGGCTTAGTTCTTCGCGGCCGCAGCCTCATCAGCAGCCTGCTGGGCCCGCCTCACCTTGGCAAACTCGACCAGCCTGCCGACGTCCGGCAGAGCCACCTTGGCAGCGTCCAGCCCGCCGAAGCGCTCCGCCCACGCCAGTAGAAGCGGTGTCTTGGCGGCGTCGAAGAGCGCGGCACCGCACAGCGCCTCGGTCCCGTGCAGCCACGAGAGCAGACCCCCCAGCGCGACGTCCAAGTACCCGACACTGTCGCCGCCGAAGAAGAGCTTCCCCTTGGAGCACTCCTTCAGGGCCCCCTCCAGCGCCTCCACCGCCGCGAACGTCTGCTTCATCCCTTCGGCCTTCTCCGCGTCCGTCTTGGCCTTGAACGCCTGCACCCACGGGATCACTAGCTGCACACGCACACATGCATATATATACATATGTAGGTCGATCACTATGGAAATGTTAAAATTAAACCGCACTGATGCAAGCACAGTACTATGGGACACGTACTTTCAAGCGTAGGGTTATATACCTTGTCGTCGATGTAGGCGGCCCAGAAGCGAGCAATGGCGCGTTCGTGGGGGTCGGCGGGGAGGAGGGAGGGGCCTGTGGCGCCGTAAACGTCGTCGATGTACTGCAAGATGACGAGTGACTCACAGATGGGCTCGCCGTGGTGGATGAGCACGGGCACCTTCTTGTACACGGGGTTGGACGCGAGGAGGAGGTCGCCCTTGTTGTCGAGATCCTCCTCGACGTACTCGTAGCTCAGGCCCTTGAGGTGGAGTGCAAGTTTCACCCTGGAAACGTAGGGGCTCGCCCATATGCCCAGCAGCTTCAGCTCACCTCCTCCAGCCATTAATTTCCTATACTAGCTAGCTGTAGGTATCTTTGTGTGAAGGTTTGAACTCAACTTCTGCAGCTAGCTTAATTCTGCTTTGTTAAGTTCTTGTCTAGAGCGTGAGCTAGCGGTATATATGGAGCTTGGGCGATGGAGGCAAAAATTCATCATCCATGATGCTCGTGCGAACGTTTTGAGGGATATACTTTTCCACAACCATTTACAAGATATTGTGACATTGAACAGGATCTTCAGTCTTCCGAGATATTGTACTAGTGTGCGAACAAGATCACACCTAATCAGTGGCGAAGCCAGGATTAAAATTGAGGGTGAGCTGAAGTATTTATCGAACTAAACTAAGTTGACACAAATATAGTCTTATACTCTTATAGAATTTTAAATTCATACAGAAATTATACAGTTGGAATCTTGGAGACAAACAACGAAAAACAAATAAATACAAAGTACGTACATTGACAATAGAAAGCGCATACCCAATAATATATAATTATTTTGCTATGAGTACGGAGTAGAAATAAATCACATGTATATGAAACATATGAAAGTTAGTGATATAATAGAAAATTATGAATAATAATGAAAATTTAGATTATATTAATTATGAAACATATCACAAATAAGCTAATTTGAACCACGAGACAAATTTGAATCATGGGGCAAATGCAATCTACGCGACTTCATGCCTTACACAAAGTTCGTTTCTCCATTGTAGCAAAATCTATAAATAAATTATTAATTTCTATCAATATATGAAGTCTAAAATCTAAATTATAAAATATTAAATGTCTACATTGATAAAAAAAAGACTAATAGAAAAGTTACCCAGAAGATTACGACTGCTCGTCAATTCTCTGTGACACCCGTCGGCCGTCTCTCCTCAATTCTCTGTGACACCCGTCGGCCGTCTCTCCTCAATTCTCTGTGACACCCGTCTCTCCTCAAATCGTCCGCCCGGCGCCCGCACAATGCAATCGCGCCAACGCTTTATAGTTTATATCCTCGATTCGTCCGGCCGGTTCACTCTGTCTCTCTCAGTCTCTCAGTCTCTCTCGATTCAATCGTTGCTCGTCTCACTCCTCGGCTCCTCCGCTCTTTGCCTCGCTCCTCGCCGTCCTCGGCTCCTCGGCTCCTCACCTCACTCCTTGGTGCTCCTCCGCGGCGCCGCGCCGCCACCCAGACTCGCCGCCCCAGTCCGGCTCCCCCCAGCCCGGCTCGGCCCCCTCGTCGGCTCGTCGCCCGCTCCGACTCCTCCCGTGGTTCGCGCGGATCGGCTCCAGCTCGACGACGCCCCTCTGCAGGCGCCCTCGCTCGGTCGCCCCCAGCACCCCTCCCTCTGGCTCTGTAAGTCTGCGTTGTGGCTGGCTGGCGGCCCCGACTAGTCTCTCTGGGAATGGGGAGTGAATGAAGCCGATTGCTTTGTTGAGTGGGTGTTTTGGTGGGCTAGATGAATTTGTTGGGCCTGGGAATTGGCTGTCACTTAAAGTCTTGGGCTATACTATGTGTTGTTTGTCGAGTACTTGAGTGGATTGTCCTTTGTGTTATTTGTCGTCGACACTCGCCGGGGGGTGGGGGGTGCCGCCGCCAGGGGGAGATAAGGCTCGAGCCTTACTAAGTCTTCCCCTGTCTTCGCCCCTGCACCTAACCTAATTATCTCCATACTAATCAAATGTGCATGGCGCACATCTAACTGGGTACGTAGATACAGGCGCGTAAATTCCTCGGCTGACATGGCTACCGCAACGTTTGACTAGAGTTGTTTTCTTGCAAATTAGTTTATTTTAATTATTAGTTTTGCAATGTGCCAATTAATGTATGGATGAACAATGATACTATATGGACATATCGTCTGCCTTGGAGAAGAAGCCTAGGAAGTAAACAGACCCGTGGGGCCGGGCATCATCGATGCATTTTTAGTTTGACTTCAGGGGAGAGAGGAATAGAGAAAGTTGCCGTTGATTCAACGATCGAGCAACTCTGTTGTGTCTATGTATTGCGGAACAAGTCACGGGTCGAGCAAGAACAAAACAACTTCACAAGCTGCAATACTTTCAGTGCGCAACAAGACGTACAAAACAAAGGCCATCTCCCTTAATTATTCTCTTTATTATTACGGATAGGCTTTTACGGTTATATCTAATGATTTTTTGTTCTAACATGAACGTTTATATTGATAAATTAATCAAATATTGATAAACTAATAAGTTATTTTAGAAAAATTGTCTCAATAAACTGTTTAAAAAACGATGAAGAAGTTATTTTATTTATTTATTTAAAAAATTATAAACTGAAAAAAGACACCTACATCAAGCGGCGGACACAAAACAACATTCTTTTACTACGTAGACTAGCGTTGGAACCATCTAGACTAGCATTCCTTTACTTGCGCAAGTATGAACATATCTCCGCCGGCAATCTGTTTCTTTCCCACAGAGATATTAATATTAGGTGATATATATTGTACTGATTAAACAAACTTCGGCCATATTATTTTTGTTTGTCGCTTAGGCGATAACACATATCTTTCTGTTCAGGTAGACTGAAAAATAAAGAAGTTTGACACTTGTTCCGCAAGTCCTTGACGTCATTGCCGACGTATTCAGCATGTATGTGTTGCCGCACAAACAACATGTATGTGAAATGATTTGATCAGCGACGTATATTGATGTTCGATCCAATGGCGAGTGTCGCAACGCAGAATACACAAATTATTAATTTTTGGATTAAACGCTATTTAATTTAGAATTGCGTCGATCAAAGATATATTCAGTTTACTCCTATTCCTACATCCTTCATCTCATGATTATCTTTTCACGCAAGAATTATAAGTCAAGAGGAGACAGAATGGTCCAATTTGATTACACTTAGGTGGTGATCATTTTGGCTTATTTTTGGTGGTTTATGACTGAAAAGCACTGTAGCTGACAGAGGCTTATTTAACATAATTAAATTTAAAAAAATTAAAAAAATATATAAAAAATATGTTAGCCCATCACAAACAACGCAAACGAATACGGCAAAAAAAGAACCGGCAAAAAAGCTCACAAAAAAGCCAAAAATTCAGAAAAAGACGAAATTATGAATAGTGAAAAATAAACCAGAAGCCAGAAGCTGAAGCCGAAACGAGCGGGGCCTTATTTTTCTAGCAGAAATTCCACGCTTTAATCTTTTCGGAATATGATCCATCTATGAGTAAACACACAACATAATTAACAATCATGCTGTGATAGAAAACAAGACTATCTTTTTTAAAAGCAGTTGATGCTGATTCCTTCACAACTTGTTTGAAAACAAGTCTTTTTGGAGGTGCTTCGATGCTTCTTTTAAAGTAATTTGTATAACTTTTAAAATAAAATTGAATGGTGGATAATGATCACTTACTTTTTCATATGCTTTAAGATTAATATCATTCTTATTAAAGTGAAAAACATTAAAGCACTTCTCAAACCTTTTCTCTCCGTATCTAGGAATGATTCAGAACCCAGCGAACTTCCCTTTCACCTCCTTTAATCATGTTCAGTTCGATTAAGGACCTTCCGTGAAAGCCTAATCAAAATCTTCGCCATCAATACATGAGCATTGAGCAACGCCGTGTATACGAGAGAGTGGCCTAGAATGAAGGAGATTAGGGAGACATGGACCATCAGTGCTGAACTGGGGAAGTGGCAGCGCTTCGATTTTTTTTCCTCGTTTTTTTAATCTGGTATCGATTTGTTGATTGAAAATTCTGAAGGTATAAATGAATAATCATATTGCTAAAGTATGATATGAATTTGAATACGTGTCTAAATGGATACATACGTCAACCTCGTCTCGGTTTTGTAATATCTTAGTACTTTTATTCCCTAGCCTATATATGTACTCATATGTATGCATGTAGCCATATAGTTGAGACGTGCTGAAGACCTTCGTGCTTATAAGCTTCCCTCATATAGTGAATTTCGTCTCCGTACGTCTGTAGATTTTCCATAACGGTTTGCCACGTTAAATCCATGTCTCTTATTCTTTTGATCCTCTGTATTTGCTATGTGTTTTATAACAAATGGTATCGAAACTCTAAATTCAAAATCAAAACTCCTACCCCGAGAGGAGGAGACTCCTAGGGCGGCCATCAGACGGACAAGGGTAGCATTCGCGCAACACCCACGTGGTATCTCCAAGTTGACATTCAGGAGGCATCAAGAGGTGGCACTTGAGTGACATTGCACGCCATCAAGGAGCGATCAACTTACAACAAAAGAAAAAATTGTCCGATTTGTCATAGTTCTTGCGTGATAGACTTAGCCTCTGCATCTATGATCTGTCTATCATCGAAACCGATGTAATTCAGGACTTGAAGTGATAGAGCATCCAATTTGTGAAACACACAAAGCCGACTCGTCGTCAGATCGTAAGCAACATCCGTCCAATCAAATATAAGTTATCAAGTTAGCACTTCAGGTGATAGCAATACCAAAAGGCATGTCTCGGAGTTTGTTTTGAAGTTAGAGCTGGTCTTCCATTGTCACAAAAGTTGACAAGGCAATGAACCTGAGAAGCACACATCAAACACGAGGAAAAGCAGTGAACCATTCCTTCGTGACCTCATTGACACAAAAGTGCAATTGGGTTTGCGTTGCTAGTGTAAACATGAGATGCACAAGATATTCTGTCTTTTTTGCTATTGTTTGATGCAAGAAATCGCTCCTGAATTTTTTGCCTCGGTGAATAAGGTGCTAGCATACCAATGTACTCAAGTACACAAAATAAATAAACACAAGAAAGATATAGAAAACATATATTGTATTCATTCATTTGAGAATAACAAAAGGACAAGTTTTATTTACATATGTGCGCTCCATGGCCTGCTTTGCATAGCAGATCTGACATAGCCGATGTGATCTCCTGGTTCCCGGGGCATCGGAAGGCTCTCGGTTAATTACATCTTCGGGGCAAACCCATAGAATACCTCCGATTAAGTTGTGTATTGGTCGTCATCTTCGGTCTTCACTTAATGCTAAATTTAATGCCGAATTTTATAGTCGTGGGCACTGTAGCATGGTAGTACCACCATGTAAACTGTGTATCGCTTCTCCTGATTTTTTATCTCAATAGCTAGTTTCTCTGTGTGTGGTAAAAATTTTCTTTGAGCAATACCTTCAAATATTTTTCCTTGCGCACTAACTTACATGGCACGATCAACGCCCGAGCGATGAATGTAAGCAATGACGTCCCATACATGGCAGTGTCAAAATGCTAGACTAAGAACTGAACTCTCCCTCTCCGTATATATATACACCCACGCTATCTTCGCAACAACAAGCACCCCCACATTGTTCGCAGCAAAGAGATCACCGGAGATAGCTAGAATTCTCGAAAGATCGAGAAATGTCATCAGGCAAGGAGAGTGCGGCGGCGGAGGTGCGCGTGGTCGGCATCTGGGCGAGCCCGTTCTCTAACCGCGCCGTGATAGCGCTGAAGCTGAAGGGCGTGGAGCACGAGTACCTGGAGGAGGTGGTAGGCAACAAGAGCGAGCTGCTGCTCACTTCCAACCCGGTGCACAAGAAGGTCCCCGTCCTGCTCCACCACGGCAAGGCCATCCCCGAGTCCTTGATCATACTCGAGTACATCGACGAGGTCTGGGCCTCGAATGGCCCGGCCATCCTCCCCGCCGACCCGTACGCCCGTTCCACCGAGCGGTTCTGGGCGCAGTACATCGATGACAAGGTAGCATGCAAATCTCTTTCAAGTTTCAAGCCTCCTCAATCGTGTGTATACTATACATACATGCATTAATTCATGTGCTTACTGCTTCCTTATCTGTAGTTTATTCCGGCGATTCTTATTCTGAGGGGAACAGACGACGGAGACAAGGACGAAGCGGCGGGTCAGATGTCCACCGCCTTACAACATCTGGAGGAGGCCTTCGCGGAGTGCAGCCATGGGAAGCAGTACTTCGGTGGCAACGAAATCGGCTACCTGGACATCGCTGCCGGATCGCTGGTTGGCTGGATCAAGGCGGCGGAGAAGATGTCAGGGTTCAGGTTCCTCGACGAGACGAAGGTTCCTAATCTGGCGGCATGGGCTGGTCGGATCTCCGCGCACCCGGCGGCCAAAGACTCGATACCTCACGAAGACAAGCTCGTGGAGTTCTGCGCTTTATTGAAGGCTCACTTTCGAAAGTAGAACGTCGCGAGCTGCTAGTATTATACGCATGTTGTTTGCCGAGTAGTGATCATTTTGTTTGTCGAGTCATGTTCAGTTTGCTATAATAAAGGACTGAAGGGAAAACCGAAAAGCTGCGATGGTTCAGCAGCACAAAACGTTGTCTTCAGTGTTACAGAGTGTCGCCGGACCGTTGGATGAGTGGAGGTTTTGTCGCCCAGCGGTTAGACGACAGAGTCTGTCGTTGGACTGTTGGGCGACTTAATTCTTGTCGCCCAACGGTACAACTACTTCCTGCGTGTCGATCTGTCATTGGGCGATATGAGCCAGTCGTCCAACGATTTGACTACAGAAGTTACTTTTATAAAAAATAGAAAAGTTTGTATAGTTTTGTATTTTCGAATAAAAAAGAATTATTTAAAAAAATCCTATTACCGATACTGAGGAGGCGTGAAGATCATTTTCTTCTCAGACCACAGAAAATCCGCTGCACGTTCGCTTCGATGACGAAAGGGATCACATCAACAGACGTGAGTCAGGCGCCAGCACAGACACCAAGGTACACCTAAACACTGGAAAAAGAAGAGACCAGAAGCGGATGCCCAAACCATGACACACGCGAGGACGTACGTCGAGGACACTACGCCAGTGCAGCGAAAACGCTCCATATATTGAACACAACAGCAAAAACGCTCCATACATTAAACACAACACACAGTTTGATCAGCCCGAGACCAAGAGATCGCGTAAACATGTCGTCGAACAAAGTCGAATCAGCGGCGGCGGTGCGTGTGCTCGGCAGATGGGCGAGCCCGTTCGTGATCCGTGCTCTGTTCGCGCTGAAGCTGAAGGGCGTGGAGTACGAGCTCGTGGAGGAGGCGCCGGGGAAGAAGAGCGAGCTGCTGCTCAGCTCCAACCCCGTGCACAAGAAGATCCCCGTGCTGCTGCACGACGGCAAGCCCATCTCTGAGTCGCTGATCATAGTCCAGTACATCGATGAGGTCTGGGCCTCCAATGGCCCGGCCCTACTGCCCTCCGACCCGTACGCCCGCGCCGTCGAGCGGTTCTGGGCCCAGTACATCGATGACAAGGTAAAGCCTTTTTGCACGTTTTTCTTTCTAAAAAAAACCATTCTGATCTGAGCAACTCAGTTTTCAGCGACAACGGTGTGAATCTTTTGCCTAAACGTGTGCTCGATACGTAGTTTACTCCGGCGATTCCAGTCCTGCGGGGAACGGTGGACGGACACAAGGACGAAGCGGCGGGTCAGATGTCCACCGCTCTACAGCACCTGGAAGAGGCTTTCGTCACGTGCGGTCAGGGGAAGGATTACTTCGGCGGCGACGGCATCGGCTACCTGGACATTGCGCTGGGATCGTACGTCGGCTGGGTCAAGGCGGTGGAGAAGATCGCCGGAGTCAGGCTCCTCGACGAGGCGAAGGTTCCTAACCTGGCTGCGTGGGCTGATCGGCTCAGGGCGCACCCGGCCGTGGCGGACGCGATGCCTGACGCAGACAGATTCGTGGAGTTCACCGTGAAGTATGGTTCTTTTCGGAAGTCTATTAATGCCTCCAAGTGAACAGAAGTGTACTGTACAGGCTGGTAACGTACCCTGGTATAACTTTCGTGAACTTCGTGCACGTGTGCCTCTACTGTGACCATCGATGCGGTAACAATAAACGATGAGTTATTGGTGTAACCTGCTTCTCAATGAAATGGGGCTTGTTCTTTTTTAGCTAAGACTTATGATTTTTTGCTGTAGTTTATGATTTTTAGACTATTTATACAAAATATTACAGAGTAACAGAAATTTACGTGTAATTTTTACCGATATAAATAAAGTCGGTATAATATATACTATAATTAACTAGTAGATCTTACCTTCAAAATACACTTTGTTTAAAAGTTTGTTACTGTAGAAAAGTTAAGAATAAAAACTAACAGCATAAAAAGAATAGGGCATGTTCTTTTCGACCGAAACTAGTGGCTTTTGCTACAGTACCTAACTTTCAAACGGTATATTTTCTCAAGACGGAGTCTCCAAGTTAATTGTAGTACATCTTAAAAATCCAACATCTGTATCAACCAAAATCGTAAGCGAGTATCCCTCTCCATAATCTCTATCGTAAACAGATAAAATTCAAAAATTTCAACCAAAAATTATAACCCGCAGCCGCGCCAAACAGGCCTAACACCATGTGCTAGCACTCGCCAGGATCTTGATGTACGATATGTGACTAGCAAGTTCCGCGTATTGTTGTTCTAAAGTGAAATCAACTGGGTCGCGTTCCTAGATTCGCAACAGTCAACTGTAAACCACTGGTGATTCGATGCACGAGGAAACTGCACCTTTGGCGCCCCCGTCTTTCAGCCCCAGAGCTCAGACATACGAGACAGACAGTAACGGCAAAATTTGTACCAACTATGGGCCGGATGAAAGGCCTATCAATTAATGGTCCAAAATGGATATGGCCCAACAGTCGGGATTAACCCAGCAATCTGACTAACAAATCATCATCAAGCATATGCATATCCACGGACCTCCATTTAATAAGACGCGACGCCCCTCACCCCATCATAAATCATATGCTGTAAACTTGGACTTCTCCTGCAAATGCACCGCCGAGGTCCTAATCAACGCATGTTCATTCAGCTTTCAGTAGCCAAAATAACGTAAGCAATGACGTCCCATACTAGAAATGCTAGACTAACAACTGACAACTGAACTCTCCCTATCCGTATATACACCCACGCTATCTTCACAACAACAAGCACCCCCACATTGTTCGCAGTAGAGAGATCACCGGAGATAGCTAGAATTCTCGAAAGATCGAGAAATGTCATCAGGCAAGGCGGCGGCGGAGGTGCGCGTGGTCGGCATCTGGGCGAGCCCGTTCTCTAACCGCGCCGTGATAGCGCTGAAGCTGAAGGGCGTGGAGCACGAATACCTGGAGGAGGTGGTAGGCAACAAGAGCGAGCTGCTGCTCACTTCCAACCCGGTGCACAAGAAGGTCCCCGTCCTGCTCCACCACGGCAAGGCCATCCCCGAGTCCTTGATCATACTCGAGTACATCGACGAGGTCTGGGCCTCGAATGGCCCGGCCATCCTCCCCGTCGACCCGTACGCCCGCTCCACCGAGCGGTTCTGGGCGCAGTACATCGATGACAAGGTAGCATGCATGCATGCACATCTCTTTCAAGTTTCAAGCCTCCTCAATCGTGTGTATACTATACATACATGCATTAATTCATGTGCTTACTGCTTCCTTATCTGTAGTTTATTCCGGCGATTCGTGTTCTGAGGGGCACAGACGACGGAGGCAAGGACGAAGCGGCGGGTCAGATGTCCACCGCCTTACAACATCTGGAGGAGGCCTTCGTGGAGTGCAGCCATGGGAAGCAGTACTTCGGTGGCAACGAAATCGGCTACCTGGACATCGCTGCCGGATCGCTGGTTGGCTGGATCAAGGCGGCGGAGAAGATGTCAGGGTTCAGGTTCCTCGACGAGACGAAGGTCCCTAATCTGGCGGCATGGGCGGGTCGGATCTCCGCGCACCCGGCGGCCAAGGACTCGATACCTCACGAAGACAGGCTCGTGGAGTTCAGCGCTTTCTTGAAGGCGCACTTTCCAAACTAGAACGTCGCGAGCTGCTAGTATTATACGCATGTGTGCCTGTGCTGCAACTCTGCAACTCAATGGATTAGTGTAGTATGTGGTCTTCAGTAATCCTGCGCAGCAGACTTTTGCCGGATTTTCGTCAGAGTTAGCGGTTGTCGGATTTCCGTCAGAGTCTGGTTTTCAGTTTTTCATTTCTGTTTTAGCACCCGACTGAATTGGTCTTGCTAAGAGCGAATCAGCGGGGATTAGTTTTCGTTTTGATTAGCTATCTTCACGGTATGATCCGATTGTAACGAGTAGTGATCATTTTGTTTACCGAGTCATGTTCAGTTTGCTATAATAAAGGACTGAAGGGAAAACCGAAAAGCTGCGATGGTTCAGCAGCACAAAACATTGTCTTCAGTGTTACATTCGCCATTCCCATTCCTAGTGTGTGTAAGGTCGAGTGATCGCGGAGTTTGCGACAATTGGTATCGAGCCTTGTGCTCGAGTGCCCGTGATGTCGTACTCGGCTCTCCACCACCATGACGCCCACTTCAACGCCGCTTGTCGGCGGACGACCGGCAGCAAGCGGCGGCAGGTCGCGCGATCGAAGCGGCGGGAGCGGTCTGCCCGTCGTTGTAATTGGCGTCGGCGACGATGCAGGACGAGATGTTGTCATCCAGCGGGTTGTGAAGGAGGTCGGGGGTGGGGCAGCATACCCGACTTTGACATGCACAAATTATGCCGACTGGTGCCTGATGATGAAAGTCATGCCAAAGGCACGCAGTCTTTGGGAAGCTGTCAGCCGCGGTGGCGTTCCGGCGCAGGAGGACATGATGGCCATGGAGGCGATCCTTCGAGCCGTGCCATCGGAGTTGTGGTCGACATTGGCGAACAAGGACAGTTCGAAGGAGGCTTGGGACGCCCTGAAAGCCATGAAGGTTGGAAATCAGAGCGCGTGCAAGGCAAAGCTGCAGAGTCTGCGTCAGGAGTACGAGGACCTCACCTTCCGGGAAGATGAGACGATCGATGATTTCTCGGTGAGACTCACTGCCCTTGTTAGCAATTTGAGTCTCCTTGGTGACAAACGCAGGGAGGAGGATGTTGTGCAAAAGTATCTACACGTCGTCCCGGACCGTTTCTCCCAGATCACACTCTCAATCGAGTCGCTTCTGGATCTCGAGGAACTCACGGTGGGGGACGTGGCCGGACAGATCAAGGCTGCGAAGGAACAACTTGAGAAGCGGAATGGAAAGGGCTTAAGCACAGGCGGCGCCAAGTTATATTTCACAGAGGAGACTTCAGGTGCTCCTGGTGGGCGCAAGTCGAGCAACGGCGCACGCGGATGAGGCAAGCCCTTCCGCGGCAGAAGAGTCGACACCGGCGGCCGAGACTCGAAGGCGCCGTAGAGAGACAAGTCTCAAGACAAGTGTCATAGTTGTGGCAAAATTGGGCACTGGGTGCATGAAAGATCAAGCTCTGATTAAGTTTGTTTTGGTGTTAATGATAAATACTTTTATAATGTGTTGTTGTTAATGACAAATAATTTTATATTGTGTTGGTGATAATGACAAATGTTTATATGAGACTAATATGTGTGTCTCAGTTTATTTATGTTTAGTCTCATTTGGATGGAAAGACAAAATCAAAGAGGTATGCATTCGAAATCACTTTCTTATATATTAATGCATTTCTTGGATCCAAAATATAGATTGAACTCCACTCATTGTTCAAAATGAATATATGCATATGTCTTTGATGTGGTTACAGACCCAACAATATAGTGTGGTAGTGGAGATGTTAGGTGAACAATGCTTGACCTTTCCCCATGCCCAGGGCAGCCATATATATATTCACATGGAGAGTATTTTACAATCATGCCCTTACACTCAAGTACCCCTAGCAAGGATATTTATGTCATTATACATATCTCATTTTGGGCTTTACAGCCCTCTAACAGGCCAGTTGGGCTTAGGTGGGGGCTACCCCTACAACAAGAGCCTCTCATGGTGAAGGACTTCACGAGCCGAAGCCATGTCGCTGAGCCATTTGGTCCCCTCTGTCCTTGTGGCCTATGACCTTCTGTGATCTTGGGCAGAAATGCATTTGCCGGCGTAGCCCAGCTTCACACCGAGGACATGGAGTCGAACTGGCTGACGAAGTCGTCTCCGGCCGCGAGTCCTCCAGCCGCGGAGTCGAAGTTGCTGGCGGGGCCGCCCCGCCGAGTCGAAGCCGAGGCGAGGTCGGGCTCATCTTACGGACATGTTGTCGAAGCGCAGGGCAGACCCGCCCCGCGTGTGTGAGGTCGGAGCCGAGGGCGGGCTTGTCCCGCGGAGATGAGTCCGAAGCGGACACGTCGCCGAAGTGATTTCCGAAGTTGTCCTGTGGACGCGAAGTGGACATACAGCCCGATGGCTCACAGCCCGAAGAAGATGTCTTAATGGCGCCAAGGATCGCGTCGACTCCTGGGGTGTCAGGCGGTCGCACGATTGTGGTCGTACGCACCTTTCCGAGGGAGCAGGACACGCGGCGGGACACGATTGGCACGCCGTGTGCTATCAGGTGGCCGCACGACCGCAGTCGTGCGCACCTTCCCGAGAGGGCGGCATACATCACAGCGCGTGACTGGTGCATCGTGCGCTGTCAGGCGGCCGCACGACTGCGGCGGGGCACGCACGCGCACACGATCGGGTGATCGGGTGACTCTAGCTGCCGTCGGTTACGCATCCCGATCGTGGGGAAGTGGGCGATTGGATTTCCGCTGGTTGCGCTTCCCAACCATAGGAGGCGAAGGGGCTTTATATACCACCCTCGCGCGCCACACCAGTGTTCTTCCCCACATGCTCGCCTGCTTTCTCGCTCTTTGCTTCTACGCATTATGTTGTCACCCTTGCGTACTGCCAGCATTCACAACCGCCGCCGTTCGCTCCAATGCGCCGCGTGAGACAATCGCTTGTCATGAAGAGCACGCCCGCCCGCCCAGTGGTGGCGCCTCCTCTAGCCGGCACAACTCGCAGGCGACGGAGACGGATTACGCCTTGGTAGGGCACAACCCATCGCTGTGCAACAAGCGTTGGACGGCAGAGAAGAATATGGAGTGTCCCTGCGCTAGCGTGCTGGGGCATACCCTCGTGACGGAGGAGACGATCCAGTCTCTCCTTCGCGAGGGGAAGCTGACGGACCGCAAAGCGGTTCGCGTACCTGCCGGCGACAAGACAGAGCTGCATCTAGAGGAATCGGAGGCGATCGTCTTTGTCGCGTACTTCAAAGCCGGCCTCCGCATCCCGTCGGCCAAGGTCGTCGGCGACGTCCTCCAGACGTACGAACTGGAGTTGGCGCAGCTAACGCCTAACGCGGTAGCTCGCTTGGATGTCTATAGCTAGGCTTCACGGACCGAGGGGGTTTTGCCCAGTGCTTCCCTCTTCGCCTTCCTCCACGACGCTTGATGCTAGCCGAAGAAGCTTGACGGGGGGACTTTTTCAACTTCGGTAGTGTCAACTTCGTCCTACGATCGCCGTGCGTGAAGATGTTTCCCGCCAACTCGACCCGGACGAAGTGGGAGTCCTATTGGATGCGACGGTGGTTCTACCATCTAGTGGCGAGCGGCAGTAACCTTCGGTGCACGGGGCGGCCGATCGAGTTCAACACCTCGCCCGACGTGGAGCCCGGCCGTGACGACGTGTAGAAGGCGCGGAAGCTGGCGGGGATCACCCTCCACTTCAATATGCGGGACCTAGTGGAGGAGTTCACAATGTATGGCGTGGCCCCGCTTGACAGCCGGTGGCACGTCCAGCCCAGGCCCGTTTGGTCCGACGGCGTTTGGCCAACCATGTCCTCGCTGCCAGTGCCCTCCGATCCGCGTAAGTTCTTCTGAAGTCTCCTTTTTGATTTTTTTGTTTTTTTTTGTTTTTTAGCATTGCTTCGCTTTCCTTGCAGGGCTCCTGCTGGAAGATGCGAAGCGCGCGGTAGTTGTGTTCATTGGGCAATACGTGGCTAAGGAGCACGACCTACGTGAATCCGCGACCGCCTCAGCGAAGCTGGGACGGATAAATCGAGTGTGCGAAGCTCTAGGAATCCCTGTGCCAGAGCGCGCGACGCCGACATCAGGCCGGGCCCGCCGCGCGACAGCGACGGTAAGGAGGAGGCGTCCCCCCGGCGCAGGGCTCGATCTCCCGCCACTGTATCCAGCTCGTCGGATTCCTGCCGGAGCCGAAGGCACGACCGTCACCAGGTCCGACATGGCGGAGTACGCCCACTCAGATCTGGAGGCGGAGGCGGAGCATGCTGCACCTGGCGAGGAGTCCTCAGGCGGCACCAAGGACAAGGGGCGCGATGTTGACGTGTAGGAGGGCGAGGCCTCATCGCCCGCGCCGGCTGCAGAGGCCGAGGAATCATCGCCCAAGTCCCCGAAAGCAAAGCGCCCCCGAATACGATCGCCTTCCCGGCCGAAGGGGGCGTTCGCCGTGGCGGTCGGGGTCGGGTCGTATTCTGAATCCGACAGGGAGGCCATTCGGCCCAAGAAGGAGCGAGGCAGGGCCTAGATGCTTTCACCTGGGTCCTCAGCACTCCTCTGGCTTCCCCACACTCGGTGCGTACGACTTTTCATACTTCACTCCGAATAGCTTTGCGCGCACCATGGCGCTAGCCGAGGGTACATCGAGTATCTGTTTGTTTTCTCATATTGCTTTACTTGACGAAATAACGATATTTGTATTGCAGATCTTGCACACACCGAGGGATTGGGGGCCTCCCCAGGTGACGAGTACACGGACGCCTATTTTGCCAACCCAGACACGTCGTCTCAGCCAACACCCCTTGAGGTTCTCTCTGGGTCACAGCTCGGGAGTGCACCAGTACCCACACAGCGTCCAGTGCTATCCACCCCTCAGGCTTTGAGAGTTCATCAGACCAGGGCACCCGACCGCATTCCTTGTCGGGGCCGAGGCCCCAACACTCGGTGCAGAGGAGGAGGCCGAAGCGGGGCCGTATAGGAGGACGCGGAGCTGGACTGGGTCATGGTGACGAGGAAGGGGTGATGTTGGGGGGCCTAGTTACATGTTAGGAGCATGTGACAATTTTTATACCTCATTTAGTATGACTTTGTAAATAGTAGCCCTTATTAGCATTTAAATTAAAACTCTAAATTTTTTCTTTGAATAATGCCTTCAAATATTTTTCCTTGATCACTAACATGTTCAACAACACCACTGTGAATTTTCATAATTTTTAGAAATCGTTTGTTATTTTAAATAATTTTCATAATCTTTTGCTACTTCTTGTGTGTCGATCTGCCGTTGGACGACATGAGCCAGTCGTCCAACGGTTCGGCTACAGGGTTACTTTTATAAAAAATAAAAAAGTATGTATAGTTTTGTATTTTCGAATAAAAAAGAATTATTTTTTTAAAAAAATCTTATTACCGATACTGAGGAAGAGCATTTGCTTCTCAGACCACAGAAGATCCGCTGCACAGTCGCTTCGATGACGAAAGGGATCACATCAACAGACGTGAGTCAGGCGCCAGCACAGACCAAGGTACACCTAAACACTAGAAAAAAGAGAGACAAGAAGCAGATGCCCAAACCATGACGCACGCGAGGACGCACGGCGAAGACACTACACCAGTGCAGCGAAAACGCTCCATATATTAAACACAACAGCAAAAACGCTCCATACATTAAACACAACACACAATTTGATACCGCAACAGGCCTATCAGCCCGAGACCAAGAGATCGAGTAAAAATGTCGTCGAACAAAGTCGAATCAGCGGCGGCGGTGCGTGTGCTCGGAAGATGGGCGAGCCCGTTCGTGATCCGTTCTCTGATCGCGCTGAAGCTGAAGGGCGTGGAGTACGAGTTCGTGGAGGAGGCGCCGGGGAAGAAGAGCGAGCTGCTGCTCAGCTCCAACCCCGTGCACAAGAAGATCCCCGTGCTGCTGCACGACGGCAAGCCCATCTCTGAGTCGCTGATCATAGTCCAGTACATCGATGAGGTCTGGGCCTCCAATGGCCCGGCCCTACTGCCCTCCGACCCGTACGCCCGCGCCGTCGAGCGGTTCTGGGCCCAGTACATCGATGACAAGGTAAAGCCTTTTTGCACGTTTTTCTTTATAAAAAAAATCATTCTGATCTGAGCAACTCAGTTTTCAGCGACAACGGTGTGAATCTTTTGCCTAAACGTGTGCTCGATACGTAGTTTACTCCGGCGATTCGAGTCCTGCGGGGAACGGTGGACGGACACAAGGACGAAGCGGCGGGTCAGATGTCCACCGCTCTACAGCACCTGGAAGAGGCTTTCGTCACGTGCGGTCAAGGGAAGGATTACTTCGGCGGCGACGGCATCGGCTACCTGGACATTGCGCTGGGATCGTACGTCGGCTGGGTCAAGGCGGTGGAGAAGATCGCCGGAGTCAGGCTCCTCGACGAGGCGAAGGTTCCTAACCTGGCTGCGTGGGCTGATCGGCTCAGGGCGCACCCGGCCGTGGCGGACGCGATGCCTGACGCAGACAGATTCGTGGAGTTCACCGTGAAGTATGGTTCTTTTCTGAAGTCTATTAATGCCTCCAAGTGAACAGAAGTGTACTGTACAGATTCGTGGAGTTCACCGTGAAGTTCCAAGATGTGAGGGTTCAGGTTCCTCGACGAGACGAAGGTCCCTAATCTGGCGGCATGGGCGGGTCGGATCTCCGCGCACCCGGCGGCCAAGGACTCGATACCTCACGAAGACAGGCTCGTGGAGTTCAGCGCTTTCTTGAAGTCTCACTTTCCAAAGTAGAACGTCGCGAGCTGCTAGTATTATACGCATGTGTGTGCCTGTGCTGCTACTCTGCAACTCGATGGATTAGTGTAGTATGTGGTCTTCAGTAATCCTGCGCAGCAGACTTTTGCCGGATTTTCATCAGAGTTAGCGGTTGTCGGATTTCCGTCAGAGTCTGGTTTTCAGTTTTTCATTTCTGTTTTAGCACCCGACTGAATTGGTCTTGCTAAGAGCGAATCAGCGGGGATTAGTTTTCGTTTTGCTTAGCTATCTTCACGTTATGATCCGATTGTAACGAATAGTGATTATTTTGTTTACCGAGTCATGTTCAGTTTGCTATAATAAAGGACTGAAGGGAAAACCGAAAAGCTGCGATGGTTCAGCAGCACAAAACGTTGTCTTCAGTGTTACATTCGCCATTCCCATTCCTAGTGTGTGTAAGGTCGAGTGATCGCCGGAGTTTGCTGACAATTGGTATCAGAGCCTTGTGCTCGAGTGCCTGTAATGTCGTACTCCGGCTCTCCACCACCACGACACTCCACTTCAACGCCTCCTGTCGGCGGACACACCGAAGCAAGCGGCAGCAGGTCAGGCCGCACTGAAGCTAGGGTCCTTGTGCCGCCGCTCACGGAGAGGGAGAGATATGGTTAGATAGGAGAGAGAGTGTGAGTTGGTTAAATTAGAGAGAGGAGAGATTATGGATATATTCTCTCTCTTTTTAGGTGCTACAAGCCTGACAGACGAAGCGCTGAACAACATGCACTACCTGCGCGCTGCCTCGACGGAGACACTCAGACTGTACCCTTCAGCTCCGTTGGTGAGTTCATATATCACATTGTGACCATGAACGAAGAAATATTTTTGTGGGATTGTGACAGTAGATGTATCTGTTTTTTGATCTTACAGGATAACAAGCAGTGCTTTTCAGACGACGTTCCGCCCAACGGTTTTCTCGTCAGCAAGGGAGACATTGTTTTCTACGTCCCTTACTCAATGTGTCGGATGGAGTACTACTTGTGGGCCAAAGACGCCGAAGTTTTCCGGCCCGACCGATGGCTCGACAAAAATGGCGTCTTTCAGCAGGAAAGCCCATTCAAATTCACGGCCTTCCAGGTAATCAACAGCATGGTCATCTTGCTGTCTTGAACGTTGTGAAACCGTGTAGGTTTCTGAATTCTGAATATGAAACTTCTTCTGTACATAAGTGTGCCTGGGCACGTAGCAGATGGCCACTGCGCTCCCGCGAGTGACAGGTCCTCGTACAAAAAACAAATGATGCAACCTCTTGTCTGGTCGCGAATAATACGCAGTCATGCACTGCATTGGAATAAGTTGCCCATGCTTCTAAATTGCAGTCAGCGTCTCACCGTCAGTGTGATTGGACGCGTTGCTCGTTCTTCAGGGCATGTTTTGGGCGTTGGTGTACGTGTTCATGGCAAATGCAACGCATGCACTTTGCCGGGACGTGTTATATATCGTATGGTCACATCGTGTCAAACTACAGGCCAATGACTGATGTGAATCTTGATCTGGACAGAGAGTCGATCGTCTCCAAATGGTCTTGGTTGCATCTGACGTGAGATGGACGCACCGAGACACTTCTTGTCGGCTATTTTGGGCCGCCCCTGATGGATTTCGGCATGCTGTCCATCGTTTGTCTGTATTTTTAACGCGGATATGGTTTTAGACCTGGGTGGTCATTTGAAAGAGTAGTTTTAGAAAGCCATTTTATTTATTTCGGTACGTGAAAAAGCTAAAACTAAAAGCAAAAAAGAAAAGGACCTTCTACTATTCGACGTTCTTGCGTCACAGAAGAGGTGCATTATTGTTTCCACAAATTCACCTGGCATAAACTATCAAATGTGAGACATATAATTGGAGCTTTGGAGGGAAAATTTTAAGCATAGAAAGAGCCAACGTGGACGCGTAGATAGACGTACACCGAAAAAATATGAGCAATTGGAATACTCAATACCGTGATAATGACGGCAGAATCAATTGGCACACCTGCTATGAGTGGTCGCTGATCTAACGCTTAGGTAGGCCATTAGTTAAACCAACCCAAATCGATCCGCCAGTGCGCTTGTATGATTGATAAACTAATCCGACGTGACCATATTTGCCATTTCAACCTGCATGGTGTCGCACGCAGGACTCAGGCAGGGCTTATTCGAGCCGCCGCCATCCGCGTCATAGATGCGGTGGAATAAGTAATTATTGAGCAGTTCACTCAAAAGCTTAAGTTAATGAGTAAAGACGGACAATTCACTTATACTTTAACACTTCCTTCACGTGTAGTCTCCCTAATACGTAGAATAAAAGTAAACTGCAATTAATTTTTTTAATTGCGTCAGCCAGGTCTTGAACTCGAAACCTCTTGGCTCTGATACCATATTGAGTTACATGCACCAATCAGTTCACCCAAAAACTTAAGCTAATGAGAAAAGATGAGCAATCTACTTATACTTTAACAGTAATCAAGAACCGGGAAACAGAAGACGATCAATTGCTCATGCATGGAATAAGCTGATTCGCTTGGGCCTTGACCTTCTTAACAAAATTCCCTCATATACAATTGTACTAGCAGCAGTAGCTACGAGGGAGAGGAGGGTGTCGTGTTTATTCAGTGAGAGAAATGGCCGTATAAACGGTGCGAGCATCTACGTTGGACGCAGATCCTCTGCATTAGTATTTACTAATGCATGTGTGGCATTAGCTCGCATCTGGATCTTTCATCCAAAATGGATGGCTGGGCTTCCGTTGCCCATATTTTTTTATTAGAAAAATTGTGGTGCAGTGGAGTACTGTACATCTTCTTTCTTCCTTCGCACAAGAACTGTATCTCATTGCTCGCCCCATTTGTTTTGACTTCAGCTTCTGACTTTTAATTTATTATTTCTTAATTTTATTTTTTCTGGTTTTAAAGTTTTTTTAGGCTTTTTTATCTTTTTTTTTACTTTTTCTTTTTTCCGTATTTGTTTGCATAGTTTGTGATGGACTAAGTTGTTTTTTTTTAATTTTTAAATTTAATTATGTCAAAAATACCACCAATAGCTACAGTGTAAAATAAAATCAGCTATAACTATAAACCATGTTATTTTAGCCAAACTGAGTGTCCTTTGAGAAAAACTCTAATGCAATACGCTGGCCCTTGCTGCTGACGACCTCCTCGGCAACCTCACCTGGCCGTCGCTTCCATGATGAAGGTTCCATTCAATCCTAATAATATCTTGGAGGTTGAGGCTGCAGACCATGAGAGGGGTTATCTTGGGTGGGTATTTAAATTAGAATGAAACTTCAGAAATGACTTGTGCATTAACAAAATTGATGGATAGACGAAGGGCAGCAACATAGATCTTACAAGCCAAAACAAAAATAAGCACACCAAGGTCTCCAACGTCATTGCTACTGTAGGTCCAAACTTCACATTTAGGTTTAAAAAAATGAGGAATTAGACTCTTCCTTTCGAAATTTAGAGGAAAATTAGGCCAAATGAGCGAGGGAACGGAGAGAATTAGAATAGTTTGCAGGGCCGACTTCGTCAGATCTGATTTCCCCCGTTTCCGAAGTCCCAACGTGGTGCTCACTTTCAAGTATTAAGTACAGGCAAAGAAGTCTCATCCATCCATTGTAGATGAACGGTCTAGATTGGAGCTACTGCCACCTATGCATTAGTTGTTAGTAACGCAGAGGATACGTTTCGCCTACCAACCAGACACGACGGCAGTACTGGTGCAGGCACGTAGTACCAGCATCGTCACGTTGGCGCCTTGGATACTTGTGCCACGGGCATGCTTACCTCCGATCAACCTGTCCTGTTAACCTCATCGGAACGCTGAGTCCCCTGGAGCGTAGCTGCTAGCTTGATTAGCCGCTCCCTCCGTGTCTAAATACATATTACTCTAGCTCTAAATTTTTTATTTTTAAATATATTATTTTTACAACTTCGAGGCAAATTTTTTTTAATCTTTTTGTACCACTCCCATTCACTATTCTTGAGATCATTTACTGTTATGAACTAGCGTAGCACATGCAATTCAATAGCGGTAAGTAAGCTAATCAAGTAGGGTACTATGATCTTTTATATACACGTCTTGGTTGTAGTGTAAAATCCCAGAATAACGTGTGTCGAGGAACAAGACGAGGAACACGCGTTGCCACAGGAACAAAACGCTTGAGAGGTAGTTTTAATCCTTGGGGATCGGGCTACAAAAGCGAAAGATTAATCTGCTCGACAGCTGCACGTATTCCCTACTCGCTGTGCTCGTGGGCACCGATGTCTGCACCCTAGAAGGCGGTGCGCGTTAAAAGTTTGCCGAGAGAGAGAGGCGCCAAACCAGCGAAGAAAGAATCGCATTTGCTTTTGGAGGTGACCATGGGGAGCTCATGTGGTCTGCATTGGCATGCGAATATGTGGAGCAGGGGATCGTCTCTTTGCTTTCCCCTTCCCGCCGTGACGCGTTCAAATCAAATTTTGGGAAAACACTCAGCTGTAAATTAACCACTGCTACATTTGAACTGAACACGAAATCGTTATTCCGTGACTCATTAATGGCGTCCTTCCAGGTATAGTGACCTGAGTTGTAACATCCTAGGTAACAATGTGAGATAATGCTATAGAACATCATCGTTAAAGTGAAGAATAAATAATAAAAGTAATAATAAAAATTACAAAAAAATTAAAACTTTAAAAGTACTTTAATAAAGAACTAACGGAAGCTAAAATAAATGTTTGAAATATGGGACCGATCCACTTCTAACCAACTAAAGAACAAATAAAACAACAAATAGTGGCAAATCACGATGCTGAAAACTCGAGTGCTCCCATCTATACATGATGCTATCACTCCACTGGCATTTACCCTGAGAATAAAAAGAGCAAACGTGAAATTTGAAAATCTCAGCAAGTACCCAACAACGGTCGCAACACACCGAGTAAAGGACAAGTAAAGCAAGCAAGCATTTGACACAGATTAAGTGCAATAAAACTAGGTTATCGAAAACACGGATACGGATCAGAGATAGAGATCACATGAACAGTGGCAATAAAAATAAATGATATTTAGCAAGTTATGGCAATGTCGCTAGCGATTACTCTCCATATACCCGGTTTTACGAGAATAGTTAGATACAACGATGTCCTCAACTGTATAAATATAGACGGGGTATAATATCCTGAGTAACGAGAGTATACGGCCCCCCGTACATTACCAAATAGGTGAAACCTCCCCTATATGTGGATAACCCTAGGCTATGTAACAGTTATATTATTAACATATTTATATGGTGTGAATTTATGGAAACTAAGAGAAAGCCAAGATAATAATATGGTGATAACGATTTGCTATGGTTGAAAATGGAGAAACATAATTTTCGATATGAGGATGATAGGGGATGATAATATGGTGATAAGGTAACTGATACATGATAGACAGATTATATAATATTAATTTAAAGAAACTAAGAGATGACGATGATAAGGTTATGATAAGTAGAAGGGGTTATTGAGGCTGGAAACGAAAAGCTTAACTCTCGATATGAGGGTGATATGGAATGATAACAAGGTGGTAAAGATCTAAGAATTAATCTAAAAGAGACATTACAACATAGCTCAAACATGTATCATGCACATATAAATCCGTCATGGCCACATACAATATTAAGCAGTTAATGTATCATGGTATCAGGAACTAAAACAGAGCTGCCCTAATGTAAAAAGAGTGCTAATAATTTTAAACCTAAATTAAATATGTTTATATGTTACCCCCATTAATGGTTGAAGCATTACTTCTAAATCACTAATTAAAAACATAAATTCTAAAACATAATCAACTGAGCATTCTAATAAACCTAAGAGCATGTGAAACAAAATAAACAATATTAAAAGTCTATAACCAAACAAGTATTGGTAATATGATAATAATCAGGCAAGTAGTGGTGATGTGATAATAACCAGGTAAGGTTTAGTAATATGTCAGTAGCTAGGTAACTTTAGTGATATGATATTAACTAGGTATCGTTAGTGATAACAAATTAGCTAGGTATTGTTAGTGATATGATATCAACCATATACTTTAATGATATGATATTAGTTAGGTAACTTTAATGATATGAAATTAGCCAAGTAAGTATGAGTGATATGATAATTACACTCGATGACAAGGTGACAAGTAATCTGGAAACACATGATATGCGAAACGGAAAGGCCACGGCCGCGAGATACTTGTCTTGAGCACGCTCGACGGACACGCTGCACAATGGATCCGAAATGCGCAACTGCCCAACTGCTCCTTCAACAGCTGCGCATGAACCTACAGAATGGAATGGAAGGCAACCGATCAGGCACAGATGGATTTGATAAAGGAATAACAGGAGATGAACCTCCCTTTTTATCTTTTTGAGTTTTTTTTTGCCGGATTTTATACCATATTCGTTTGCATTGTCCGTGATGGGATAATATGGATTTTCTATTTTCAAAATTTTAAAATTTAGTTACGTCAGATATATCACTATTAGCTATAACAGTATAATTTTAACTAATTACAATATAATCTTAATTAAGAATTAATTTATTTCAGCCCAAACTAGCGGCAACTTAGTCCCGTACCGCCCGGCTCACCGGCGTTCGCCCTCGTGACCTCGTCAAGACATCTGGACGTGCGCGGGTTCACACATCCATCGTCAAGGAGCGGGGGGCCCCACCGGTCAACCGACCATTGACCCTCCTCCATATACGATAGCGCCGCCCTTCCCACCGCCCCGCCGCTCGAGTTCAAAAAAAAAAAAACAAACGCCTCCTCGCCGTCGCTCCAGCCACCGGCAGTTGGGCCCCACATGAAAATATCTCCCGTCGCGCCGGAGAAGCGCTAACGAGAGTTCCTCTAGCTCCAAAAAACGAAGGGGCACCGGAATCCGATCCAGCTATCGCCAGTTGGGATCGAGGAGCATGAGTCAAGAGGCGACCACCGACCGGGCCCCGAGCAGCAGCCAGCGGCACGGCGGTCCGTTGGGACGCGGGCACAGTACGACCCCACACCGATGCAGTGCAACGCCATCATCATTTAAAACCATAGACGCAGCAGCGCCGCTGCCATCCAGCTCACTGCCAGTGTTCGCCCGCCATCCATCACTCCACTCCCCTCGCACCTTGCAGCAGCTGCTGTATAAAGGCCCGAGCAGATCAGCTCATCGTTGCCACCCACTTCACCTTCACTCCACTCCCCTCTCCCTCACCGGCATTGCCCGGCTAGCTCAGACACTAGCTTGTACAGCGCCACCCATGGAGTCCCGGTGGTTTCTCGCTTTCCTGCTCCTGTCGCTGCCGCTCCTCGGCGCGTCGTACCTGCAGGAGAGGAAGAACTACATCGTGCACCTCCAGCCGATGGACGGCGTCGTCGGTTCTGTCGAGGAGTGGCACCGCTCGTTCCTGCCGCAGGCGGCCGCGCTCGACTCTGCGGACGGCGGCGGCGACGACGGCCCGCGTATTATATACTCGTACAGCGACGTGTTCACCGGCTTCGCCGCGCGGCTCACGGACGAGGAGGCCGAGGCGTTGAGGGGCACGGAGGGGTGCCTGAGGCTTTACCCGGAGGAGTTCTTGCCGCTGGCCACCACCCGCTCGCCGGGGTTCCTCGGGCTCCACCTCGGGAATGAGGGGTTCTGGAGCCAGTCCGGGTTTGGCCGGGGGGTGGTGATTGGGATCTTGGACACGGGGATACTGCCCAGCCACCCGTCGTTCGGCGACGACGGCCTCCAGCCGCCGCCGAAGAGCTGGAAGGGTACGTGCGAGTTCAAGGCGATCGCCGGGGGTGGATGCAACAAGAAGATCATCGGGGCGCGCGCGTTCGGGAGCGCGGCGGTGAACTCGACGGCGCCGCCGGTGGACGACGCGGGCCACGGAACGCACACGGCGAGCACGGCCGCCGGCAACTTCGTGGAGAACGCAAACATCCGGGGCAACGCGGACGGCACGGCCTCCGGGATGGCGCCGCACGCGCACCTGGCGATATACAAGGTGTGCACGCGCAGCCGCTGCTCCATCATGGACATCATCGCAGGGCTGGACGCCGCCGTGAAGGACGGCGTCGACGTGCTGTCCTTCTCCATCGGTGCATCCTCCGGCACGCAGTTCAACTACGACCCCATCGCCATCGCCGCTTTCAAGGCCATGGAGCGCGGCATCGTCGTCAGCTGCGCGGCGGGCAACGCCGGCCCGGAGCCCGGCACGGTCGGCAACGGCGCGCCGTGGATGCTCACCGTCGCGGCCGGCACGATGGACCGCGCGATACGCACCACCGTGAGGCTCGGCAACGGCGAGGAGTTCGACGGCGAGTCCCTGTTCCAGCCAGGGAACAACTCCGCCGCGAAGCCGCTCCCGCTCGTGTACCCCGGCGCCGATGGCTCCGACACAAGCCGCGACTGCAGCGTGCTGCGCGGCGCCGAGGTGAATGGCAAGGTGGTGCTCTGCGAGAGCAGGGGCCTAAACGGCCGCATCGAGGCTGGCCAGATCGTGGCGGCGTACGGCGGTGTGGGAATGATCGTGATGAACAAAGCAGCCGAGGGGTACACCACCTTCGCCGACGCGCACGTGCTCCCGGCGTCGCACGTGAGCTACGAGGCCGGGACCAAGATCGCGTCCTACGCGAACTCCACGGCCAACCCCACGGCGAGCATCGCGTTCATGGGTACGGTCATCGGCTCGTCCCCGGCGCCGGCCGTCACGTTCTTCTCGTCCCGCGGACCGAGCAAGGCCAGCCCGGGCGTTCTGAAGCCGGACATCACTGGGCCCGGCATGAACATCCTCGCGGCGTGGGCGCCGAGCGAGTCGCACACGGAGTTCTCCGACGGCGTTGGCCTCTCTTTCTTCGTCGAGTCCGGCACGTCCATGTCGACGCCGCATGTGAGCGGCATTGCCGCTCTTCTCAAGGGCCTGCACCCGGACTGGTCCCCTGCGGCCATCAAGTCGGCGATCATGACGACGTCGGACGCGGTGGACCGCACCGGCGTGCCCATCAAGGACGAGCAGTACCGCCACGCCACCTTCTACGCCATGGGCGCGGGCTATGTGAACCCCGAGCTCGCCGTTGATCCCGGCCTAGTCTACGACCTCCATGCCGACGACTACATCCCCTACCTCTGCGGGCTGGGGATCGGGGACGACGGCGTGAAAGAGATAGCCCACCGCCCCGTCGCCTGCGCCAACCTCAAGGCCATCACCGAAGCAGAGCTGAACTACCCATCCCTCATCGTCAACCTTCTATCCCAGCCCATCACGGTGAACCGTACGGTGACCAACGTCGGGAAGCCAAACTCCGTGTTCACGGCCGTCGTGGACATGGCCAAAGAAGTGTCGGTGATCGTGCAGCCGCCGATGCTGCGCTTCACGGAGCTGAAGGAGAAGCAGAGCTTCACGGTGACGGTGCGGTGGGCCGGCCAGCCGAACGTCCCCGGCGCCGAGGGTAACCTGAAGTGGGTCTCCGACGATCACACTGTGAGGTGCCCCATTGTGATTCCAGCCAAGGCCGCGTAGTACGCAGGCAGCGGCCGGGAGGTCTCTGCTAGTGTTCAAAGGCTAGTAATTTTGCAACTGCAGTATGTATAGCATCACTAGGCCACTGCACTTGTACGTTTTGTATAGGCTGCGAAACTGGAGTATTTCCCGCCTTATACAATCTCGGCGCAATTTTGTTCTGTAAATAGCGCAAATCAATAAAGCTATGTCTTTGGAGTATCGATGCGCATTCGCCTCGTTTCCAATGGCTTTGTGACTCCGTAAAATGCTTGTTTGCCTTCAACCTGTGCTCTGTTGGTCAACAAATGTGAAGAACATGATTACATGACCCATCCTGTCAAACGTTGAGGACAACTAATAAATTCCCAGCGTGTTCGGTAGCAACAAACATGGGCTTTTCATTACCTTTCGATCGCAACTGCTGTAAGCAAAGTGATGACTCAATGCTTGCGGAAACAATCGTTAGATTACTCAAGAGAGTACTGGTTGCGTTGCTTACTGAAGAACTGCCCTTGCTGGGGCTTGGATAAAAGCTAAGGCTAAACTACCGTTGGAGTTTTCAGCGTTTTCATCTGAGGTTGAAATTTGCAGAAATTGTGCTGTTGTGCTGAAATGCAGTCTTAGACCCTAGTTTTTATGCATCTCAGGGCCTTTGCCCCTACATTGCCCATAATCAAAATTCAGAAACTACAAAAGTTGTGGAAGGGGGAAACATAGGCTGATCCAAGTGAGTGATGTCTGTAATAGTTTGTTTGCAGCAATGTGATGCAGTATCTTCAGCAGATACAGGGTGTCCACCCGTTGAATAGCCCTGAAACAGGGACTTGAGAAACAGGAATGACTGCAACAAACGTGGGTGTTCAGACAATCAAATTACTACCAGCTGCGAAAGCGTGGCGGCACGCTACGCTAGCTACAACGTGAACCGAAACAAAAGAGTGCGCTACGCTACGTCGCAAGAGCCTATATGCGAAAAACAGAAAGTAAGAACCCATATGAGTGGCTGAAATGAACGAAAATCGAGATGATTCAAGTCGATTGATAGATGGCTGTAATTACGGTGTATGCGAAAAACCTAAAGTAAGTACCTGTACGTATTTAGGGAAAAGAGGCTTTTTGTAAAAAAGTAAGGATCTATACATAATTTAGAGAGTTTTTCTAGAAAAATAAGGATTCATATGTACTTTTAGAAAACCAGAGGGCCTTTTTATAAAAATGGTGACATGGCGCGGGGTGGCTAGGAATCCCGGCTAATAATAGAGGGGAAAAGCTTCTTTTCCGTAAAAAGTAAGGGTTCATACATAATTTTAGAGGGTTTTTTGAAAAATTGAGAATGCATATGTAATTTCTGAAAACCGAGAGCCTTTTCGCAAAATTGGGAGGGGTTGCGGCCGGGAATCCCCGGCTACTAGTAGAGGGAGTATTTCCGAACGTACCTGAACAGCAACATCCTTTGGACTTCAGAGTTCTCAGAGGCCACACCAATATTCAGGGCTGTCAAAAGATCGAAGTTCTTCAGGAACTTCCGCTCGATCTGTCTCTGTGCTCATAAACTGATCTGTACAGAACCGAATAACTGGTGTAAACTTTTCCTGGATAATATAAAAACGAATCGAGTGACATAAGGAAAACACCAATGCAAGTCAAACAGGTTTCTCAGAAAGTGACAGCAATGGTCTTGATGCATTTTTGGACGGCATCACAGCAAGCTGCCCATATCATTTTTGCATACAATGAATTCAGGTACGACGCTGGTGTAGCTAAAAGCAACACACTACAGAGGGAGAACGATAACCTGAAAGAGAAAAGATCAGATACCAGCAACTAGTACCGCTTTGCTTCCTATCTTCAGCAAGCATCGAACATATAGAAAAAGCTTGAAAGCATTCAGAGAGAAGCCCGGATAGCAGCTGCAATAAGTCACCAATTATAGCAGGGGCCCGGATCCAACTTGCTGATTCGGCTACACATAGCCACAATCTATCATCTAGTGTGCATACAAATTGCTCCAGCTCCCGTGTTCCTGCTGGGCTACCACACTGTCTTGTGCCCTAGATGCCAAGAATAGCTCCGTTTGTTTTTAACTCCAAGATGAATCGATTAACTGTTCAACTGTTGCTGGGGTGATAAAGAAAACTGTTACAGGTCAGACAAAGAGGATTGGCTGACGCTTGTTTGCCATGGACGTGTAACCGGTTCGTTGTATTAAAGGAAGGGAAAGGGAAAGCTGTTTGTTAGGTTCGTTACAAAAAACTATAATTAAGGGAAAGTAGTTTGTTAGGTTCGTTACAAAAAGCTATAATTACTCTAAACAGGGCATGCGAGTAGCTACAGACTAACTAGCTCTGCAAAGCGATTTGCTCCAGCTAAAGCCAAAGCCCTCGACAGCATTCCAAGGCAATGGAGGAGAACAAGAAGATTTCTATCTATCGTTCTATCTTCTGTCCTGCTTCAGATATCAACTTGACAGGACGGCTGAGACATGACAACTTTAAGAATACTTGCGGTCTCAGGCATGAATCTGCGAACACGGAAGAACCATGGATGCGATCGGAACTCCATACCTTTCTTTCTTTTGCAGGGGTAGAACTCCAAATCTTTCCACTTTAAAAATATGGTGAATGTCATCGCTACCCACAATCATGGTTATATGTTCATCAATCTGTGACACTCATGATGGTCCATATGTGTGTGTGCACATAAGGGTGTGGGTTAGTCCCACATTACTAGCGTAGTTTGAGAAGCACTTACATATAAACCTAGGAGTTCCAATGGTAGCACCCCCGGTTAACCGTTTTGTACGAAGCAAGGACGAAAGTGCAAGCGGGTTGCTATGTGTGCGTGGTCTATCCAGAATAGGGTTATATATAATTACCCATAATGCCATCCACCTACCTAACCCCTCCTCTCCACGTGCTTCCACCACCACCCATGGCTTTTGCAGGATGGGGTTTTCTGAATGCCACTGAAGTTGAAAGAAATTACCCGTCGTGTACCAGGTATGAAAAATGGGACTCTGCCGTCCCAACCCCATTTGTCCCCTCCATAGCCACATGTGATCATGCTTGACCCAGAGATGCAATTAGGGTTTCGCGAGCCCACACAACCTCGGCCTCCTCTTGCCGGCGCCACCCTTGACCTCCTCCTGCCGGCGAGAAGTCCCACCTCCTCTCGTCTATCTCCGCCACAGGTCTCCGCCCTCCGCGGTGCCAGGGACCGCCTCCGCCTTCCCTACAACCTTCGTGAATAGGTTTCGACCCACCATCGCCCTCCGCCTCCTTCGGCTGATGTCTCGTCCACAAGCGTCGCCTCACCGACTCCTATTGATGCCTCCCTTCGGTTGCCACTTTGTGTCCACAAGCGTCGGCACACCTCCCTCTAGATCTGGAGGCCACCCCAGTCCACCTCCTTTTGGATCTGGAGGGTGCACTGTCGTCCTCTAGATCTCCAAATGATGGTGTCACCTGCCAACTCCAAACCATCCTCCCTAAGTGCATCTTCACCCCGACGCCGGGGTAGTCCTCCATCTCTTCTCATTGATATTCACATTTGTACACCATATCTTATTTTTCTTTTCCCTGTCATAGATGCTACCAATGTGTAGTTGTTTTGAATTACATATCTCAAAATCACGTGATTTGATACCAATTTGCTCATGAATTTGATGGTGTTGGATGCATACACAGTCAATAAACAACTGACAAGTCAACGGATAAAAATAAAAATGATTATGTGAAGATTGTTTCCTTTGCTCTCATATTAGTGCCTCATAAATCTTTTCAATAAACAACTGCCTTTTTCAATTTGCCTTAAGTTTTTTTAAAAAATAGAATTGTAATGATGAAAAGAGGAGTCATGGTCCTAGTGATTTCACTCGGTTACTTGGTCGATGTGGTGTAGTTTGGTTTTAAGTTCACTTGTGATGGTTGGGTTAGGTTTACTTACTGAATTGTCATGGGATTGCAGAAAGAGCAGGGAAGAAGAAGGCAAATTCAGCTCAGACGCTTGTTGTTCGCCGATCCTTAGTAAAGCAGCGAAGCCAAATGCGTAGTACAGGCCAAGCATGATGGAATAGGGGCGACGTAGAGTGGGGCGGAGATCGACTGGGGGCCCTGACGGAGTCGATGGTGTGACGTAGGCGGAGCTTGGAGGTGATGGTTTGACATGCTATGGTAATATGTTTTTTCAATTTGTTGTAACGCACGGACATTCAGCTATAAGAGAGAAAAATGTATGTTAGTGTTATTGTCACTTTGAAGTTTGATGGATGGAGTTCATCACTCATTGAAAGAAACTAGGCAAGATGTGTTTTTTTACTTTTCTTTCTTCCTCGAATTTGTGCTGATGTTTAGGTATGGATCCTTGTTGAGGGCCTTGGGGCATTTGGATGGCTGGGGCTGTGTAAGTAAAGATCTAGAAAACAAAACTAATTAGGTGCATTATTTGTGCCCCAATTGCCCATGCAGGTCATCGTGTTTACATTGAAATAACAATATGGCGCCTTCTTACAAAGATGTGCACTTCTTGGTTGTTTCTACAGACTCACCAGACTATATACATGCGCAACGACTTCATCCAAATCATGCTAGAGAATGGAAACTTGAGGTGTGCATACAAATTATGCCATGTCCTTTGCTAAGTCATGTTCGCATTACACTTCACTATTGTTGTTTTAACAGATCATGCAATTATTTGACTTGTAGCGCTCTGCAATTTAGCAGCTTGGGGGGTTGTATGAAAATCTTTTGGTGTTGATTGTAGGATTCAAAGTTATTTTGCTTAATCTGTCTCAATTTCATATTGTCCATTTAGTTGCATTTTGCTAAGCAGTTCAGAAGCTACACTGTGCTTGTAACTTTCTTGAATATTGGGCGTATCAGCAAAAGAATGAGCTTCAGGAAGACCTGCTATCTATAGAAATACAACTTCCAGCAGCTACAGTATTAGATGAAAGTAGGGCATCAGGGAGTAACGACACTTCAATTGTACAGCCAGAACACAGACTTCGTTTTGTAGAGAATAGATGATCGCTCTCTCTTTTCTGTTGGTACCATTGTAAGGGTCATTGGGTGTTTGGTTAGCTAGGTGCTTTCTGTTCGAGGTTATATTTATTTTTCATTTTTCGTGAAATCTGGTTGTAATAACTTCTAATGTTAAGTGGAATGGAGCGTGGTAGAGGCTGGAACTTAGTTCCGTTATCTAAAAAAAAGTGGAATGGAGCGATGACTTCAAAAAATTAATGTTTGATGTGTAGCCAGCATGAATTTGTTCAATATCACATTGCTTGATCATAACATATTTGCTATTTGATTATATCTGAGTACTTTGATTTGAGTATTAGATTCTGTATGTAGGGAAAATCACTTTAGTTTGCTTGGGAGAGTTTCGTAACATATAATTTGATATCTTTTGAGTTCTGTTGCAACGTATGGCCGCTTAGCTAGTTTCTCAAATTCGTATCTCACAATACATGATGGGATGGTTTATTTTAAGCAATCAAGCGCATAGATAACCTGTGAGATACATGAAAGATGGTTTATTTTAAGCAATCAAACGCATACATAACCTTTCATCCAAGACCATCCAACATATACCACTTGATACAAAAGCAACTAAACAGCCCCTAAATAAATGTGTCGTTGCTTTTGAAAACTGCAAATAGGTTGGTATCCACACAAACGTGCTCTCATAAGCAAATTCAAGTAAATTTAATAGTGTTCGAGATATCTTAGACTTTATAGTGTTTGATTCATGGATCGTGGGTGGACGTAATAATCCTGTACAGATTTTATGTGTCGTCTGTGTGTTTGGTGAATGTTTGAATTGGTTCTTTTCTATTGGTTTCTATTTTTTGTTTCTACCTAAAAAAGCTAAAAGGCAATATGAACATTCGGTTTCTCCATTTTTCTCGATCCATAGATAAGGCAGGGGATCACGTATCCCACTCCTTTCGTTTCTGTCACACTTACGTATCTAACTTACGCGATACGGTCTTGTGGTTCCCGGATATCAAGAGACTCTCAGCTAATTACATCCACAAGTCAAGCCCACGCTCCACCGAGTGAGAAGGGGAAGAGGAGGGGTGGTGAAGGGAGAGGAGGCGGTGGGAGATGGATGGCCTGGAGGAAGAGGAAGCAGAGCGGACAGTTATTTTCCACGATAAGTGGATGGGTGTTAACCTACATGTCGGCGCGAATCGTTTTGTGAGAAGAGGAGAAAAGAATATTAACGTATCATTTATTAATTTTTTTCCTTTTAAATTGTAGAAATGCTGTGGTGATAATATTGTCCTCGTCTTGTCGAGTTTTTCTCGAAATTAGTTTAGTTTGATTTAATATTATTTTATGTATAGTTTGAAAGTATTTTAGAAACGAGTTAACGAGCTAAATTGAGCCGAGCTAAAGTAAGATCCAAAGTCATTTGAAATCAAATCATTTTGATGTTTAACCAATTTAAAAGTATAATTGAAGTAATTTTAAACTGAACTATTAAGCCCCACTAATAAGTTTTTTTAGCACCCGGGAGGCACGTATAGACCTCTTTATTTTGTGATATCTCTTGCCATTTCTCACCTTTCATGATTTTCATCACATAAGGTTGTGAAGTCTGTAGTTGCAATAGTGGCAGTAGCACAAAAGGGGCCCTTTGTGGCAGTGGCACAGTAGCAGTATTTTAACGTATTGAGCCGTGAAACCTCGTGGCCTTCGTTTTCCTCCTGCAAAACGCAAAGGTCGGCGGTACGTTTTAGCTTAAGCAGACTGCGTAGAAGAGCTGGCTAAGCTTGAGCAGAGCGACTTGGTACAGCAACACTCAGAAGTAAGATATCGGGCCTGTTCTTTTTGGCTGCGGCTTGTGGCTTTTAGCTGCGGTTTGTGACTTTTGGGCTATTTATACAAGATATTACAGAGTAACAGAAATTCACGTGCGGTTTTTGCTGATATAAATGAAGTCAGTAAAGTATGTACTACAATTAACTAGTAGACCCTATCTTGAAAAAATTCTCTATTTAGAAGCTAGTTACTGTAGAAAAGCTGAAAAGAACACGGCCATCGAAACAAACAGCGGTAGTAGTACTAGCCGATCCACTAGGCCCAACTGTTGATGGCAAGATTTTCTGGTCTATTACTACTTTCGAGCCTTAGGTTGGCAAATAAAAACCACGAGGCCCAAATGATGAAACAAATCAATAGTTGGGCCCGGCTTGGAATACTAGATCTTCTGGACAATAAGAAACCGGCCCAAGAAAATAAAGCTGGGTCGAACCTGCGTAGGAACTTCATAACTCATTAGATGATTACCCATACGTTGCTACAGATCTATTTTTAAAACTACAGATCTATTTTTAAAACAACCATGCTCCATGTTCTAAAATCACAAAATAAAACATCAATTATTGAATCATTCCACCATCAATTTCCTATCGCTGTTAGAGAGTTGTGTATGAGCTTACAAAACTAAAGTTTCTAGGCATTAATCAGCTAATTTCTTCAAAAAATTTCAATCAAAATTTATGGCGTACGATACGGATCCAACCATCTAGATTAACACCTATCTTCCTCCCTATCTCCAACCCTATCCTCTCTCTCCCCATATTGATTCATCCATCCATGCCCGCCGCCACTAGATTCCTCCTAGGGCCACGGCCCACATGGCTCTTCATCGTCACCAGTGAGGCCCACAAGAGCTACGTCATTGCCGTCACCTCCTCATCCTCCGCTCAAGCCTCCCCCATGCTCGTCGCCACCACCCCCTTCAACGCCTTCTCGAAGCCATGACTTCCTCCTCTTCATCAAGTGTCCTTCCTCATGCTAGGGCCGTCAAAAACCAATTTTAAAGACATGATCAAAGAGGCGACTTGTCTGAGTGTACTTCTACTCCACCAATCCATCAAAATCATAAATGAGTCCTACGTGTCCTAATCCATCCTCGGAATCAACTCCTAATGATAGTTTCCAAAATTTAAGAATAAAGCATTTTCAAAATATGATGTAAAAATCCTAATTAGGCATGCTGTTCAATTTTTCCTAATTGTTTTAAGATACTTTTCCCTTTTTGTCAAGTCATTTATTTATTTTATGTCGAATTAATTTAGGGTATAATGTACCAGAGAATTAATAATTGAAAAAAATAAAGCATGAAAAACAAGAAAAGAAGAGAAAAGAAAGGAAATTCTTCAACCTATTTTGACACAATCGGCCACCCATTCAACCCAAATGCATCCAAACCTCAAACCCTAACCCTAATCTTATCTTTCCCCTCACTCCTTCCTCTATCTACCCCATTTCCTCTCCACCCTACTGCCACTCTCCCGTCCTTCCCCTCCCTCTCTCTTTCTCTCGCTGGGCGCCGCCCTCAGATCCACCAACGCCGATGGCCATTCCCCCACCGACGACCTCCCCCACCTCCTCAGTCTCCTCCTTCCCACTCTTTGCCATCGCAACCCTCCCTTCCCCCTTCTCTCTCTCTACCCGGGCCACCTCCAAATCCAACATCGTTGGTAGCTTTTCTGGTCGTCGACGACCTCCTCGGGCTAGCCATCGGCCTAATTCACCTTGTCACTACCTTTTCTCTCCTCCACTCACTACTTATCTCTCATGCACCATTGGCCCAATGCCGCCAGATTCGGTGCCTCCTCGTTGGTGGCCACCCCCATCCTCCTCTCTAGTTTACTCCCCTATCCCCTTCCCTTGCACCACCGGCTCGAACTACCGGCATTGGTGACCTCCACGACCGCTGGGCTTCTTCTCAGCCCCTGGGGCCTTGCCACTGTCTCCATCGACGATGGCCAGCACGGGCTCACCAACCCCTCCCATGACGGCTATCATCATCACATGAGCAACCAGCCTTCGGCCGTCGACGCTGCCCACATGCGATGTCGACCTGTGGCCTTGTGGCTACGGCGGCGCCGTCCGACCATCGCACCATCGATGGCGGCCTTCCCTTCCTATTTCCCATGAGTTAAGTGACACCCCTACTAGCTCCAGATCCTTTCCCGAGCTTGTTGGTGCTAAATCTGACATTTTCACGAGCTCGTCACATGTGGTTGTGGCTTCCCTCAAGCTATTCAGTGTGGATCTAGGCGTCGCTGTGCTCCCAAGCTCGTCTGCTAGGCTTAGAAGAGGATGGGGGTGTGGAGCGGAGGGAGACAAGGACTTATGAGGCATTGGGGTAGGGTTCCTGTCAGTGCGTGCAGAATGAAGAGGTGGAGGCAAATGAATCACCACCACCGGATCGGGAGTGAAGGAGTGGGGGCACGTCTATGCTTGCGGTGAGCTGACTTACCAATTTTTTCTAGATGGTATTATCGATAATTGTCTCTTACTTTAAATGACACTTTTCTACGAAGAGAACGAAAGACGACATGCGCACAACCTGCAAGCTCAAATCAGGAAACTGACCCAAAAAAATGCTTTAATTCAATGTACCCATTGGTCACTAGTGATCTTTGTAGCACCGGTGAGTGGTGACATTGACACTGATCGTCTCAATACTTTTTCCCCTCGCAAAAAAAAATGTACGAAGCCTTGTCAATTGTTTCCTCGAGTACTCCTCCACTATGGAAGTGAATGGGATAATTGAGCAATTTGTTCCTGACTCCACCTTCCCGGATCAATGTTATCATGTTTGAATTTAATTTTACTTTCAGTTTATGTAAATTGTTAGTGCTGCATCTTTACTAAGTTTTCCTTTATTTTCTTTTTTTTTAAAAAGAAAAGTGGGCATGTTTGGTAGGACAAGTACTTTGTTTATATATCTGACGTTGATTCATTACATAAACATATGCTTTAGAAACAACGCGAACGATACCCCACTAGATCGGACGGCGCACGACAGCTTGGCGGTGCGCACAGGACTCAACAGTCGCCGTCCGATCTAACAGGTAAGTGGCGGGTCCTACTTTTGGCTTAGTAGATGCCAGCCAATCCGGTTCTGTACTAGAAGGATAACGGCCAGTCTCTAGGCGCCACGTGTACGATAAGGATTCGGACACGTAGCTCTCGTACCGCATCTGCACCCGCTTTGTATGACCGGATGAGCCTCACGGGCCCACCATTCAGGCACGGAGTACGGCGCGAGTACGTATGGTGCCAAGTGCTCCGCATTTCTGGGCCCGCGAACGGCGGGTGTTAAAATTGCCCAATTGTGTATGAGATTCTCCGTATTTACGGCGGGAGTTGCGATCCGAGCGTTAATATGGTACGGTGGATCATAATATTTTTTTCATCTATACAATATTATTTAGCAATGTATATAACAAAAAATTGATAAGAATATCAATGTTGCACATATAAAAATAAAATATTACACAAGTAAAATCGAAATATTGCATTCAAAAAATAAAAAATGTTGCAACCAAAAATAATATCTACCTCTTATGCAGACGGTGGGGTAGCAGTGGTGGCGAGCAGCATGGAAACCGCAACGAGCTTAGACATAGAGATTCGGCCGCCGTCGCTCCGGATCTACGGCACCGCACCCGAAGAGAAAATCAACGGCGGCGGCTAAATCTGGTGGCGCCGCGCAGAGAGGAAGATAATGAGTGAATAGAAAGAATAAAGAAAGTGAGCAAACGGAGAATGAGTCGGGATGTGCCGTCCGATAAAAATCTTGCCTCTGTACATATGTATAGTATCAATTCCCTTAGTCCTTAAAATACTCTCTTCAAAGTCTAAGGTTCTATTTAAAAATTAAGAATTTTATAGAAATTTCGTAAAAAACAATCTAATTTCCCACGTGTTCCAAATAAAAAGCCAAACTTATGGATTGCAAGTGCCATTCCCCAGCATACTGAGACTCCCAATGGTACTACGGGCTCTTCAAAAGAAATTTTATTTTACTACCTTTATATATACCAGAAAATGACTAACCAAGTCAATCCAGCACGAAAACATATAAATATCTTGCTATAATCTATAAAGATTTCCATTATTTGAGTACATCCTGATAGCAAATGGTCCTTTGGATGCCCCCCTTTGTTTGAAATTTGACCATGAGTTTTGGCATTAACTTAACAAAGAAGGTAGGCATCCGGATTCACCCGAGTGCACACGGTGCGTTGGATGACGGCCGCTACCAACGGCGTCAGATACACACACAATTTAATTGTGCAATCAACTGACTGGATGTTCACGAGGACATGCTTATGAAGGGACACATCGGTCTCTTCTTTTTCAGTTTAAATAAACTATCTTTTTAATTTTTTATAGTGACTAATTTTTAAATAAAATATCTTTTTAAAGATGGAGTTTACAAGTTGATTGTATTATATATTATAACGACTTTATATGTATCGATAAAAACCATAAGCGAGTTTCAGTTACTCTGTACTCTCTTCTGAACAATCCAAAAATTATAATTATAAACTACAGTGAAAAACTATAAATCGAAATAAAAAAGAACATTCCATCACACATGGAAATGGGACGAAAATAGTATAAGATTCTATTAAAGCAAAATTTGGATGCTTCAGTAGTGCTTGATTTTCCCACCGGCCACTCGAAAATACTCTTCTGAATTGTTTATTTTTAGCACCTCACGAGCCTCGAGGAGTCGTGGTACACAAAAAAAAAACCGAGACAGAAAAACAAGAACACACATCCCCAGAGAAATCCCACAGCCACTCCATCAACTCGCGATCCCCTCTCTGTCGATTTGCTCCCGGACACGACGACCTGCTTCGATTCGATTCGCGTAGCTCGTCGCAAGTCTTCCCTACCTCTTACGATTTACTACCAGCTGCCGTCGTGCTGTTCCTGGACTTCGCCGATCCGTGGACCTCCTCTTCCACCTCCACTAGGCGTGTAAGCCTTCTCGAATTGGGAGGAGGAGCGGGAGGCGGGCAACGAGGAGATGGGGCCTGGCCGGGGGACGACCTGGCTGGCGCTGCTTGTCGGCCTCGTGGCCGCTGTCGCCGCCGGGGCAGTGGCCGCCTCCGAGGGCGACGCCGATCCGCTCTACAGGTAGGTTTGTTTCGTGGGTTCTTGTTTAGTGTAGTCTTCTTGCTCCCAAGATTCGGTGGCCTGGTAAGGGCGTAAGGTCGTGGGGCTCTGTTTCGTTTTGGTTTTAGCAGTCGATTGCCTTCTGCGATGGAATTAGCGCACGTATGGCGATAGGTGTTTGTAGGCATTTGCGCGAACACTCGGTGGTCATTGGCTGTAGGGCGCAAGATTTGGTTTCGCGGCCAAGCACGATGCGCCTGAATCACTCTATGTGCACACTGGCCATATGGTATTCTGGTGATAGATTTGGTTAAGTTCTTCTCATGTTACACCCGTGCACCATCTTAGGTAAAGATTGCAAAAGTTGCAGTATTGCACCAAGAAAACTATGCCTTTTAGACGAAGCAGCCAATGTGTGTGCTGTTCTTTTTGTAATCTAGCCGTGATCATGTATGGAGGAACACAGCTTTGTTTGGTATTGAGGACAAAGGTTGTGAGTTGTGACCTCCAGATGAAAACTTGTCATTTTTGTGTAGCTGAGTATATAAACCTGTCCTTAAGACCTGTTCGTTTTCTCTTACCAAATTGGGATGCTGTTGCTTTGATGAGCAATCAACAAGCTAATAGTGCGGATCTGTCCTACTTTTACCAGAGCTTGTGTTGAAGAATGCGAAAAGACGGGTTCCCTCAAAGAGGCCTCTGTTAAGCACTGTCAAGTTCCAACTGATAACCAGCCTGTTGACAAATCATGGTACGCACACGAACCATTATACTTACAATGGAAAGAGTGGAACTGCAAGAGTGAATGCAGATATCACTGCATGATGGAGAGGGAAAGTGAAAAGGAGCAGCTTGGATTAGGACCAGTTAAGTATCATGGCAAATGGCCTTTGAAGCGTGCATCTGTGTTTCAGGTAGTTAACCGTTGCTTGAATCATGTATTGGTTAACTGAATTACCTTTCACTTGAATTGACTTAGAATACATTTCACTCTCTTGTGGGCTTGTGGGCTTCATCTATTATTATTATTATTATCACCACATACCCACTTAATTTATCTTCCTTCCAGGAGCCTATATCTGCTGCTCTCTCTGCACTGGCTCTTCTTGTGCAATTTAATGGATGGCTATCCTTTTTCCTCCTGCTTTCTTACAAGCTGCCTCTTAGGCCTGAAACTCACAAGACATACTATGAATACACTGGCTTATGGCACATTTATGGTCTCTTGTCCATGAATGCATGGTTTTGGCGTGCCATATATCATAGTTGGTAAGTCCAACGCACTGACCAAGAGTATGATTCCAGTGTATGCGCTTGATTATAATTGGTTGACCTTGATTCTTCATCTGGTACAGTGATACATTTTGGACACAAAATTTGTATTATTCATCAGTTGCTGCCTTTATTGGGTACTCCCTTATTCTGGCAATATTGCGAACTTTAAATCTGAGGGATGAAGCTTCCAGAGTGATGGTTGCAGCTCCAATTCTGGCCTTCACAACCACTCATATTTTGTATCTCAATTTCTATGAACTTGACAAAGGTAAATTTTAGGAGGACATCAGATCTCAAACTTGACAAAACCTGTTTTACTTATATAGTTTTTGCATGTTGAATGTATCCTTCCTGCGGATACTTGCAATACTGGAATGCTGGGCAGTGTGTAGAATTTGTAATCACTACCTGTGTTGCTTGTACCTTGCTTGCTCTATTACTCCTAGCAATCTAGCATGCCCCCAGTACTGGAGTTCAGAATAGATATCATAGTGCTGTATTTGAACCTGTTATTGTGTAACTGTAGAAGCTTAGTTTTCCATTGCTACAATTAGTTGTGTAATGTCAATCTTTAAGGAGTCAACTAGGTGTTAAAATGTAGGTCATATGACAGTATTTCATTATGTTTGTGTTAAATGGCTATACTGTTGCACATTTTTTGAGCAAATTTACATATATGTATCTTGATGATTTGAATTCTATGCAGATCTGAACACAAAGGTTTGTACTGCTGCTAGCATTGCTCAGTTCCTCCTATGGGTAATATTGGTTATGACAAAACATCCTTCATGTTTGAAGATCATGTTTGTCACTATGGGAAGTGTACTTTCAATGATCTTGGAAGCCTATGACATCCCTCCACGCTGGGGCTATGTAGATGGTCATGCAATTTGCCTAGCTGTGTCTATCCCCCTCACATATCTCTGGTGGAGATTTGCCGAGGAAGACGCCGAGATGCGCACTTCAGCAATCATCAAGAAGACAAGGTAGTGTGTTCTGCACACGCGAAAAGCAAAAGGGTTTGCACCTATGTGAAATCTTATGCCTCGGATCCAGTCTCACATTGTAAAGTTTACTTTCCTCGTGTTCTTTCTAGGCATCTTGTGAATTTCGGTTTATTGATTCGACCCTTTTTGCCTCAGCTCAGAAGGTTTAGGGTTCATGCTTAGGGTTTGACTAGCCTGGTATATTCATTTACTTGTATTCCGACAGTGTAACACGGTATGCTTGTAGATGTGGTAACATAGGAGCGTAGTTCTGAAGCTTTCTGGATGTATCATTGTGACACGATAAATTTGGTTCATGGCAAGCTTGTGATGCTATGGATTCATGTGCCTTGTTGGTCCCTACTTTGCCTTTTTCCTGTTCTGTGGAGACGTGGGCTATCTCTGTCACTCTGTTGTTCATTGAATGTTTTTTCCCCTGACTCTGTATACGAATGGAAATGTCGTTGCAGATCGGTGTTGGTGGTGAGCCAGAGAATTTCATTATCTTGGGTGAATGCAGCCTACATGTATCTGAACACCATACTAGGCCGTCTTGTCTCCATTTTCGTGCGACGGGCCAAGTTTAATGTAAGAGGCAATTGCTAACGTGTCGCAGATTTGATGGCCTTGTAGATTCACAGATTACTCATAAAAAGGTATAGATTCACATGTTAACAAAGTACTCTCTCTCTCTCTCTCTTCCATTGCCACTTGGCCAAAGCCAAAATATGCACACTGCTCCCTTGGCACCAAATTCACTACATGTTAAAACCATAAGCCTAACCGAAATATTCCCTCGCATGTTAACACTCGAGTTAACATACAATCGAGTACTTAGCTCCCTTGCCAAACCTACACAACCAGAAGCCCCACCAGCTCATCCACGAGCTCGTCAATCACCAGGCCCGCCACCGCCACGCCGACCTCGCGCTCCTCCCCGCTGACGCGCATCCACCGCCGGCTTCGCTCCATCTCCGCCACGAAGTCCTCCCGGCGGCAAAGGGCGTCCTTCAGGCCCCACCGACTCCCAGTGCCTTCCAGCCAGCCCTTGGCCGACCTCACAGCCTCGCCGTCCCTCGTCAGATTAAGCCTCTGAATTCGCCCTGTCGGTGCATGGAACTCAATACATTCAGAACGGTGTTTCGTCTCGACGAAGAAGTCGAGGAGGAGCCGCTCGGAGACGTCGTCCACGCCGACCGAAACGGTGCCCGTCAGTAGCTCTAGAAGGCTGTACTCGTCGGCCTTCTCGTGGATATTGACGCTTCGGTGACCATTCGGAAGTGGCGGCGCTGTTGCGTCGCCGCAGCACTGGAGCTGCTGTACTGGGACGCTGCCGACGCCATCGGAGTCCGAGGAGGCGAAGCGCGCCTCGAGATCCACGGGGCCCAGCTCCCCGATGCTCCCGAACCGTCGGATCTTGTTCCGCTGCTGCATCTTCCTCCCTGTTCCATGACAAAGGAAAATGAGTTAGTAAACATCAACATTAACCAATTCTAGCGTCAATAATTGCGGCAGTCAAACTACGGACAGTTAATCTGGATGCGTCAGTTCTTTTGCCCTTTTCCGACCGTCACTGGTCGTGCGGGTACAGTAGGATCTTTAAACGATCCGGACTTTTGGCCTTTCTGGGGGGCCCGAAGGAGCAGTACAAAAGTTGGCACGGCTTTTATATTGTCCGTATCGTGTCCGAGCAAAAGACAAAACAGAGGAGATTCCGGTTTGGCATTAGCACTACCCGACGAACACCGCTCCATACTAGGATTTGACAGCGTTTTTGTGGACTACTAGTAGTGGTAAGGTACTAACGGAGCCGACATTTAACTCGTTTTTTTGTCTGTGTTCTGCATTGAGCTTAGTAGAACCTGACGCCATTTCAGAAGCTATGGTAAGTTTCTCTGCTATGTCTAGTGCAGTTTCCCCAAACCGACAAGATACAATATATACATATGTGACCTCAACTTCTACCGGGGCTCAAGAGATTCAGAACTCAATTGGGTACTAGTCCACGACCTCGTAATTATACGATCACCGTACCTTTGAACTTTAATCGTACCTTCTTTTTTCTTTCCATGATTATTTGCAAGCATTGTCCATGCATACACACACACACTACTAGTACTAGACAGTAATTCTCTTCTGTTTAGAATGATTCAGAACAAGGAACGCTTACTCTGGAGCTGTGCGAGGCCCTCGCTGAAAGAAGCAGAACACGCACTACCGGCGTCCCTTTCTTCCTCCTCCACGACGTCCTCGTCATCTTCGCCGTCCCCATCGTCGAACGGGAAGTCCACGACGGCCACCGGGCTGAGCTGTTCCTTGTCGTCCGTCTCCGAGCAGGACCCGGCATCCTTGGGTTCCCTCTTCACTGCCTGCGTGTCACATTAGCAATGTACTTTAGCTCACTATCAACCGTGGTTAAGCTAGCTGCGAATAGAACAGGTTATCACACGGCAACGGCCGCGCGTTCTCGCAACAGTCCAACGAGGGGAGGAGAACGGAGCTGCATGCGAGCGGAAAAGGACGCGCGCGTGGCCTCGACGTCCGGCCTTCCCGGTCGCTCTGTGCCGGTGGCGCTCCAAACTCTTCCCAAACGACAAACGCAGATCAGACAAAGCAAAAAACACGGTGTCGAGCTCGAGCAGAACGTGCGGCGGCTTTAGTTGTTGCTTCACCGACGAGTTAATGCGGCCATTGAACCATGCGGCCATGGCACATGCGATGGCTGCAGACAGAGACAAAAGACGGTTGCGATGGTACGCGTACACACGCAGCCAAATAATGCAACGTGGCAATGGCACGCAGTAACTGGCGGATAGAGCAACCGGCCGGGACGAACAGTACGAGCCATCACTCCCCGACAAGCTGCGCTTGCTACGCATCGGAGCTACTGCATTTATGCTTTGCAGCTACCGCCTTTTGGTCCACAGCCCACGTAGACGTGCGCAGGACGTTGCGCATGCAGTGATTGAGCATGGTGATTTGGGTGGCCGGACACGGAGCTCTAGGCAGAGACCCGTAGCTGTACTAGTGTAGTAGTACAAGCACTGCTTTATTTTTCACCAAGCGACCAGCGCCTGACGACGGAGCTAAGGGCATCCATAGTGTATATGACCCAAGAGGTCTTAAGGTAGGTCCCATCTAAACCTTAAGGTCAATGCTGTAATGTATATAACCCACTAGACCTTAAGATGATCCCACTTGTCAGATAAAGAAAAAATGTATTTTAATGCTTATGGCCAGGTCTTTAGCTTGAGGCCTGGTCTTAAGGTTTTTTTGCTTATGGCCTGCTTAAGGTCACCCCTGTAATGTATAAGGTCGACCTTAAGGTGGCTTAAGACCCCCTGTTTTTGCACACTGTGGATGCCCTAACAAACGAGCACTTTTTACCTTGAGAAAGGGGCCCTGGCACTGCACCAATTTAGCTAGTAAAGGTAATCACAGGTCCGAGGCACAATTCTCGTTGCACCGACCACTTGCAAAAATGCAGTCCGAGGAATATATATAATTTTTATATGTTCAAACTAAATATTAAAAAGATGCTAATAATTTAAATTTAGAAAGCTTGACTAGACGTGATCCAAAACGACAGCTCCTTTGCGACCCAAAGTACTAATGAGTCGGTTAAAGGGAGTGTAGTACTACCTCTATGAGGATGGGTTCTTTTAGACTGTGGTTTATGACTTTAACTTTTAAATTTCAGTTGTTCGTGAGAGGCAGTAAGCAGAGAAAAATATTTACATATGATTTTGGTTGATACAGCTGAACTCAGTATATGTTTTACTACAATATTCCTGCTGACCCCCTCTTAAAAAATGAATCGTTGCAAAGCTAGTTAGTTACTATAGCATAAACATAAATCACAAGCCATAAGTGAAAAAGAAGACACCCTTAGTACTACTACACACCGAACATGGCCCGCTCATTTGGATTTTGTTTGTGGCTTGTAGCTTATTGTTCACTATTTGGCACTATAGTTGTTGATGACTTTTTGGTGTAATCTAATTCAAAATTTAAAAGTAAAAAAGTTAGCCTATCACATATGATACAAAAAGAATACATAAAAATATAAAAAACCCCAAAACTAAAAAATTAAAATTAAAAATTAAAAAACTAGAAGTTAAAAAGCTAAAAGTCCAATGGAGAGCACGGCTAATCCAAGAGAACTATCAAAAGTAGGGTAAACGGTTAAGGCCGCAAATTTAGCCGGCCAGGGTACAATAGACCTGTCATTTCCACCAATCAATCATCACAACTGGAGAAGCACTAGTCACTAGTAGCGTCACGCAGGATACACAAATTACTCTGTGCAAATAATTAGGACCCTGTTTGCCTATGCTCATCAATGCAGTATCCTCCTTTGATAGTTGATACTTGTACATGCACGAGTCAAAAGCTAGCTCGCCATGTACGTATGCATGCCTCATACGAGCAGTAGAGGATATGTACTGCCAATGTGATTTTGTTGCGATATGAGTAGGTGGGATTTGTTTCTTCTGGTTTTCATGGCTAATCAACTTCGATCCAGAGCTTACGCGAGTAATGCAACTAACCAAATAAGTCCAGTGCGGCGAGACGCCCCAACTGAATTAACGCCCAGTTATTGAAGCATCATTGTTGAACCAAATTAAGCGAGAGAAAACGCTAATTACCTTGTGCTCGTCTCCTGCCGCGGCGGTGGCGGCGTGCAGGCTCTCCGAGCTCGCCGACGAGAAGTCGGACTCGGACTGAGACTTCCTCTCGCTCGAAGTACTCGACTCCGACGTCTCCGAGTCGGAGCTGCAGCCGCAGCTGCAGCTGCTTACGGCGGCCACCGGCGACCCCGCCGCTGCCGCGGCCTCCTCGTCCTCCTCGCAGCGCTTCCAGAAGCCTCCCCTGAGCCGGCGCGAGAGGCTCCTCGAGAGGTGGGACAGCTTGGAGCGCAGGAAGGGCGATCGGCCGAAGCGGAGCGCCTCGGCCTTGGGGAGTTGGCGCATTGGCGACGGCACGGTGGCCGTCGCGCCGGCGACGCACAGGCGGCGCGGGTAGCAGCGGAAGCCCGCCGCGCTGCACGAGTCACAGTCCAGCTCCAGGAGATCCTTCAGCCGGAGCGGCTTGTCCAGACCCGCCATTGCCATCTGTGACTTACGTCACCCACTCACGCACTGCTCGTCTCGGATCTCAGGCGAGCGAAGTGAGAAACGAGCTGGCGAGTGTGGGTTCAACTGCTCAGCTAGCGCTCAAGTGCGTGTGGTTTAAGGGAGAAACGAGAGGCCAGGAGCAGCAAGCGCAAGCGCGCGGCAGCTTCGCGTGCGTGCGTGGGTATAAAATATGCGCGAGTTGAAGCTTGTTTTTGATGCGCGCAGGAGCAGGTGCTGCTTGTTTTGGCCGGCAGCGGGGGGGGAGAGCGGCGGGGTGGAGGGAGAGAGCGGCGGTGGGTGAAACACTGGATGGAACCGGAAGGATTTGCGTGCGGCCACGCGTGGGCGCGGGTTAAATGAGCGGCATCTCTGGAAGTCTGAATACAAACGTACGGGGGGTTACTGTGCGGTGCAGTTGCAATTTGCAATCACTCACCCCGGACGGGCACGAGGCTGGAATTATTTCTCGGTCATACTTTTTCTACTCTTTTTTGAGGTACGCTTTGTGAGACGACAACGTATGACTAGGCGGATCCACGGGGTAAGCCAGGCTAGCGCCCTCCTACCGCTGGCTGGGTTGTACCCAAAAGCACTCAAGTAGCTTGCAATAGATTGTCACATAACAATTATTTTAAATTATATTGTCTCTATGATATCTGTCTCCTAACTATATCAGTGCTTTCGGTATCATTTGTTCGTTGCCTTTATCCTGTATCCATTGCTTGCTTATGATGTTTGTCCCTTATTTCACTTGGTTGCATTACCTGTCTTAATTTTTTGTGTTGCGACCGTTGTTGGGTACTTGCTGAGATTTTCAAATCTCACGTTTATTCTTTTCATTCTTAGGAAAAATGCCAGTAGATTGATAGCAATATATATGGGTAGGAGCACTCGAGTTTCAGCACTGTGGCTTATCACTACTTTATCATTTACTTTATTTGTCATTTGATTAGAAGTGGACCAGTCCCATATTTCAAACACTATTTCAGCTTCCGTTTATTACTTTAATAAAGTACTTTAAAGATTTCAATTGGTGTATGAATTCTGCTATTGTCTTTTATTATTTATCTTTTATTTTAGCGATGATGTTTTATAGTAAGTATTTTAGCTTGGCTATATATGGGTGCTACACTTAAAGTTTTATTTTTTTGTAATTTTTATTATTGTTTTTATTATATATTCTATAATTTGACGATAATATTCTACAGTATTATCTCATATTAATTTGTGAGGTATTACAAAACCCGTCCCACCTTCCACTCCAATTGGCCACCGCTCTCCCCGCACGCCCCCGACCCCTCCCCCTCGCTGCGACTGCCCTGCCTTCGAATCCTCCGCTTCGCCACCTCATCGCGCCTGACCCCTCCACCATTACCGCCACCACTCACTACCCCATCCTCCCTCCCCTCCACCTCTCTCCTCGCCGCCGAAGAGGCCTCCCTCGCCCCACGCTGCACCTACCGCTTCCCGGCTCCGTTGCCTTCCTACGCTCGGACCTCACCGGCGAGCCCGACCTCGTCACTGCGAATGATGCCGTCCTGCAGCGCGTGCTCAAGGTACGTCGCACGCTGGCCTCCGAGGCGCTCGTGGTCGTGCTCCGCGGTGGGAAGGTCGGCGGCTTGACCTACATCAAGAACCTCGTCGGGGCTACCCCCATGCGGCACGACCGCCCCAAGCTCGCGCACCAGTCCTTCAACGCGTGTTCTCGGACGTACATCCAGGAATTGGACGTTGTGGCGCTAGTCAAGTAAAGACCAGGACCTTTTTTTGCAGCTTCATTTGTTTTGGTATGCACAAGAATTGCAATAATACAATTACCAGAGCATTTTAAATCACACAAAGGCAATTTTGTATGAGCAAGAAGCTAGAAATGCATTATTTAAGAGAGGCAAAAACCCATATTCTAAGTAGGGTCTGAGCAAGAAGCTTCGCCTAAAGCACAAAACAGTTAGAGCTTGAGTCTAGTTGCTTCAAGATGGATTTATGTTTGGTTAGGCTTGAACATACACACATATCGCTGATCGATCACGACAAGCGCTAGCTTGGTTATGAGCTCCCCTGAGTTAAGGTCAAGCCTGATTCTTCTATGTCTAGCGGGGCCGAGTGTTTCGTGAGCTGCTAAAAATGGAGTTAGATGTTTCATCGATGGACCAGAGGCGGCTGATATTTGTGCGCGACGATCTGGGCAGGGTCTTCGAGTAGCAGAACCTGCTCAAGGCGATGGCGGAGGTGCTCGGCCAGGTGCTGCAGGACTTGTTTAAGACAACTCGATATTCGATAAATTGGTGAGTAAGTTCTATTATTTTCTAAATTTTAATTCTAGGTCCGCTACTGTATATGATTTTAAGATTAGAAAATTATTAGAAGAATTCAGTTCTCAAAACCGATCTATTTATTTTAACTTTTAAATAAACTAAAAAAGAAAAACCAAAAAGAAAAAAAAGAGAAAAAGGACATACGGAGGCGTACCTGAACCAAAACAAAATTTGGACTAGTCCGGTAGATAGTAATTCGTACGTGTAATAAACAGGTACGCAAGTGCGTGGTCGATACTATGCAGAACTTGTATGCTGGAACGAATGCAAGTAAGATACCAAGACTACGTTAGCGTCAAACCTATGAATTTTACGTTGGTTGTTCTTTTTTATTCGGTTTTTGGTTTTTTTTTCTGTGTCTTATGATTTTTGATATGTCAGTAAAAAAATATAGAGTAGACTTGTGTTAAAAAAATACTTTATTTAAAAGCTGATTATTATAAAGAAATCGAAAAGAAGCTCTTAAAAACTAAAAAGAAGAGGTCTATGGTTAAATCCGATATTCAGACACAAAAATAGAACTGAGAGCTAGTGATAAACTGGTGGTACGAAGAACTACTATGCTACTCCATAATTTCGGGACGATCACGTAGGATAGCCAAGGGTGCTCTGCCCTAGCCTCTGGGGCGACCAGGATGTCGGACAGATCGCAGCCAGCATGCTCCTCTTCACTTTAACCCCTACCGTAGCTCTAGAAAAGCAGCAGCAGCAGTATATAAACTTGTCCAAAACGTAGAGGTAAGTTCGAAATCTTGACTGGTCTCAACCAGTCCCATATGATGCCACGTGGCGGATTAGCGGCGAAGCAAGGCTCTGAATACCGTCTATGTCAAAGCTAGCAATATATTACCTTCACTGATGTTAATTTTTCATGTTCCGGTGATTAGCCCTGTTCATTCTAGCATTTTTTTAGCTGCTTCTGGTTATTGATCTTTAGCTAAAGTTGTACTAACGGCTATTAGTTTTTTCTGAATCATCTAATTAAAATAAATAACACGGTTATATATTTACGGATAATATAAAAGAAAAAATGAAGAAAAGCTAAAATTAAAAAGATAACGTTTTCATTCTGACTTGAGTGCTGAAAGCTCGGGATGAACTAGCCTAAATTACTGGAACCAGCTAGCAGCATGCACAGTGCATTGACCGGGCGAGGTTTCGGCGCGGTTTCCACGGTTGGTCTGGATTCGTCGCGAATCGATTCAAGTACCATTGACTGGCACACGTGGAGGGAACATATACCCTGTCTCCAAATTTCTAGTATTAAGATTCGAGCTCCAGCTGTGCCGTTCCGTTTGATACTCTCTGCCTGCTCGATACTACGGGGACATTGCTTGCCGCTTGTCTCCTCCGTGATTCGTCCAATTACCAGTCCCAATCTCTACTCAACAATGTGAATATTCAAGACACGAAACTCTCCATGCATGCCAGCCATTTCAATTTCGAACGCGTGTGCTCGCAAGTGACGAACAAACCTCAATCCGAATCGGCGCGCGGCACCACGCAAGCGACCAAACAGACCTCAATCCGAATCAATCAATGTAGCTTTGCACGAGCAACAGCGCCGGAACAGAGCCATGATGCGTGCTCTGAATGATGTCGCCACCACTCCTTGCCCCCTCCTCCATGGCAGACGGCTCAGCAATGTGGCTGTGCGAGTGGCCTGGAGGGCAGGCAAGGCAAGCCTCTTGCAAGATGAAAAAACCTCTGCCTCAGTTAACCATACGTACATGCATAGAATCCAATGAAATAATGATGTTGTTCATCTGAACGGAAATAAACTGATTTATAATTAAAATTATATTATACCTGGCTGAAGCAGAGAGCAGGCAAGGCAAGCCACATGCAAGATGAAAAAAAAATCTCTGCCTCAGGGGGCTGCAGATTCTCTTGACCAAATTAACCATACGTACACGCACAGGATCCAATGAAATAATGGTGTTGTTCGGTTAGGCTGAAATAAGCTGGTTTATGACTAAAATTACACTGTAACTGGTGATGATTTATTTAGTGTAACTAAATTTAAAAAAAAATTAAAAAATAGAAAAAATATGTTAGCCTATCACAGATAATGCAAACGAATACGAGGAAAAAAGAACCGATAAAAAAGCTTAAAAGACCAAAAAGAATAAAATTTAAAAATAATAAAAAATAAGCTAGAAACTCAAGCAATGCAGGGGATGTGCCTGGCTCACGATTTCGCCGCGGCTTCGGGTCGTTTTGGCTGGCCGCCCCGGGACAGGACACGACGACGACGACGACGTACGCCCTGGGATCGATGGCACGTATGTGCAGCCAGCTGTTAGTCGCCGCGTTCGTAATAGAATCAAGATGTTGCGTGTAACTTCGTGGAAGCTGTCAGGACGTTCCCGCTAGGTTGCACCCTGCCCACGATTTTTGCGGTGATTAAAATACGGTGATTTGGTGTTAAGATGCCTCTTGTCTGGGTCAAGTTGGTTGGCCCATGCAGTTCTTAAGGTCTTGGATTTTATCGAAGGGTTATGAGCTTGATTACAGTCTGTTACAAGTCCTGGTATGTATAAACTTTTCTGTACACTGTAATTCGAGGTGTTGTTCGTTATCTACGATCTAGTAGTGTTTTTTCGTGTAACAATTGAAGCTATGGTCATGTTTTTTATTATTATTATTTTTGGGTTTTTTGCTTCAGATTTTCCGAAAACTGAAGACAGCTTCTTCAAGCATGGTTGCGTCTCCACCGTTCGCGTGCCGTTTTAAAAAATACAATCAGATGACTGTCAGTCGTAGTTAAAAAAACATAGGCTATATCTTTTTTTTTTTTGAGAGAGAACATGTACTATATCGATCGGAACTTTATTTGTCCATACCAATGGTATCATACTAGTTCTGCTTCTAACAAAATTTGGCTTGCCACTTTGGACCAAGGTAAAGCCATCTTCTATTAGAGAAATTCAACGCGTACTATTATATAGTTCCTAAAGTGTGCAAACATTATAGTTTCCATAGTGTTATTGTTTGCAGTAAAGAACACGAATAACTATTACACCTTCCCTGATCGCAAATATGATAACCTCAGTCGATTCGCACGAAATTAAGCTTCACGGCGGGCATGAGTACAATCATATAAACTCGACTTACACCCTGGTCATTTCGACTTGGACTTCTAGGTTATAACTTATTTTCATTATTAATAAATTTTGTTTTTTCTGAATTTTTGGTTTTTTAAAGCTTTTTTGCCAGTTCTTCTTTTCTGTATTCGTTTGCGTTGTCCGTGATGAGCTAACATATTTTTTTATTTGTAATTTTTTTAAAAATTTAATTACGCCAAATAAGTCACCTTCAGCTACAGTGTAATTTAAGTCAGCTACAATGCAATTTCAACTATAAACCACTATTTTTCAGCCCAACCGAGTGGGCCTTAAGGATGCAAGTGGGTTAACCCACTGACCCATATTCACTTAAATGATGGGTCATCTTATACGCAACATATAGAGGTGAAAACAGATCGAATACGAATTGAGCAATACTGTTATCATATTCGTATTCGTATTTTGTAAACGAATACGAATATAAATCCGAATATTCTCGAATATGTAACAAATATGAATTTGAATTAAATATCTACTCGATTCGGTCGAATTCAGATATTCTCATAACTTATGTAGTATGAAGACATTAATGATATTTTATCCTCATACAATCAAGTTTAATCATTTTAATTCATTTACTTTACATAAAGAAACATATATTCATGTTTAATAAAAATCTTGTCCAACTAATTAGTCGTATTGTAATAAAATATGCATATTGCTTCGTCGAATACGGATACGGATAGTCCGGATAAAATAACATTTCGGGTGGTAAAAGTCCATACCATAATCACATCTAAATTTTTATGCGAATTCGAATACAAATGCGAATATGATAAAAATTGTTAATCAGATGAAAAATCTTATACCATATTCACATCATATCAAATACGATAACCAAATAATACAGATATTTTGTATCCCTTTTCACCCCTAATAACGTGGTAAACACAAATAAACTAAGGCCACGTTCTTTTAGGCTTAAGGTTGGCTTATCCTTGTACTGTCTATAGTACTAACTTTTAAACAGTACATTTTTTCAAAGTGAGATCAATATGAAATTTGTAGTAAAAAGTGTACTGAGTTTAGCTGTACCGAACAAATCGCATGCGACTATTTTTCTCTGTATACTGCTTCTTACGAATAGCCAAAATTTAAATATTTAGACCATAAGTTATCAGCCTAAAAGAGTC